>OY728143.1:1472326683-1473576683 GCA_963277665.1 Viscum album | reverse complement strand
TTATAATAATATTAGATGCATAATATTTTATTGAATTTTTTAACTTCTTTTACCCACCTTCTAGCCACATTTTCAAATTTGTATAAAACGTAATTTTATCACTTATGTGAATTGAATTTTTAAAATCCGAGAAACAATGTTGAGATCATCATGTAAAATGTGGTTCAATAGGATGAAAATAATGTTTTTTGAATAGTAACATTTGAATTTTATTTACCACAGTTAAATGTAAATAGGGTAATTAAAGGTAAAATTGATATTATAATTACCATAACACATATCCTAATTCTATTGGATAAGTGTATTTAGACCAAAATCAACACTAGGAATAAAATATTATCCTTTTGGTACAATTGGATTAGATTATATAATTTATTATTATTTTATTTAAAGAAGAGTTAAAAGTGTTAAATTCAAAGTTTAATAACTAAACCACTTTTCATATAGGGTTATACATATGATAAATTATACAATAAATATTAATTATAAATATAAAAATATTTCATATATCATGGTATTTTATTTATAATTTTTAGGCATTAAATAATTAAATTTATTTATGACACAATGATGACACAACAATTACCTTATTAATGAAAGATTAAACTAATTAATATTATAATTATCCAAATAAATGTAAATTGAGACTTTTGATGCATTCCAAGAATTTTCAAGGTTAATATGACATGTTAGGGTTGATTTAATGTATTTTTTTTGAAGTAATAATTTATTTTTACTTTCACAAAAACCGAAGACGTAATAGTCTCAAAATTGACATAAATGAGTTTTTAAAACAAATACAATATTATTAAATGATATAATTTTCCTAAAAATATAAGGTTCAGAAAAAGAACTTATATAATTATAGATATTTCATTAATGAACCACTTTTGGTTCTATTGTAATTTTATAGTAACTTTATTAACCATGTAATATAAAAATTAAGAAGACATTATAAAAGTTAAACTATTTTTAACTAAGAGTTAAATATAAAAGATAAGGTTAATATGGTGACCTAAACTTGTCTAAAACCTATTGGTTTAGAGGATTACGATCCATCCCCACATTATCATATAAATAAATACATTTGGAGCCATTATAAACAGAAAATTATTTTATAATAAAATAATGATTCAATCTTTTCCTAAAGTGACCCTCACCTCTCTTATAAAAGGGTACTTCCCCTTCTCTCAAAATTACACCTCCAAAGCCATTTGGATTATCCAAACCCCAATAAAATATCCTCCCAACTACCCTAAATGAATCATAGAGTACTTACATTGATCATAATAATACCTATGGATCCCTTTTTATCAAATCCAAAGGAAGAACCCGAAGAAGAGGTAATTAGTTCATCACCTCTTTCAAAGTTCTTTTCATCTAACACTTCCTCTTTCTTTGATTTTTTCCATAATAAAATAATAAATCCAGTAAATTATACAAAATAATATGATATTATAAAAATGGTAAAACCATATTCATTATTCTATCCATCCTACACATGACAAAGTCAGCTTAAGTGTGTACATACAACTTACTGTCTCCAAGTCGTGGTGTAGTTGGTTATTCAACACTTAATTATTTGGATAAGTATAATAATGAGTATAATTGATGTAAATAATAAATTTAACATGTTAATGATTCCATATATATAATATACCATCCATTTAAATACTATTTCTCCATCAATAGAATTATATCGTCGCTTGTGTGTGCGTACGACTTACCGTCTCCATGATGCTATGATATTCATTTCCACGTTCACCATTAAATAATGATTATAGAAATATATACTATTAATAAGTGTGTAATATAATACAAAATCATGCTACTTTATATATATATATATATGTATGTATGTATGTATTTACATATATCTCATTCACTTACTTCCATTGAATATGATATGAAATCGGAAACAACGTTTATGCGTACGTACGGCCTACCGTCTCCATAGATGATGTTTTCCATTTAATATGTATATTTTTTATACATTTTTATATTCTGAATATATATGATAAATAAATAATATTTTATATTTTTGATGTAATTAAATCATGATATAAGTGATACGATCAAGAATAATAAATTAAAACATGTGAGATAGAGAAAGTGATTATTACCCGAAATATTCTTTTAACATAGAAATTATTATTAAATGTGTAATATAATGTCATAAATGAATATATTATGGTATATTAAATATGAATATGGTTCTGGTTCTAGTATAATTTAATAACATTCTATGGTCATTATATATGAAGGTTAAACGTACCCTCAACCAAAGGAAAGTACAAAGTAAGGGTTAATTCCTCAATCTCCTTATTATCCAAGATTGTTTATGTGTAAATATTTATTGGTAAATTTTAATCATCCATGTCCATGTTTCATGAAAATGTTTTCAAAATGAATTTTTTAAGGTTTTGTGGAAGGGAATCTTTATCCATCTCATCATTCTAAATGTTTTAATGATTTATTTTTCTAAATCTTTTTAATTAATGAGAATGTTTTTAAAATGATTTTAAGGATTAATTTATAAGGAAATGATTGTTTAAAAATGTTAATTCCATTGAAAAGTTTCAAAGTTTCATGGGACAATTATATTCAAAAATCTGTTTTAAATGACTTCCTTTATAAATGCGTGACTTTTAAATGATTTCACAAAAGGGATATTTCTCTCAAAGAGTTTTACTAATCATTTTCAACTATGTCAACATCCATTACTAGATATTATTCTTGATTGAGGTTGATTTATTATAATACTATCTTTTATATTTTATTTAATGAGTTATGATATTTTTGAATATGGATTTTCTACTTTTATACCATTCAAAGTTTATGTTCAAGGGATTTACATTTTTTATGCTAGTTTTAATACAAATGTTAATGTCATGTCTCAACCTTTTCATATGAGGAATGCAGTGGACTTAGTATGTGATGGGTGGAGCCCACTATATCTCCTCGATGCATCGGTAGGTCTCATGAGACAAACTAGTGTCCTAGAACAAGGCATGGACAATAACTTATTTGTAGTCTTGGCCCAAGTCCATGAATATGTGGTTATGATGTCTGACATTATGCATGCAATCATTATGAAAATAACTATTGATATTACATTTGATTATTAGACTAGTAGAATATTCACATGAATAAGTAAAGGAATTATTTGATTTATCTATGACATATTATTATTAAGTATAAGTTTAAAATTCTTTTGTTTTAGTCTAATTAATTTCCTTGAATTTTTATGCTTATATATGATAGTTTCCTCTATATTGTTATCCTTACTAAGCATCTGATCTCACCCCTTTCTTATGTTTTACTTTTTACAGGATGCGAAGAAATGTATTATGATTGATATGTAAGGTTAATCTTGGGGAATAATGGAATTATCAAAGGATTATTTATGTTGTGTTTTATTTTAGAAATGGTAATGTAACATTCATATATGTAATCTATTTTCCATGACAGCTATATTGATCGGTCCTTCGAGACCTGATTCCTTGAAATGATGCCAATGTATTAAAATAATGCACCAAATTTAGGTAACTGGGGTCAGGGAGTTACATTTAAAAACCTCTAATGTGATTAATACCTTAAACATGATAATCATCCAATCATATTTCATTTGCTGACACTATTCTATCAGGAAATCATCCACGACATGTACTGCTTATAACTCTATGAAAACATTATCACACCATCCAATATACAACTATGGATTATATGATCTTAAAAGCACACCTAACTCTTTTTGACGTGCTGGCTTTGCACCCTCACCATTGGGGAAATTAAACTTAAAATAACACAAAAATATTAATTCATATAAATACAAAAATAATATTATAATAAATAAAATAGACTTGTTTACTCGTAATTGTTCCCAAGAATTATCCTTTCCTTTATTTGGAAACTGTTTCCATGATATAAAGCTGACATGAATGATATCATAGTATTTCTAAAGTGTCTCAAAAGAAACTCTGACATGCCTGCAATGTTTTTTCGATCATATGATTATCTTAATTGTATTCCACCATCAATTGTGTGTAGAGGTTCCACACCAAAATCATTTGTGTACACCCTTACTCTACATCCTATCAGTAGATGTGTTTGTTATGATATGAAACAAATATTATATCAATATATGTTATAATAAAAAAAAATATGGTAAAAAATTATTTTAGGGTTCTAAAATATACCTATGGAAATATTCTGAATGGGAACCTATGGATCCACTGCCACTGAATGAACATCACCATGTACCAGTTGAGTGGTTCCCATTTTTTTCTCTCTAGGCATAGACTATGTCGGAGTAGGATTTTTAGAAGGAATGTAGAAGTCCAGAAAAAATAAGTAGATGGTAAAGAAGATGGCAGGATGACTGACCAACTACATAATATGTATGAGGAGTGGGAGTCATCATGGGATACAATAATGGTGTGTGAGGAGGCTCAGATGTAAAGGGTGGTGAAAACAAGGGATGCTTAAATATCTCATGTGTCCTTAACGACATTGAGGGATCAAAATGTGTGGAATATGGTCATTAGTGGGATGGGTAGGGTCTAAATGGGTACACTAACTGGAGAACCTAGCTCTCGTACCACCCCACTTGTACCACCGACGATAGTACTGGGACCACTACTAGGAAGATCATTGAATAATGGGCACTGCAGTGGTGGATCGTGCATAAATGTTTAAAACCAAATTAATCACATGACAGTATATGTTATTGATATATATATATATATTGGAAATAAAATACTCACAACATGAACTAATGTATGAATGCCCATCTTAGCCATTCGACGATTATTGTTCATCATTTTTTTTCTTCACTGCTCTTCATATCGTTTCATTTCCTTCATTTGAAAAAAAATTATGTAAGTAATAAAAAATGATATCTACTATGTAACCAAAAAAATTGGAGATATGTCTTATTTGTCTTATGTCATTTGGTTCAAATTTTGGGTTAGTTGATTTATCAATTTTTTAATTTAGGTCATTATTTTCATTGGTTTTTACTATCATATCAATTATTTTAATATGTCCAATTCAATTCATATTGTTTTTTTTACAATTTAACTATTTTATTTTTTGTTTAGTTTGGTAGGTATGAATACAATACAATTCAATGTTATAGAATTAAATTCTATGAAAACTGAAACTAGTAAATATTGAAAATGAACATGATGGCCTAGTTGGATAAAAAATATTTGTAATCAATAGTAAATCAATTTTTATAGCACAAACCATAAAAACTCAAGTCGTTCTAAACTAACATAACTGAGAACATAGACAAATGTTTCTATATATTTCCCACAAAAACTATTGGTTTGTAATCAACTCAAACAATTGAATTATTGGAGTCTTCATAAGTAATAAATGTACCTTGACCAATGGGAGAAGGGGTGGTATCAATTCCATCATCACCATCATCAGAAGTATTTCTTGCAATTGCTTTAATAATGACACCAAATTCTGGTTGAATATGATTTTTGAAATAAAACACCCATTTCGACATTGATGACAATACATATGGTTCATCGGTAGCAAGAGTGCGAGTCATGTCAATAAATTACAATCCAAAATCATTAATAAAGGTTCCATGCCTCGTCATAGAATCAAAAAAATGATATTTCATCATAGTGACTCAACCATGAGAGTAATAATCCCATATTTTTATTTTTCAATGACTCCATAATAAGATAAATTTTCAAAATGAGGTATATTATCCGATTCACTAGCATAATAGTATTTTGTGGTAGTTATAATTACACCATCATGTTGTGTTTTCATGTTCTTTTCTCATTTAGAGTTAATAAATCTATATCCATTGATCATAATTGATTTACATTCACAACCCACAGTATTGGGACCAAAATCCAAATATCTTATTTCCATTAAGATAATTTCAGTAGGAAAAGTCGATACCTGAAATATAGAATAATATTAAACTTAATTAAATATTGATTTTATTTATTTATTACATCAATATTTATTCCTTCAATTTCCACCACATAGAAAAATATTTTCTATGAAAAGTCTATCTCTTTATAAAAGATAAAGAATGATGCTTTCTATTTATCATTTATTTATCTTATCTATATATAAAAATAGAAATAGTTTAATAGATATGTGAAATTACAAGTTTTGAGATAAGATATACAAGTTCAATTTACTTACTTTATGTAATCATCGAAAAAATCATAGTTGATCAACACTGGGAGATGTTCCATCTCCCGCTGTTCAAGGATTAATGTCGTCAATGTATATGAATCAAGAATTAATCCTATTTGAGAAACTTATAGAAAAATAGGTTCATGTTTCTCATACTATTCTTCTTTATTTATCATTGGTTTGTTCATTTTCATAGTTAGATTTGACAAATACATAGATTATAAATTGATATAATCTTAGTCCAAGTATCCATTTACAATAGAACCTTCGAGATGATTCCTATTCCAGATATAAGATTTAAATGCGTAGATATCTTTTTTTAGTTGTATACATTAAATGAAAAGCTACATGTCCTCTGAGAAGTATTTTGGTTGGCATATAGACAGTCAGACACAACATGCATGTGAAAAATGATGGTGGAAATATTTTCTCTAACTCCCACAAAATATATTGTGTCTCTAAAAATATATTTTGAATGAAATATGTGGAAATTTCCTTGCAAAAATATCTCTAAACCAATGGAAAAACTGAATAACTAACACCCTTACATTATTGGAAAAATACAAAGGATTGCTATTCGAATCAACTCACATTGAAGGACGTGATAATCACGAGTCTTCAATGATTTCAATGTATACTATCTTATGTTGAACCATTTGTATATATTTCTTGAATATATATCATGAACATAAATAGTCTCTAGTACTTATAGAAATTTATTTTTTTTCTATAGGTTTCATCACATAAAAAGCACAAGAAAATTTTCATTTATTTTCACTGATATAAAAAGGATGTAATTCTAGTCTGATCCCCTAATCCACCAAGTCATGAAGAGATCATAAATCATCTTTTGTATTTCTTTTGAAATTTAGAATAATCGAAAGAAACATTTCACACATATTATTTTCAATTTGAATTACATATGAGCACTGACCTAACAAATTGATTGACAAATAAGGAAACTAAAAGAAGATACTCCTCTTTTACAATTTTAACACATATCATTGGAAACATTCTTCCCCTTCATAGAATTAATTTAACCCTTCCCAAATGAATAACAGAAATCTTTCCATTCATTAAACACATCAGTTATAGAAATATATTTAGGTGGATAATAGGTATCCATGTTAATGTCAAATATTCAAAGATTATTTCTATATGGATGGTCCACTGGAAAGAATCATCGATGTCCTATAAAACTAAAACTACAACAATATTTCTGTCTTCTGGATCGAGTATTCTTCATAAAAATTAGACATGAAAATTTTCCATTCATGATCCATCCCGGCATAATTTCATAAGCAGGAAAATCATTGATCATCCACACAATCATAGCACACATCTGAAGTATGTCTTTCAAAAATGCATCTTATGTGCACACAACCACCTCCTGAAGAATATTCAACTCATTTATTAAATGTTTTATGTACACATCTATATCATTTATAAGATCATAAGGGCGATATATATTTATAATCATAAAAGGGAAATGTTTTTTCATACAAAATCATGGGGGAAGGTTATAAATGTGTATGAAAACAGGCCATGGGAGATGCGAAGTTACATCTTCCCAAACAAATTAAAACCATCACCTAAAAGACCCAACATCACATTACACATGTCATCTACAAAATCAGTATAATGAGAATAAAATATATGACTTGAAAATACATCTTTATGGTGAACCAACTCTTCATTATTCTTCCTTATCTCGGTATCATGCCATCACATTTTTATTGATATTTCATTGGACATGAAAATATTCTGGAGGTTGGGGATCAATTGAAAGTGCAACATTAAAATCATTGGAATAAGGGATGATGTTCCATCATATTTTGGTTTCCATCAGGATGTTCCACAATGTATGAAATAATTTCTTTCACCAGTTCCCTCCTTAGATAAGCTACAATATTTTGGGTATTCGCAAATTTTATTTTCTAAAAACCCAACTTCCTCAACTCACATCCTTTCCATATAGTGGTTTGAGGGAATATCTGCATCATCTAGAAGTATTTCCTTCAATAATTTAAGAATCTAATTGATGGATGTATTATAAATCCCATACATGGGTTTCCCAGGAAACAATCAGATTAAAAATTCCATCTGTTTAATTTTATCACATTGCTGATATATTGGAGTCATCACTACATCATTCAAAATTTTCACCCTTTCAACATCATCATTTACATTGGACACATCATGTGTTCTCATATCAAAATTTTCAGGGGCCAACATCCTTTCCCTATATTGAAGGAGAATAAATAGAAATCAGTCATATATCCTATTCCCCAATCCAGTCCTCTCATTTGGATCATCAGTATTTTGAGATTCCATTTTATCCCCATTGAGATACCATTCATAATAGTTAGTGTGAGAACCATATTTTATCATATGGTAGAAAACTTCTTCATGGATCATACAAGGTCTTCTTATGTAATTATAACATGTACAATGTATTTTAAAACTATCTAAATCATTGTCAAATGAAAAATCTAAAAATATCTCCAAATTCTGTAAAGACCCATAAATTCAAGGAAATTGTTTTTATTAATTTTCTTTGGAATATTACAAGGACTCAGTTTCTGACGGCACACGATTCTGAGGCCCGGTGTGCCCGGAATCATTTTCTAAAGTTTGGCTTGGGTACGTTCAGTGAACGAACGAGCGGGTTTTTCTAACTTTTGAACCAGTGCTTAGAATCGAATTCTGAGGGCACCAATTGAATTGCAGCGCCATTATTTGATTAGAAACACCTCTTCCAGAGTTTTGTTTTCTCGGGTGTGGTTTTTAATTTTTGGGGTTAAGTGAAGAAAATAAAATAAAGTGGTGCGACAACTTTATTTTATTTCACCTAAAGCCACTTAAAGCTGCTTAAGCGGAGTTGAAGCGGATAGGGTGGAACCCAAAATATCCTACCCTCTTGGTAGGATATTTGTGAGGTGGGGCCCGCACGAGCCCCACCATTTCGTTTCCTCTAAGTAAAGCACCTGTTAAAACTCATATTTAATGAAAGTCAACTGGTACATTTTCTAAAACTTTTAATGCCACTATTAAATGGACTGTTAAGATGTTACCATTAATTCACCGAATTAATGGTTCATTTCTTAGCTTGTTTTCAAACTGTTGGTATATTAATAAAATAAGACCAACACACTTTTCTCTTGTGTGCGGTTTGTTGAGAGGATTTGGACAATCTGTATCTTCATCCTCCTTCGTGAAGAACTCGAAGAACGCGAAGAACGTGAAGAATGTCGGCGTTCAATGAAAGGCGACGAAGAATGCCGTACCCTCAGAGATTGACGATGTGACTCTGTATACCTCGACGCCGATGATTCTTCTCCCGCGACGTTCTTCTGCGACGTTCCTTCTTCCACGACAAATCATCGATCATCCGTTGAGGTAGGAGATTACAGATCTTTTTAAATTCCTTTGTGGATTTTATCCTTAATATGGATTTCATTCGTCAAATTAAATCTGTGTGTTTTCTTTAAGCCTCAGAGATCGTCGACGCGACACCGTATACCGTGACGACGAGACGCCCTTCCGCGACGCGACGATCCTCTTCTTCTGCGACGGTCGATTCCACGAAGAACTCTCGTTTGACGACAACAACGAGGTAGGGGTTGTTTCATTAAAATCGTTGTGATTTATATCCCCGATTGTTAAAAATGATTGTTGTGAGACTTTAAAAACTTCTAACGCGGTGGGTGCGGACCAACGAACAAGTTCGAACCCACCGCCCTTTTTGTTTGTTATGCGCGGATTGGCGGGCGACGGCAAACGGGGATGCAAGTTAATTTTGACGGCATTGCAGTGAAGAACGAGTCCCGGGACGAGCACTGGCGAAGACTGCGCGCAAATTAGACCACCGGAGTGCGTCTGGTGGTCCACGGAATCCCCCGCCGGCGCGCCACGCCGGCACGGCAGTGCCGGTGGCCGGAGGCGGCGGCTGGCAGCGGCCGGCCGCCAGGATGCGGTGGTGCCCGACACGCCGTCGGGAAGACCCGCCGCGGCTGAAGCCGCAGCGCTTCTGGCCGGTCCCGCGGCCACATGGGACTGCGGAGGAGGGACGTGGCTTAATCCACTTCTGGGTGGCGTGGAGTAGCCCCACACGGGGCCGCGTCTCTTCTTCACACGGGGGCAGCGCGCCCCCCGCCCGTGGCTTGGCTGTAACAGCTGAACCGACCCACCGGTCGGGCCAGGTCTAGCCCAGGCCGGGCCGAGCCACCCAGTCCGGGCCGGGCCATGCCGGCTGGGTCGGACCCGGACTCGGGGTGGGTCGACCCGGCTCTGGCCGACCCAGCGGGGGTGGGACCGGGTCGGTCCGGGCCGAGACCCCCCATTTTCGGACCTTTTCGGTCTTTTTCCCGTATCTTGAGCTACAGGCCTCCGATCGACATGTCGTAAGCGGAGATGCGATCCTTGGATTGGGACGGTCATTTCGGTATATTACACTCAAGGTTTCGAAGTACTTTGGGTTTGGCCGGGTTGGTTCGTACACGAAACCAACCAGGCCCTCGGTGCGGAAACACTCATAACATGAGCTCCGGACGTCAGATTTACGTGCCGTCGACTTTTATGGATTCCTCTAAGTAAGACGGATCTTTTGGAATACTATGGTTGAGGTTTAGACGTAGGTGGAGTATGGTAGGTTTGTGTTTTACTTAAAAACCAAACGGGCCCCTGGGACGGAAAAGTCAATAACTCTCAAACCGGGAGTTCGATTGATGCACCGTCTATTGCGTTGAGTTCTCATTGACGATACGAAACTTTTGGATACATAAACTCCAGACTTTGTGTCAATTGATGTATCATCCTCAAGGCTCATGGAACGGACCCTACCGAATGAGCTTGCTGTGTGCGGGAACCCTAGAGCTGGCTGCGACTACGACGATGATGAAAACAGTATGGGAATCCCCCGTTTTTTCTGCAGTGACCACTACGGTACATCATGGGATACATCAACTCCGGACTACATGTTAGTTGATGCATTGACCTCTTAGCTCATGGAGTGGTCCCTCCCAGAACGAGCATGCTATGTGCGGAAACCCTAGAGCCGGTTGAGACTTGACGACTACTGATCGAACGACTTGGTGTGTTACGGATAGCCCAGTGGGGAGCGCTTGGTTGTAGCGGCAGACCCACGGTGGAGGAGTGCTTGGTTGTAGCGGCAGACTCGAAGTACTCAACTGAAGGAGTACCTCTAGAGGCTATGAGGGGGAGCGCTTGGTTGTAGCGGCAGACCCACGATGGAGGTGTGCTTGGTTGTAGTGGAATGGGGGATCACTTTGTTGTAGTGGCAGACCCACGACGGAGGAGCGCTTGGTTGTAGCGGCACAGGGGAGCACTTGGTTGTAGCGGCAGACCCACGGTGGAGGAGATCTTGGTTGTAGCAACAAACCATGGTACTCAACTGAAGGAGTACCATAAGGGGCTATGAGGGGGAGCGCATGGTTGTAGCGGGAGACCCATGGTGGGAAGCGCTTGGTTGTTGCAGCCGGCCCACAGTACTCGATAGGTGGAGTACTACAGCAGTCCAAGGTTAGAGGGAAGCGCTTGGTTGTAGCGGCATACCCATTGTACTTGATGGAGAATGAGTTTCCTAATAGCTTTGGTTTCAACTTCATGATCGATCATGTGTGGGTCATTGCGGGGGTTAGTACCTATCGATCCTTTGTGGGTCTGGTAGCTTAGATGAATCAGTGGCAGTATCTGATCATCTCTATCATCATACGAAGAAGTACCTGTGTGAGATGAATCCTGTTTTTCTATCCTTTGTGGATTGTGTTGTGCTATCCTGTGTGGATTTAAATTTTTCTTTCCTCTATGGACTGGGTTGTACATGGGCTCAGATGTTGGAGCCGAACGAGAATTGGTGACTTAGGTATATGTATGGGCATATACCTAAGCAGGGTCGAATGTTACTTCGTGATTGTATCTTTCATTTGTGGATTATCCTTTGTGGATTCTGGGTGACCTTCGGGGGTCTCGGGGTCCCTACTGAGTAGCTTATACTCTCCCCTACACGGGCTATGACCGCACAACGTTGTGTTGGTTGCAGACGATGGACAACACTGATCGTGGTTGAGGCTTGCGGAGCAGGACGGTACCGGGAGGTGGACCACTGGGTGGGACGTACTCGGAGTGGACGGTTGGACTCGAGGAGCTGTGGAGGAAATCTGTACTCACCCTTCAGGTGGGAGTCCTAGTGGACGGATCGAGGTTACAGCTTTACTTTTCAGTTTCTGTTTTTCCTTTCGAGTTGTACTTTACTTTTAGATTGGGTTTGTATTCTGGCCCACTTCCTTTTCCGCACTTACTGTTGTACTCAGTTTTTACTTAGTCTTTGCTTCTTCTACTTGCTTGATCTGTGGTGTTTGTTTACATTAAAAAGGCAATGCCTTTCCTTTTTACCAGGATTTACGCCTTGGTGCTAGTCCTCAGCCCCTGGCCTATAGAAGGCGGGCTTGGGGTAGTCACGACACGGGCCCCGAGGACGGGTCGTGACAAATTGGCGTCAAAGGAGTTCGGTTCTACCAAAGATCCTTGGGAATCTGATATTTTCTATGTGAAGCAATAGTGTTAAGCGTATTGAGTGTGGTCATCAGTCCAGGGAGTCCAGTGTTGGTGTGGCGGCCGATGTATCCATACACCAGGACCCTGACTTCTGTTTTCTGACTTCATGCGCGAAAGCATTGATTGCATGTATGTTTCATGTTTTCATTGTGATTGCATTGTGTCAGCTCACCAGGCATACTGTTCTGACCGTGGCGCACCTGTTTCCTTTTCAGGATGGCCGCACGATGGTACCCAGCTAGGGTTCCGAGAGTTGAGCGTGACAACAGCTCGCCGAGCGACGAGGCCTCGGTACAGGGCCCTTTGACAGCTGAGGCACTGGTAGTACCTCTACCCGTCGAGCCACCGATGCTTCCAGCCCTAGCCGCTGATGATGCACGTCGCCATAGTGCACTGAATGAGTTCCAGTGCCAGCGACCGCCCAGGTTCCTCGGGGAGACGGACCCCCAGGCAGCCGATGACTGTTTGGAGGTAGTGGTACGGGTTTTTAGGTTAGTGAGGACACCAGCGGAACTCATGGTGATCCTTGCAGCGAGCCTACTGCATGTGGTGGCAGGCCGATGGTGGAGCTTGATGATCCAGGTGCACGATGAGGCATCTCTCATCTGGACGGACTTTGAGAGCCTCTTCCACTCCGAGTTCGTCCTAGCCACTCCCCGTGCAGTGCGCATCCAGGAGCTACTATAGCTGTGGCAGGGCAGCATGACAGTAGCCCAGTACGCGGAGAGGTTTACTGATCTCTCACGCTATTCCATAGACATGGTACGAGACCCATTCTTCAGGGCCTGAACCTTCGACCAGGGTCTCAGGAGAGATATCAGATCTTTAGTTGTATCTCATAGCATTCCGACACAGACAGGGTTGCTTGAACGAGCCCTCTTAGTAGAGAGTTTCCTTGCTGAGCAGTCTCCAGCAGCCGGACCCACCTCTAGCCGGCATGCAATAGAGTCTTCTGCAGTGGGCAGTAGACAGATGACGCAGGGGTCCAAGAGGACTAGACCTACAGGTGGTCGACCGCATGACACATGATCGTTTGTGCGAGGCACCCGGGGTGGACAACGACTTACCATGAGCAGACAGTGTTACTCTTGCGGCGAGGTTGGTCACATGGCTCGTGACTGTCCGACCCACCATACGAATGACTAGCAGATGAACGAAGGACCTCTCAGGCAAAGGCAGAGGTTCGATCGAGGCGGATCACATGGAGAAGGAGACCGTGGCAGGGGAGCTGGCCATGCAGCTGGATGTGGACGACGCTTCGAGGTGTTGCCACCACCACCAGGAGGTCCACCTCGGCCGCAGGGAGCTGGTAGACATGGGAGAGCTCAGCTTCAGGCAGCTGAGGCCTACGATCATGGAGCTCCGAGAGCAGATGGACAGGAGCAGGACTTGCTCCAGAGCTAGAGACTTTTTATTGTGCTGATTATAGCATTGTTGATGTTTGTTTGTAGATGTTTTGTGTCTTTGTACTTTGATCTGCAGTTACAAAAGACACTTTTCTTTTGGCGTTTACCTTCCTGTCCTATCGTTATGTTATTACTAAGAGGTTCTAGTTTAAAAACTGTTGACTTGACCCTCACTTTGAGATACCTATTGGAGGAGACCCAGTGACCACACACTGATGCCGACAGTGTGACTCAACCCTTGGAGGCGAGAGTAACGGTTGGATCTCTTGGTAGTAGCATCGAGGCATTACGAAGTCATCCTTGGCATGGGTTGGTATCATCCATGACGAGATTGACTGTATTAGGCGAAGAACATGGTTCATCCAGGGGATGAGTCCAGATTTCTCTTCTCGGTAAAGAAGAAATCTCAGCCACTCTTGTAGGACTAGAAAGGTCCAAGTCATCCATGAGCGGATGAGGACAGCTCAGAGCTGGCAAAAGTCTTATGCTGACAGAAGGCGGAGGCCACTAGAGTTTGAGGATGGCGACCACGTCTTCTGGCGTGTCTCACCTCGACGTGGATTACGGAGATTTGTCCGAGGCATCAAGTCATCTCCACGCTTCATCGGACCATTCCAGGTCCTCAACAGGATTGGCGAGGTGGCTTATCACCTGACTCTACAACCTCAGTTGCATCGGGTGCACGACGTCTTCCACGTATCTCAGCTGAGGAGATATGTGCACAACCCGACGCGTATCTTTGACCATGGGGAGCTAGACGTTGATGATGGGACAACTTTTACGGAGGTCCCGGGGGAGATAGAGGATAGAAAGGATCGGGTCCTACATGGATGATCGATTCCTCTAGTGCGCATCAGATGGCAGCACGGGAACCTCCAGACGAGCACATGGGAGTGGAAGGCTTAGATGTGTGCTCAGTAACGCTTTTGTTTCCCTAGTTTATGATGTATCTTTATGGGGATGTAAAGACCTGTTGTGGGAGTGATGTAAAGACCCATAAAATTCAAGGAATTTTTTTTCTTAATTATTTTTGGAATTTTACAAGGACGCAGTTTCTGACGGCACATGATTCCGAGGCCCGGTGTGCCCGGAATAATTTTCTAAAGTTTGGCTCAGGTACGTTCAGTGAACACACGAGCGGGTTTTTCTAACTTTTGAACCGGTGCTCGGAATCGAATTCCAAGGGCACTGATGGAATCAAAGAGCTGGTATTTGCTTCGAAACGCCTCTTCCGGAGAAGTGTTTGCTTGGGTGTGGTTTTTAATTTTTGGGGTTAAGTGAAGAAAATAAAATAAAGTGGTGCGACAACTTTATTTTATGTCACTTAAAGCCACATAAATCCACTTAAAGCTGCATAAGCTGAGTTGAAGGGGATAGGGTGGAACCCAAAATATCCTACCCTCTTGGTAGGATATTTGTGAGGTGGTGGCCCCATGAGCCCCACCATTTCTTTTCCTCTAAGTAATGCACCCGCGAAAACTCATCTTTAATGAAAGTCAACTGGTGTATTTTTTAAAACTCTTAATGCCCCTATTAAATGGATTGTTAAGATGTTACCATTAATTCACCGAATTAATGGTTCATTTCTTAGCTTGTTTTCAAACTGTTGGCATATTAATAAAATAAGACCAACCCACTTTTCTCTTGGGTGCGGTTTTTTGAAAGGATTTGGAGAATCTGTATCTTCATCCTCCATCGCAAAGAACGCGAAGAACACGAAGAACGTGAAGAACGCCAGCCTTCGACGAAAGGCGACAAAGAACGCCAAAGGCTCGGAGATCGACGATGCGACGCTGTGTACCGCGATGCCGACGATTCTTCTCCCACGACGTTCTTCTGTGACGTTCCGTCTTCCGCGACAAATCTTCGATCATCCGTTTTGGTAGGAGATTAAAAATCTTTTTAAATTCCTTTGTGGATTTTATCGTTAACATGGATTTAATTCTTGAAAATAAATCAGTGTGTTTTCTTTAACCTTCAGATGTTGTCGATGTGACACCGTATACCGTGAAGACAGGACGCCCTTCCACGATGCGACGATCCTCTTCTTCCGCGACGGTCGATTCTGCGAAGAACTTTCGTTCGAAGACAACGACGAGGTAGGGGTTGTTTCATTAAAATCATTGTGATTTATATCCCCGATTGTTAATAATGATTGTTGTGAGACTTTAAAAACTACTAATGTGGTGGGTTCGGACCAACGAACATGTCCAAACACACCACCCTTTTTTTTGTTATGCGCCGATTGGCGGGCGATGACAAATGGGGCCGCAAGTTAATTTAGAAGGCTTTGCAGTGAACAACGAGTCCTTGGAAGAGCACTGGAGAAGACCACGCAAAAATTGGACCATCGGAGCGCGTCCGGTGGTCCGCAGAAGCCCCCGTCGGTGCGCCGCCGAGAAGACCCGCCGCGACTGAAGTCGCTGTGACGCTGGCCAGTGCCACGGCCGCGCAGGACTGCAGAGGAGGGACGCGGCTTAAGCCACGTCTGGGTGTCACGGAGCGGTCCCACGCGGGGCCGCGGCACTTCTTCATGTGAGGGCAGCACGCCCTCTACCCGCGGCTCGGCCGAAACAGCCGAGCCGACCCGCCGGGCGGGCCGGGTCATGCCCAGGCCAGGCTGGGCCGCGCCGGCCGTGTCGGTCCGAGCCCAGAGCCCCCGTTTTCGGACCTTTTCGGTCATTGGCCCGTATCTTGAGCTACGGGCCTCCGATCGACGTGCCGTCAGCGGATATGCGATCCGTGGATCGAGACGGTCATTTTGGTATATAGCACTCATGGTTTCGGAGTACTTTGGGTTCAGCCGTGTTGGTTCGTACACGAAACCAATCGGGCCCTCGGAGCAGAAACACTCATAACATGAGCTCCAGACGTCTGATTTACATGCTGTCGACTTTGATGGATTCCTCTAAGTGAGAAGAATCTTTTGGCTTAATCCACCCAATGTTTGGATGTAGGTGTAGTACGGTAGGGTCGGTTCTGACTTAAAAACCAACCGGGCCCCTGGGACAAAAAAGTCAATAACTCTCAGATCGGGCGTTCGATTGACGCGCCATTTGTTGCATTGCGTTCCTATTGACAATATGAAACTTTTGGATACAACAACTAAGGACATTGTTTTAGTTGATGTATCAGCCTCTCAGCTTGTGTAGCAAACCCTCCCAAACGAGCTTGCTATGTGCGGGAACCCTAGAGCTGGCTGCGACTGCGACGATGATGAAAACAGTACGGGAATCCTCAATGTTTTTGATAGTGACCACTACAGTACATCTTGGGATACATCATCTCCGGACTACATGTCAGTTGATGCATCGACCTCTTAGCTCGTGGAGTAGACCCTCCCGGAACGAGCATGCTGTGTGCGGAAACCCTAGAGCCGATTGAGACTTGACGACTACTGATCGAACGACTCGGTGTGTTACGGATAGCCCAGTGGGGAGCGCTTGGTTGTAGCGGCAGAACCACAACGGAGGAGCGCTTGGTTATAGCGGCAGACCCGCGGTACTCAACAGAAGGAGTACCTCTGGATTCTATGAGGGGGAGCGCTTGGTTGTATCGGCAGACCCACGATGGAGGTGCACTTGGTTGTAGCGGCACAGTGGAGCTCTTTGTTGTAGCGGCAGACCCACGACGGAGGAGCGCTTGGTTGTAGCGGCACGGGGGAGCGCTTGGTTGTAGCGGCAGACCCACGCGCTTGGTTGTAGCGACAAACCATGGTACTCAACAGAAGGAGTACCACTAGGGGCTATGAGGGGGAGTGCTTGGTTGTAGCGGCATACCCATGGTGAGAAGCGCTTGGTTGTAGAAGAAGGCCCATAATACTCAATAGGTGGAGTACTACAACAGTCCAAGGTTAGAGGGAAGCTCTTGGTTGTAGCTGCATACCCACTGTACTTGATGGAGAAGGAGTTTCCCAATAGATATGGATTCAACTTCATGATCAATCTTGTGTGGGTCATTGCGGGGGTTAGTACATATCGATCCTTTGTGGGTCTGGCGGCTTAGATGAATCAGTGGCAGTATCTGATCATCTCTATCATTATACGAAGAAGTACCTGTGTGAGCTGAATCCTGTTTTTCTTTCCTTTGTGGATTGTGTTGTGCTATCCTGTGTAGATTTACGTTTTTCTTTCCTGTGTGGACTGGGTTGTACTTGGGCTCGGATGTTGGAGCTGAACGAGAATTGGTGACTTAGTTATATGTATGGGCATATACCTAATTAGTGTCAGATGTTACTTCATGATTGTATCTTTTCTTTGTGGATTATCCTTTGTGGATTCTGGGAGACCATCGGGGGTCTCGGGGTCCATACTGAGTAGCTTATACTCACCCCTGCATGGGATATGCCCGCACTACGTTGTGTTGGTTGCAGACGACGGACAATGCTGATCGTGGTTAAGGCTTGCGGAGCAGGACGGTACCTGGAGGTGGACCACTGGGCGGGATGTACTCGGATTGGACGGTTGGACCCGAGGAGCTGTGGAGGATATCTGTACTCACCCTTTAGGTGGGAGTCCTAGTGGACAGATCGAGGTTGCAGCTTTACTTTTCAGTTGCGGTTTTCCCTTTCGAGTTGTACTTTACATTCATTGTGGGTTTGTATTCTGGCCCACTTAATTTTCCGCACTTACTGTTGTACTCAGTTTTTACTAAGTGTTTGATTCTTCTACTTTCTTGCTCTGTGGTGTTTGTTTTCTTTAAAAAGGAAATGACTTACATTTTTAATGGGATTTATTCCTTGGTTCTAGTCGGCAGTCCCTGGCCTATGGAAGGCGGGCTTGGGGTAGTCACGGCACGGGCCCCAAGGACGGGTCATGACAAATTCTTTTGAAAATCACTCAAGATCCAATCAGTTTCATACATCCAACTTATATCCATTATGTAAAAAAATTATAATAAGTCATTTATTGAAATTAATTGAATAATATTGAATTTAAATCTAATATATTATTAATTAAATGATAATTTTTCACTTTAGTGTCAAATGATATTTTTTAAAGGGTGTGTTATTTATAAGGTATCCCACCCTGGTGTCATGAACTAAAAAAATATAGGTTCTCAACAAAAATGATATAAATATAGAAAGATGAGTTATTGAAGGGATCATAGATATCATGGTATACCACATTCTGTTGTATTTACCTTATTCCAATACATGGATATATTTTCAAGGGACGACCCACTTTTGGATGAGAACTTCATTCTAACTTGGTGGTCATATTATAGTAATTATTCTCCATAAGGATATGAAATGGTACTTATTAAAAAGATTCAGAAGGTTTAGAAGTGTGGGGTCATATAATAGGAAATATCATGGTAAAAAATATCGAATAACCCATAGATTCATGCATCAACTTCTTCATCTAAAATATAAACAGTTTTCTAAGCCATTGCAAGTATGGATGTAGGCATACCAGATTTCATTAGTACCAATGTAGTTATTTAAATGTATCATTCAATAAAGGATATCATGGGTCAATGTTGGGTTAATTCCATATCAAGTGGGATGTCTATCCTTGGACATGAATTTGGAAAAGTCCTGAATTATTACCAAGTGCCTCACATAGGTCGCTTCTCTCAAGTGCATCCAATATTCCACTTCATTAACAGGCCTCACGTATGTCACATATCCCATGTGAATCACTCATATCACTTCGCCGAAATTCCTTTCAGAAATCACTTCCCAATACGTAATCAATCATTTGAATTCATATATAAAGGATGTATTGAAATTTATGAGAATATTAGATTTACTTCACCAAAACAGTGCAAAACAGTGCAACTATAGGTCAGGGCCATCGGGTGGAAATCCCAATTTATAGACATTCATGTGACCCACATGTCAAAAAAACAAAGATAACACTAAAAATAAAAAAAGTTAAAAAGACATAAAAGAGATGGAATATTGGTACTACTAAACCAAATCAAGGGAACTGATGATATTTGTGAATGTGTGATGACCAATGAAAACGAAAATCAGAAATGTTTTTCATGACAGCCCCAAAATGTCATTTGTATTAATACATTAATAATTATTTTCTGATAAGACCATTTGAAAAAAAATTATGTCATACATGCCTCATTATATTGGAATACAGAAAATTGTATTAGTAAAAAAATGTATTTCCCATTAATATCTTAAAACAAAACCATTACATAAAAATTCAAAAAGTTATGATTGGAACTCTATTTTTGAAGAAAGAAATTAGTTTATAGAGTAAAATTCCTCAAAATATGAATGTGAACATAAACTATGAGAGAAAATATAGTACCCCTAAAATAGTAATATTGTGTAACATCCCTGAAAAAATTAGTGATGGTGGAAGTGGTTCAAGCATGTAAATTAATTATCAATGTATAGGCTGAAGTATTTGGAACATGCCTATAACGACCCAAAATTTATAATAATATTTGTTTGTTAAATGTGTGTGTTATTTAATTTTTTACTCCACATAACTATATCTTTTAATTAATGAAGTATGTATCACTAAATGAGACTATTGGTTTTCGACTGTTATATTACCATTGGTCAATATGACCACTAGAAACTAAACTATTAACATTACAATTATTTTTTTATATATACTAGTGATCTTGGTTAATTAGTTAAGAAAGAAGAGTCGATGGCCTCATCCTGTAGACTCAGGCCATATTAATCCCATCTATCAGAGCTTAGGATGGAGGTAACATCTCTAGGCTTTGCTCTGGACCATGCCCAAGCTGAGCATCAACATGTGAAGATTGAAAGAAATCGCCTAAGGGAGAAGTTAAAACTTATTGAAATCAACACTCGGGAAATGTTGTCTTAGCCGACCTAAGATTCTATCACCATAGAAAACCTTACACTTATGTCCTATGTTGGTGTTATAAGGGGCTATGTAACAAGGCCTTAGTTACTTTCTGTAATCCTTAGGTATAAATAAAATTTTTATTTCTTATAATGAAAAATTTGGTGAATTTACAATATCTAGATAAATGTAGGAGAAATTTATTATTCCATATTACTAATGAATTTTAAAAAAATGGTATTTTGAAATATTTATGTAAACTTTAAATAATTAATAATGTAAATTGATTTTAAAAAAATGGTCTGCTGTAGTTGTGACCAGTAAGGAATTTATATTTTAATAAGATCAACATAATTTTTAGTTAATAATATTGTATGAATAGTAATATAACCTTATGAATAGTAATGAATAGTAATTAATAGTAAATTGGAAAAAAAAAAGAAACTTCACCCCTGAATGTATAAATACAATTTTGACATCTTAAAAGTGAAAAAATGATCATAGTATAAGTTATGGTATTTTTTTATGTCATTAATATTTTAATTACAATTTTATAATTAATTTAATAATATAAAATGAAAATGTACATTCATAATATTTAATCAAAAATTTTAATTTATTGTATTATTGTTATACTATAATTGTATGGGACCTTGAATACTTTGTTAAGGCATTACTAAATGAGTTATAGTTTTAGAGTTATTTTTTTTTTGAAAAAATAATTATTTTATTTAAAAATTAAATTAAAAATATTTAGAAATTTACTTTTATAAAATGAGTTCATTTTTTGAATTTAGAGCATCTATATTAGGTTAGGGTGAATTTTTGGGATTTTTCCAAAATAGTTGAATTTTCGGTGAATAGTAAAAATACTATTTTGGGTTTTGGGTGTTTAATGACATAATTAATGATGTAATAATGATGTAATAATTCTGGTAGACTTATGAATTGTATGATATTCTATGAGGTTTCCCAAGTGTCCAATACCATGGGTATATACTAGGGGGAAGCCCATAGGTTTTCAAATACCACCGATGAGGTGTCCCTTGGAAATTAATAATTTATTTCCTCACTTATCCTATAAATACCATGTCATTCCCTCATTTCATTCATTTAAAAATCCTCCTCAATGAAGGTATGGTATTTTTACCTCCCAAGGAGTCTTCCCAAGGTTCCATCAAGCCCCCCAAGGTCCCAACCGTCGAGATTTTGATGATACTCTTCAAGGTAAGGGAACGTTTCACCCTCCTCTTTTTTAACCACGACTTCCTTCATGTTATGTCTTCTAGATTCCATATTTTTGTTTGGGGTTATGTACTAATATATTTTTATTACATTCCATTTCATTTAAAAATGATTATAGGCCCTTTCCCCTCTCATCAATTTATTTTCTGAATTTTTGAGCGACACAGTAAGGCTACCGAATTTTTCAAAAAAGAAATAGCATCTTCTCTTTTCTTTAATCTTTTCTTGTCATGTGGTATGTCATTAAAATATCCATACCATGATATTATTATGTAACCATACCTTATTATATATTATTTATCAGTGTTTTACCATTCTCCCCTCTATTTTTAATGTATTAATAAATGATGTTTTTTATTCGTTATGCTACAGAATTTTCGTCTCCAAATCTCTCTCTTTTTCCCAAGAAATTCTCTTGTATTATTTATGTGGATACCCAAATCTATTTTCCTTTTTGGGGTATTCATCAATACATAAAATTGATCTATATTATTCTGGAATTTACATACATATAATCCTCACTCCCTTTCTATGGGTTATAAATGACATAATGATCTTATTTTTAAGTACTTTTTAAACGTCATGTTTTTGAACTGAAAACCACATCTTTGATTCTATTTGGGTTATTTATGAAATATGTTATTATGGTCAATTTGGATCACATGAAAATAAATACATATTAATGGTGCACCCTGATATCTCTCTAATTCATTGGGTAATGAATTAATCTCTAGAGAAGATAAGTTTCACGATACCTTTGAGAATAACATTGGTAATGTTTTTATGACACCTTGGGAAAGAAACTTGGTGATATGTTCATGAATGTATAAATTAATTTTTTTATCCACATATTAATGTTATGATTAATTTTCTTATTATTATGATATGACTCTTTTTTCCATTGCTCATGTCTTATGGTTCTCATCAAGTTCTTATTGATATCATAAGTAAACTGATTCCCTTACATTCCTTACTGGGCATTCAGCTCACCCTTTCCTTTAACGTATGTATCCATGTTATGAGATGCAGTAATTGTACATTGTATGGAATTTTCAAGAAGATTTTAAATGGTATTTAAAATAGTGTTTTATGTTTTCATGTTTTATTGTTCCTGATTTCCAAGACAATAGACTTTAAAGATCCTCTGTTTGTAAAATGTAATGAAAAGTTATGTAATTAAAAGGCCTGATGCTATAATGACAACTTCACATTAATGAAGAATAGAAAACCTTAAATGATGATAGATTTCAGTGGTTGAGGAAATGAACTAAACGTGGTTTATAAAAATACAAAATAAATGTATACAGAATATGTAACTCCAACTGACAAATTTGAAGTGGAAGAAACCGAATGATTTAAAATAGTATAGAGCGTTGGAAGAGGAGTGTTCATCAGCTGGGAAGAGAGAACCACTATGGTAAGGAAAAATGAATATAATTTGGAAATGGGAGTGGGGACTCAGTTATATTTTGGTGGAAAAACAATCCCAACGATTTCAAAAAACCATATGGATTTATATTATTTCCCAACTATTTACAAAAACTATTGGGAAAAATTATTTTAGACTTCTATTTCCCAAAAGTTTACAAAAAAAATTGGGAAAGACTAATATAAATCACAATATTCTAACCATTTTAGAAAACATTTAGGATAGGGTAATTGGTATAAATATGATTTCTAGTAGTGTATTATGACACAGTAAATTTCTTGGGATGATGTTTCTTTCTCACCCACCAACAGACATAGAAGACAACTGAACTATGATGAATCCTATTACAGCCATAACTAGGGTATGTCATACTCCATTCTAAGGCCAGGTATTCATATCAAACATTCAAATTATTATTGTAGATGATAAATCTCTCATCCATATACTATGAGGATGATTACTTATAATCTATTGTTTCTCACACCACACATAGATCATATGGGTTTAGGGAGTTTCAATGGATATATCATTCACATCATGAATCTCTGCCGACTAGGGATACATCTGTGTGAAAAACCTGATCAGTGGCATGATCTAACTACCACATATAAGGGCATCCACCATGGGGAAAATCGCATGGGTGTTACTAAACGATGAAGAATCTGATTCCAGCTATAGTTAAGAATCATAGGATTCCTATCTGAGGCTCAAGCTCAATCACTAGTTTCTAAGTGACCCAATATATTCCCATCACATATGAAATTAAATTTCGTAAGATTAATGAACTACATGGGATTTTATTCATGCTATAAATAGGATACATAGGACACCTCATAGATGCTCAATCCCATCCTTCAAATATTAATCACATCATTGGATAAAAGAAAATTCCACACTTCATGGTTTTGTGTATTTAATATATAATCAAAAACATATTAACATGGGAACATATTAAGAACTTCAGATACATATACAAGAAAAAAATAATAGACACCCCATTTCACATTGAAGGATTCAACAATTGATCCTTATGTTAGGGTAACCGGTCCCACATAAGACAGTCTCAGAGTAGGTAATAATTTTCCCCCAATAGGATGTGATGAGCCTTACCTCCCATCATTATGACAAATATAAGATCTTAAGAATCATTAGATCGGATACCCAAAAGGTATACCTGCCTTTGGAAAGAAAGTACATACTCAGTTATTGATATGAGAACCATTGCGTATTTCTGATTGAGATAATTACCGTAATATTAACTAGAATAATTATGCAAGTCATTGAATACAACAAAATAAAACCATGGGTATAGGCCATCCAATTATTCTGAAAATAAATAGTGAAACCCATGTGAATATCTCAAAAAATAGAATGACCAGTTTTCTATGAATCCATCCATTTTGATTTCATACCCTACATAAACAAAAATGGAGAACATGACATGAATATATAAAATAGAAAATTGATTAGGTTACAATTATTAATTCCATTTTTCACATATCCTATGATAAAAGGACAACCTGGCCGAAAACATTCATATTAATGAAATGATCAACTGATCCTATATAGTCTTGGTTCTCAGGAAATAAGTCCATCCTCACTATCACAAGTCCACAATAGCAGAATGGCCAAACCAAGAATAAGAATGGGATATTATTTTACCCATGAACATATGATTGAAATTGAATCATGAAAATAATGATTTACTAATTAGTTACCTTGTACCTTTTCTTCATCATACCTACAAATATTACTCTCACAAAAAACACTTTACCTAGATAATGACATCACCCAATGACCGTTTTGGAAAATAAGATATAGCAGTAACCCCCTCGAGTTGTAAAATGACATCACCATTCAAAAACCTTATCTGTAGGGTGGTTAATTAAATGGGAAGGGAATACCATTGACATGTTACAATACCGACCCTTGAGGATACACAAAATGGTCTCCAAAGGCTAAAATGGATCAGTCTTCATCATCCAATGATTGCTGCAGTAAATCTAATGGCATTTGTTAACACCAATAACCTATCTAGAAGTTCACCCCTATAGTGAAACAATCACCACCATATTTATATGATGAAGATGGACCAATGAGTAAACTATAGCTCCCTTCTAGTTCAGTAGCCCTCAAGGATGGATCCTATCAACATCTATCACTAGTGTCATCCCTCAAGTGACCTTCAGTCGCCTGCTGAGGGAACTATTTGACACACTACCACCTATGACTCCCATGAATAAGAAACAAGGAAGATATGTTGAGAACTGGATGATCTGTAAAACAAATAGTGGACTCATATCCCTAATTCCATTAATGAAGCATGATAGCATATTCCAATGGTAACCAGCAAGAGGGATCATATCCCTTCACACTCAAGAAAGTCGGTGGTCATATTTATGCATCAGGAATGGGTAGTATCATATCCTTACACTCATGAAGGAAACTCGTTAGTATATTTAGTTGGTTCAAGGATGAAATAAGTAGGATCATGTCCCCACATCAATCGAAGATATCTTCAAAAACATAGTCGAGATAGAAAGTGCATTGGATTTTAGTAATTGAAGAATTTTTCTAAAGTTCCATGCTTATTAGAAACAACTAAAGACATTTTCCAGAATATTATGACCATGATATAGATGCTGGGACATGGTCACTATTTCCCTCTAGAATGGGGGATGATCTCATTGATTTACGATTCAAACATTCCAAGAGGTTCTTAACGGGTTTGTTCGTAGAACCGAAAACATCCAATGATTCCATATCCATTTGAACCTACTTTCCAAAGGTAGGTGCTCATTAGTTGTGGACTGATGAGGCTTATGAATTTGCATTGGTCGAGAGGATGGGAGGTTAAACTAATCACACCTTTTGAGGGGAATTATTGTCTACTCTGGGACACTTTTTATAGATTTAAGTTATGTTCGTGAATCCTTATAACATTTCCAAGTAAAAAAATGAGATTTCCTCTAGATCTTACAATCAATGATTGATATGTATGAAATTTAGATAATATTTTATATGTATTCGAGGTTCTTTATTGATATAGAATCATCTGTATTTGTTAGAGATTATTAGTTAATGGTATCCTTTAATACATAAAAGTATCTTGGTCATTATGATCACCATACTGGTTTTAAAGCCACTCAATGGGGCACATGAAGTTTATTTTCATTTTGAAGGTCATGGATTATTTCAAATTTAGGATCGTACCTGCAGATGGGCTGCCTACGTATCCTTTTTTTTTGGAAAAGGAATCAGAACCCATGTAGTTCAAGTAAGGGATTATGATGATTATGCATGATTGATTGATCAAATAATGATTTCATGATTACTTTTACACTCTATTCTCACATGAGTCATGCTCGGTGTTAGAAACAAGAGAAATGGGTGAAACCAGACAATTGTGCCACGAAAGATGAAATGATGTTGGGGTTATGTGTGTATGACTTCCCAAATAGATAAGGATTAAGATTTACTTCATGGAAGAAATCCAGGAACAGGGTCAATAAAGGTATATGTGCTTCATGAAGATTTGGATACTCTTATCTTGGGGCTTACTCCAAAGGAAGATTCCCAAATTAGGAGGGGACTTATGATTGGGTTTTACTCCTGAGAAGGAATCCCAGATCAAAAGGAAATTAAGATTGGTTAAGAGAGATTAAGGCTGGGGCTTACTCCTGAGAAGAAGGCCTAGGATAAGGGACTTGAAAAATTAAGGGACTTGGGGCTTACTCTTGAAGAGGATGCCCATATTTGAGACTCGGGCATACTCCTGAAAAGGAAGTCAGGTTAAAATAAATATGGTTGGGGCTTACTCCTAATGAAGATACCCATATTTTGGAATTTTAAGATTGGGGCTTACTCCTGAAAAGGATGCCTAGATTTGGGAACTTGGGGCTTACTCCTGAAAAGAATGCCCAGATTTGGAAGGTCTTAGGGATTACTCCTAAGGAGGATGCCCAAAATTAATGGGAATTATGACTGGGAATTACTCTTGAAAAGGAGGCCCAAGTTAAAGATTCTCTCATCTTTAAAGGATGAGGTTAAATGAATGAACTCTCTATCCATATCGATGTAAAGATGTGTAAATCAATAGGTTTTGAGAGATGTTCCATGGAATTCCTTTTAGATAATAATTTCAATCAATAAAAAATGCCATAAATTGCTTTGAAGAGTGTCTTGAATACTAAATATTGAATAAGTGAGGTGGAATGGAATACGAGGGGTGAAATGGGCTGGAAAGGCATCCAAAAAGATAAGGGCATGCAATTCCTCGTAGGCACGCAGTTACTGCGTGGTTTCACAAGTCCTTGGTCGCGCAGGTATACCTGCACGACATATGGGTACTTGCATGATTTTTAACCAGTAGGGTAACACTTGGGAGATCCTTGGCCAAATCCATTAGAATTATTATGAGGTACATCCAGGAGAGGGTCGCACAAGTTTTAATGAATAGATATGGAGGCACCTAAGAATGTTCATTTTCCTTAAGGGTAAAACACTTAAGGCACACAAGTGTTATTGATTTCTAACAGTTAGACATTATTCCTCTTTTATAGACATTCCATTCTAGGTAAATAATTACCTTAGATTTATTTTGAAGACATGAAGAAGAGACTTGGGCGTTCAGAGCTCTGTATCTGAATTCTGGAAAAATTCCACCTTAAATGGGGGGCCCACTGGGAGTATTTATCGGCTGGAGAAGAACCTGGGCGGTTATCACTTAAGGCGCGCAAGTCACTTGCGTGATCATTTGACGGTGCACAAGTATACTTGTGCGACAATAAGGGAACTTGTGTGACCCTAGGTCCTTTGAATCCTTTTTCATTCCTTTGCTGATTTTTGATGTTTTCTTCAAAGGATGACTCACTTTGTGCTAATTCATTTCCCTTTCCATTCATTTAGACAATGTGATGAAAAGGATCATCAACAAAAGCCCCCCCTCAGAGTTGGATCCAAAAGAATAAGGATGTGACTCTAAGAAAAAGAAGAAAACCAAAAGAAGAGAGGCGCGTAGGTGTTCACCGCGAAACCATCATCGCATAGGTGCGAGTCACGTAGGGCTGGAGAGGACTAGCTGTAGGCACGCTGGTGGCTGGCCTGGCCTATATATATGTGCTCATTTGTCGCGCATTGCACCGAACATCAGATTTTTGAGCTCTCGCCATGCTGGTCATCTCCACCGCACAAGTTGCTATCTTTTCCGCTTTTCCTTTGTTGTCGCGCTGCTGTCAAGGTATCTGGACCTGTGCGGTGACACTTGTGTGACACATTATACTTGCACGCCAAGTTTTAGATTTGTACGCCTTAATTACTTTTCCATTTTTTCTGAATTCTGTCACAAAATTTTATGAAAAATCAACTTACTTAAGAGTTAATTATTCAACATTTGTGCAGAATCAATGGCTCTCAGGAAAATCGGAATAGCTGATGAACTGGAAAGAAAGTGACTTGATTATATGATGAGTATCCTTGTCCATGATTTTTATACCATTTGAGAATGCACTCTCCCAGATTTGGCTATCTATTTGAAGAAGTATCATCGCGACTTCCCCCAAAGAATCTACCTGCCTCTGTGTGGTCATGGTCATCTGCAAGGAGTCATCATTCCAGATGCAAAGAACTATATGCCTGAGATGCAGCAGGACTGCTACTCCTCTATTTCTGTTATGTTGTGCATTAATAGAAACAAAAATGGTGTGAACTGTCAAATTTTTCCTCTATGCCATTTCCTTGTAGATACAAAAATGGCAAACCCATGGGCTAAAATGTTTTCCGCTTCCGGTTGGTGGAGAGAAGACAAACATGGCATTAGAACAATATCTGGAAAGATTAATCTCTCCAAATGGATCTTTACTTCCAATGCTTCATTCTCAAATCCATGTATCCATCTTCCAAGTCTCTTGGACAGAAATAGAGTCACTGTTTGATCAGCAGAAAATTTTCTCAAACCGCACTCAAGAACATCCTTTTACAATTGTTCCATGAAGAGCTTTTATCACTGCATCTATTATTGTATCCAGTTGAATGAATGAATTCAAGGTGGTTGCTGATGAAGCTCGGGATTCCGTAAATAAAATAAAGAGTTATGTTGAAAGCCTTTTTGTATTTCCTAAAAAAGAGAAGAGACTCCAGTCTATAGATGTCCTTCTAACTCTTCTGCATCAATGAAAAACACTTTCATCCTCAATCATTTGTTCATACCTGTTTTCTTGCTACCATACCTAAGCCAATGGGCCTAGTGAGTATAGTTTGATTTTTACTGGGATTAACGTAAATAACCCTAAAAACTTTGAATCTTTTAATTTTTCTATATTACCTAAATCATACAAAATGTATGTTTTGTGAGCTGGAACATGACTTTTATTTAAATTTCCTTTGTCTATTGGGGGCAGTTTAATGTCATGCACATTGGACATAATGAGGTCAATGTTTAAGGTCGAAATAGCTTTGACCGAAATGGATTAAAATTGACTCAATTCCTTGATAATTTATCTAAAAATATATTAACATACTCAAGTATGAGGGAAAATATGTAAACTATGACTTAAGAATAACTGAATCTAAGGAATGATATGAAAAAGAGCTAAAAGGCATTAGAAGAAGTAGTTCCCATGAATGATGTTACCATTATTTAACAAACCCGTTAGGGGGTTGAATTATGCAGGGCCACTTAAGGGAATTGGATGCATAGTCAAATAAATAGCATATTTTGGCTGACAGGTCTGTTATGTAGACTACTTATTCAAGGCCACCAAAGGGCACATGATGCATAGTCAGGTAAATGAACTCCCAAAAATTTACTTTCCTAGTGCTAAAAATCCAATGAATGTTTATAGAGATTCAAATCTTCCAAAGTATAGAGTTTGCTGTATGGAAATGGGTACTTGAATATGGAGATGATATTTCCAAACAATATTATCGATGAACTAGATAGATATCACTCTTACAAAGGACTGACCCAAACGTAGGGAAGGAGAATATAAACCATTGATGTGAATACTTTTAGATCATGAAAAAGTATATGGGACAAATATGTTAAGGATGACTATTTTTGCGGATCCCTACATATTATCATAAGAAAAATAAGGAAAAAATATGTTTTCCTCCCAAGAATGAAGTTACCACTATTTAACAAACCCATTAGGGGGTTAAATTTTTCCAGGCCACCTAAAGGAATTGGCTGCATAGTCAAGTAATAACATCTTTTGGTTGACAGGTCCATTTAGTAGACTGCTTATGCAAGGCCGCCTAAGGGCACATACTGTATAGTCAGGAAAAAGAACTCTCAGAACTTCAAGCCGTTTGTGATTAGAAGTTAAGATAAGGGTTATGAAGATCTGAAAATATTTAAGGTTAGGATTATGACACATAAATATGGGTATTGTTTAATGTATTAATAAATACACAAGTCAATGCTAACCATAATCATGTTGTGGTTGGGTCCTGAATTGAAATGTTGGACTTCACTACGTATCCCATAAGGATAGAAATCAAGCCATACGTAATTCTTTAACTACATTTTAATGTCATGTGGGACAAAAGGATTGGAGATCTTAGTTTAGGGTCGTAGATCTTGGACCATTATAAGAAATACCTAGTGTGTGTTTTCATGGGGAATTTTCAGCCAGGGGACTGATAGCAGAATTTAGGGTTAGGCTCAAAAGACTTGGAGATGGATTCGAGGGACACTCAAACATTCCTACATATCCCATAAGAATTGGATTCAAGCCCACGTAGTTCTATAACTACCCTCTGTACAATTTAGGTTCGTACATGTGAAGGGTGAAGGGGGATTTTAGTGCAATGATGGTTTAACCCAAGATAAAAGGTTCAGGTATTGCCATGTATGCACGTAGTCTTTGAAATGAAACATGATTGAAAATCAATGTAAATAATGATTCCCTCTCAGGTGAGGGTATCAAAGAATATTTTTGTTTCTTTTTATATTGGAAAAAATTTTGTATAGTTTAAAGTTGTATAAAAAGGATGAAAATGAACCAATGTAAAGATATTGATTCTAGGGGTGGTTTCACAAATTAACATCATATGAGTTGGAGGTGAACTGATTTGAAGAGATTGGTTTTGGGCTTGAACCTTGGGAGGTTGACTACATACCCAACCTGGAAGGAAAGGATCAAAGTCCCTGTAGTTCAATTAAAGAATAAATTTGTGATCAAGTTGTTCTTGGGGACAACGACCTAAAAAATAGTGTTGGGACATACACATGGTTAGTAGCCCAGAGAGAGTGTTATGGTTGAAGTTTTCTCTAAGCTCACGTGAGTCATACTCGGTGTGAGAAACAAGAGGTAGCAACCACCCTAACGATGCATAGTTTAATGTCATGTATGACATATAAAAGGACTATGCAGTTTTAAGGTCTCGTTGTTTGGACTATTGGTGATGAACAGTTTAGCGTCAAGTAATTAGGATGATGAGGACTATACAGTTTTAATGTCACATTGGAAAAAGGGGGACTTTACAGTTTAATGTCATGTAGTGAGGACAAAAGAGTACACCATTTAACATCATGTTGGCCGTATTAGGGACTTTTTCACAGCTTAACGTCATGTTGGATGAAAAAGGGGACGATACAGTTTTAGCGTCATGTTGGACATAAGTGCCAATAGTTTAAGGTCGTATTCATGGATGGATGGTTATGCAGTTTAACATCTTGCTGGACGTAAGGGACTTCTATATAGTTTAACGACATATATCAAGGACGATGAAGGGGGACACAGTTTGACGTCATGTCGGACGAAAGTACGAATAGTTTAAGGTCTTATGTATTCACCTTGGATGGTGCAGTTTAATGTCATGCTGGATGTAAGGGACGTGCAAATTGTTTAATGTCGTATGCAAGGACCGTTGCTGTATTTTTTGTTCATACAAAATATTTCTTTAGAAATATAGTATTGGTTAGAGTAGTTATGAGTTCTCCATCCATGGAGATTAAATAATAAGCTCCATTGGAGTAGACCTTATGTATTGAGTAAGGACCTTCCCATTTTGGCTCAAGATTGGGAGGTTTCATTCCTGTAATCATTGGATTTCTGAGAACTAATACCAATTCTCCCTGAGTGAATGAATGAAGACGATCTTTTTTGTTGAATTCTCGTTCTATTTGATTCTGATAGACTTCCATGTGGTGCAAAGTGCAAAAGCTTTTCTCATCTAACCATTCCAATTCATTCAATCGCATTTGGGATTGTTCATCTATAGATGAATGATCAAAAATGGATACTCTGAGCGAGGGTAGTTGAACTTCAATGGGAAAGACGGCTTCCGTTCCATATACCAGTGAATATGGAGTTGAACACGTTGCAGTGCGGGTGGTAGTCTGATAAGCACATAAAGCATGAAAGAGTTTATCCGGCCATGATTTCTTATCTTTATCCACCATCTTTTGCAGTATATTTGAAAGAGTCTTATTAAAGGCTTCTATCTAGCCATTGGCCGCTGCATGATACTAAGATGAATGGTTGGATTTGATGTTTTATTCTTGATGCAACTTCTTCACCTCGGATGAACAGAAGTTGGTGCCATTGTCCGTCAATATGGTATGAGGGACACCAAATCTGGTAATGATGTTAGACTTGATGAAGCTAGCAATGCATTTAGAACTAACTTCCTTAAGAGGTATTGACTCTTCCCATTTGGAAAAGAAATATGTACTAGTAAGAATATACTTAAACTGCTTGGCCATAGCTGAAGGGTAAGGTCCCACCACTTCCATTCCCCATGTGGAAAATGGCCATGAGTATTTAGCTGTATGAAGCAACTATGGAGTTTGATGAATGAAGTTTTCATGTACATGGAACGAATGAAACATCTTTGTTAAATCAACACAATCTTGAATCATTGAAGGCCAAAAGTATCCAAGCCTTCGAATCTGACCAGACACTCTATGTCTAGACTGGTGGGCACCACAAACTCCTGTATGCACTTCTTTCATGACAGCCATTGTCTCTTCACCATCAATGCATCTGAAGAAAACTCCATCAAAAACACATTTGTAACGAATTTTCTCTACGTGATTTGGGCTATCATAAAGAGTAATATTTACCACACATTGCCAGATTTATTTTTTCTTGGCTCTATCAGGAAAAAGTGTTCCATTTTGAAGGTATTCCCTAATATGTGACATCCATCCTATAGTATGACCATACGGTTCAAGAATGGGACTAATTTCATTAATTTCCTCTGTTCTTATTCGAACATAAGGTGAAATTTCACGATGGTTGGCAATACTGATGGTTGTCTCACCCCTATTTGGATCTCCCAGAGTTGGGGCGATATTATCCAGTGCATCAGCTTGAGCATTTTGTGATCTTGGGACATAAGAAAATGTCAGTTCCGAAGGGAATTCCACCATTAACTCTCTGACATAATCATTCAAAGGGATTAATTCTTATTTTCTGATGGCATAATCCCCATTGACTTGTTTGATTACCAGGTCTGAATCACCTTTCACCTTTAAGTGATTCACTTGTGCTTGAAGAACCAATTCCAAGCCTGCGATGAGAACATGGTATTCTGCTTCATTATTGGTACCACCTTCCCACAATAATAATTAATATGGTAACACTTCCTTTTATGAAAAAATGAGCACAATTCCTAAGACAAATTTGTGGAATTTAGTATTTTCCATTTTCCTCCCAGTTGGACTTCTGGAAGCACCATAAAAATACATTTCCCATGCCTGAGGACTTTCTTGAATAGAGAAGACTTCCTAATCAGGGAGTTGAATATCTAAAGTTCTGTCTTCCACTGAAGGGTGTTCATCCAGGAAATCAGCTAGAGCATAGCCCTTTATTTCATTTTGAGACACTTATTGAATGTCGAATTGCTACAAAATAACTGTCCACCTTGCCAGACGTCCTGTAAGCACTGGACGACTAAGGATGAATTTGAGAAAGTTATTGCGAGATACCAATTGGACCTCGTGATGTTGCAGGTAGTGTCTCATGTTCTGAACTGCAAAGATTAATTCCAGGCAGCACTTCTCAATACTTGAATATCGTGTTTCTGCTTCAGCCATAGTCCGACTGAGGTAGTAGAGGCTGTTTTCATTCCCAGCATCATTCTTCTGAGCAAGAAATGCACCCAATGATCTCTCTAAAGCTATCTCATAGATGATAAGTGGTCTTCCTTCAACAGGTGTCATGATTACCAGTGGACTCAAGAGGTATTTATTGAGAATATTGAATGCTTCTTGACATTATTCAGTCCACTGGTAAGTGACTCCCTTCTTCCTCAATTTGGTGAAGGGTAAACGTTTTCCTGAAAAATTGGCGGTGAAACACTGAATATAGGATAAGTGTCCTTGATGTCCCTTTTAATTCTTTCAAATTTTGAGGAGGTGACATACTGTGGATTGAATTTGTCTTATCTGGATCGACTTCAATACCACGATGGCATACAACAAAGCCAATAAATTTTCCCGAGGTTACCCCAAAAGCACATTTTATGGGGTTCATCTTCAAATTATCTTTTCGAAGCTTGCATAATATGACATCCAAATCAGCCAAGTGATTAGAACATTGTTTGGATTTGACCACGAAATCTTCCACATAGCATTCAAAAAACATCCCTAAAAAGTGTTTGATGATACGATGTATGGCACGCTGATATGTTTCACCTATATTCTTTAAGCCGAAGGGAATTACCCGATAGAAAAACATATCATGAGGGGCTATGAAGGCTTTGGATTCCTCATCTTCTGGGGCCATTCAGATTTGATTACATCTAGAATATCCATACATGAAGGAAAGTGCTTCATAGCCATCTGTTGCATCAATTAAAAGTTCTATAATCGGAACGGGGAAATCATCCATAGGACAATGTCGATTAAGATCTCTGAAATCGATGAAAACTATAATTTTTCCATTCTTCTTCTTTACAGGGACAATATTAGCCTACCACTTGGGATATTGAACTTCTCTGATGAAGTTAGATTTGATAAGCTTATCCACTTCAGCTTCAATTTTGGAAGCATAAGTTGGGTGTGTTCTTCTCGTAGCTTGCTTAAATCCTCGATGTTCTTCTGGTAAACCCAAATGATTAGTAGCAACATCAGGATCAAGCTCAGGAATATATGCATTGTTCCAAGAAAATATGTATTGATTTTGCTTTAAAAATGATATATACATCACTTGTTCTTCCAGAGTCATGGCCGCACTGATTAAAGTGGGGCGTGGATCTTCTTTTGTACCTAGATTTATTTCTCTGAGTTCATCCATGGTGGTAGAGATACCCTCTTCAAATTCTAGAGGAGAATCTCTGATATCTTCCTCTTCTTCTACATCATGTGTTATTTCTTCCATTTCTACATGCATAGTAGATGATAAAGCAGAATTTCCATGATCAGAAGAGATGGTAAAATTTGAAAATCTTGTAGAAGAAGCTTCCATTTCTGACCCGATTGATGATGAAGGGTCTCCCTTGGGAAATAAAGAGGAGATGATGGATTGAGAATCGACATCATTTGTTACCTTCGATGTTTCTATAACTTATTCTATCCTGATTGGTGAAGTATAGAATCGTTGTATTTTAGCAGATGAAATGAAGAAGTCACCATTTGGGCTTTCATCACTGCTTTGTGGGCTACCAATTTCTCCCATGTTTTCTGGCTCGATTGCCGTAATTGACATTATAGATCTTTCCATAAGAGTATTTTTATTTGGGTCTATCTTTTCAATTTTACTGATAGGAAACACATAATCTATACTCACATATGTAAATGGATTTACTGGAATCTTCTCCAAACCATATGGAGCATTAACTTTGGTAAGCTCTTTTGTTGTGGATTTCTCCCTTCCCTTCATGTGATAGAATTCTGCCTCAATGTATTGAGATTCACATGTCTTGAACAGGGCCTTATCACCATAGAATGTCCCAAATTGACCATCAAAACAATATTTGAGACATTGATGGTATGATGAAGGTATAGTCACATGTTGATGTAGCCAGGGTCTTCCCAGCACGATGTTGAAGGTTGAGTCATGATCAACAATCATGAAATATTAATTGGATACACGATATCCAAACTGTGTTATGAGTGTAACTTCCCCAGCGGTTCTTGTTCATTTTTATCATATCCTTGTAACATCATGGTAGAAAGAGATAAATCAGATTCCGTAAGGCTCAATTGACGAAGTGTACGAATGGGAATGAGGTTGACTCCTGAACCATTATCAATGAAATCTCTTTGGATGTCCAACCCATTGACCTTGACAGCTAAGTACAAAGGTCTAATATGTCCATGCACGACATCATCTTCATCTTCATCAGTAAAATATATTACTGCATGGCATTCTGTAAGATTATTCTCTATGTGATAGACTTTAGCCGCATAAATGTCATTTTCAGACTCCTAAGGACATGACAAAGCCTCAACGAGTGCTTCCGGAAGATCCTTTGATAAATTCAAGGCATACATAATTGATAACTTTCCCTGTACACGGGCCAAGTGCTTCAATATATCATACTTTTGATCCAAAGGTCTGTGTTTCCCAATAGGAACATGTGGTCTAGCAGGTGTCTTGGAATTTAATGCTTTAGATGTTGATGCATCTGGTATCAGGATATGAGTTGGCAATATTCCTGGATTTAGAAGATTAGACTGATTAAATCCATTTACTTGCTGAGAGGAAGAAGATGGAACCATCAACCGGTCATCCAAAATAATTGTTCTAGGACTGAATTTTCTATTGGTGGAAGAACTTGCTTGTTCTTATTGATCTTACTGAAGGGCTCTGCCACGAGTTTCTGCTGAATACACAGTTTTAGCAGGGGTAGAATTGGAATAGTGGCTTCTGAAAGATCCACGTCTTCCCCTGTATGCTGAGCCTCTAGAACATCCTCTGATTCCTCTATTTGATATAGGGATTTCGGGCTCATCAAAATCGAAACTACAACTGGCATATGGATTTATTAATTGAATCATATTAACAGAATCGAAAATCAACTCTTCATCCGATGAAGACTCTACCTCATTTTCCTATTTAGGCTGTGCAGTTTGGTGGGATGGTTCCTGTTGCTTCAAAGTAGATAGCATGAAATCTGCAAGAGTCAAAGATAGTTTAGGCTTTGACACATACTCATCTTCTTCTGATTCTTCCTCCTTGGAATTATGTCGTTTCATTGAAGATTTTCCATCAGATGAAGAGGGTTTTGCTACAGAATTCATGGAAGAAGTCACATTTGGTTTCTTCAATTCTATTTGAAAAATAGCATGAGTTCGGCTGATCATCTTTCTGACCATCCAATCATCATATTTTTGTGCATTTTTGGCTTTTGACTTCTTTCCACTCACCTTCCACCTCTGGAACTGTAGTAGTAACAATGCTACCTGGGATGAGGAGCCTTTTAGTTTGACTTGTCCCAAGTCGACCAACTTTTGTAGGAGGTCCTTGAAAACAAAACATCCCTGAATGGGATACACCAACATCTAGTGAAATGGACAATAGTTGGGACAGTCTTCATCTCTTTCCTTCTTTGGCCTCTTGGGCCTTGGCAATTGAACCATATTATTTTCATGAGCCGAAATGAAATAACCAGGAACTTGTTCATTTCGGAAAGAGTAAACTTTGCTTTTTCAAATCCTCAAATTGTTATCATCTTTGATCTCTTTGATAATCTTGATGAAACAATCTCTTTTTTTGATGCTCAAGAGGTGGAGCCCTTCGGGAAGATGAAGGTTTTGAAGTAGAAGCAGGTACAGGTGCTTGCTTAAGCATAACTGTAGTAGTCTCTGCTTTACCCATTATCCTTCCTGGATCTGATGGAATTACACGAGATTTAGACTTAGTCTATATAAGAGAATCATCAATATGTTGAGCGATTGAAGTGAGGTCTCGAAACCCTCATGTGTATTTCACAGGAATCAACGGTGTGTGTAATTCATCACGGAGATTTGCCACATAGATTGGCAACAGTTCTTCTTGAGGGAGTGCTAAGATCAAGAAATATGTTAATCCCTTCTAGTGAGCAATGAAATATGAGACCCTTTCATTCTCCCTTTTCTTACTGTTTTTATGATAAAAAATTGTTGTCTTTAGAAAAGTTGAGCTGAATTGAAGAAGAAATCGTTGACGAAGATCTTCCCATCTAGTAATTGACCGAGATTTCAAGATTGTGTACCAGAAAAAGGCAGGCCCTTGCAAGGTTCGCATGAAGAATCTGAGTTTCACTGCTTCTTGCTACTCTAGATTTCCCATCATAGGATCGCAACAAGACACGTAATGCATCAAATTATGTTCAGGATCGCCTGATCCATTGAAAATAGGGAATATAGGGTTCCCAAAATTTGATGGGCGAGGGATTTCATCAACCCATTTAGGGTAAGCTCTCATTTTTGGTCGAACCTAAGCTTTCATTCCCTCCATAGCTTCCAATTGTGCTGTTAATGACTCAATAGTAGTTATTAACATTTGAGAAACATCCAGTTGAGCTTGGACCTGAACAGGTGCACTGACTGGAGCTTGGACAGGTATGGCAGCTGGTATTGCAACTTATTGTAGAAATTACCATTGTTTTTGCACATAACTCGTAGGATTAGACCTGTAAGGGTGTACTGATAAAGGAGGATATTCTTGATCCATCTCAGTAGCCATAACAGATTCCCTTGATTGGATGGATCCATCGCGTTTAGGAGGAAGACTACCCTGAAGTAGTTCTGCATTCATCCTCCTCAATTCTTTCATTTCTTCCTCTTGTTGCGCAAATCTTTACTCTAGTGAGAGTGATTAGCCATCCCTAGAGGAAGGATATGTAACCTAATTATTTCCCTTCCCCTTTTTTGATCCCTTTTGGAGAGGGGGAAGTGGATTATTTCAACGATTACCTAAATTATGAGTAATCCTATTATTTCGTGTACACACTCGTTCTTCATTTGTGTCTGTACGTACAACTTCTTAAGCAGGAAACTCTTTATCTGAGTCCACTAAGTGAGCCTCATCTGATGGATCAGCAACAATGGCACTGATGACATTGATTGATGCATAATGCATTGCATTCCTCCTATCAACATCCCTGCGATATTGTCTTCTTCCATGTCTTTGATGAGACATTGCCTTTTTCTGATTCGATCACTCATGAACTTCATGGAGAACCGTAATTTAGAGAGAATCTCCTGATTATTTGGCTCTTAATTCCTCTTGTGGCTTCTTCCCCAATCGAGAGAAGACATATTTTCTTTGAGGAGGGGATTGATGATTTGAAAAGGTCCCTAGTCCGGGGAACTGGGGCTATTCCTACTGTCTTTTCTCAACTCCTCGAATCCAATTTGTTGATTCCAAGGGTTGGTTCAAAAGAGTCCCCAGTCTGGCAAGCTGGGGTGGCTCTTGACATGCTATGTCTGAGAATTACTTAAAATCTCTCCTGATTTTTCGGATCGTGGTATGGAAGTTAGCTGGATGCATCATTAGACATCCACATTTATCACCTGGCTCGAAAGACCGTTGGATGATTTCCAACACTTCTGTCACATGATGATGTGCTTTCTCCATATGAGAGGCATGTTCAATATTCTTGTTTTCTTGATGTTGGAGTAATTCAAAAACTTTTTCTCTGTATTCTTTATTTTGAGAGGAACTAGTTGAAGCATGTTATTAGGAAAGCCTTTGAGTACAAACAAAACCCATCGACTGTGACTGGCCACGTGTAATAACATTGCATGAGACTATTTTCGGAGGGATTTGTTGAATGGAGAGCACAGTGAAATGTAGTGCTCCATGAAAACCCCAACCTCTGATATGAATACTAGATGGGGGCATTTTCAATTAACTGGTGCAATCTTCTTAGTGCGCCAAGGTATGAACGATGAAGGGATCCCTGCTGCTTTTCAGCCTTCAGATATTGAGAGACTGATAGAGATGCCAAATCAATTTAACATTGTAACCCTTCTATTATATTAACATGATTTTCATATTCATCTTAAGATAATACTTTCTTTTTCAACTGACAAAGAGTTTTTTATCTGTTGAGATGAATATCATGAATTCCATCTTCCGTCAACATCTCTGGAATGTCATACTGAGAGTCAGCCAGAGGCCAAAACATGACTGGCACATCACCTTTCGCAAGTTGTTTTCTCATGATCAGCATTTCCTCTTTATCATTCAACGAAGATTCTTCTACCTGATTTGACCAGAGCTGGTGCTTCCTTGTTGCTTCATCGGATTCAACAAGATTGGTAGAGAAATCACTGATCAAACTAGAAGATGCATGACTTATGGGTAGTTCGGAGAATGACCTACACCCTGGGTTATCTTCTAATTGATAAAGTATTTCACCTACTAGCGATAAAGCATCAAACATGACTGGTTTTTCATTTTCATGTTCCTCAATATAAGAGGGATTTCTCGGAACTACATTGTCCACTAGAGAATTTTCCTTGCAATGTGAATCACTACTACAGAGAGGACTTTCGCAGCGAAATTCATCATCATGGGGAGGACCACAATGGTGGGTTACAAAAAAAGATGAGATCTCTTTCTTGTTGGTATTCTGACCACACAGAGGGTTCCTGTGGCTCTCATCTGAAGATGAAACTTCGAGATCGACCGAATTGTCATGAAGTAAGCCTTCAGGAGGAAGTGTCTTTTGAATACCGTCAGAGTTAATGTTCCCACTATTGGAAAATGTGGGAGTAGAATTTGGAATTCCAACAGATAACTGTCTGAGGGATTCAAGAACTCCAACATCGAGCAAGGCCTTGTTACAGATTGGCTCTTGATCTCTTGACTGTGCTGGGTGGGTATTATTCTTAGACTCCTTCTTACTAGCCATGAAAACCACTTTTTGAAGAAAGTGGCTTGTATGAGTAGGTTTATGTGCCTGATCAAAGGAGATGTCTAGGTTAGGCTGACGATCTCTACTCAAATCAGGTGTTTGTGCCTGACTTGGTTGTCCGTATGATATGGGCGAGTATGCCCCACAACCCTCTTAGACTAAAACAGATGTGTGTGTCTGTTCCGTAGTGAACTGTTGATGTGTTACTCCACTAGTAGGGATAGATTTATTTGTCTTTCCCTGAGATGTTGCTGAAGATGTTATAATATCCTTGCAAGCATCCAGAATATGAGCATAGATTTGATTCTGCTCTTTCACCATTGATAGAATATGCTTTGTGACTTCAACTGACGGAATGGGGATATACGTCCATTCCGTGCTTGGAGTAGGTGTATGTGCATTCTCCTGTCCTCTTTTTCTTGTTAGTGAATCCTGACAGTACTCAAGTGTGGGGGCAGAAAGTTGAGTCTTCTTCCTGTTTGTCACTGGAGCTTTCTGACTGACATCTCTGTGTGCTACCAAGTGAGACTGTTGGTAGGCTTGATCAATACTAGCAGGTGTATGTTCCTACTGATTGCACTTCTCTGAACCTGGTTGATGAGCTCCATCATATGTAGTCAGACGATACTGCTGACTAGCTAATGATGTATAAATAGGTATATGTTCCTGCCTATAGTAATCTGCCGGAATTTCCTTATGGGATTGGCATGATGCTTCCAGACGAGTCTGCTGGAGAGCGGAATTAAAATGAGAAGGTGTGTGTGCCCTCTCGTTGCTTTCCACCATGGTAGGTTGGTGGACTTCTCTAGAGATGGCAGATATGAGAACCTTCTCACAATCAACCGGATTTCACCTCTGGCGATTCGTCTTGCCTGCGCGGGTTCGAGGAACCTGAGCCGAACGCCTGGAGTCAGTACCCTCATCATGTTGAGGGCGCACTTCCGCACGAGTCTAGCGGCGATTGTTAATGGGATCCCCCGAGAAGGACTCGTGTATCCTTGAATTAAGGCTCTGAGGGACCTACTCATTCACCTCCTCAAAATATGGGAGTGAATGGTGACTGTGTTCTGGGGATAATGACCTGAAACAGTTGGAGACTGTGGTTAGAACCACTTGCTTCTTGATCACTGGTTGTCACTGTCCAGACGACAAGGGTGAATTGTTCACTTGGAGGGCTCGTCGAGCAGCCTCTAGAGTAGGAATAGTTCAGTTTTGATGGTACTCTATAACCATCGCATTTTATACCAAGCGTTGAAGATGCTTAGTAGGTGATGTCATCCTCATAGTGGATGATGATACAGCAGGAGTAACAGCAGTGGCATTCACAATAGAAGTATTCACATGTGTGAACTTGAGAGAAGCCATTTCTTAGAATGCAGAAAATCTTGGAAAAGAGTGAATGTTTGATATAACAGACGTAATCAAGATAAATTCAGCCACTACATCTTTTGGATGAGAAAATATGTCAATGATTGTTTTTTTGGCCCTCTCATTGAGTTTTAAATTGGGGCCTAACAAATAAGTAAAACATCATTTTAACATGGTTAAGGATTCACGTCAGGTTCACCATTTTTTGTTTCCCTCTGGAATGGGGGATGATCTCATTGATTTAAGATTCAAACATTCCAAGCGGTTTCTAAAAGGTCTCTTCGTATAACTGGAAACATCCAATGATTCCATATCCATTTGAACCTACTTTCCAAAGTTAGGCACTCATTAGTTGTAGACTGATGAGACTTAGGAATTTTCATTGGTCGAGATGATGGGAGGTCGGACTCATCACACCTTTTTGAGAGGGATTATTCTCTACTCCGGGACTCTCTTTATAGATTTAAGTTATGTTCTTGAATCCTTATTACATTACCCTGTATTAAATGAGCACTCCTTTAGATCTGACAATCAATGACTGATATGTATGAAATTTAGAGAATCTTTTATATTTATTCGAGGTTCTTCATCGATAGATAATCATCTGTATTTGTTTAGAGATTTTTAACCAATGGTATCCTTCAATACATAAAATTATCCTGGTCATTATGATGACCATACTAGTTTTAAAGCCACTCAGTGGGGCACTTTAAATTTATAGTCATTCCGAAGGACGTGGATTATTTCAGATTTGGGATAGTACCTGTAGATGGGCTACCTATGTATCCCTTGTTTTGGAAAAGGAATCAGAACCCACGTAGTTCGAGTAAGGGAGTATGATGTTTATGCATGATTTATGGCTCAAAGAAAGATGTCATGATTACTTTTACACTATAAACTCACGTGAGTCATGCTCGGTGTGAGAAACAAGAGGTAGTGGTGAAACCAGACAACTGTGCCACGAAAGCTGCAATGATGTGGGGATTATGTGTGTATGACTGCCCAAATAGATGAGGATTAAGATTTACATCAGAGAAGAAATCTAGGAACATGGTAACAATGTCCATAAAGGTATATGTGCTTCATGGAGATTTAGATACTCTAATATTGGGGCTTACTCATAAGGAAGATTCCCAAGTTAGGAGGGGACTTAGGATTGGGTTTTACTCCTGAGAAGGAAGCCTAGATCAAAAGGAAATTAATACTGGTTAAGATAGATTAAGGGTGGGGCTTACTCCTGAGAAGAAGGAACAGGATAAGGGACTTGAAAAATTAAGGGACTTGGGGCTTACTAATGAAGAGGATTCCCATATTTGAGACTGGGGCTAACTCCTGAAAAGGAATCCCAGGTTAAAAAAATTATGGTTGGGGATTACTCCTAAGGAGGATTCCTATATTTGAGAATTTTAAGATTGGGGCATACTCCTAAAAAGGATACCCAAATTAGGGGACTTGGGGCTTACACCTAAGGAGGATGCCCAAATTTGAAAGGACTTGGGGATTACTCCTAAGGAGGATGCCCAAATAGATGGGAATTATTACTCAGACTTACTCCTGAAAAGGAGGCCTAGGTTAAGTGGTTCTCTCATCTTAAATGATGAGGTTGAATGAATGAAATCTCAATATTTAGTGACATAAAGATTTGTAAATCACAAGGTTTTGAGAGATGTTCCACGGAGTTCCTTTCAGATAAGAAATCCAAATCATGAAATCATGCCATAAATGGCTTTAAAGAGTGTATTGAAGTCTAAATATTTAATAGGAGAGGTGGAATGGAATAATAGGGGTGAAATGGGCAGGAAAGGCACCCAAAAAGATAGGGGCGTGCAAGTCCTGGCAGGCGCGCAGGTACTACATGGGAGCGCAAGTCCTTGGTCACGCAGATATACCTGCACGACACATGGGTACTTATAAGATTGTTAACTAGTAGGGTAACACTTGGGAGATCCTTGACCAAAGCCTTTAGAATTATCCTGAGGTACTTCCAGAAGAGGGTCGTGAAAGTTTTAATGAACAGATAAGGAGGCACGCAAGTATGTTCATTTCCCTTAAAGGTAAAACACTTTAGGCACGCAAGTGTTAGTGATTTATAACACTTAGACCTTATTCCCCTTGTATAGACCTTCCATTCTAGATAAATAATTACCTTATAATTGTTTGGATGACTTGATGAAGATACTTGGTCATTCAGAGCTCTATATCTGAATTCTGGAAAAATTCCTCCTTAAATGGGGAGACCACCGAGGGTATTTATAGGCTGGAAAAGACCCTGGGAGGTTATCACTTAGGGCGTGCAAGTCACATGCACGACCATTAGGCGGCGCACAAGTATACTTTCATGACAATAAGGGAACTTGCGCAACCCTAGGTCCATTGACTCCTTTTTCATTCCTTTGCTGATTTTTGATTTTTTCTTCAAAGGATGAATCACTTGGTGCTAAGTCATTTCCCTTTCCATTCGTTTAGACAATGTGATGAAAACGAACATCAACATTCACATTATTTTCCCTATATCCATGGAATTACAACACCTTGATTATTATGAAAAAAAATTCCCTTGAGAAAACACACATTCTTTCTCCCATCTAGGAGGATTATCAATATATTATAATAAACGAAGAGGCAACAAACTGGACCCATATTCTTTTTTCAACTATGTCTCACCATGTGAGAGCGGATATGCCTCAGTATAGGATCACATTTCAATAAAAAAATAGTATCTACATATTAAAAAGGCCCAAGATCGAGACCATATCCTCATTCTGGCTTGGGTTCACCAATTTGGAGAGGCACATGACTCAAGAAAGACCCGTATTCCAATAATAAAATACCACTGAAATACTACCAAAGAACGGGATTGAGCTCATATTCTCATTCTGATTGAGTTATATAAAGTGAGAGTGTCACAAAACTTATTACAAGATCTTATTCATGTCAGTTATGGTAAATTGTGTATTATAGTTTCTCATGGAAGATAGGATCATATCCCTACTTCCTTTAACAAACAACTGCACTATCATCCTTTAGAGGTCATATTTGAGGAGACTCATATTCCTTATCCCATTTAGATGGTCCATCAGCATATTCACATAGAAAATGAATATTTTTAATGAATCATATTCTTGTTACAATTGGGGATCACCAGTTAGAGCAGCATATGCATCTGTACTAGCTCAAATTCCAATCGAAAAATACTAGTGGAATACTGTCACAGACTGAATCTAGTCGCCACTAATACTAGAACCAAATCCTCCCCATGAAAAATCATGAAGAGAATTCCCTATCCCCACAGGATGGAACAGGTTCCCGTGTATCATAAATTTGGTTTGGGAATGATTTACCTGAGTATGAAAGAAAAAAACATTTATAAAAAATCAGTAATATGAATATGAAATTTCCATACACAACAAGACTTAACAGAAAAAATATATGAAAAAATGGTTTTATATAAAGTACAATAGGTCCACACATAAACAAAAATAGAAGAAAATAATCCATAAAGACTCCACACAACAACGGGTTCATCACCCCCGAGCCGTCTCCACAACACTTCACCATAAAAGGGGACTAATAAACCGAACCGCCTTCACCAGAGGGATTTCCTTTAACTATGTCAAACAGAATCCAGTATACTTACACCCAAGGGCTTGAGGTAGTGTGTGAGACTAGGCCCAATATTATACCACCCAAATATTTCAAAGAGTATGCAATACAAGGTTAAAAAGCACACATTTTTGTGTGTTAGGAAAAGCGATGATAAATTCCAAGAAATGAAACTTTCAATGGTAAACGGTTTTTAAAATAAATTTTTAATAATGTTAACACTTGTTAACATGACATGTTAGATATAGTATTTTAATTCCAACATACCCAACTACAAGTTTAAATAACATAAATCCAATGAGCACCAAAACCAGGACCATCCCTAGGAACTAGATAGTCTCGGGCCCTATGTACCTCATACCTCAGTGTAAGATATCCATGTAACAATCCTTTACCATGTACGTGCCACTAGTAGGGAACATAAAAATTACATAGTGGTCCCCAAACATCATTTAAATAGTTTATTTAGAGGTTTTGATATCCAAACTACTTTGTGAAATAGGGATAAAACCGAACCGGATCACTAGAATACTAGAACATATCTGTCCACCTAGGTAACCAGACTTCCCCATTTGTGCTCAAATAATTTCAACATGATATATAAATACCGATTCATATTAAAACACCACTACAATTCAATACAAACAATAAATTATCTATAAACACATTATTCTACTTAAAACACACAACAAAACATTTTGATTCTCAATAAAAAGTATCTCATGATCTTTCATTGTTTTGCATCCAAAACTCCTTGAAATAACCACATTGCACACTATGTGCACACGTTTAAGTCACCAAAAAAAATGGATGCCCAATAACATTAAATGAAACCAAAAAATTAGTTATAGGGAACCCCCAAATTAACAAATAAGTGATATCTTTGTAAAACATCAATTTTCGTACAAACTTGGCACATAATGTTTATATGCTTCACAAACACCATTAAATGTTTTCTGTAGCAACAAACAAAGGAGATAAACTTAAATTCATGATTTTCATCCCTAATAAATTTTAATAAAATCAACTAAGTAGTTATAGGGCAGCCCCAAATGAACCAATAAAAGATTTCTATGAAAACCCCCCAATTTCACATAAAAAGTGCACTTAAACTTCATAAGAGTTACAAATACCACTAAAACCAATTCTTCTAACTAGTATCAAATTATATAAACATGGTAAAATTATAAACACATTAATCTATGTCAAAAGGATTTAATACATATGGAATCACCTACCAAAATGTTTAAAACATTGAATCCTTTGTGAAAAAATTCAATCTCACCACCGCCCAACTAAAAGAAGGTAGATCGAGCTTAAAATAAAAATATTGGACCAATAAAACCCACGGTTAAACCCTAGGTTCGAAAGCCAACCCTCTGGTCATTTGTTACTTCAAGTAAATTGGATGAAACTTCATGAAAATGGGAGGAACTAAGAGGGAGAAACTCTTACTTGAGGTTGCGTGAAGTTCCTCCACAAACCCCCTTCAAAATGGAGTTCCAATGAGGTTTTGAGAGGCATTGAGAGAATTCATGGCTGTTAGTTTTGAATTTGGGAAGAAATTAAATATTTAGGATAAATCTTGGGAGGGAAAAGTAGTCATTTAACTCATTTTTAATAAGCTGGTCATGGGCACACAGTTTGGAAAACCACGCACCCTCCATTATCCCCTCAAAACATCTCCATATTTCACAAAAAAAAAATTGGGATTATGGGAGACCTAGGGGTAATGTTAGGATATGAAATATAAGAAATATAGGTACCTTTAATGAAGAACTTGGGTGTGAAAATTATCCCCACCATGAAAAATATTAATCCAGGAAAGTCGACTAGAGGCTTGATCAGAAAACAATAATGGGTACTCATCCCCAACCCATTACTTCTACTCCCTGGTCTCATGTGTATAACTACCATACTGAGAACACACTTGGAACATTGGAATAGTCTTCCCTCTAAGAACCTTCTCTTGGGAGTCCACTATTTTCACCGGCCGCTCAAAAACTAACAAGTCAGGCTTTATCTCCAGTTCTTCCCAACTCAACACATGGGACAGATCAAAGTTGTATTTCTTTAAATGGGAGACAAGGAAGATGTCATGTTTTGATGTCAACTTAGTAGGTAAGGTTGAATTATAAGCCCCATTTCTAATATGATCAGTGATCTTAAAAGGGATGAGATATCGTGGCTCCATATTCCCTTACTTCCCCAAATGATGATGGTCCAGAAGAGGGGAAAATAACAAGAATATCATGTCACCCACAGTAAACTCTATGTCTCAACACCCCCAGTTAGCAAAAGATTTATGACAACTCTGAGCTATCAACAAGAACTTCCTGATCAATTTGACCTTCTTTAGAAGTCTCCTCCACAAGGCTTGGCCCCAGTAGTAATTTCTCACCTACCACAACCCCACATTGGGGGTCCGACAAGGACAACCATAGATCACCTCAAAAGGGTCCATTTGAATCAAGGATTTGTAACTTTTATTATAGGCAAATACAACCATTCCTAAATGGATATCCAAATAATCTCCAAAGTCTAAAACACATGGAGGGAGCATATTCTACAAAATTTGGTTCACCGTTTTTGTATGACCATCTATTTGAGGATGGTATGCCGTTCTCATCATGATCTATGATCCCAAGGCTTTTTGTAGGCCTTATCAAATCCGATAAGTGAAATATGGACTCTATCTAAGACAACTGCTGATGGATCACCATGGACTCTCACTACCTCTTGAAGATACAAACAACCCAACTCATCCAATTTAGCTATATCTTTGATCGGGTTAAAGTGGATTGATTTGGTCAGATGGTCAATCACCACAAAAATGGAATTCATAACATGAGATGTAAGATGAAAACAAATAATGAAGTCCATGGAAGCCTCGTCCCACATCCAGGTAGGAATGGGTAGTGGGTGGAGCAAACCAGAGGATATTTGGTGCTCCACCTTCACCTTCTGACATGTTTAGAATCTCTATACAAAGTCCTCTATGTCTCGTCACATACATGGACACCAGAACTGTCATCACACATCATAATATATATTTGATTCACTCGGATGGACATCCCACTGAGACTGGTGGCTATCCCCATCACTGCCTTCCGCATAGATGAAGACACTACTGTGTGTCCCTTGAAGAATATGATTCCCTATGAAGATGAAAAACAATCAATGGTTGTCTCCCCACAATGAAGAAACTGCCTTGACTGCTGAAAAATCTCATCACTAGGTTATTCCTACTGAATCAACACTAATAGAGAGGGAGTCAACTGAACACTCTCCACGAATACACCCCAATTTTTCTCCTTTGTCCCCACATGTATTTGATAAAATAACCCCATAAAAGTCCACTCATCACTAGAATTAATCAAAGCATTCATTGGAACATATCTTCTCAAGGCATCGGCCACCATGTTACCCTTTCTTAGGATATAAACAATTTCAAATTTGAACCCCTGCAATTACTCAATCCAACGATGCTGCCTCATGTTGAGGTACTTATACGAGAAGATATAGGCCAATATTTTGTGATAATACTAGACAACAAACTTATCCCCAAAGTGGTATAGATTTCAGGTATTTAAATCATGCATCACCATTTCCAAATCCATGTTGTGGTTCGGGTAATTCTTTTTGTGTCGACAGAATTGTAGAGATCCGTACGCCAACACATGATCATCCTATATAAGAATTCACCCAATTATCATACCTGAATCGTATCAATATTCCACATACCCCTTCACAGCCTTGGGAATAATCATCACAGGGGTGGTAGTCTACTGCCTATTTATATCCTTGAAGGATGCTTGACATTCTGGGCCCCATAAAACCTCACCCCATTCTGGTTGAGCGCAGTCGTCATTGAAGCAAGCTGAGAGAAATAAAAAATGAATCACATATCATAACTAGCCATACCATGGAATCTCTTGATCTTGAAAACATTCGTTGGTTGATCCCATGATGTAACCACACTGATATTCTAGGGGTCCACTAAAACCCCCTACTCTGAGATCACATGCCAAATATGTTTGACCTCCCTAATCCAGAAAGTGCACTTTGGAAACTTTTCATTGAGGCGGTGATCCCACAAAGTGTCGAAAATGATCCTCAAGTGATGCTCGCCTATAGAAATCGATGTGTATCATGAATTTTAATAGACAATCCATGACCTGTATCACATCAAATAGATCCATATATAAGATTAAGAGGTCTCACTCCATCTCAATCCCTAACATGGAGAGCGCACACGACGGGCACCTAAGATGCCACTACTTCATCTTTCCCAGCTGCGTCTCCAACTCAATCATAAAAGATAGAAAATCAGTAGGAAAATTAAGTGTGTCTATAATATGGGTAGAGATAAATGATACATATGAACCGGTATCAAAAGGCGTAGCAGCTAAACATGATTTAATCAAAACAGTACCTCGAACTGTCGACGGTCCTACCCCTGATCCTACCGATGCATGTTCAACTGCATGGAAATATCTAGTATCTGCCAGTGAATGACCATTAGTTTGTGGTTGTGCCCTGAACTGGATCTTCCCAAAAGATTACCCAGAACTTCCACCACAGACACCATAACGAGACCCCCCATCCTCGATGGCTCTGATTGAGCTGGCACTCCCTGTGGGGCCACTGATACTGCCCCACTCTAAAGTGGTCGTTCCACCACTCAAAAGTGTTGTAAATTCCCCATACCTCCACACGGAAAACATGGATTAAAAAGGAATGGTAATGCTGGTCGGATGTGTCCTAGCCTTCCACACTAGCGGCACATGACAGACCTCGCATCATAATCCATAGATGAAAAATTCCTGGAGGAGTGGCCTGAACTACCACCTCCCTTCTTTCCATGCTCCACTCGCTTCCTTTTCTTTTCCCAATAGACACCAGTACCCACTAATGATACCATTATAGAAAAACTAGCCCTGCCTTTATGTTCATTCTCTACCATACACACTAGGTCAATGACCTCATCATATGTCCTCATCTTGATCAAGAAAACCAAGTAGTATATCTCTGGTCACAAGCCTTTGTCAAACCTCTCGGCCATTGCTTATTCATTCTAGACAATTTTAGGGGAATTCCAAACCATCTGAGTGAAACAGTTGGTGTACTCTATCACAGAAATATTCCCCTATACAAGGTCCACAAACTCTCAGGATCTAGCATATGCTAACACTTCAGGGAAGTACTGGTCATTGAAGATGGCCATTAAATCTCCCCAATGCATCTGATAATTCATACTAGTCTAAAGTAATAACTCCGAACACTTTCTTCTAGGACACTCCAACAGAAAAGGGGAACTCTTCACCATTACCTCCTCGGGTGTTTCCTTGAACTCAAACATTCAATCGATCTTCTCGAGTCATTCCTTTTCTTGCTGGGGTTCTATGATACCTCAAAACATAGGAGGCTTGTTTTTCAAAAACTCTTAAGATTTATCTTTTCTAGGACCCATCTCTTCTACCCTAACAGGAAAGGGAACAAGATCTGGTCCCAGTCCCAGAGCATGCAAATCTGTGACCAGAACCTCGACTCGCCTCTGATCAATCATTGTGGTAGAACTCTATCCGGCTCCTTCCCATGGGTGCATGGGAGCTTTTTGGAGAGGCATGTTGCTACAAAATATAATTTTCACAAAATTAGAAGTAAATTCCACAATTATGAAAATTTTAATCAAATACATGAAATATAAATAATCTAAAAACATTAAATTAATAAAAGAAACAACTAATCCACCGTCATCTGATGTCCACGTATGGTCTGCCGCCCACACGTCTCACCAAGAAGTGAAGTCAATAAGATAATTCCAACATCCACTAGTGACTCAAGATCTTCCTCAATAGGTGCAGGATAGGAACACTACTCATGACCAAAAACCCAATCCCCAACAGTCCTAGCTCTTGACTATCCATTCTCATCCAAAAATTGTAATATAACCCAAAAACATTAGCCTCATTTGATACCATTTTTTCACGAACCTAATATGGTTTCCACTAAAATAATCACCAAATCCATCCCATGACAAGGGCATAAGGTAGTTCCCTATCCCCAAGGACTATTATAAGTTCCCGAGAATCAATGAATTATGTTTTGGAATGATTTACCCAAGTATGAAAGCATAAAACATTAAAAACAATTAGTAATATGAATCTGAAATTTTCCTGCCAAACAAGCCTTAACAGAAACCAGTTCTAAATACATAGTTTTAAATAAAGTACAAGTGGTCAAAACACAAAGAAAACATCATAAAATCATCCACACATACTCCACATGATAAAGGGGTCATCACCCCTGAGCCATCTCCGCAACACCACACCAAAAGAGGGGACTAACAACTCGAACCACCTTCACCCAAGGCTTTGTCTTTACTTGTGTCAAACATAATCAAGTCTACCTATACCCAAGGGGTGTAATTTGGTTGTGAATCTAGGACCAATAGGATACCACCCAGATATTCAAAATAGTATGTAATACAAGGTGAAAAGAACATAGTTTTAATATGTAAGGAAAAGCGATGATAAATTCTAAGAAATTCAACATTCAATTGTAATCAATTTTCAAAATAAAACATTCATAATGTTAACACATTTCAGTAATACATGTTAGATACTATAATTTATACTCATAATGACCCCAATACAAGGTTAAATACCACAAATCCAATGAGTACCAAAACTGGAACACCCCTATGCACTAGATGGTCTCGAGCCCTATATACATCGTACCTTAGTGTAAAATATCCATGTGACAATCCTTTAACACGCCCGAGACACTAGTAGGGAACATAACCATAACCATGTGGCCCCCAGAAATCATCTATATAGTTTATTTAATGTTTTCTTTATCCGAAATGCAAAGTGTAAAGGTGATAAAACCTCTCTAGATCACTAGAGTACTAGTACATATCCACCCACTTAGGTACCCAAGCTTACCCCTTTATGATAAAACAATTTCAGAATTCGAAATACACCTCTTTTCATGTAAAAACTCCACTAATGGTCACATAAAAACAATACACGATCTATACACACTTTATACCACTTAAAAAATAGGGCAATACATTTTGACTTTCAATAAAACAACTTCAAAAAATATCTCATTGTTTTGCACCCAAAACTCCTTGAAATCCCCACTTGACACACATATAAGTAACCAAAACAAAAATGGAATCCTGATACCTTTCAATGAAACCAATAAATCAATTATAGGGTACCCCCATATGAACCAAAAATTGATATCTTTTTAAAACCTCCATTTTCGCACAAACATGGCAATTAAAGTTTATGTGCTTCACAAAAACCATTAACCCAAATTTTCATAGCAACAACCAAGGGATATAAAAATTAAAAAAAATTATTTTTATCCCTAATAAGTTTAAATAAAATAAACTAAGTATTTATTGGGAATCCCCAAATGAACCAATAAAAGTCTTCTATGAAAAACCCCCAATTTCACATAAAAATGGAACTTAGACATCATTTTCTTTACAAATAAAACTAAAACAAATTTTTTAACCAATAATAAAATGAGATAAACATGAAAATATTATAAACACATAAATCTAACTCACAAGGACTACATACATATGTAATCACCTACCAAAATTTCTAAAACATTGAATCCTTGGTGAGAAAATTCAATCACACCACTACTACACCTCAAGGAATGTAGATCGAGCCTAAAATCAGAAGATTGGACCATGAAAACCCAAAGTTAAACTCATGGTTCGAAACCCTACCCTATTTTCATTTGGGGCTTCAAGAAAATTGGAATAAACTTCATGAAAATGGGAGGAAGTAAGATGGAGAAACACTTACTTGAGATTGTGTGACGTTCCTCCACCAAAACCCCCTTGAAAATAGAGTTCCAATAAGGGTTTGAGAGGATTTGAGGGCTTCCATAGATCTTAGGTTCTAAGTGGGGAATAAAAGGGTTAATTAGTAAAAATTTGGGTAAGGAAAAGAATTTATTTAAATCATTTTTAATTATCTGTACATGGGCGCACAGTTTGGTACACTGGGCCCCTAAACCATTCACCCTACTTTCTCCCCTCAAAATATCTCAAAATGCCACAAAAATTTGGGGGGCTAAGGGGGGACTTATGGGGGAATGATAAGTTAAAAAATATTAGAAATTAAAATGATTTTAATAATGAACTTGGGTGTGACAAATACTCCGAAGGCTCAAGATCATGATTATATTTTAATTATGACTGAGGATGACCAAGTAAAATGAGAACATGACTTAAGAAATTATAATATTCCTATAAGTGAATCTACTTGTAATATTTTAGTACCTTTTCAACAATATGCTCATACTCATGCTATAACAAATAGTTATCAACAATTTCTGCCAACTATAAAAAACTGGCTTGTATCCAGGTATAATCCTAGAAGGTAGGTCAATATATTCTAGACATGATGTAGAGAATGGATAATATCTCCAATATTATAAATTCAAGTGTTCTTGGGGTTGTTCAAGACATATCATCAACCCATCAACTATCCTTCAACTCTTCAACTGATGTAGAAGGAAATCATTTTCATGATAGTTCTATTCATGGTAGTGTGGAGATGGATCATAGGGACTCTACTCTTAATATCCACCATGGTCAACCTCACCACGATGATATATCCAATAGATAAGGAAATCATCATCTATCCTAGAAACTATAAAATACGGAGGAGATAAAAAATAATTCTCCTTACTATATAGAGGTTCATGAAACACCGTTATCAACCGTATATAGTTCGCTATAAATTACTATTAGCAGGTCACTTAATTCCATAGGTGACCCTATAAAGAAAATTATATGGTATGAACAGGTGGAGGTATGTAAGTCGCTCGAAGAGGAATAAAAAACTGATATATGGAGAGAGTTATGCAGAAAAAACCTCCCAACCATAGTCTAGACCAGTGAAACATATTCCTATAAGATCCTATACAAGCTACATAAGGATTACATTCTTTAGCTATACCAAAATATGTGGGAAACTCATTAGAAACTGAAGGATAGAATTCACACTTATCCATGATATGAGGGTCTCCTTTATACCATTATGATAGATTGTTTTCCGCTAAACATGGCTTCTTTCTCCATGGCCCAAGACCCAAAACCAGGAAAGCATAAAACAAGTCTACAACATTCATGTGTCCTTTTCTTAATATTTCTTCACCAACTAATCCTTGAAGTCACATCATGTATCTATATTCAAGGATGGGGAATGTATGGTGTATTTCACTCCACCATGCCTCTAGAATAGCATAGACCCTCAGATATGCCTTCATGTAACGTCATAGCCTCAAGTGAAATATGAGGACCAGTTATTGTGTGATCTAGTTGATATGTATAATAGAATTCCCTTAGTTTAATTTTTACAAGAAATTATGAATGGAGGGAGAGGAAAGCCAACAGGTCTAGGAGCCGGTCCCATCAAAACAGTGGGAATGAATTTCAAACACTAAATCTGTAGATGATATCAACCCTAGGACTTCTCGTAGACACTAAATCCTATTACCGGATTCCATTTAACTCAAATCCAACATGATCACATATGTGACACAAGAAATAAGTAACAATATTAGATTCCATAAAAACCATATCAGAGTAAACCCATCCCACTGGTCTGGGGGAATATCTGCCACCTTTTCCACCCTCCATATCATTAATCACATACAGGATATAATACATATTTGAAACAACTATAAGAAAACCCCATCCCACTAGGTTGGGGAATTTATATCTGCATCTCCATCATATGGTTCATCTTCCCTTGAGAATGTCCTAGGTAAATAAATGGAAATTCCAAATCAACCTAAGCCCACTGTGATATAGGACTTTATATCTCAATTAATGTCCTATGAGTAATAAAATAGTTATCTAGAATCATTGAACCATAAAAATAGCATAAAAATTTCCAATTGTGTCCCCAGTTACACCCCAGCCTGTAGGGCTGGGGGAAATTATCAGCATCATCATCATCATTACTAATGTGGGGATCCGTATTCTCTAGGATGGCAGGTAAATATCAACAGTCAGAATCCTATTTTTCCTCCCTCCATAAGATAAGCCCATTATATTTTGGTCCCATTTAGAAAACACAACTAGAAACTTCCTTAGGGTCATTGTTCATAGGCTGTGATGGGATGACCATCTGATGAAGTAAATCATACCGCACTAGTGTCATAAACCAAAATGTTTTAATATGGATACAAGTTCAAGAAATCACCCTAATTAAACTGGTTCATAATCCTCCTTTTTCATTGAGAGTAATGGGACCAACACCATTTCAGGATACACCTATACGAATGTCTTCACTATAAACATAACATATAATTTGGATTATTATATAAATTAAGAGGTTCATAATAAGGAAAACATACCCCAAGGGGATGGGGACCTTGATGATCCAAATGAGGCTACATGTACCCAAAATTGGAGGAGGAACCAAAACATAGACCCTATTAATTTCATGTTTCGACCTATGTGGTGGAACACTACAAAGGATAAATGGAATAATGTATTCATATCCAAGTCGTCACCCAGAATAGCCAAAATTCTTTCCACGTATGAGAATTTGGAACAATATGGGAATTAGATAATCTATCTTAGGAAACTAAAAAGTTGATGATTAGGGGGGAAATCATTCATGGTATCATCTTTTGGTTCAGAATAATATTCATTCTCCCATACATCTAAAAAGAGGTGATCTTACTACAAGAGATTCATCTGAGCATTAGGCTGACTTTAGATCCTGGAAGCCAATCTATATAAATGTGGAAGTAAAAAAATGATCTTGATATTACAACATTACAATGATAGCCTCTCCCATACAAGGGATATTTTTTAGTCTTCACAAGGATTTAGAATCACCGGGAGATGAAAACCTAGCTAGCTCATCAGAACTGTCCTGCTCCCTGGGGACGGGTGGTGGATAAGACACCATTACCTCCAAAATTTCCCAACAACATCTTGTATCAGGATACATGAATGGAAGAAATAGAGAAGAGATTCACACCTATGAAGCATACGAATATTATATATCACAAAAGGAAGAATGAAACATTATCCCCCACCCTATTTTTACATCCATACATTCAACACCTTTGACGATGTGGGAGACCCCAAACAACATCTCACTCACTTTGTGTCCCAATACAGTCCGATGATGGGACCTCTATATCAACATAAGGAGACAAATATGAGGTCTTATACACAATCCATTATAGGGAAAGAATTTTATTGGTATAAAATCCCTCTATCAAGATCAATGATAGTGTAGGATGACCTTAGTCACAAATTGCATTACTTGTTCAGATCCACGCTAAGGAGAAAGAAAATTGTTGACCTAACGAAATACAAGAAATGTTAAAATGAAGGGATTGAAAACCCATATCCATTTGGAAAGGATTAACATATTCACTCAATGTCACTCTCTCACAAAAAATTTCTATAACTATATACTAAAAATATCTAGAATGAGATATAGAATCCTTTGATCCCAATGAATTATGCTAGTGAGTTCCATGAGTTCCTATAAACGGAACAACATTTAAAAGGTTTCATTCAACAAAAATGAGCTAAATCTTGGATCATACCTTTATAATAGGGTAAAAGGATTTAAAAGGTTGAAACTACTATTGTTACTCTCAAAGCAGTAGCAGTTCCCATTCAAACACCTAAGAAGGCATCGAATCACCGAACACTTTTGATCAAGTAGCAGAAATCACAAAATTACCCTCATCTAGAATCTAAAAGAGATCTGGGTTTCCGAGGATTTGAGGAACAAATGAATAACAGATAATCCTTCTAAAATACAAAATTCATCTTTTCATTCCTTGCAACCATGGAAAATAAATGGATTAAGCTATCATATCCTAGGAAACCCAATGAGGTAAAGCTCACATGATCTTCCCGACTACTTACCTTTTTATAGAGGGATAGGTTATAACACCCATGATTTATTAATCATAAAAAATATATTTTAAATAATGGTCGATTCCATACAGTTGATGTTGGGAAAATTCCTGACATAGGTGACCTATATAACCATTTACTAGTTAGAAGAAAAATGTGATTGGAAAAAAGCTTTGTCTATGTAAGGACCCGACCCTAGTTTTCCAGAGTTGGTGCCTTATTTGACTACGTTGGTATACATTCAAGGATTATGAATACCGAAGGAACAAGTAGTTTTGTATCTTTTGGAAACAAGATACATAAATAATTTTAACATTACATCATGAAGGGAAATACAACACTAAATTATTCCACTAGCAACATCATGTCTCCTATATTATTCTTGCATGTCATTTATAATTTACGTCATCATGTCCTGAGAAAAATGAAACATAAGAAAGGGGTGAGCTCAAATGCTTAGTAAGAGTAACCAATATTGTAGAAGATAACATAAACATAAGACATGGTGAATAATTGAAAACACATGCCTTTAATAACGAACATGAACACATTATGGTAGGAATATGAGCTGAGTAAATAATTCCATAATAAAAAATAATCATGGGTATTCTAGTAGTCGAATAACCACATGAAATTTAAATACTAGCATCATAATGTGGGAAGTACATATTCTGGACATCAAAACCATACTATCCAGACCACATGCTAGGGACATAAATAATCATTTTGTCAAGGCCTCATGCCAAGACCATAGTTTGTCTCATTAGACCTATTGATTCATCAAGGGGTTATAGTGGGACCCACCCAACACATAATAAGTCAAATGAATACCACATAATGGCAGGGATAAACATAAAAACATATACATTCATATTGAAACTATCATATGAAATGTAACTAACTTTCCCCAATCATTGAGCATTAAACACTAACCATTCTGAGTAATATGGTGAATTGTTTTAGGATAGTTCATCCACAATAGATTTAGACATAATCCATTAAATAAAATATGGTAGATGAGTTAATAAATAATTAAAACCATTGATTCATAAGAAACAACGGGAGTGTTGAATCAAATGAAAATACACTTATAAGATCATTAAGCAATCTTGAGATAAATACTCTTTTATTTTGAAAAAAAGAGTTATTTTGGAAAAATATTTGTATAAAACCATAATTGATGTAAGATATTATTTTCATAATAAAATGAGTTATTTGATAAATATAATGTTTCCCAAAAACAGATTATAAATTTCTCTTGAAAAATTCTACGAAGTTGAGATATTCCCTTGAATCAGGCTTCTTTTTCGGAAACAATTTTGAAATATCCTTTTAAAACATGTAACTTCACATAAAATAAAGAAGGAGTATGGTAGGTGTGCATATATAGAAAACTCACACAGAATTTATGATGAGTAAATAATGATATGTAAGAATTTTATTGTGGTAATTATAAATTGAAAATAACCCGAATGGAAATGGCTGTTCGGGTGTAAAAACCCTTACATTATATCTGAACGTGTTCCTCTCTAGAACACAAGATCCTAGAATATGAAATTATAATTATTAATAACATATTTAAGAACCTATTAGACATGTATTTATTTTATCATAATTCTTGTTAGTTTATTTATGTCCTTATTGATAAGTTATTGTATTGAATTTCGTCGCTCTAGAGTGTTCGTTTTCTTTATTTTCATATTTAGTTAACTTGTTTTTAAGTTTGTGGAATAGATGTAAATATCCAGAATTAAAATTATATATTATTTATGAACATAAATATGTGTTATTGGTCATTTATATAACTTTCTTTCATGGAAATAGGGTGAATTATTATATAGAACCTTAATGAAAACTGTTTTGGTTAATTTGTGGGTTTTGATTACAATGAACTGATTTTTCATTATAACATAATAAAATTTGTACAAAGGGATAACAAAATCATATATATGTTATATTACATATATAATAATCTTGGTAAACCATAAAAATAATGGTTTCATGACCAGAATTTATAATTATAATAGAAATCGAAATCCCATCGTCCTTGAATGTAGAAAATTGACACTTCTTGGATGGTGTTCTTGCTACTAGTATAAAAGAGGGTAAAGGGGGAGATGATGATAGATTATTCCACTATCATGAAAAAGTTATAGTACATATATTTAATGTAGTCATCACCAAATTTGGATAGGGATTGGTAATAGTAAAATAAATTAAATGAACATGAAAGGAAAGACAAAGAATATAAAAGAGGAAATTACCTCTTGAACCAAACATCCTTGAGAGCCTCCTTAAGGGAGAGGTTTTGGTATTTTTTTGAGAACAAGGCTTGCTGCACGTCGAATAGGAGGTTTGGAAGATATTTGAACCGAATTTGGAGAAGGCACAAGGCTTGAGAGGAATGAATGCAAGAGGGAGTGAGAGGGTGTTTTTATAGTTGAGGGGAGAGGGGATTTCTCAATTTTATATTCATTAATTTATTATATCACCTCAAGTCAAAGAATTGTCAGTATTACATGACTAAGAATACTAATTGTATCATGTGAGTTTGAACTGAGTGGTATTACATCACTTTTGATGTCATGAATAGAGTATTTAACTGATAATTTGCATATACGGTATTTTGCCATATTTCACTATTCATAAAAAAATCAAGTTCTTCAAAAATATACCAAAAATTTACCCCAACCATTTTTCGACGTGTAGAATCCAAAAATGAATTCCATTTTTAAAAACTATTTTTCTATAATTATTATTTTATTATTTAATTAAAATCAAAAATTATTCTAAAAATAAAATTTTAAGAACATTTGTTTACTAATTTTAAAGCATAGGTATATCGTGCATACATTTGAATAATATTTATATACAATCATAGGTAAGGTTAATATTCATTAGGGTATATTACTATTCATAAGGGTATGTTACTATTCATAATGGTAGGTTACTATTCAACAAAAATTATTTTTTCGTATTGGACTTCAAATAACTTACTGATCATAATTGTGTATGTCAGATTTTTGAAATTCACATCCCAAAAGTGACAAACTAATGTTTTAAGGCCCACATAGAACTTAATAGTTAATTATGTTGTGATTTCATGTGATTATGACATATTTAGAAGAAATGAATTTCAAAAAAAAATATTGGGTCGTCACATTCTCCCTTCCTTAAAAAAATTTCAGCATCGAAATTTCATTTCACAACCTAGGACAGGAACAGGTGGGGGTACTTTTCCTTCATTTATTCCACTAGCTCTAAAGTTTCCTCTTCGTACTTATGGTTTTTCCATAGTACCTTGACCATATGAGTAGTCTTGTGGCATAGAACTTTGTCTCTACGACCCAATATTTTCACTGGCTGCTTCTCATAGGAAAGATCATCCTCCAATTGTACTACCTCTGAAGAGAGTACATGTGAAGGGTCTGGTATGTACTTCTTTAAGAGGGATACATGAAACACATCATGTACTTTTGAAAATGTAGATGGAAGTTCCAGTCGATTGACTACAGCTCCGACACAATAAAGGATCTCGGAGGGGCCGATATACATGGGACTTAGCTTTCCTTTCATCCCAAACCACATGACCTTCTTCATTGAAGATATGTGTAGAAATACTAGGTCTCCAACTTTGAACTGAAGGCCTCGTTAACAATTATCCGCATAACTATTTTGTCTACTTTGGGATGCCTTGATATGCTGCTAAATAGTTTTCACCTTCTCCACCATTTCATTAACCAATTAAGGTCCTAGCAGCTTTCGCTCACCGACATCATCCCAACACACTGGTGTTCTACGCCTTTTCCAATAAAGAACTTCATATGGTTCCATATGGATGCTAGAGTGGAAACTTTTGTCGTAGGAAAATTCAACTAGTGGAAGATGTTGGTCCCATCCTCCTTTGAATTCCATAGAACATGCTCTCAACATGTCTTCCAGTGTCTGAATAGTCCGCTCGGATTGGCCATCATTTTGAGGATGATAGGTCGTAATGATGTTCATTTCGGTGCTTAAATCATGTTGGAGACTTTTATAGAAATTCTAGGTGAATATTGGATAACGGTCGGATACAATAGATAGTGGTACTCCATGTCGCCTTATCACTTCTTTGTTGTAAATCCGTGCAAGTTTATTTAATGAGAAATCCTCTCGAATCAAAATAAAGCGAGATGTCTTTGTATGACGATCCACAACGACCCATATAGCATTGTTTCTTCTAGATTTCCTAGGATGTTTAGTGAAAAATTCCATGGTAATGTTCTCCCACTTCCATGATGGTATGGGTAGTGGTTGCATCATCCCATTAGACTTCTGCCTCTCAGCCTTCACATGTTGACATTCCAAGCACTTTGATGTATATTCAGCAATCTCCCTTTTCATATTGTCCCACCAAATGTTTTCTCAGAGATATCAATACATCTTTGTGCTACCATGATGTATAGATAATTTAGAGCTATGATCATCATCCAATAGTTATCTCTTTAGAACAGGAATATTGGTAACACAAAGCCTCTTCCTGAATTTCTAAATGCCACCTTCATATGCAAAGTCAGTCAGCTTCCCATCATTTATAGCATTAATTTTCTTTTGAAACTCCTCATCATCAGCCTAAGAAACTTTTATTCTCTCCAGTAAATATGTTTGGGAAACCATTTTAAAAAGAAGTGATGTGCTTCCTTCCGTAATAATTCCCATATCTATCTTTACTAGATCCATGAACATAGGATCCCTTTCAACTCTCATCTTTTTCAGAATTCCATGGTCATTTCTACTCAATGCCCCTTCCACCTTATTTCCATTCCCTGGGTGGTAGTGTATTTTTCAATCATAATATTTGAGTAGTTCAATTCACCTCCTTTGTCTCATGTTGATTTCTTTCTGTTAGAATATATATTTCAAACTTTTATGATCTGTATATATCTCAAATTTTTCTCCATAGAGGTAATGTCTCCAAATAATTAGAGTAAAGATTATTGCTGATATATCAAGATCATGATTTGGATAGTTTTTTTGTTAATTTTTAGCTGCCTAGATGCATAGTCAATCACTCGATCATTCTACATAAGGACACAATAAATTCATTTCTTTGATGCATCGCTATAGATCACAAACCCGTCATTCCCAGATGGAAGGGTTAGGATTGGAGCATTTATTAACCTCCTCTTCAATTCTTCAAAAAATTCTTCACATTCCTTTTTATATACAAACTTAAATCCTTTTCATGGGATCTTGGTCATTGGGATGGATAAACGAGCGAAGTTCTGAACAAAACGCCGATAATAACCTGCTAAACCAATAAAACTATATACCTCAGTTACGTTCATTGGAGTAGTCCATTCCTGAACAACCTTTTTCTTCATAGGAAATAAAGATATTCCATCCTTAGAGACAATGTGGCCCAGAAAGGAAACTGATTGGAGCCAAAAATCACACTTGCTAAACTTCCCATATAATTCATTTCTTCTGAGAGTCTTCAGAATATTGTGCAATTGATTTTCATGTTTATTATATATTTTAGACTACATCATTATATCATCAATAAACACCACTATAAAGTCTTCAATATATTCCTTGAAAACTCTATTCATTAAATCCATGAAAACAGATGGTGCATTTTTTAGTCCAAAAGCAATTACTATGAACTCTTAATGCTCGTACCTAGTTCGGAATGTTGTATTTGGAATGTCTTCTTTCTTCACAAGTAACTGATGATATCCATATCGAAGATCAATCTTCGTAAAATATTGGGCTCCATGATGTTTTTAGAATAAATCATCAATTCGTGGAAGAGGATACTTATTATTTATTGTAACATTATTGATTTCCCTATAATCAATGGAGAACCTCATAGACCCATCTTTCTTCTTAGCAAAAAGAACCGGGTCTCCCCATGGAGAAATTATAGGGAGAATAAATCCTTTATCACTCAATTCCTCTAGTAGTTTATTGAATAAATCATCGATTAGTGGAAGAGGATACTTATTATTTATTGTAACTTCATTGATTTCCCTATAATCAATGCACAACCTCATAGACCCATATTTCTTCTTAGTAAAAAGAATAGGGGACCCCAATGGAGAAATGATAGGGCGAATAAATCCTTTATCACTCAATTCCTCTGGTTGTTTATTTAGCTCCACTAACTCCACTAACTCAAAGATAGTTATTTCATTCTCTTCCCACCCCAATAATTTAATTTAGTTGAGCTACTGGGGGTGGATCTATATAAGAATCATGTGGTGACATTTCTTCTCTAAAGATACGATACTCTTTATCATCATCAAAAATGGTAACCTCCTTATTCTAACAATAAATTTTTTGCATAATGGTCCAAAATCCAATCCATACCTAGGATTATATCAAATACAATCATGGGTATAAAAATGACATCATCAGATAATGAACATTTATATTCCCTAATGGGTACCAATTCACAAAACTATATTACAATGATACTTCCCTTAGGAGTTTTGACTGACAACTCCCATATTAAATAAAATTAGAAATATCTAATTTTCATAGAAAACATGGAAGATATAAAACAATGAAAGGATATGGAATCAAATAAATCATTAGATAAGTTTGATGAAATAATCAAAGTACCTATGACCACGTCACGCAGAACCTCAACCTATGCAGTTGGGATTGAATAAACTTGGCCTTTCTCCCTTAGTAATTTCTGTGGCATGTTTCCTTGACGTTTCGATAATTCATTAGCATAGTGACCCATCTCCTGAAAATTATAGAATTGAAAATTGATATCCTCCTTCTTTCCCTCACAATCACCAGCATGATGGTCTTCTTGTCCACACTTGAAGCATACTCCTTTTCCCTTTAAGCAGGCACCAAGGTGTTTCTTTCCACAATTATCATAGGGTGGAAATTCAACTCTTACATTCTTCCCTATTTCCTTGTTTCCTTTCCCAGAGTTTTTAGCAACCTGCCTCTTCTCTTGCTTTCCCATAAAGTCATAAGACATAGAGAATTATTTTTCTATCTTGATAGAACATGTTACTATATCCTCATATGATGAAAAAATTTAGGATACTAGTGCCCGTTGGAGGAATGGATTTAGGCCATCAAAAAATCGATCAATTTTTCTCATTGGATTTTTTATATAGTCCACAACATGTCTCGGTAACCTAGTGAAGTTGGATTCATACTTGGAAACATTTTCATCCTCCTTTTGCATCAGATTCATGAACTGTCTCTCCATATCTGCTCGATGGTCATGATGGAAATATTTTTCTAAGAATATCTCCTTCAAATTTCTCCATTCCATATCTTCTCTTTCTTCCGCATCCTTTGTGTTTTGGATTAATGTCCACCATTGATCCGCATCTCCTGATAGCCAATAAACTGCCATGTTGACCATATCTCCTTCATTACATCCCAAAGAAAGAAGTATCTTCTCGAGGGAACTTATCCAATACTCAGTTACAAATGGGTTTGTAGTCCTTTTAAATGATGGAGGCTTCTGTTGCATAATGTGATCTAGCATAAATCCTCCATGTGGTGGATCCTGATGCTTTATACGGGTAAGGTTATTATTCATAACCAGAGTAAGTTTTCCCAGTATAGTTATGATTTGCTCAGCACTAGTCACAACACTAGAGCTAACATCATTATCTTGCATTGGAGGAAAATCCCTATGTAGGACACGTGCGTTCATGCAGTTTCCATTCCATCAAATAGGCATCATTTCTAGATAATGGTATACACTATATTAGGTTATGAATCATAATAAAAAAATCTTAACTTAACCAAAATATTGAGCACAAATTGAAATCCTAGTCATGGATAATACCATAACCACAAAAATGGTTTCTTTGAGGAATATTTTACATTTAGATCCTTCATAATGGATTGTAAAGAAAATGTGAATTATCCTAAGCATATCCCCCGGGAGTGTCGTAACCAAGAGTGCAGCAAGGCCCATTGTCGTGCACCGGTTCCCATTCGAGTCTATCAGAAATTGGTGTTTTTAGGTTTTACCCCTAGATGCATATGTGCCAGAGCTACCTCTACCTGCTCGTATCCAGACAGGGATGTATTTCTTGAATGATCCACATAATCTATTCTATACCAGGACATTCAGTTATGTTTATCCTCAAAACCATCTTTGGGACTCTTCCCTAATCCACATTTTCTAAATCCAGTTTCCAATTTTTCTACTAAACTTCCTATGATACCAAATGTAAGGACCCGACCCAGGTTTCCTAGAGCCGATGCCTTATTTGATTACATTAGAATACATAAAAGGATTACGAATCCTGAAGGACCAAGTAGTTTAGTATCTATTGGAAACAAGATACATAAATAAATTTAACATTACATCATGAAGGGAAATAAAACACTAAATTATTCCACTAGAAAAATCATGTCTCCAAGATTATTCTTTCATGTCATTAATAATTTACTTCTTCATGTCTTGAGAAAAATGAAACATAAGAAAGGGGTGAGCTCAGACGCTCAGTAAGAGTAAGAATGATAGTGTAAGAAAACATAAACATAAGAAATGGTTAATAATTAAAAACACATACCTTTAATAATGAACTTGAACACATTATGGAAAGAATATCAAGAATTATTTTTTTATTATAATAATGAAGAGGAAACAACAAGAAACGTAAATACCCCAGGAACACAGGATGGCCTAAAGTAATGTAACCCTAAGGCGTCCTTTAAAACAGAGGTTTTAAACTCAAGAGGTAGAGAGACCAAGCTTCTACACATAACGAACTCGTTCTTGGGACTTCTGATCTTCGCAATCACATCTACATCAAAATTACTTTCCCTCCAACTATATTGCATGAGTTTTCCTTTATTGGTCTCCAAGAATATGAGCTAGGTGAAAAATTCCATAATAAAGCATAATCATGGGTATTATACTAGTCTAATAACAACATGAACTTAAAATAATATCATCATAATGACGGAAGTGCATATGTTATACATCATAACCATACCATCCAGTCCTCGTGCTAGGACCATAAATAATCATTTTGTCAAGGCCTTGTGTCAAGACTATAGTTTGTCTCATGAGACCTACCGATGCATCTAGGGGATATAGTGGGCCCCAACCATTACATAATAATTCCAATAAATTCCTCATATTAGTGGGGATAAACATGAAAAACATTGACATTCAGATTGAAACTATCCTAGGAAATGTAACTAACATTCCCCAATCAATAAACATAAAACAGTAACCATTCCGAGTAATACGGTGAATTGTTTTAGGTTAGTTCATCCACAATAGATTTATTCATAAAACATTAAATCAAATATGTTAGATTACTTCATAAATTATTAATCCCAATAATATATAAGAAACAATGAGCCTGTTTAATCAAATGAAAATACTCTTATAAGATCATTACGAAATCTTGAGATAAATACTCTTTTATTTTGAAAAGAAGAGTTATTTTGGAAAAATACTTGTTTAAATACAGAAGTGAAGTATGATATTATTTTCATAGTAAAATGAGTTATTTTATAAATATAGTGGTTTCCAAGAATAGATTAGATATTTTCCTTGAAAATAGATAAGAAGATGAGATATTCCCTTGAATCCGGCTTGTATTTCAGAATCAAGTTTGAAAGATCATTTTAAAAGACGCAACTTCACATAAAATAAAGAAGGATTACAGTAGGTTTACATATATATAACATTCACACAAAATTTATGATGAGTAAATAATAATACATAAAAATCTCATTGCAGTAATTAGACAAGGAAAATAACCAGAATAGACATGGTTGTTCGGGTGAAAAAACCCTTACATTAACTCTAAACATGTTCCTCTCTCGAACTTAAGCACCTAGAATATGAAATTATAATTATTAATAACATATTTAACAACCTATTAGATATGTATTTAGTTTATCATAATTCTTGTTATTTCATTTATGTCCTAATTGATTAGTTATTGTATTGAATTATGTCGCCTCCGGAGTGTTCGTTTTCATTATTTTCATATTCAGTTCACTAGTTTTTAAGTATGTGGAATAGATGGGAATCTCTAGAATTGAAATTATATATTATTTATGAACATAAATATGTGTTATTGGTCATTTATATTACTTGGTTACATTGAAATAGGATGAATTATTATATAAAACCTTAATGATAATTATTTCGCTTAATTTGTGGGTTTTTATTACAATGAACTCATATTACATTATAACATAATAAAATTTGTACAAAGGGAATACAGAATCTTACATAGGTTATATTACATATATAATAATCTGGTTCAACCACAACAAGAATGGTTTCATTATTATAATTGAGAATCATAATAGAAATCGAAATCCCATCACCCTTGAATGTTGAAAATTGACACTTCTCAGATGGTGTTCTTGCTACTAGAATAAAAGAGGGTAAAAGGGGAGATGATGATAACTTATTCCACTATCATGAAAACATTCCAGTACATATAAGTTACTAGATTAATCACAAAATTTGGATAAAAATAGGTAACAGAAAAAGAAAAGAAATGAACTTGAAAGCAAAGACAAAGAATTGAAAAGAGGAAATTACCTCTTGAACCAATCTTCCTTGAGAGCCTCCTTAAGGGAGAGGTTTTGGTATTTTTATGAGACCAAGGCTTGATGGACATGGGAGAGCAGGTTGGTAGTTTATTTGAACAGATGTTGGAGAATGAACAAGGCTTGGGAGGAGTGAATGGAAGAGGGAGTGAGAGGAGGTTTTTATAGTGGAGGGGAGAGCGGATTTCTCAATCTTATATTCATTAATTTATTATATCTCCTCAAGATAATGAATAGTAAATATACCATGACCATGAATACAAATGTTTCATGTGAGTTCATACCAAGTGGGCTTACATCACTTGTGATGTCATTAACAGTGTATTTAACTGATAATTTGCATATACGGTATTTTACAGTATTTCACTATTCATAAAATTTCAAGTATTTTAGAAAAATACCAAATTTTTACAAAGTTTTTTTTTTGACATGTAGAATCGAAAAATGATGTCCATTTTTCAAAAATAAATTTCTAAATATTATTAATTAAGTATTTAATTAAAATCAAAATTTATTCTAAAAATAACAGTTTTAAAACATTTGTTTACTTATTTTAAAGAACACGTTTATCATACTTACACTTGAATATTATTTATATACTATCATAGGTAAGGTTACTATTCATTAGGGTATATAACTATTCATAAGGGTAGGATACTATTCATAGGAGTAGGTTACTATTCACCAAAAATTATGTTTTTCTTATTGGACTCCAAGTAATTTACTGATCGCAACTATGTATGTCAGATTTTTGAAATTCACATCATAGAAGTGACAAACTTATGTCTAAGGGTCACATAGAACTTAGTAGTTATTTATGTTGTGATTTTATGTGATTATGAAATATTTATAAGAAAGGAATTTCAAAAAAAATATTGGGTCGTTACAGTCTAGGTGTGGGTAGATGTTTGAATACTTGATGACTCAAAATAGAGTTGACTGAACTCATTCCACCCTGAGAGAACAACTTCACATACCCAATTATGGTGTCATATTCTAGGGATATTGAATTCAATATTACTCTAAGAGGTGAACATGACCATCAGATATAGGACAAAATAGATGATAAAGAGTTATATTCATCTTCGACACAAGCTCTGACTCTTGAAAGTTTTTCCCTACAATATAAGAAGCATTGACACTACCCCAAAAAATGGATCCCTCGTCAGAATAAGAGAAATTCTTTTTCCTATTTAAATTATACACTTGGAATATCCCTTCTCATATGATGAATATTCCTCCATGTAAGAGTTCCTCATACCTGAACATGGAACAGGGGGTCACATGCGCATCGACTGAGGATAGAGGGGATAGTGCGGGTGTGGTCAAATCATAAAATTACATCACATCAGCACAAAGGATATATATATAGTTTAGACCAATTGGAAAACACTAAATAAATCCCAAAATAGACATGGAGGTGTTCTAGGACCCTCCAGTGGTCATCCATACCTAGAATCTAACATGAATTCCCAGTAGGGGGTGTAATTATCTGATCATCCTAGACAACAGTGAAGGCCGAGACAACCTGTTCCACTTACAGTAGATTCTCCATTTACCACTACATAAGAAAAAGTCTCATCCAAATAAAATTCCTTATATTTTTAAACACATAATATGGAACCACCCAACCATAGGAAGCACTGACCTCCAATACAAAAGTATGTCATTATTAAACATTAGGAGTTTGTTTGAGCAAAGATCTCAATCCTGAATACACTCTATCATTTAAAATTAATCAAGGAGGAACTCATTGAATCCATATATATCCAATAAGAGTTCAATGAATAAGTCTCTACATATTATTTATATCAAGTGGATACTATTTTATCCTTATTCTATGTCCCCGTCTCATTTACAAAGCAAGATCAAAAAGTAAAAATCAAGGAAAACATCAGACCCCTATATGTTTTGGGAAGGCTCGGTAATGTAGACATATAAAGGGAACTAACTGACCATGGTTTCCGGAATAACCTCATACCAATTCACACCCTTCTATATTTGGGATATATCAAAGGTGATCTATCTCCAACAATGATAACCAGTCAAGGGATGATAAGTTTGAGAAATGAAATCTCCCGAAGATCAAGGTCAAAGCTTGGTTTGGGAACCTCACATAAAATGCATAGTTTATGGTTATCCAGTAAGACACCGTATACAAAGTACATATTGGAAGGCCCTTTCACCATAGAAATAGGGTAGTACCTTCAACCTTCCATATGTGATTGAAATTCCCCATTGATGGAAAGGTCAGTCACTACATGTAAATAATTCCCCCTTCAATACATGTGAAGCCATATTTATTGGGGCAGGTTTATATAAAATAAATAAAAAAAACAATGATGGATGTAAATATATATTTTTCATCCTCCAATGTCTTAGGGACCACCCCCAAAAATATCTAGAGCTTTCTCAACAGTGAATATGATTCCAATAAATCTAGTTGAGGTAATAAACTTAATCCCAGATGTGAAATACACATCTTTCCACAATGAAAATATAATAAAAATCATCTCTATAATCTCTATACATCAAATCATGTAGTTGGGGATGAAAATACATCTTACCATATCCGCTCTCACCCCAACCGTTATAGAAATTCCCTCATATTTCCTACCTCACATGGAAATACCACCATAGACACAAAGGTGGAAGAAGAAGAGGATAACCTCAGGATCTCCCCTCCTGCATTTTAGGAAGTGATCTTTACCACCACTGACGAGCTCAGAAAAATAAATCTAGGAATACAAGAATGAACTAATACTATACCTATTAGTGATTCCATGACATTTTAGAATAAATATAAGTATAATACATTTATGAAGATACACTGATATTTTTTTTCTTGAAATTATACATAAATTATCAGACTAGATCTATATATTTCTACACACCATCTAGGCTTAACCAATGACTATCATCAATTTAAGTAGACAACCCGGAGGATGCACCCAGCACATAATACTACTTTAGAGGCATAAGTTGACAAATTTATCAAATCCAATTTTATTTAAGAGTTAAAAAACCCATGATGGATCACCAACATTTTAATTATCAAGAAAAATAATGGGATGATTATGGTTTGAATAAATTTCAAAGAACTTAATTGACACTTCTCGAAGGATGATTTCCTATTTCTGATCAGAGAACTCCTAATCGATGAAATAGGTGGCTTCTAAGGACTTTCCTTACTGGATGAGTTTTTTGGGTGTAATCATATAAAGATGAGCCCTGATGTTGAGGAATCCAATGACTTCATATCACCTCAAGGTATCTTTTCCTATCAGTTCATTTAGTTTTTCCTAAAGAAAACTGGCATTACTTATTAGGGATCCAATAATCATATATTCAAACCTTTGTTTGAATGAATATCCAAATGTTATGTAGACGATTTGGTAATCAAATCTCAAAATTTATGAGATCACTTCACTATTGTAAAATAGTTATTACAAGTTACGGTAGTACAACCTAAAGATGAATTCACTGAAATGTTGTTTTAGGGTATCATATGGGATGTTCATTGGCTTCTTGGTATGCCATTATGGCGTTGCATTTTTCATTAAAAAGATTATTGAAATTATTGAAATGTAAACTCCTCATAATCTCAAATAAATAATGGAGATAAAATATAAATTTTACAATATTCGATGATTCATGGACATCCTACCTAAAAAATCTCCCCACTTTAGCAAGCTAATAATGAATGGAATCACCCAGCGATGGGTTGCAGACTACCAATAATCCTTTCAAATTCTCAAGTAGTATATGTGGAACCCACCAATCCCAATTCCACCGATGGAAGTAAGTTCATTCTTGTTATATTTGGCCACCATGTAATGATCACTTGACACCCTCCTCACACATAAAAATGGTACGGGGAGTGACAGAAACATCTTCTACCTAAGATGAATAATGCATGGAAATGAGAGCCAACATTTTTAGGTTTAGTATAATTGACCTTCACTCATATTTGACATGAAAAATATAAGGAATCACATAAAGAAACAAAAAAGTCCACATGATTTATCATATTTATAAGATCAAGTACAACCTAGGCTACCCCATATAATCTAGTCATTTGGTCTGATGGGTGGAAATTATGCAACCATAAGACCAATATTTAATGTCAAAGAAGTAAGATAAAGGTCATTACCTAGGTGATTTCCTTATGGAACACCCCACTCTTGAAATCACACCACTAGACATCACACTTCTATATGATGATTCTTTTTATGCCTATGATACTCCATGAATGTGGGGGACTTATTTTGATAGTTCCTCCCAATGTACTATCAACAAGATATTGGAATACCCAAAACTAAATCGAGTTGGACTTGGGATTTTATTTATTTCTCCATAAAAATAATTTCTATGATACTCATTAACACTATCTGAAGTCTTCAAAAATAATGATGTAGAATAAAAATCATTCATTTTTATCATGGAACTAGACATATAAATGAAAATACCCAACCTGAACATCAAATGGTATTGAGATCTAGTGACGAATAATACCAATGGATAATATTCCATAAAAAAGAACAAATACCCTCTCATTTTTTACATTAGATGAATAATGGTATAATTCCCTTCTAAGACCATACCGCATATTGTTTACTGATAGTTGAATGTTCATTATGACACATTATCTTAATGCAGAAATAATCTTAGACAATACTAATTTGGAGAAAGCGATATTAAAAATCACACACTAAAGAATGATCTCATCATTCATTATATTTAATATGGATGATATAAATCATCTCAATAGTGCCCATGAATTTTGAACGTATATCCTCTTCTGGATGGATAGATCCCATAATTAAATATCATTAAAATGGAACTATCCTAGTAAACTGGACTGAAATGGAACATATTTGGTGTCAAGAAGTAAAATTTAATCTATAATATGGGTTGAATGAGAAAAAATACCTCTAAAAGTGATTTGTATATGGAATCCTCTTTAGATTCATAGAAGAAGGAGAGATTCCCAACATCAAGGAAGAAGTGCATGCAAGCTCATGTGGTTCTCATCTTTCTGGGACAAGGCTCTCCCACCAAATCATTAGGATGGTTGACTACAAGAAAACCATGATAAATGTCTATGTATAACTCACCAAAAAATGTCATATATTCTAGATGAATGAAAACTTCATCCATCAGCCCTTTGAATTTATACATAAAAATAAGTATTCCTTGCCATTTTCCTTATAGGGAATGGATGTTGTGGGGCTATATCCCCCATCAACAGCTAAGAATTTTTTGTAATTTATTTCTAATAATAAATTATTTTCTAAATGATCTGAAGAAATACCCATAAAGTATGTGTAGATGATTATTATCATTAACTTTTTGATGCCCCATATCATCACCAGGTTTAGATTCTCTTAGAGGATATTGATAGACAATGGCACCAACTTCTTTTTACAGAGTTGAAGAAATTGTACCAGGAGTATAATATAGAGTCCAATCACTCATCCCTCTATCATGTAGTGGAAAATGGATATATAGAGGCCTTCTATAGGACTATATAAATTACACTCCATAGTATTGTGAAAAATAACAAGAAGTCCAAGATATAAAAGATCGTCCATGCTTTATGGGCCTATAGTGCCACAATGTACACTTCTACACAAGCAACCCTATATTCATTGGTTTATGGAACCGAGGCAGTGTTACCCACAAAATTACAGTTTCCCCCATTTTGAATAGTCATCTATCGGAAACTCTCAGATAATGGGAAACCATAAAAACAGTTGGATGAATTGAGGTGGATGGATGATAATAGGATACATACATTAAACATCCTTGATGTCCATCAGAATCAGATTGCATGAGACTTTAATAAAAAGGTTTACCTTCATTCATTCTTTTAGGTAGAACTAGTAATGGATCTTAGGACCCCATTGATAATAAGGAAGAAACCTATAAATATTGAAAAAAAATGGAAGGGCCTTCTGTCATACATAAGTTCTATCACAATGGAACATACTCATTGGAAATAATGGATCCAGATCATATCAAACCCCAACAAATGATAGGTTTCATAAGAAACAAAAGACATAGAGATTGTTAATAATCTATCATCCAAGTTGCATGATGTTAAACTAATCAAACACATCCTGACCACATGACACTAAATTGTACTAATCTAATCATGGAAACAAGACATTAAACTTCACAACATCTTTCTACCTTACCGCATGACGTTCAACTACACAACAGTTATCCTCACTATATGATGTAAAACCTCACAGATACCTAAAATTTCTCAAAATTCATGTCTATTAACCATCACCCTTATTGTATGAAATTAAACGGAATGAATGATTCCCTCTATTCATGAAACTAAACTGAACGGTTCTCCAAAACAACATATTAGTTGATTCTTCTTCCAATGATATACATAGGAACACCTCTATACTATATGTCAGCCTAGTCAGTGTATAATGAAAAATTCCTCTATCATCTCTTTAGTTTCATTTGCGGAGTGAGAATAACCTTTATTATTCATTGTTTCTCACAAAAATAATAACTCATGTGAGACTAGGAATTTTTTTATGGGATTCCCTTCATGACCAATACATGTCAGTTAACAATATATTATCCTAGTTCTATATTCAAGACCTTAAAAAGAAAACCACAATTCCTTTCTACATGATGTTTTAATTAATGTTTGATGACACTACCATTAAATAAAACTATGAATTACTGTTTAAGTCACTAGAGATGACCAATACACTTAGTTTCGGTCCCTCACCACACCTCCATTCTAGAAGTAAATGTGACTTGATTCCTTCCATCAATGGATACATAGTGATATCCATACCTCTATTCTTATTCCATGTTATAATATTCCCTCTCAACATTAAGGATCCTACATCCTTTATTCATGATTATAAATTGCATGTATTCTAAAAAAAGTACATTTTTATTGATTGCTTTCATAAAATGATATGTAGTGACACCCATATCACCAATATAGGGTCTATCTATAACAATCAATGGGAAAAATTCACCCATTTACATATGGTTCATACCTACAGAGAGAGTTTCATGTTCAAGAACTTTGTGCGACTTGATTATTGTTTTTACATGATATGTAGTGATTCATGTATCCCCAATACTTATTATAACTACAAAAATAAACATGAAAAATTCTCCCCACTATATATGAGTTAGACATGTGTAGAGTGTTACCCATTAAAGAAAAATTCCTTTCTTGATTCATATTACCATATGATACATAATGACTTGTGGAACACTAATTCATGTGGCTTGCCATGATAGAAAAATGTTCCCCCGTCCTTATGGAAGGGTTAGACCATTACATAGAACATTCATACAATAAAAATTTATTTTTTATTCTTTAAATCACAATATCTGTAACGAAACCAATATATCCAATATTGGGTTCTGCCAAAACATATAAAACAATTGAAATACACACCTAAATATATACGGATGGACCTATGTGGTGAATATCCTAGATGCAAGACATTAATCTTCATGAAAAAGTATATAACTCTTCTAGAAAGTGATGATTCAAACAAGATCATTTTCCCGATGTATGAATCAGATTTATATATGGATTTCTTTCACATGGGATAAATTTGTCCAATAAGGGCTTCAACATATAACTACCCACCAAAAATAATGTGCATGGATAAAATATCCTCCCTGCATCTAAATTCCCCTGACCAAGGAAAAATGTACTTATGGATAACTCATCGAATTGTCACATTGGTTCCCTTGACCTTATCACATGGTGTTAAACTATATAGAAACTAATTCAACATTATCACATGATGTCAAACTGCAGGTTATCTTTCATAATTATATGATATTAAAATTCCATGTAAAATATGCCCACACTATATGAAATTAAAATTTGAAATCCATCACATATTTTCATTCATTATAAATGGAAAAGAATAGCCTACACCTGTCCAACTAGATAAAGGGATTATTCAATCATATTTAAAAATTTAAAGCCCTTTAATCCATACATGATTCTTCATATCTTGAGAAAATTAGGTTACCACCAAACTCTCATATCCCCTAGAAAAGATAATATATGTCTCTATTTGACCTTCCAATAGATTCATATGCTAGGATAACTACCAACAAGAAACATACGGGTCCTATATGAATTAATTTTTTATCATTGTGAGCTTAGCATGACCATGGAAGCACTTATCACCTAAGGGTGTTCTGGTCTATCCTCAACATGATTGTACCATAACATAACTCATAATTTGAGAACCTTGAGCCATGAATTAACACATTTTCATCAGCCACTTATAAGAATGTCAGATTACCCATCACCCTAGGTATCTTAATTAGGCTCCTCTGTAATGTTCAACATTATATTTGGTCCATGCGTGTCGTCACCTTAAACGACATTCAATTTGGTCAATGTTGTATAAATATATACCAGATCCTTTGATGATTAAAATCTAAAGACCCTAAAAATGGAAGTAAAAGAAACAAAAAACACTCCTAGTTGAAAACCCACATTGGGAATGCTAATAGAATGTCATGTCATATCTTACTAAACTCTTCAACTCTAGAGTCTATGTAAAAAATTAAATCATAAAAAAATGAGGAGTAAATCCCATAGGGTCTATATTTGTGCCCTATTAAAATCCAATCTACTCTAACTTGGTCCCTTATTGTAGGAAACATGTAGAATAATGATTTTTTCATCTTCTAACTATGATAATGTGTTTACTATGATGTAAAACTACTTTTAGGGTGCCCAAACACTTCTTGAATATTACACTTTTTATAAACAACCATCATTCCACTGAAGTATGAGATGACACAACCATTTCTCTATGTTTATATCCTTATATTGGAAACCCATGGAAATTGGGATTATTTTATCTTGAATATCCCCATAGAAGACTAGAAACAAGTACTAGCTTTTCTGAATAGGCTGTTAGATCCTAGGAAGACCCCACATAAACAAAGCAGTTGTTCACTTAACCACATGGAACATTATATGATCACTCCATTACCAATGGTTAATCTATACCCAAAATTTACCACCTCTAGTTAACAAAGATATTTCAATACAATGATTTATGATAATCATAACCAAACTATTAAATGGGATTCTACATCCTCGATGTTATGTCACCATGTATAGTACCATTTCTAAAAGCTAGAACAAGACACTACATTCATGAAAATATTGATGGGCCCAACCATGTGACTCAAAACCATAGAACATAGTTTCCAATTTTCCCAACCTAAAATCTAAACGTCCCTAGTGTGCTTCAACCCTTCCTCGACAGTCCTTTCCTCCATGCGCCACTTCATTTAATAGTCATTTGAGCCTTCAAATTGTTTTCATGGACCTGAGAAATGATTGTCGATCAACCCTACATGGCCATTCATATAATACATATGGATTCATGCATACGGTCTTTGACCTAACAATTTCCACCATCTCCTGCTTATAGTAATGGATATCAAATCCCCATTATCCCCAAGGACATCATGGTAGAACATAAAAAATTATGTTGTTTTCTACCCCTGGTATTTATCACCAATACAATCATTCATAAATTCATGCTCCTGGACAAATGATTTACACAACCAATACTCCAACTATACACAGAGGCTCAACATCCCTAATATTTCACCATCCACAACCACACTTTAGGATAAGGATGCAGTGTCTGATGACCCTTCGTGGATAATCATCCCTCATGGTTTCTAGAATAATATAGGGTGTAAAAACCCTTCATGAACATTCACTATTCATAATATGAACTAAGAATGAAGGGTTTCATAACCCTTCATATACACCCATTCATTCGAATCCCATCAAGGATGTAGGGTTCCCCAAACCTTCTTGAATACCCATCCTTCACATCAATAGAAGGTCTGAGAAAAAAGAACATAAAGACAACAATAGAAGGTGAAATCTTGAATACCTTAAAATAGAACAATAAATGGTCTATGATAAAAGATCTTAATCTAAAAAATAGATGTTCCCAGCCAGAATAACATAAAGTAAACAAATATGGTCTAATCTAGAATACCTTAAACTAAAAAAATAATGTCAATTATAGAAGACCCTAAACTATTAAAATAGAAGGATCATGGTAGAAAATCCTTAACTATAGCAATAGAAGGTCTGAAGCCAGAGACCCAAAACGAAAAAATAGAATTCCCAAACAGAAACATCATAAAATTTAGTAGGTTAAAAACCTATAAGAGGATGGACTAATAAAATTACATGTCAACACTGACTATGTCTTCCACTATATGAAAAATGGAAAATAATATGGCAATATAAATAAAAAATACAAATCTTGCAAGTGAAACTATATTCCCTAATAAAAAATATTGATATGCTTTCTAAGTCCAATGAATTTAGAAAAACATAGATAATTATCCCCCATGACATATATCTTAACCAAATTATCATTTTTCAAAACATGTAATCTCAAGATAATTGGAGTAGATACATCAATTAAATTTCTTGTATTGGTGGGAATTCATGATCATTTCTCAAGAAAAAACAGTTATGGTTTAAACATTCAAACATATGAATTCATATTTACTTGATATTATATGATGCATGGGTATCTTTGATGATCTTTGAGACTTTATATCAATAAAAATGAATGAAAATCACTAATGAAAGACAACCATATAATGGAATATAATGTTATTATGATATGTTCATCAAATGTGTGAAAAATATGGAGGAATCCAATATCATTCATATATATGTAAATGTGTTTTATAGTTACCTTATATTTTGTTTCTTTTAATTCTAAATGATTCTAATTATAAGATGTGGGATTTTTTATGACACCACTAAACGCGTGTCGAGAAAATTTCCATGTATGTACACATACGATGATTTTTTAGAAGATCATAATCCATAATGTCATATTCTATGGATTTTTTGATGCATATTATGCATGGAAAAATGATTCTGTACATAGTATTCTTAAACCTCATGGTGCTAGAGTTGAATCTCATTTATCATGCCTGAAATGGATATCATGGACCACGATATCCTCATAAAGATGAGTTAGCTTTCACCACATCGACCCTTTCCAAAGATTCCATATGAAATTAATTTTTCAAAAACCCCATGCTTAATATGTTCTCACGGGATGTGAAGAAGAAATTGGATATATTCATATATGTGAAAAAAATACCATATTACTCGGCACCATCCACATGAGATTTATCACATCACAAGTCCTGGGTTTAGTGGGGGAACTTCCATTGTTTCATGACATATCATAGATCATGCTAGAATTCTACAAAACAGATCACATGAGTATGCAGATATACAAATTAAAAGATTACGTGAAGCCTCTGTGTAGACACATGATACTATGAATATGATACTTGGATAAGAAATAGAGTGTAACACATATAGTCCTCAACAACCAACTAGGATAGCATGATCATTTATGATCCTGATGTATATGGGAAAGAGAAGCACTATGCTCAAAAAAGCTTTGTAGTGCAGGAATTATACTCATAATACAGATTGTAAAGACATGAAATGTGTGATACAAAATTTTATATGTTAACATTCCATGAGAATATTTCAATAATAGATACACGTTTCCACAATATCAGTTCATATAGGATAGTAGGATGTGAGGTTGGTACACATGAATATCACATTTCAACACATGAAGACAAGAATCATTATTGCTGAAAATAGAGCATGTAGTAAAGGAAATGATTCCATCTACAAGCCAATATGATGTCTATAGGATTGAAAATATCACATGCATAGTAAGAGTATCCTTTGAAAAGTATTAGGATACTATAAGACCCCTCCAATTATATGATTATCTTCCCTTTCACCAACATCATCCAAAAAAACAACCTACTAATTGGCCTCGTCTGTCATGCAAGAAAATTAGAGAAACACTCGTTTGACTAGATATGCAGTGAACACTTAAAAATAATGTGGTCCATGAGGATAATATGTTAGGTTGTAATAATAAATCTAGTTTTCATATGGTGAGTATGCATGTATAGCTAGTATGTGAAGAAACGTTTTGTCATATGTATGAATATCGTAATGGTATGGCATGAAGAGGCTGAGCACATGACTGTCATCGCATAAGAAGAAGAATGAATTATTTTTTCTAAAAGATGATAGATATGGAATTTGAATAAATTTTTAAACAAAAAGTTTATTAGATCCTTGAATAAATATCTTGATGCTACATTATTTTTGAATATTTTGATGAGTAAATCACTATTATAGATGATGAAAAACATATTTTTCAGGCATTCCATCACTCTTGGATATAAAGATGCAGTGTGATAATTCATCAACAAATATACAGAGATCACAAGTCAGATATGGCCAATGACTATCGTTAAAAGAGAGATCTTGTGTTCCTCATAAAACAAAGTACTTATACACTACATAAGGGTTATGAAAATGAGGAAATTTTAGAAATCCATTTCGTACTCATTCAAATAAAGAGGAAAGATCCCATGATATTGTAATACATAATCATCTAGCCAAAAGCTGATATGTCGCATAAATTGTCATGTGAGGGGATGAACCATCACATAAACAATATTTTAACAGGATGATGCACCACATGACATATCATGCAATGAGCTATTATAGAATTATGGCTTCATGTTCCCAAAAAAATATAACAGATATTTAGAAAATATAAAACCTTATGAAAATATGTATGTGAATTTACATAATAGGCCCAAATTTGAAAATAAAGAAATCAAATTAATGTGTACTCTGTTATGAGATGAATTTTGGACACCACATGTTTTTTTAAATTTTCAATCCCAATATAATTTACTTGATGTGTCATACCAATCCATAGGAATACAACACTGCACAAATGCAATATTCTTGTGTGCACGAGAAGCTCTATGCTAGCTATGCTTAATATCATCTTGTGAAAATAATCAGTAGTCCATGTGTGTGTTCCACATAAATGAGTAATGAAATATTCAATAAAATCCATCTCAACATGTCCACTACATAGTTTCATTAGGATTGGAATGTCGTGTGATGCCTTCATGAGAACCATCAGCTATGTAACACCTATAACCAGATAAAGGAGAAATAATCTGATGAATTTCATCTGGAAGTATGGAAAACATATTAATGAACTTATTTTTATTATGTGAATTTGACCTTGTGATTCCTTCATGTGAACTATATTGTAAAAATCTTCATACTCTTTAAACAATCACCCATGATCATGCAACTAATCTCCAACCATTCAGTACAATGACCTTGACAAGTGAACCCTTCAAAATGGGGCCTTGGAATGTACCTAATACATGAAACCTAAACACATGGTTTTGTGATGAATACATGAGACCTAGGATAATGACTATGTACCCTTTTACCACATGGCTTAGACATACCCCCTTTGATTATGAGTTGTCCTTATATGACTTTGATTGTGTGATCACCTTTATGGGATCATATGAAACCTTGAGAATCATGTGATACCCCTTTGGATCCACATAGAAGAAGAGAAGTTTCACAAGAAAATGATCACATGTCAGCATAAAATCCCACATCGATCACAAGATGTGCCCAAGGAAAACAGATCGAATGAATGATATAACATGTGTGCGCCATAAAAAAGATATCATATTGATCATGTTGTGACCTCATTGAAACCCAATGAGAAAGGGTTGAAAAAACTATATAGAATACATCATGAGAAAATGAAAAATGAATAATCCCTTTCTCGTATTGATTTTCATGCAATGTGATTATGCAGTTCATAAGAAACCATAAAGCCCTTAAGGAAATGTCTACCTTTTCATGTGATTGAATTCTTGTCTCATGTTTGTCATGAGAAATACTTCTAAAACATCCATGAGTCATATGATACCACTTCAACTCCAAAAAAAAATTTATGGTTATCCCTAATAGTTCCCTCACATCAATAAAAGTCCCATTATTAGTCATTTGATGCATCATAGGCATGGTGAGTAAATTTTTGACAACACCAAAATAACATTGTGAGATCCCTATCCATCGTAAAAAAATAAGGAAGTAAAATTGGAAAAGGAATAATCTTCTTACAAATCATGGATACACTTCCCTTCATGTGAAAGGGTTCATATGCCTGAGGAAACCATAAACAATCGCACGATCCCCCATGAAATCCACATTTGTCTTGAAAATACACAAACCATGTCATATTAAATCATGATAAATAATTTTCATAGGCATCCTAATCTTGCAAGGTCCCCTATAAATATCAACACAATCTTGTGGAAGCACCTTGACATATCCACATGGTCAGGGAAAATTCATTTTTTTGGACTAGTTATGATAAAAATTTCAAAGGAAGAACATTCATGTGGTTGTTGAACCTCACATGACTCCATCAATGACCCAATACATGGTAATATAAATCATGAGACACCAAGACCATCCATCGAATCTAGCTAAAATATATGAGTTATACGCCATGAAATGTGTTGTATAATCAGGAAAGTTAGGTATATAAATTCTACCCACAGTAAAAAAGAACTTATGCATCCACACATTATCCATCATGTGTGAGATCTCAAAAGAATATTATCATATCATCCAATCATTCAATCAAAACATATTTCACTATTTTCAAATTTGGGGAGCGACCTAAGGGACTATGTGAAATTAATATGTGCTTATCATGATCATTCATAGATAATATTGATAACTGAATTCCTGGACATAAGTAATATCTTATAAATATATCATTTTCATTATTATCACAACATAAATAATATATTAATTGTTATATTCCCTTCATCATCTATTTAAAAATAGATCAATGAATCACAAGTACCCTTTAAATGTGATCTCAAATATTTAATGAATATGTACTTTAGTGCAATCCTTATATATACCTTTATTAATAAAACCATAATATCATTTGAATGTTTACCAAATAATTATAGAATCCAAAAAACCCAAATTCATTAATTATTCCACTTCAATTATAGAAACAGAATATGCCTGACCTTAGTCCCTTTTCTTTTTTTTTGATGTATATTACCTTGATGCTTTGAGAATTAATTTTAATAGTTCCCCATCTCCATAGAGCAGACAAATTTCACACTTTCATCTTCTCTATTTTTTTTCAATCACGATCCTTGTGTCCTTTTTCTCCACAATTTTAACAAACACATATTCCCTTCAGGCGTATACCATGGTGTTTCTTTCCACTCTTATCACATGTAAGGAAATCCTTATTTTCCTTTTCCGCTTTATTTAACTCTTGATTAATCATTCTATTATTCTCTTTCTAACCGTTGAAAACATAATTCTTAGATATTTCATTCTCTAACCCATGTTCACATAAACTATTTCATTATATGATTAAAATGTTTGAGATGCCAATTACCTTCAAGGAATTGGCTTGATAACTTCAATGAAATGGTCAATCATGAATTTTTTGTTGAATTTGTAATTCTTTGTATACCGTTCTAAGCATGTAATGGTATATTCATATTATACAACAATTTATTTATAATTTTTCTCTAAAATAAGTAACACTCTCTTAATCATAGTTTTTTTATCACAAGGGAAATATTTTTCAATGAATTTCTCTGTAAAATATTACCATTCAATGAGTTTTATTTTCTCTTCCTCTCTAGTATTTTAGATTAAAGGAAACAATTGATCAGAAATTCCACTGAGTAAATTCAGGACAAGTGTTACCTTTTCCCTTTTATTTCATCCAAATTATAGTAGTATATTTTCATAGGACTTGATCCATTTCTTAGATACCATTCGATAAGTAATCCAACTAATGCATGGGGGATCTTTCCACATAAAGTAATCAAATATAGGAAAGTCTTTTTTGTTGAATATTTTTCTACATCTAGGAAATGTTGTTTTTCCTAACCTTATTATGATTCCCTAAAATAGCCATAATTTTTTCCATTCTAAAATAATGTGTATTGGTTCCCTCAACTGGGAAATATCTACATTTTCTATGAGTATTGATACCATTTTTTCTTCCATGCCATTTATAATCAATGAAATATAATAGATTAAATCATATCATTATTTAATATATTATATAATCCAAAATCAAATGAAACACTTAACATAAATTGAAAATTTATTCAGATCTAATATCATACTCACAAAAATTGTATATTTAGGATGTTATTCAATGATTATACACTTGTTTTACAAAAGGGTTATGTTCCCAAGTTTATGTATTCCTAAATATAGTCCCATGTTTATACTAAACTTAACCAATTAAAAACTACAATGACTCCGACCCTAGAAGCCCAAATTTAGTGGTTACTTTGTTAAAATATCATAATATACAATGTATCACATCATGAATGACTGAATAGTTTAGTATTTTTGAAAAAATAGATACATATATTAAACATACATTACAACTATAAACTTAAAAAACAACATAGTTAATCCTTTGAAAACAATGTTAATATTATAACATAACCCTACATACCACTCATAAGAAACATCTTGTCATCCTAGGGAAAAATAAAACATAAGAATGGGGTGATATCAAATACTCATTAAGGGTTAAGTACAAAAGAATAAATCATAAAGAATTAAAAATATTAATGCATGTAAATTAACTAAAAACATTCAATTTAATTATTTACATGAACATAATATGGTTGGAATGAAATATGATCAAATAATTCCACATAAATAATCAAATGATCTAAAAAACATAAACATAAATGTTTCAATAATCATATAATCACATTTAATATTAATAAATAATCTCATAATGAGTTAATTCATAATGAGGGTTCTCTAAAACATACCATCAATTCCTCTACAATTAATTATACATAAAAGGGTAAGAACTTAGCCAAATCTAGTCCATTTTTTCTCATGAGGCCAACCAATGCATCGAGGGGATATGGAGGGCCCCACCAATCACTTAATAAAACCAATCCATTCTTCAGATGAAAGTGGTGACACATAATTAACATATTTATTTTTATCAAAAATAGAAAACAAAACATAAATAAATTTCATCAAAACCCTTCATAGTAATATGGTTAATTATAAAAAAATAGCACATCCCCATTCAATGTAATGAGTAACCATTTAAAAAAATATAGAATATTTTATCAAAATAAATCATCCTCAATGATAAATAATATTCATAAAAGGATTCTAAAATAGATGAAAATAATTTAAATAATATATTTATATAATTCTTGTTGGAAATAATCATTAAACATTTCAAATTCTCCCATACCACTTGGAAAAATTTGAAATATATTTCCCATGAAGGAATAAAATTAAATGAAATATATAATACAATGATAATGAGGGGATTCATGATATAACAAGTCAAGGGATAATTATATACACTAGTCATAAAAAATAAGTGTTTATTATGGCATATATATCAAAAAAGTAAAAGTGTGATGAGAAATGCTTAACTCACAAATCCATTTAGTTTGACATACTTTAACCACTTGTATAATAATTTAAAGATTTTTTTACTCATTATAAAACTATATTAATATTTATAATACCATATGTAGTGATTTTATTGAAGGACCCTAGACTACCCTAAGAGGGAGGGGGGATGAATTAGGGTGTCAACTTTTTCTCTACTTTATTGGATCTTGTTCCCATGTTGGTATGAACTTGTTTAAACCTATATGATGGATGTGTGTTGTAATTAAAACATTCACATAAAGAAGTTCAGCATAAAAATTTTTAATTGGTTCACCACTAAGGGCTATGCACAAGGAGCATACACTAACAGGTTGTCAGTCAAACATAATTCCACTATTCTTTATTAGTTGTGGATTAAAAAAGTATGGTCAAAATTACTCTATCCCAGGCTTACTGTCTAAATGTTCAAGGATAGCTCACTGCTTCAATTGGGTCACTCATGTTGACTCCCCCAAGATCATTGCCTTGTGAGAAGTCTAACTCAGTTTATTAACTTGAAGGTCACTTCAATAGATAAGCATTGAAATCTATGTCTCCTGCTCAACATGAGACCTTTCTTGCATTAGAGTCCTGAATTGATGCACTTTTGTATTCAATCCTCTCATTTAGTGCAATAACTGAATGCACTAAATCTCCTTATTCACTACTTGGCTAGAATCATAAAATCCTATGTGATTGTTCAAGCAATGAAGATCATCTCAACAAAGCATCATCTCAATTTTAATTCCCTGAATAATTCACAGTCTTCAGTTGAGAACACTCTATTCTTATTCTTCTTGTTCTTCTTCTCTTCCTTTAATTCCCATTACCAAAACCTAAGTGTATTTTAATACTTCCTTAATTCGGTGAAGATATGAGTTTAGCTTCATGTATTGTTCTTCTTCTCTTCTCAAAGCACAACAAGGGTGTTAAACACCAGTCGTGTGTGTGCGACACTACTTCTCTTCATAAAACTGAATGGTTCACGGTACATCCTTCTTCATAAAGTAGCTTTAAGATTGATAAGAACTTGTCAAAGACTTGTGGGACCCCGAAATTTTATGCTCACCCTTCTTGATGTCTTGCGCATAAAATTCCAACCTTGTGCGTAAAAACACCATTTGGTGCGAAAAAGTATTTTTGCGCAACACTTCTTTTTTCATGAAGAACTTCTCTTTTTAGTTCAACACTTTCTATTTTTCTCAATAATTCTTATTTTCTTACACGACCCTATACTTCAGTTTATTTTACACATCAGAGCTTGGAATTGGTCTAAGTGTCGAGGCACCATAAATGAGAGGGGTCACCTTTTATTTATCGGCATTTTTAACCCTGTGCATAAAACACTAAGCCGTATGTAAAACCCTCTTCATACATGTAAGAACTCTTTCAAACGATATCATATTTCACACACTTTCATTAGTTTTTCACCTACTTCATGAATTTTCCATTTTTCTCTGTTCTAATCTCAAAACACACCTTTCGCAAAAATATTTAAACAACGTTCCATATTGTGTGCAAATTCAATATTTCACGCAGCCTCATTTTTTACTCACATTTCCCAATTTTTCGTGCACTCCATGACTTATCAAAATTTCAATTTTCTAATCTTAAAACATCAATTGGACACAAATATTAAAACCCCCTTTAATTTATTGTAAAACATTCTCTACCAAAAACACATGTCTTCATCTTCTGATTTTCAGGCCCAAAAATTTGGTAAACACTGGAGAACTATGGCACCTTCAATATATGCTTTTAACATAACCTTCATGCTTCTTTTCTGTGATTTGGATTATTCAATAACGCTTTTTATTTCCTCAAAAATCTACCATCATGATATATATCCTTCAATTTATTATCCCTAGCATCATCAAAGTTTCCATAGAATGTACTATAACATACCTATCTTACACCATCATCTTTCCTTCTACTCAAAACTCTATTTGACTGGAAGAACATTTACTCCCCCTTTCCTTCATAATACTTTCATCATATGTTCTCCTAACATGTGATATTTCTGAAATAGAAATCTGAAAGCATCATCTGATTTAGATTCAATGTGAAGTGAATGGCCATCTCAGAATGCCAATCCCTTACACACTCTCTCTTCTTTTTCAACCATCATTCACTACTTCATGAGAATAATATGTTTCAATTATTCAAGTAAGATCTTTCATGGTTCTCTATGAAATCATGAATAATTCCATGGTCTTCATCAAATCTTCATTCTTCTTCAATAATCCTTAGATGCATGATACCTCATCATTTTTCCATTTCATTGGAGTTATTCTTGATCTCATTCATTTTGATCTCCATTGACAAAAATTGACAACAGATACAACCTTATACAAAAAGTGTTCCCACAAATATACCCTTTTTATTTTGTTTTCAATACCTCAAAAATATATTAAAATGAATATGTCATTGTAAAAGTAAGATTTTCTCTCTCTTCATTACTTTTCAAACTTTCTTTTCACTTTTCCTCCGCCTTATTGACAAGAAATACAAAGTTCATGGTAGGGAGGGTATCAATTTATACTTAATCAATGTTTAATCAATAATTTCACTCTATTTCTACATGAGCAATGCTCGTTGTAGAAAAAAAGGGATTTGACTTAGACAACAAGGTTGTCCATTATTCACTGTTCATGATACCACATGAGATGAGAACTCGTCGACTTTGACTTCAAGGGTTTTCCACTTTCATTCCATGATAATGAAATTGATTGTGGTAGGGAATAATCAACCTGAAACTCTTGCACTCACTTCAATAAATAGAATAATAACATTCATGTGTAATGGGAAGGATAAGTGACCTTGGGGTAATTATATTATTCTTATGTCATTGATTAACTTTGTTACTACCACTTTGTAAAATAATTTTTATTTTGAGTAACCAAGGTTGAGAGATGAAATACCATTTCGAATGACATATCCTATGACAATATTTAGAATAGTTGAATTGAATAGCAGCTGATGTTTATAATTATTGAGATAATAACTCTAAAAACTTCTTCATGTGTATCCTCCCAAGGGAAACACTCATCATCTTAATTAAGGGTGATCCTTACTTATTTTAATCTTTGAATATAAATTGATGAATCTTCCAAGGATGGAAAATTCTTCATCTTAGATATCAAGAGTTGTCAGCATTCATTACCTCTCATGTTCACCCCCTAAGAGTGTGCTTTACCTTTAATTTCGTGCACTATCAACACAAATACAATACAATATTCACAAGGTAATAAGGTGGTTCCTCCTTGCTTATTCAATTTGAGAAGAAAGGCTGAGTTGGTTTTCTCAATCAAGATGTTCTATTTTCTCTAGTCTTTATGATTGGACATCGGAACATATGTTCTGATATGTGTGTATGTGGCATGACTCTCTTCACATTCTCATGTACTTTGCGTGGAGAATTTATCTTCTTAAAAAACATCATGAATGATACATTCTTACTCATCTTAAGGATACTTCTTTCTCTAGTATTAATGTTAGAAATCATTTTTCAATGTGACCAGATTTCATACATCTCTCACACAAAACTTCCTTAACACATGTGTTTTTCTTGGTTTGCAATATCTCATTCACTTTATTTTCATCATGTGAACGTTTAGCTTTTATTTTATCACCAACCTTGGATTTTTCAACCTCATGTTTCCTCATTATTTTAAAATATTCTAGACAAATGATAAACATTTAATTTGGGACTTCTTTAGTAGGTTTGGATCTTCTACACAAGTTCATCTAAGATTCATCCGTATTAGTTTATCCTTTGGATGAATCACCCTTCAATTTCATGGATGTAAAATCCAAGGTCATCTCAGCATCCATACTTGTGATCTTGTTAGGGAAATGTGTGTTCACAATATTCATCTGATTTCTTCCCATGGTGGATTCATTATACATATCCAACATAAAATGTATTTTTTTCTTATCTACAATGAATGCATGTTGAGATGGGAATGTACCTACCTTGATACCACTGTCGTTGCGTACATCGTAGATGTTATAAAAAATTACAAAGCTATTTTCATTAAAAAGATGATTCTAGACCTGTGGGTGTTTCTTCTTCATCTCTAGATCTCTTCCCTTTGATATAGGCTTTCTCTGTGCTTCTTCATTAATGGGATTGTACCAACAATCTAGTGCACAATTCACAAATCTATTACAACACCAACATTGACCCAAAAATCTTGTCTTCTTTATAAATTCTTTATAAGGTTATTGGTCCTTTTTCATAATCTGTTGTGCTCTATCTGGGGAACCATCTTCTAGATCCTTCTTCTTATCCACCCTATCCATGGTGGAATGTTTCTTCTCTTCACCTTTCCTCATCCATTCATGTTCAGAGTTTTTCTTCCAACCTACACTTTTGGTAGAAAGATAGTTAGAAACAATAGTACAAGTTGGTATGAATGGTACTTTCACATTCTCAGTGTCTAGTGATTGATCAGTGAGTGATGCCGTGATAATATTATCACTTCTTGGAGGTCTCTTTATCGTATAATCCCATAGTGAGAATTTAGTACCAATAACAACAGATTAATTCTTTTATGAAGTCTCAATATGTGTCCTGTCAAGATTGATCAACTATGCATCCAATTGTAGACATTTCCAATTGATAATGACCTTATGATCTTCAATAAAGGTCATCTTATCTTCATAACATTCTTTATTCTAATGAATTGTTCCTCATGCAACATTATTTTAATCTGAATCAAAGAGTCATGCTCCGATCTTCTTGGATGTTTCTTCTAAATATAATCTTTTGACATATGTGCTATTCTTCAGCCCAGCTTCAAGTACATGGATCTTTTATTTTAGAGTCTTATTGACTCCTTTTTCTTCAAAGGCTTTAATCTTTTTGGTGAGCTTTAAACATGCAGTTTTTTTTCAACCAAGAAATTTTCCACATTTTTATATTCTCTTTCCAATCAGTTGATCTCAACATGCATGCATTGAAATATTCTAAAAACGACAGAAACTCTTTCTTCAATAATATCACGCAGATAGGTTCTTAATTTCTCTTGATCACATGAGATTGAAGTTTCTTTCTTTCCTATGGTAGAAACCTAAGCCACCTTCTCTTTACTTTCTAATCCTGAAATTTCATCGTTATTGAAAGGGAATGGAGAACCAAAAACTGCATCTTATTTGGAAATTGGGGGACTTCTTCAACTACTTATTCTCTTTCTTTTTCATATTTTTCATGGCCTTTATGGATGTAGAATTTTTCTAGAATATGATTGAATCTTCATCAGGACTGCACTTCATTATTGAGTTTAGGTTGTCGAATTATTCTCCAATTTATTGGATCTTGTTCCCACATTGGTAGGAACTTGTTTAAACCTGTATGGTGGATATGTGTAGTAAGTAAACCCTTCAAATGCATAATTTTAAGACAAAAACTTTTACTTGGTTCACCACTAAGGGTTACATCTAAGGATCATACACTGATAGGTTGTTGGTCATACCTAATTCCACCATTTATCACTAGTTGTGGATTACAAAGGTTAGAGCATAGTCACTCTATCCCAGGCACACTTCCTAAATGTTCCAGGATATCTCACTACTTCCCTAGGTTCACTCCCATTGACTCCCCCTAGCTCAATGTTTTGTGAGGAGTCTTTATCAACATATCGATTTGAAGGCCGCTTTAAAAGATAATCATAAAAGTCTTTGTCTCTTGTTCAGTATGAGACATTGCTTGCATTAGAGTCCTGAATTGATGTGCTTTTGTGTTCAATCTTCTAATTTAGTGAAATAACCGAATTCACTAAATCTCATTCCTCTATTCTTGGATACAATAAAAAAACCTATGTGATTGTTTGAGAAATGATTATCATATCAACAAAGAATAATCAAAATGGTACTTCCCTGAATAATTCACAATCTTTAGTTAAAAACACTATGTTCTTCTTCTTCTTCTTGTATTCCTTTAATTCACAATACCAACACCAAAGTGTATCCGTATAATCCTTTATTTATGTGAAGATCTGTGTTTATGTGAATGTATTGTTCTTCTTCTCTTTTTAAATCACATTTATGGTGTTTGACACCAATCGTGTGTGTGGAACTACTTCTCTTCTTAAAACCGAATGATTCACAGTACTTCCTTCTTTGTGAAGCTACCTTGAGAGTGATAAGAACCTGTCAAATTTATGAGAGACCCCCAAATATCTCTTGAACACTTTTATATGTCTTGCACATAAAATTCAAACCTCGTACTTAAAAACACCTTTGGTCATGAAAAAATCTTTTGGCACAACTCTTCTTTTCCACATAGAACTTCTCTTTTTCACACAAAACATTATTTTTTGCAGAAAAATTCTTCTTTTCATGCACCACCCTATACTTCAATTTTTTTGCGTGATAGATCTCAGAATTTTTCTATGTGTTGTGACTCTAAAAATGAGAGGAGGAACCTTCTATTTATAGGAATTGTTTATCCTGTGCATAAAACAAAAAGATGAGCATTAAACCCTCTTCATGCGCATAAAAAAACTTTCACACCACATATTATTTCACGAACATTTTTGAATTTTTGGAAATCATAATTCCTTTTAAAATTCTCTCCATTAAAATCTCAAAACACCCCTTGTGAAAAAAATTTAAAGAACATTCCATATTGCGCGCAAAATTAATATTTCGCACAACCTCATTTTTTGGGCACTTTGCCCAATTTTTTATGCACTCCCTGCCCTTGAAAAATTTCAATTTTTTGATCCTAAAACATCAATAATGTTAAAATATTGAAACCCCCTTTAATTTATCTCAGAACTTTATCTACCAAAAACATATTTATTCATCTTCCGATTTTCAGGCCCAAAACATTGGCAAGCACTGGAGAACAATGACAAATTTGATATATGCTTTGACCATAACATTTATTATTCTTTTCTGCAATTTGGATACTTCATCAAACCTTTTTATTCAATCAAAAAGTCCACTATCATGATATATATCTTTCGATAGATCAATTTTATCATAGTCAATGTTTCTATGAAAAGTACTATAACTTCCTTGTCTTTCAAAAGCATCTTTCCTTCCAATCAAAACTATAAATGAATGGTATCAAATTTACTACCCCTTTCCTTCATAAGGATATCATCATAAGTTCTCCTAACTTATTATATCTTTGAAATACAAATAACTAATGAATCGTATGATTTAGATACAATGTGAAGTGAATGGCCATCTCATAATTCCAAGCCCTTCCACAAACTCTATTATTCTTAGAACATCATTCTCTACTTCATGAAAATCATATGATTATATTATTAAAGTAAGATCTTTCATGGTTCTCAAGAAATCATGAACAGTTTCATGGTCTTCATCAAATACTCATTCTTCTTCAATCATCCTTAGATGGATGATACCTCACCATTACTCAATTTCATTAGAGTTCTTGTTGATCTCCTTCATTTTGATATTCATTGACAAATATTGACAATAGATAAAATCTTATACACAAAGTGGTCCCATCATTTATGACATCTTATGACCCATTCATTAATAATATTACATTATTTTCTTGGTTTCGGGTGCATTCATTTCATGGTTTCATGATCATTTAATTTTTGTAAAATTGTGCATTTTATATTAAAATGAGATCACAAATCCACAAGTGGAAGAAAATAGTATTAATTTACCTCCATAAGCACATATGGTCCCATATATCATTTTTATTTTCTTACATGAGGATGATTTCTTATTGAAAATTTTAATGATAATTGTATAGTTAATTTTGGTGTTTTTTGAAAACACTATTGTCTAGTTTCATTATATTTACTATTATGAGTATATATTAGTTCTAGAATATTAAATAGGTTACAAAATACCTATTAAAATATTATTTAACTAGACCAGTTGTTTTCTTACTAGTTATGATGGTTTTAATGGAAAATTAACCAAAACATTATTTATAGAGAGGATTAACTAGCATAAAATGGAAACTAATTTTGCTTCTGTGAATAAGAAGAGGTAATGAAAAATATGGATATAATATATTCTATTAGAAGAATAACATTCCAATATGTACATGATTATGGAATTATTATTCCTTGATGGATGAAGGAGGTGAGTAGATAGTACAAGAAGAAAATAAAATAATAGTGGTTTTTTGATAAAATTACATATTGAATATCACCTCTTTGAGAGACCCTTGAGGGCCTTGGAGTTGGTATTTTGGTGAGAACATTAGTACTTGGACGTGGGGAGAGTGAGGATGATAGGTGTGAGAGTATATTTTAGGAGCTTCAAGGCTTTAAGGTTGAAATGGGTTGGTTAGGGGTGGTATTTATACATGAGGAGGTGTGGGTTAAAGTGATTAAAATGTTGATTATATTATAATTAGAGTAATAAACATTGAGGTGAAATAAATTTCAAGGAATTATATTGTCAAATAACAATTGTCAATATTTTATGTATACCACGATAAATATTTTTTTTACCACGGTAACATTTATGTACCTAAAAATGGAATTGACCATAAAACATAATTTAGAGCTTATGATTCCAAATATGGAATCCATTTTACAAAATTTAATTAACAGAATTGGAAAAAAGTGATTAAAAATTAACCTTATAGACATAATGAAAAATAAGGGTTTTAAGTGAATCATTCAAAGGATTGAAATGTTTTTTATATCCAATTTCAATGTGAAATTAGTTCCAATGAAATAAATTGGTTATATTTATGTATAATTTAACTAATAATACTTTAAAATCTCTTTAATAAAAAATTAAACTATATGAATAAATTAAACTAATTTTTTTTAATTAAAATTTAGTAATTTTAACTATACGTCAAGAAATGAAGCTTCTCCGAAAAATACCAAATAATTACACTAATATAATTTGGATATTATTATTTTAAAAATGAAGATTATTTTTTCCAATAAAAATTTTTATCTATTAAATATTTAAATTAAATAGGTGTGCCAACAAAAGGAAACAACACATCCTTTAGAAATATATATTTATCTTTTTATGATCAAAATATGATTTTTTATTATATCAATCCTATAATATTTGTTGATAAATTAGGAAACATTTATTTAATATCGAATATATAAGTTTAATTACAATATTTCACTAATCATGATGAATTTAATTTATTAAAAAAAATCCATTGTGGTATAAAATTGTGTATTTTATAAAAAATCCTTTATGTTCAATTGGTTGTCATTTTTATTTAAAATTAAATGGTAACATATTAATTAATTTTATAAAAATTTCTTAACTATAGATTCATAATTTAATAAATCCCATTCATTTTGGCCATTCCAATGGGTTGGTGATATCTATCATGAATAAATAATAACATTTAATGATTTTTAATGATCGATGTTCTATGTAACATAAGATATCAAAGAAATTGTATTTATTTAAGAAGAGGAATTATAGTCAAAATACACATATTTAATGAACTACATTGGTTTAGATTCCCACTATAAATAGTATATATTGGAATCTACATAATGCCTCAGTCTCGTCATTGAATTATTAGTCACCTACTTGGATGAAAGAAAATTCCAGAGTGCATGGTTATATCAACTCAATATTTAAGAAGCTACCCATTGATGAAAAAATTAATAAAGATCCTCAGATACATACAGATTAAATAATTAATAGACCTCATGTCCAAATGGAACGATTCAATATTTGATCATATTTAGGGTAATTAGTCCTTTATTGGGATAAGAAGAGATTCATGAACATATCTTAAATCTACAATACATTCCTAGAGTAAGAAACATTTCCAACCAAAAGGGTGTGATGAGCCATACCTCCCATACTCTCGACCAATGTGAGTTCCTATACTTTTTTGTGTCTAAAATCCCAAAGGAACACATTACATTGGACTGAAGTTTCACACTCAGTTATGGATGTGGAAACCACTAGGATTTTCAATTATAGAAAAAAAATAGTGAACCAGAGTTGAATGATTATGAAAGACATTAAACACCCCACAATCAAACCATTAGAATATGAAATCCATTTCATAGGATGAAACAGAGCAGTGATGACTACTATATCACATTACCTAGTGATTAAATAATTTCTAATATTACAACTATATAAGAAATTATCAAATCTAGAATATGAATTTACTAATTGTTTTAGATAGGATTTCAAGGCCATTTTCTGTCCTTGTGGCTTTAAATTTTCACCCATATTTATTTTTCATAGAGGAACTTCATATTTTGAACACCTGATAAGCAAAAAATTTACTTGCAGTATGTAAATATAACATTTCATTGAGATATAATTTATAAACATCATAAAATATTATCCTCCACTATGGTAGGTAGTCTTGAAAGGTCCCCTCAAATCACAGTGATCATATTCAAGTGAGTGAGTTTTTTTAATACAATATTTCTGAAAATAAACTGTTTTAGACATATCACGGACAAAATATTTAAAAAATGTCTATTTTTGGGTGTATCATGATTAAAAAATCATTTAATTATTATATCCCCTTTTCCTTTAACACTCACATTCCATAGGAGTTTACTAAAAATACGTGTCTTGTCATTATTAGTAAAATAAGTGATACACAACATCAGATTGTTAGTCTTTCCAGTCAAAACAAAAAACCCATTAACATAGGGAAAACAAAGAACAATGCTAGTACCCTTTAATAGTTTATAATGGAAATATTTATATTTAATATTTAAAAGACTCTAATATGAAATACTCAATAAAATAACATTCCTATTAAAAATATAGAACCCATATCACTTCTGATTAAGTGGTAGGATAGTGGACTAATAATTCCATCAAAATAGATCCACTAACAATAAACATACATCCATTTTTGTTCCCCAGAAATACCTCTCCATCAGATCCTTTTGGTCCTCTCATAATAATAATTTATATTTGACCAAAATTTTAAATAAATTACCAATTCAAACACCCAATCACCTAGAAAATTTTCCTAGGACACTGAACAGACTGTATTACTCTTATAGAATTGATATAAAAAGCGATAATGATCAGTAGATTGTTTATAATCATTTGTAAACATAGTTTTAGTGAACATGGGACTAAGATTACTTGTTTTCCTACCATGATAGAAATAATTATCTATCATATCATACTTAGGATGATTATCTATAGACTGACTATGGGTCATTCAAACCTTTCAATTTTTTCCATTTCATTTTTACTCAAAAATAAACAAATTCTGTAATACTCACACTCTTGAGTTCATATGTAACCTTAGACGTACCACAAAAATCATGGGAATGTAATCTAGATTTTACATTCCCTAAATTATAGGAGTATATAGAATAAAACATATCATTTATGAGATGTTCATATGTAAATCCAAGATGATAAAAAGAATAATGGATTATTCCTCTTCTTTTATACTAAAATAAATATTCAATAAGTCTGACAAAATTATATTAAACTCATTGAGATGTGTTTGTATAATGATTCCTAGATTCATCTTGAATGTGTATAGGTTTTTTTATATTCCACTATTTAATTAATATTTCATATATAACATTTAAGTCATATACCAAATGATAACAGAAGATGTTTCGTAACCAACCACCCCTGGGAATTTATCATACAAGGGATACAATAAATATATATAGGAATTATCAAGATGTTGTGATGGACGTCGGAGTGTGTGGTCATGGTATGGACATTAGCTAGCCAACTCACATGGGGTTTATTAAGTCCATATAGTGCATATTTCAATCATGGTTATACTATATTGTTCTCTCATTTTGAGACACCTGATGAAAAAGTCACAATGCTAATCAAATTTCTCAATATCATATTTATTAGACTCTATTAACGTTTGTTTCGTTGTTTTCGGCCTTCGTCCATCGAAACACACAACGCCTCCGTATCTGATGATGGATGGACCTGCTTTCCAAATGCAAGCATTCTCCAGATAGTCTGGCCAGTGACACTTAAGAACTCACATTGGTCGAGAGGATGGGAAGTCAGGCTCATCGCAGCCATTTTGGGGGGAAATTATTTCCTATTATGGGACTCACTTATAGATTTAAGATGTATTCATATGTTCTCAAATATTTGGTTTACACCCAAACATAGTATCCACGGATTAAACCCTAGTGGGCAATAGTGAACTGGATTTAGGGGTACAGAATCATTTATGCCTGAGTTTTACGATCCCTCGTTAGATTAATGACCCTGAAGATCTGGAACATTCTTTAGGCGGTACTAGGAGTGGCCGGGTGAACCGTCGTTAAGAATAGTCAGATTGACTGGTTGTTGGGCATGAACCTCTTGGAGGCTTCCAACATACCGTGTCTAAGAGACAGGGATCAAGGTTCACATAGTTCGCATTGGTGTCGGGGAGCTGACGTGAAGATGGACCAGGTGGTCCGATGGGTGGTGGGCTTGAACCTTATAGAGGATTTATACATACCCTACCTAGGAGGCAAGGATCAAAGTCCACGTACTTCGCATTGGTTGGGAATCATGCTCCGAGGCAGTCCAAAATGATGGATTGGGGCTTACACTCTAAGGAGGACTATAAGGGGATGTCATGGTCGATACCTACTCTAAGACCACGTGAGTCATGCTTGGTGTGAGAAACAAAAGGTAGGAGGGACCAAAGGACCACGTCGCGAAAGGTGCATCTGTGAGAATTGGAGTGGGGTTAAGCGAGGAGCGGCCCATTAAGTTGGGGCTTACTCCTAGGTGGATTCCCATGGCGATGGATTGGGGATTACATTCTGAGGAGGCCTAGAAGGTCGGGGCTTACTCTGAGAGGGACGCCCGTTGTGATGGATTTGGTATTACACTCTGAGGAGGCCCAGAAGGTCGGGTCTTACTCCGAGACGGACGCTTGGGGCAATGGGTTGGGGCTTACAGTCTGAGGATCCCCAAAATGTCGGGGCATACTCTGAGATGGACGCATAGGGTGATGGATTGGGGCTTACACTCTGAATAGGCCCAGAAGGTTGGGGCTTACTCCTAGGTGGACGCCCGTGGCAACAAAGCTCAACGGGAGAGGGAAAGGGGTTCTCTTGTGCCCATCTCCTCTCTTGAACAGCATGAGGGCTTCCTTCCGATGGCTATTTTACCATCTCCGAGGAACCCTCAACAGGTGGAGGGGCATAAAAGAGATTTCTAAGAACAGACTTGAAATTACCGTGGGAATGTGATCCCCGAAATATTTCAAGAATCTTCTCCTGGGTTGGGCCAACCCCTTCGCCCTTACTTACTATGTGAATGAGAACACAAAATGGCGCGCTGATGTGCTAGAAAGTTACACCATGTGATTTTGGTGGCTCTGGTGGAGGCCTCGGCTCGGGGCCGATGAATAGGGCAATGAGGGAGTCATGGGGGACTTGGCTAGATCGGAAAGATTTTATCTGGCTGGGGAAGTGAGAACACTGAAGTATTTGGAGAGCCACCGAGAGGTATGGATGTTGGCGCCCTTCGTGTGGGGAAGTTCCACATTGCTGGAGAAGTCGTCCGTGAACCAGGGTGGTCCGCGAACTAATTGGCGTCCCGTGAACCAGGGTGGTTCACGGCTTCGGGTTCGATCCGCAAAACAAGGGTGGTTTGCAGAGGGTTCCAGGTGGGCAGCGGCAGCCAAGGGCAGCGCCGGTCGGAGGCTCATCCGCCAGGGCATCTCCCACGTAGGAGAGTGCTACGCGGTGCGACGGATGGAAAAAGAGGAATAAACTCCCTGGTCCATAGGGAATTCATCCATGGAGGGGGGTATGGTTCACAATTTTCCTTGTTTTTGTTATTTTAGGTTCACGGTTCACCATGTTATTATTTGTTTTCCAATTCCCTGTTAATTCGTATACCTGCTGTGGTTCGCAGATGGGAATTTTGCTGTTTACAAAATTTGAATCTTTCCTTCAACCGATCTCCTTCCGAATCTCCAATCCATCTGAATCCAATTCCAATTCTCCAACCCCTTTTTATTTCCCCCTTGGTCTCCTTTTATAGAGTGACGGAAGGGATGTATTTGTGGCTACGCGACACCTTTTGCGGAGGCCCATAACCAAATACCCGGTTTACAGTCGACTTGGTCAATCCATGATTCATGGTGGGTATTGAACGCTACCCCCCTCCATGAATTGAACTCAGGGAGTGCTCCACGGTCGTGGAGGGTTCCGCCTCCATTCCACGAACGACAACGGGTGTGGCTTGAACCGGTCGACGCGGTCCGCGGTTGGGGCGGCTCATGATGGTGAACTGGATTGGTGCCCATCCTTCCTCACGACTGTGGAGGATCTCCGCCTCCATTTTTTGAACGACGACGGTTCATGGAGGGGGTGCCTCATGGGGCCTAGCCACATCGCGTTTCCACAGGACCGGTCCGTGGACCGGTCCTGCTTGTGTCCCTTCTTTGAATTTTATTTTTGTCCATTATTTTCCGCAATTCTTTGGGTGATTTGGGTAGAATATCCTTTGCAGATTTTTCAAGACCCTACAAATGCCCCCCATCGGAATGGGGTCCGATCAGAATGAATAGGAAGCCATTTCAATGCAAAGTGGTCCTGAAACTGAGATGGTTTGCGGTAGAGAGGTGGACCTAGTAGGGGACCACACTTATAAATACGGGGATCCCTTCATTTTTGCTTTACCGAATTCTTCGTGAAACCAGAGCTTCTTCGCCTCCGCGTTCTCGCTCCTTCGCAAAGTGCCTCGTCCACGAACCAGTAGTGACCTCCATGAACCATTCCTTCTTCGCCGTCGCCTTCACCCACAGACCAACATCTCAATAGTAAACCATTACTGTTAATTAATTAAAATGTAAGTGATGACGGGCTGCGGAGGAACATACTTCATGGGTTCGTTGCTCTGTAGTTTCGATGCTCCGCAGACTAAAATCTCTTGAACATTAAATATGTCTGAGACTCCTGAACTTAATCACTTAAATTCGGGATTGAAATTCCACGGAGCGGTTTGGTTCGCGGTTTCATAGCCAACACTCCATGGGCCAAGGTTTCGTGGACTGATTGTGTGAAGGGATGGTTTGTGGGATGATGTCATCGCAAACCATCCTTTGAGGCCTCCTTCCGGGCTTTGTTTATGAAGGTCCTTAGCAATATATGTGGATAATTTTGTCCATATTTTAATTCCGGACTAACCAATTGTTGGCTCTCATTGTGCAGGTAGAAAATATGGTTCTCCCTTGTTCTGCACCGAGGCCTGCTGCAGAGCCGCTCCCAACTGGCTCAGAGAGACATTTTGCTATGATTCAAAGAGCAGAGGGCGTCAAAGAAGACCCTAGTCGGTACATCATTCTTGATGATGGTGTATTGAAGAACCTGCTCTATCCAGATCTTTTGAGTTATCGATTATCAAATCGGCTCCCGCTTTACGGATTTAGTATTCAGGATGACGTCCCTATCCCCCCTACATTCTCAGGTCTCCCTTCTCCTTTCCTGGAAGCGCCATCAAAATGAATTCAAGAAAACCTTACCCAATCTGGGGAGATGTCCGAAAAACACATTTATTCTTAGGGGATCTGTCTGGACCCAAAGCGATTACTGCACTCATGTCTTTTCTTAGAAAGATTTCCTTAAGGGCTACCCTTCTGTTATCAACCTTACTCGAAAGGATCCAGACGTGGGGTGGGTTCCTAGGTGGGATCTTCGGTCTGGCGGGCTCTTCTCAAATGATTGGGCCAGGGATTTCTGGGTCCATCATTATTTTCAGATGTCTCTCGATTCACTAGAAGCCATCAATCTATACTCTATAGTGTGGGATTTCCAATTTTATGTTTACCCACCATCTTCGATCCTGCCAAACCTGTTCTGCCACTAGTGCTCATGTACTAATATTTTCCACCTTGCCCACGGTGATGTCGGCATTATTTTGTGGGACATATACCAGATAGGAGGACTGCCGATTACTGGCGAGATGTATGAAGAATTTTTTCCCACTCTTGAAGCATGGGACGATGTCGAACATGTTCCGTTATTGGTGAAGTAGTTTTTGGTTACAGCAAAGCAGTCTTTGGGTCAGGCGTTGCGTGCCCGCTCTCTTATTCCCTATGGTACTTGGATAGGGTTATTTCTAAACACTACTGGTCATGTGCCGAAGATCAAGCGCCATAGGACACATCCTTCTCAGCAGTCACGGACCTCCCCAGGTTCCTACTGGGTGGTTCTGGAGGCGGTCGACTACCTTTCATGGGGTTACGAGGTGTGCCCTAGTGTGTCTCCTATGCTCCGATTGGCCAGTCTGTTTGCTATGTTCTTGAGCGGTTGGCTATTTCCTTCCTGGGATGTTAACCTAGGTGTATGGGCCTGCACTCTAATGATGGAGGTAGAGTTAGCAGAGGGCCGCCTGGTGAATTTAGCCGTGCCCACATTGTCCTGTATCTAAGAGCTACTGATCCACATGCAGGTGGGTGGGTCACCCTACCATCTAAGCAGGCCATTTCACTTTTTGTACGGCTGGGTGGTGGATCATTGTCGCTGTTATGAGTATAGTCACAACATGACCATCTTGCATCTACCTTTCGGTCTACCCTACTAGATATAGCTGGAGTTCACTTGAAGTCCCTCAGCTCTAGTGAAGACCTCAAGATTCTGAGCGACTTCTCCCAGTTCATCTTTACTCCCTCCCCCACCCCTTCCAGTGTCTTAGTTGACAACCGCTGGGGGATCCTAGAGGATCGCTCTTAAATGATCTCTCTATGGGATGGATTTCTGTCTTCACGGATCGACGGGGTTTCTCTATGCGAGTTGTAAATCCCGTATCGCTTTTCTCACCAGTTCGGGTGTATGCAAGTCCAAGTGTCCTTTCCCCCTTCCCGGGCTCAAGGACTGCACCTGGCCATACTTCCTCAATGGTGGTTGATTCTGACATGGGGGGGATCTGATGCAAGCATTCACCTACCTAACACTGGGGCGACTGGCGGCCTTTCCATGGAGTACGCAAAAACATGGGTAAAATACTATCCTGATGGGATCCTCAGGAAGGCTATCCGACAGGTTCCCAAATCAGGAGGTATGGTCCCTGCTGCATCCACCACACCTTCCTCAACAACTTTGAGGGAGTATTGTCTAATGGATCATCAATCAAAGCGACTCAGAGAAATTATCTCTCCCAGCCCTACGGTGGCTGCAGTTCAGACATATTCATGCTTTTGGTGCATGGATGAGGACGACCCTATGGTTTCGTGTCCCAGAGAGACCATCCCAGAAGTTCCTCCAGTCGATATTGGGCTTAGCAACTTGGTCCCCAAGCCTGAACCGGGGTTGGAGGCTCCAAACATTCTAACTTCGGAATCAACTTCTAGTAAGCACATGTCTGCATGGGCTGCCATGCCAGACTTCATTCTCGTGTCATCCAGTGAGGATACCAAATATCCTCTTACCATGGCGGACCATTGGGTAGTGCGCAGGTGGGCTTGGGCCTGAATCTATGAAATCCTCACTAAAACTCCCTTAGCTGAAATGGAAACTAAAACCTAAGCTCTTCGTTAGCTCTTCCTGGGTTTGGGGTCAGGTGGACTTGACTATCGGCTATTCCATTCGCTTTCTTGCCATGTTGTCCTGGCCCATGAGGAGGCTTTCACTAATGAATGCAAGCTTTATCACTTTGATGCCACTCATTGTGGGGCCTGAACCTTAGAGGAAACCACAACAAAGCTCCATCAACTGACGACACAGGAGGCAATCTCTCAAGATCATGTGGTCATCCTATCCTCCGAGTTGCATGAATGTGAAGAACAGGCCGCAATACTGAGGGATCAGTTATCGGATATGTCTGGTCGTCTTGAAGACACCAAAAAATGGATCAACGACCTCCAAACCATAGTGGAGCGTATCCGTCCGGTGGCTGAGGACGCAACTAGGGAGAAGGCAGTGTTGGAACAGTCCTTTAACGACCATCGCCGTATGGTCACTGATCTGGTGGAGAGAGCGAGTTAGGCTCCTTTGTAACTATCAGAGTAACTTTTGTATCCTCTATTTTACATACCCCTCTCCCCCCATTTTTTTGTGAGGGAGAGACCCCAGATTTTGGACGTCCTCCCTTTTTTTGTTCGAACGAAACACAGTCTCTGTCAATCACTCGTTGCTGTGAAATTTGATTGTTACGTAGAACAATTGTTGTGAAAATAACAATTCACTGAATTAGAATTAATCATTACTCAGGAAAACAAGCTCAAACATTTTCCTAGACCATGGGGTCCAACAAGCATAGTATGACTATTTCTAGGGGTTTGTAGAAAATCCCTACAAACTTTTTTTTGTCTCTTATTTTTTAAAAATGCCCTGATTTTTCTTGGGCCCATTTAGTGTGGACCCAGCGGGTATAACCCAGCTTTTTCTTAGGTCGCCCTTTTTGGGTTTTCCGCCTAACAAGCTTTGTGCATCTTTCTTTTGTGAGCGGTTTAAAGTCATGCCTCAAGTCTATCACTACTAATGTTTTAGGTCGAACAGATTTGACCAAATATGATGGGGAGAGGGCCCCAATGGGGTTCAACTGATTAAAATATGTCTCAATACTCTTCCGACACACGTGGGGGGAAACATGGCATGCAGGTCATGTCTCAAGATATAGGAGCTGTGTCGGCGTACAGAGGTAGGAAGAGTGTTGCCTAAGGAAAACATGCCTTTGGTAGACAGTCGAGGGGTAATCAATATGCAGATCCACTGAGGGAATGGCATGAATAGTCATACAAAGTGTCCTTAAGTCAAAGACTTATTCATTTGTGATGGCCAAGAGACTTCATGGAAGCCCATCTCATGGAAACCACGATGGGTGGTTTGAAAAAAAAATGAAAACCACCGATGGTGGCTCAGAAAGGGTATGTGATTTCTGAAAGGTTTTGAGAACATCTGTATCAATCCGGAGTGTGGAACCAAGGTTCCAGTCCTACACATTTATCTAGCATAAAGGACAGTTGGGGATTAGTGTAGTTTAAATTCATGCAGCCGGGACATCATCTGAAATGGAACGACTTCTCCTGGTTCTCCGTAATCTCAACAAAGACATTCCTCCGCATTTAGGTAGGATTTTGGAAGAGGTTGGTAAACTGTAGCTTAGAGGGTTTTCGAATCCCGGGGTAGAAATGGGGATCAGGGTCCAAGAGGCTTATAGAGAGAAGCATTGCCTAAGGAAATCTTTCCATTGGTAGACGGGCCAGGGGTGATCAATATGCAGATCCGCTGAGGGCATGGTATGCATAGTCATACAATGGTGTCCATAAGTAAAAGACTATCCACTTCCGATAGCCGAGGAACTTCAAAGAAGTTGAGATTTGGGACCACCAAGGGTGGATTATGAGAGTTCAGGTATTTCGAAGTATAGAGTATGGCTTTTGATGAGAGGTTTCTTGAAGACGGGGGAAATATCTAGAATAAACATCCCGAGAATGGGTGAAGTAATTCTTTCTCACGCTGGTGTGAGGCGGTGGTTCGTGAAGGTCTGACCCGTGCACGGAAGGATGTAGAAAATCCTCTCTTTCTCACTAAACCCATGATGAGTATGACCGTGTAATTTATCGTCATGTGGTTGGAACATATTCTGTGCAGTTTAGTGTCATGCGGCAGTGACGAGGGGAATTTTTAATGGTTTCTGTGCAGTTTAAAGTCTTTTAGTGAGGACAGGGGGCATTGTTTTTGAGCCAGTGAAAACACTTGCGGTTGAAGGAATTTACCTTGATGGTTAATGCTTAGCCTTTGTAGTTTTGTGCCAAGCGGGAAAGATATCCCATGCAGTTTAACGTCATGCGGCGAGGACATAGTTGCAAAGGCCGCGCTTCATAAGAATATAACTGGGCCTAAATATCTCAACATGCCCCAGACATGGAGGGGTGGGGGGTTTATTGGTGTAAATCATGGTTCCGGGGCTTCTTAGATTAGGAGAGGTGATATGGGCGCACTAAGGCCCGTAATAATATGGAACTAGGAAGAGAATCGCCTGTGGAAATCTTGTCTTTGGTAGATGGGACAGGGGATATCAATATGAAGATTTGTTGAGGGCATGGTATGCATAGTCATGAAAAGGTGTCCACAGGTCAATAACTCTCCACTTCCGATGGACATGAATGGTTATGAGGATCCGCAATTATCTGGGCCACGAAGTCTGTCATTTGGCAAGAGAATGCTTGGACATGTTAGGGATATTCGTCCCTGGTTTCTTGTTGAGTTTCAAAGAGCCCCCTGCGCTGATCTTTTCTTTTTTTTTCTTTTTTTGTGCACGGGGGTGTGCATTCATTCCATGCGGTTTAACGTCATGCGGCGGGGACGAAGTACTCATAGTTTATCGGTCATAGATCTCGGACCATTGGGTGACTATTGCTGCAGTCACTCGAAGGATAACTGAGTCAACATGTTCTAATATACTTGTAATAAGGCGGGGGATGAAGGTAGTAAACTGCAACATTGGGTTTTCCCGGATCAAGAGGTGTGGTGTGGGGGATCTCAGTCCAGTAGGCTTATAGAGCTTCGAAGAGTATCACCCGAGGAAATCATTCCTTTGATGGGAGAGCAATTGGCTATCATTATGTAGAGCCGCTGAGGGAATTGTATGCATAGTCGTACAAAGGTGTCCCCGAGTCGATAACTTTCCACTTCCAATGGCCATGAATGATTATGAAAATCCATGATTTCTCATAGTGCAGAGTCCGGCACAAGGGGATAATGGTTTCCGGGTATACAAGAAACATCTTCACTACAAATGTCCGTTGAGTCAAAGTAGACTATTCCTAGATTGATGTTTGTTGATGCAGGTCACTATGTGAACCACTAACAGACACATAGGCTAGCCAGATAGGGATACCCTGGAAACACCTGGATGTGAAAAGGAGAATGAACTTTTAAACCACTTCACCATAAACTTTTGGATCCGGAGGTATGGTATGGGGGCTCTGAGGCCGGTAAGCATACGGAGCTAGGAAGAGTGTCGCTTGTGGAAATATTGCCTTTGGTAAACGAACCATGGGCTATCATGATGCAGAGCCACTGGGGGAATGGTATGCATAGTCATGCAAAGGTGTCCATGGGTTGATGACTTTCCACTTTCGATGGCCATGAGTGGTTATGAAGATCCATAATTATCCAGGTCGTGGAGTATGATGTATGGAGAGGATGCATCCAAATGTGAAAGGAGTCTCTCCATCTCGTATCTCCATGTGTCTTGGATGGGTCGTGACTATGTACGTGCAGTTTAACGTCTTGTGGTGAGGAAGAAGTCCATGCAGTTTAACATCATGAGGTGAGAATGAAGTCCGAGCAGTTTAACATCCTGCGGTAATGATGGATTATACACCCCGTGCAGGTCTTGTCCATACACAGGGGAAGGAGAATTTTTAACATTAATTTCTATGCAGTTTAACATCGTGTGGCAAGGATGGAGACATACACCCCGTAAAGGTCTATCCCATACATGGGGAAAAGGGAGAATTTTTTTTAAATCATGCTATCTGTGCAGTTTTACGTCTTGTGGTAAGGACGAGAAGTACACCCCGTGCTGGTCTGGTTCGCACATGGATGGAAAGGGATTTTTTTTATTTAGGGGGCTCGTCTAGGACTGGGGATCCTGGTGTCGCTACATATCCTGCAAGGGCAGGAATCAAGCCATACGTAGTTCTCTAAAATCTGTGCAGTTTAACGTCATGCGGTGAGGTCAGAGTCCATACAATTTAACGTCATCTGGTTAGGACGAGGGGTATTATTAGATTCCGTGCATTTTAACTTCATGCGGTGAGAATGTGATACTCTTAGTTTATGGTCATAGAGTTTGGACCGTTGGGTTCTTGGATGTTTAATGCCATGCAGTTCGGACAATGAATACACCCAGTGAAGGCCTGGCTCGTACATGGGGGGAAGGGATCATTCTTGAATCTTATTATCTGTGCAGTTTAGCGCCATGAGGTAAGGACAAAATCAATGCAGTTTAATGTCATGCGGTGAGGATGTGAATACACCCCATGCATATCTGGTCCGTACACAAGGGAATGTGCATTTTTTGTTTTTCATTTTGAGGTGGCTAGGCCAGGGTGTTGAACTCAGGCGTCACTACGTATCCTACGAGGGAAAGAATCAAGCCTCACGTAGTTCTCTGAAAGATGATACACCCCTTGAAGTTCTGGTCCATACAAAGGGGAAGATGGAATTTTTAAATCATCTTTTCTATGCTGTTTAACGTTATGCGGTGAGGACGAAATACTCTTAGTTTAAGGTCATAGAGTTTGGACAATTGGGTTCTTGCCAGTTTAACATCATGCAGATCAGACGTGGGATACATCTCAATTTTTTTTCTTCTTCCATGCAATTATTCATCGTGCAGTAATGACAAAATACTTCTTGGTCTCTATGAGAAATACTTCTTCAGGAATCTTTCTTTGGTAGGAGCCAGGGTTAATTGCCCGTCCGTGGAGATCAGGGCATATGCTCCGTTGGAGTAGAGCTTCTGTACAACATATGGTCCCTCCCACATGGACTCCATCATAGGAGGCTTCTTTCCAGTTATCATTGGGGTCTAGAGGCCCAACACTAATTCTCCTTCCAAGAAAGACCGGAGGCAAACCTTTTTGTTGAAGGCTCATGTGATCCAGTTTTGATACACTTCCAGGTGGTGCAGAGTGTGCAACTGCTTCTCGTCTAGCTGTTCCAATTCACCTAGCCACTTTTCTGACTGCTCATCATCGGATAATGGATCACAGATAGCGACACGGAGTGAGGGAATTTTCAGTCCAATGGGAATGACCGCCTCTGTGTTGTACACCAATGAGTACGGGGTAGACTGAGTAGTGGTGCAGATTGTGGTTCGATAACCCCACAATGCATGGAGGAGTTTATCCGGCCATGACTTCTTGTCTTTGTCCAACATTTTCAGTAGGATGTTGGACATGGTCTTGTTGAAAGCTTATATCTGTCTGTTGGCTGCTGAATGGTAGCGAGATGAGTGGTTAGCCTTGACACCATACTCGTGGTATAGCTTTTCCAATTCAGCAGAGGCGAAATTGGTGTCATTGTCCGTCAGTATGGTCTGAGGGACACCAAATCTGGTGATGATATTGGTCTTCACAAAGCTAACAATATTTATTTCCCCGAATTGCTTGAGGGGTATGGCTTCTTCCCTTTTGGAAAAGAAGTCGGTTGTCATGGGGATATACTTCAGCAGTTTGGCCGTGGCAGGAGGGTATAGTCCCTTGATGTCCATCCCCCAAAAGGAAAACGACCAAGAGTACTTAGCGTGATGAAGTTACTCAGGGGGTTGGTGTATGAAGTTTGCATGAATATGGAATGAGTGGCATTTTGCAGTAAAATTCTCGCAGTCTAGTGCTACTGTGGGCTAGTAGTACCCAATCCTTCTAACCTGATGGGAAATATTGGTCCCTGGTTGATGTGCTCCACACGCTCCTACATGTAATTCAGTCATGATGGCATCAGTTTCTTCTCTGTCAATGCATCTAAGGATCACTCCATCGAGGCCTCATTTGTAGAGGACCTCTTGCTGACCCGCACCGCCATATAGGACAAAATTGATTTCCCTTCTCTGTATTTTCTATCATTCAGCCCTGTCTGATGGAAGCTCTCCCTATTGAAGGTAGTTCACGATGGGAATCATTCAACCAATGGAAGGAGCATATTTCTCGGGGACAGGAATGACCTCGTGGATTTCTTTCGTCTTAGCTCGAAAAAATGGAAATACCATTCAACGGTGACCAATGGTGATGACCATTTCATCCTTGTCTAGGTCGGCTAGGGTTGTGGCCGCTTTGGCTAATGCATCAGCCTGAGCGTTCTGGGACCAGGAAATGTAAGTCAAAGTTGGTTCTGTCGGGAATTCGGCCATTAGCCCTCGGACATGGTCAAACAGGGGGATTAGATCCTTCTTTTTAATAGTATAGTCGCCATTGACTTTCTTGATTACCAGCTTTGAGTCGCCTTTTACCTTAAGGTGTTGTACTTGTGCCTGGAGTGCGAGCTCCAGGCCTAAATTGAGGGCTTGATATTCCGCTTCATTGTTTGTACATCCCTCTGACAAGAGGAAGGAATACGACAAAACCTCCTTTTCTAGGGACATAAGAATTATCCACAGACCCACTTTTCTGAATCTGGGATCCTCCATCCTCTTCTCAGTGGGGCTTCGGGACGCGCTGTCAAAGTACATTTCCCATTATGGGAACTCCTCTTAAACCGAGAAGATATCTTCATCAGGTAGATCAGTGTCCAGTGCAGTGGTCCCTGTTGAAGGGTTCTCTGCTAGAAAGTCTGCTAATTCTTTTCCCTTGATGGGTTTTTTAGGCCGGAACTCAATGTCGAACTGTTTCAGGATGACCGCCCATCCGGATAGGTGTCTGGTTAGCATCGGGCGACTGAGGATGTTCTTGAGTGGGTTACTCCGCGAGGTAAATGGACATCATGATGCTGCAGATAATGTCGTAACTTTTGAACCACAAAGACCTATACCAGGGAGCTCTTCTCGATATTTGAATATTAAGTCTCAGCATCAATCATGGTTCGACTGAGGTAATAGAGACTGTTTTCGCTGCCGACGTTGTTCTTCTATGCGAGGAAGGCTCCCTGTTTCCATTCTAGGGTCGTCACATATAGAATGGGAGGTCTTCCTTCAACCGGGGGTATGAGCACTCGTGGGATTAGGAGGTACTTCTTCAAGTTTTCGAACGCCTCTTGGAAGTCGTCCGTTCATTGGTACGTGACCCCCTTCTTCATTAACCTGGTGAAAGGAATACATTTTCCTGTCAGGTTGGATATGAATCGCCTAATATAGGGTAGGTGTCCTTGGAATCCCCTTAGCTCAGTGAGATTTCGGGGAGGTGGTAGGCCAAGGATATCCTTTGTCCTCTCATGGTAGACTTCAATGTCGCGATGGCGTACGACGAAGCCAAGGAATTTTCCTTAGGTAACCCCGAAGGCGCATTTCAATGGGTTCATCTTGAAGCTATGTTGTCGGAGCTTGTTGAAGATGGTCTCATGGTCCGACAGGTGACCCGAACGCTGCCTGGAAATGACAACTATGTCATCCATGTAAAATTCAACGAATTTCCCCAGGAACGGCTTAAAGATTCGATGCATGGAACATTGATACGTGGTGCCAGCATTCTTGAGACCAAAGGGCATGAACCTATAACAGAATACCACTTGAGGGGCCTTGAAGGTAGTGGCTTCTTTGTCTTCGTGGGCCATCCTGATTTGATTAAATCCAGAATAGCCATCCATGAAGGATAGAGCCTCATAACTAGTCATTGCATCAATTAACAACTCGGTGATTGGAACCTGGAAGTCATCTTTCGGAAAATACCGATAAAGGTCTCTACACTACGGGAAAAATGGGTATTTGCGACGGGTTATTTGCGACGGGAATAAATCCCGTCGCAAATAGTCCCATTAAAAAATTATTTGCGATGGGGGTATTTACCCGTCGCAAATAATTAGGCTTTTGCGACGGTATTGCTTTCCCCGTCGCAAATAACCGGCGGCGGTAAAAGGTATTTGCGACGGGAATATTCCCCCGCCGCAAATACTATGTCGGCAAGGGTTATTTGCGACGGGTCCCGTCGCAAATAATCTAACCTATAAATACCCCCATCCGTTTTTTTCATTTCATTCTCATTCCTTATCTACTCCTTCTCTCAAAATTATATTTCTAGAGTTGAGTTTTTCTCCAGTTTAATTTTTTTCTCCGGAGCTGATATTAAAGTTTTGAAGAACGATCAGAACAGATCAATTTTCAAGGTATTTATTTTCATTTTAATTTTTTATTTATTTTTTATTTTTTATTAGTTTCAATTATTATTAATTAGTTGTAATTTAATTATGTTTACATTGTTTTATTACTTAATAAATTTAAATTATTAGTATTGTTTATAGTTAATGGTAATTAGGAATAATTAGTTATAATTTTTAATAATTAAGAATAAATATTAATAATTAGTAATAAATACCAATAATTAGGAATAAGAACATTATTACATTATTAGTTTATTTTATTATTAAAATTAAAATAATATAATTTTTTATATATATACAATTCTTTTTTCATCTGTGTGTTTGCTGTCTTCACATGTATTATTTGTATGTGGAGATAGAAAACGCACAGATGAAAAAAGAATTGTATATAAATTAGAAAATTATATTATTTTAATTTTAATAATAAAATATATTAATAATGTTATTATTTGTAATTATTGGTAATTATTTCTAAATGTTGATAATTATTCATTTAATTACTAATAATTAGGAACAATTATCAATAATTATCAATAATTAAGAATAATTAGTAATAATTAGTAATAATTACCAATAATTAGTATTAATTACCTATAATTAGTATTAATTACCTATAATTAGTATTAATTACCAATAATTAGTAATAATTAGGAATAATTAACAATAATTAGTAATAATTGCCAATAATTAACAATAATTAGTAATAATTACCTATAATTAGTATTAATTACCAATAATTAGTATTAATTACGAACAATTAGTAATAATTAGGAATAATTAACAATAATTAGTAATAATTAGTAATAATTAGGAATAATTAGTATTAATTAGGAATAATTAGTAATAATTACCAATAATTAGTAATAATTATTATTAATTACCAATAATTAGTATTAATTACCAATAATTAGTATTAATTATCAATAATTAGTATTAATTACCAATAATTAGTATTAATTACCAATAATTAGTATTAATTACCAATAATTAGTATTAATTACCAATAAGTAGTATTAATTACCAATAATTAGTATTAATTACCAATAATTAGTATTAATTATTAATAATTACCAATAATTACCAATATTTAGTAATAATTAACAATAATTGCCAATAATTACCAATAATTAGTAATAATTACCAATAATTATCAATAATTACTAATAATTATCAATAATTAATAATAATTAGCAATAATTAGTAATAATTAGTAATAATTACTAATAATTAGCAATAATTAGAAATAATTAGTAATAATTAGAAATAATTAGTAATAATTAGAAATAATTAGTAATAATTAGTAATAATTAACAATAATTAGTAATAATTAACAATAATTAGTAATAATTAGGAATAATTAGGAATAATTAGTATTAATTAGGAATAATTAGTAATAATTAGTATTAATTAGGAATAATTAGTAATAATTACCAATAATTAGTATTAATTACCAATAATTAGTATTAATTACCAATAATTAGTATTAATTACCAATAATTAGTATTAATTACCAATAATTAGTATTAATTACCAATAATTAGTATTAATTACCAATAATTAGTATTAATTATCAATATTTAGTAATAATTACCAATATTTAGTAATAATTAACAATAATTGCCAATAATTAACAATAATTAGTAATAATTAACAATAATTATCAATAATTACTAATAATTATCAATAATTACTAATAATTATCAATAATTAATAATAATTAGCAATAATTAGTAATAATTAGCAATAATTGCTAATAATTAGCAATAATTAGTAATAATTAGAAATAATTAGTAATAATTAGAAATAATTAGTAATAATTAGAAATAATTAGTAATAATTAGCAATAATTAGTAATAATTAACAATAATTAGTAATAATTAGTACTAATTAGGAATAATTAGTATTAATTAGGAATAATTAGTAATAATTACCAATAATTAGTAATAATGATTATTAATTACCAATAATTAGTATTAATTACCAATAATTAGTATTAATTACCAGTAATTAGTATTAATTAACAATAATTAGTATTAATTATCAATAATTAGTATTAATTTCCAATAATTAGTATTAATTACCAATAATTAGTAATAATTACCAATATTTAGTAATAATTAACAATAATTGCCAATAATTAACAATAATTGCCAATAATTAACAATAATTAGTAATAATTAGCAATAATTATCAATAATTACTAATAATTATCAATAATTAATAATAATTAGCAATAATTAGTAATAATTAGCAATAATTAGTAATAATTAGAAATAATTAGTAATAATTAGAAATAATTAGTAATAATTAGTAATAATTACCAATAATTAGTAATAATTAACAATAATTAGTAATAATTAGGAATAATTAGGAATAATTAGTATTAATTAGGAATAATTAGTAATAAATACCAATAATTAGTAATAATGATTATTAATTACTAATAATTAGTATTAATTACCAATAATTAGTATTAATTACCAATAATTAGTATTAATTACCAATAATTAGTATTAATTACCAATAATCACCAATAATTACCAATAATCACCAATAATTACCAATAATCACCATTAATTACCAATAATCACCAATAATTACCAATAATCACCAATAATTACCAATAATCACCAATAATTACCAATAATCACCAATAATTACCAATAATGACCAATATTTTCCAATATTTTCTAATAATTACCAATAATTACCAATATTTTCCAATAATTACCAATATTTACCAATAATTACCAATATTTACCAATAATTAGGAATAACTACCAGAAATTAAGAATAAACACCAATAATTTGGAATAATTACCAATAATTTGGAATAATTACCAATAATTTGGAATAATTACCAATAATTTGGAATAATTACCAATAATTTGAAATACTTACCAATAATTTGGAATAATTACCTTATTACATTATTTGTATATTTTATTATTAATATTAAAATAATATAATTTTCTATTTTATATACAATTCTCTTTTCTTCTGTGTTTTTTCTGTCTCCACATGTAATATTGGCATTCTTTTTCAAAATTATCAACCTACTCGCCAATGGAGAGGTGAAAGTGAATGCCAATATTACATGTGGAGACAGAATGTGAAACACACAGATGAAAGGAGAATTGTATATAATATAGAAAATTATATTATTTTAATATTAATAATAAAATATACTAATAATGTAATGATGTTATTATTATATAATTAATATTTATGAAAAAAATTATATTAGTATTATTAAAAAAATAAAAAATCAATATAATATTAAAATTATCAATATTTGTAACAGGTTTTGCTTTATTCTCAATATATTCAATCCTTGCTTGTGTTTTTTCTAACAAATTATTCAAAACCAGTAAGGCTTTTATATTTTATAGAAAAATATGGAACAACGAGGTCGTCAACAGTCATTATTAGATGACCGCATATGGATAAATCAACGTAGAAATCCAAATGGTTCTGGTTTAAATCCAGTATATATAGAGGGTGTGGAGAGTTTTTTATCATTTGCGGCATCAAATCCAGAATTTGTTTCAGAAGGAAAGATAAAATGCCCTTGTAGAAAATGTGCATTGAGAACGTTTGACACGTTTGACAAAGTGGGGGAATATCTCTTGTGTTTTGGTTTTCAAGCAGATTATGTTTTTTGGTATCAACACGGTGAACGCAGTTCCAGAGTAGGTGATACCAACTTGATTCCGGATCCATCCCAGTTTCAAGATTTAGTACATGATGTTGCAGGTTCATCTGTTCAACATACAGAAACTCCGGCTGATATAGCTTCAAATCCTGAGTTGGGACCGTCTGAATTTTATGAGTTGTTGAAGTCTGCTGAGGATGCATTATATCCTGGCTACAAGATGAGAAAATTAGAAGCAGTTGCAAAATTTATGGCTATCAAATCAGATAACGGAATGTCAAACACCTATTTTGACCAGATATTTTCTTTGCTGAAAACACTATTACCCGAAGGAAATGTTTTACCTGCAAATTACTATGAAAGTAAGAGGTTGGTTCGAAATTTGGGACTTACTTGTCAGAAGATTCATGCATGTTCCAATGACTGCATTTTATATTCAGGGGAAAATGAGTCGTTGGATAGTTGTCCCACATGTGGGCAACTGAGATATAAAGAAGGACAACACGGGAAGTCTGGTTTGATTCCTGTAAAACAGTTGAGATATTTTCCGCTTACATCCAGACTTCAGCGTTTATTCATGTCTAAGAATACAGCGACAATGATGTCATGGCATAAAGAGAATAGTTCAACCGATAAAAGCTTGAATCATCCAGCCGATGGTGATTCATGGAAACATTTTGATAGAGTGCATCCATCATTTGCTTTAGAAGCTAGAAATGTTCGACTGGGCCTTTCCACTGATGGTTTCTATCCGTTTGGATCTTATGGTAGTCAATATTCATGTTGGCCTATTTTTTAACTCCGTATAATTTACCTCCATGGATGTTGATGAAGGAGCCATATATCTTTTTGACTTTACTAATTCCAGGACATCTGAAGAAAAATATTGATGTTTATTTGAAGCCATTGATTGATGAATTAAATTTATTGTGGAGTACTGGTGTCAGTACATATGATGTTGAAACGAAACAGAATTTCATACTGAGAGCAGCATTGATGTGGAAAATAAGTGACTTCCCGACTTATGGGATGTTATCTGGATGGAGTACACATGGTCAGAAATCATGTCCTTACTGTATGGGAGAGAACAAAACATTTATGCTCATTCATGGAAAGAAACCTTGTTATTTTGACTGTCATCGCAGATTTCTTCCAGCTAATCATCCTTTTCGTAGAAACAGATCTCATTTCAGAAAAGGAACAGCTGAAAGGGATGAACCTCCAAAAATGCTATCAGGTTCGGAGTTAAAATCGGTTGTATTTTCATTACCTCCCATCACTTTTGGTCCCACAAAAACCAACAGAAAATTTCTGGTTTTGGGAAAGAACACAATTGGATTAAACGTAGCATATTTTGGGATTTTCCATATTGGTCTGATTTGTTGGTCCGACACATGTTAGATGTCATGCATATTGAGAAGAACTGTTTTGATAATTTGATTCATACAGTTTTGGATACGCCAGGAAAGAGCAAAGACAATGTAAATGCACGTTTAGATCTTGCCCAAATTTGCAGGCGTCCAGAATTGGAACAATTTGAGAATGTCAGAACAGAAAGGTTACTAAAACCAAAAGCAGCTTATACACTGTCTAAAGAAAACCGTTTATTATTTTGTCAGTGGATTGCAGATTTGAGACTTCCAGATGGCTGTGCTTCCAATTTGGGTAGATGTGTAAAGAATGGTCATATTACTGGATTAAAAAGTCATGATTTTCATGTTATAATGGAGATACTTCTACCCATTGGATTAAGAGGTCTGTTGAATTCTGTGATTTGGGATTCCATAACAGACATGTCTCATTTTTTCGGGAAATTTGTGCGGCTACGGCAGATTATGATGCTCTAGGCAAACTTGAAAAAGATGTTGTTGTAATTATATGTAAACTGGAAAAAATATTTCCGCCGTCTTTCTTCGACTCAATGGAACATTTGATGTTACATTTTCCATATGAAGCCAAATGTGGAGGTTCGGTACAGTTTCGATGGATGTACCAATTTGAAAGATGCATGCAAAAATTGAAAAAAAAGTACGCAACAAAGCATCTGTTGAAGGATCTATTGCAGAAGCTTATTTGCAAGAGGAAATATCTTTTTTCTGCTCCCATTATTTTGAATCTGAGTATCCTTCAAAACACAACCGAATGGGATGGAATGAGAGGAATATTGATGAAATCGAAAATCAATAATCTGTTTTCAACCAGTCAGAGCTTGGTTTTGGTGGAGTTTCTGAATGCTGGCTTTCAGATGATGAACATCATAGAGGTCATACGTATGTTCTGCTCAACTGTGAAGAGATGACATCAGTTGTACTGTAAGTGTTTATATCACTTATTCTATCATTTATGTTACAGTAAATAACTTTGGTTTTTATAGGTTGTATGATAATCATATCAAGAAACAAATTCCACAAATTACAGCAGCCTCTCTCGAAGAACGTCGACTGAAAAATTTCTCTCAGTGGTTTCAAAAACTGGTAACATAAATTCTTTATCTTTTAGCAACTCATTCAAGGTATAGTTTACTATATTGATAATTATTTCACAAATCTTCAGGTGTCTCGACATGCTGATAAAATTGACAAACGGCTGTGTGTATTGAGTAACCCACCTTCCAAACTAGTTAATACTTATAATGCATATGTGGTGAATGGATTTCGATTCCACACACATGCATGTGGGGAATCGAAAAAAACAATGAACAGTGGAGTTAGCTTGAGAGGATCTCATCATCGAGAAAATGAAGTTGACTTTTATGGCATACTTGATGAAATCATTGAACTCTGTTATCTTGGACAACATTACATAACCATGTTCAAATATCGGTGGTTGGATACAGAGAGAGGCGTGCGTGTTCATCCGACTCATGGAATTATCGATATTAAATGTAAAAGTGTTCTCGCAGTAAATGAACCATTCTTATTGGCTCAACAGGAATATCAAGTTTATTATGCAAAGTACTGTGCAACATCAAGAGACTTGACTGATTGGTGGAGTGTAATAAAAATCAAAATTCGAGACAATCAGTTTAGTCAAAGTGAATGTGATTTCACTGATGTGCAAAGAATTGAAGTTTTTCAAGAGAGTACTCAAAATCAATCTTTTTTACAAAGAGACATGAGTATCGATGACGACACCCCACATTTAAGAGTCGGTGATGACGATGATGTTAATGATGTCACATATGAATTTGAAACGGTAAGAGATGAAGCAACTGTAACTCGAATGGATATCGATGATGTTGAGGAGGAATATGAAGATGACATTGACATATATGAAGATGATGATGAAGATGAACACTGATAGCATTCCATGGTATTTATATACAATCATAATATGTATATATGTATATATAATAGTAATTATCAATTATTTGCTAACATTAACATTTTCTGTTTCAGATGGACGACGCCACATTTCATGCGTTGGCGGATGCTGACCTGACTTTTGATGCGGATGAGTTGCTGACAGATGACCCTAGCCTGCAGGCGCTCTAGGGAGTACGCGGAGGGGGCGCGGTCTTGCACGATTGATGATTCCTGACCCCGTCCCCGAGCGACGTCCACGTCTTGGGTTTGATCCACGCACGCGGAGGTGTGATAACCTGTGTGATAACCTGTGGATTTGACTAAGATTTCATTAATCTATTCACATAATAAATGTTTATTATTTTTTCAGTTTTCCGCATATAGCAGTCGGACAGGGCATCGCTATTTTGCGCAACTATTTCTCTCAGCCGTGGACCACATGGGAGCAGATTCCCATTGATGTGCAGCAGGCCATGTTCGGCCATTGGTTGGTACGTACGTAAATAAATAATTTTTATTTTGAAAATTATATCATTTCTAACTTGATATTTTGATTTATTTGTAGGGTTTATGGTATCCGATCGAGGATACCATGCGTGACGCCATCCACGAGGCATGGGAGGTGTCCATGCGTGATCGCCTTCGTCAGTTTTTGCACAATTTAAGAAAAGCTGCGATGAATAAAGCAGGAGTGTCAGATTTTGAGGAGTCATGTAGAGCACACCGACCAGAGTATATTTCATCCCATGTATGGGATGGATTATGTGCGCACTGGTTGAGTGGTGCCTTTCAGAGGAGATCATCGGTGGGGAGGCAGAATCGGGGGAGACAGGAGGTGACTCATCGAGCTGGGAGTCGTTCTTTCAGTACTCATAGACAGCATCTGGTACGTACATTATTTATAAATATTTTATATAACTATAAATATTAACTGTTTATTTTTTATTCTTATAAGCTGTCGAGCACCCCGATATTACAGAGTACGACGTATATTGGAGGATGTATAGTGATCCTGCTACTGGGGAGCTCAGAGGTGATCGTCAGCATCACATCGTGGTCAGTATTATTTGTTTTCAAGTTTAAAAATTAACTGCATATAATATATTCACAATTTTAATTTTAAATTGCAACTATAGGAGTCATATGAGGCCGCAGCGGCACAGGCCCGGCCTGAGAGTCAGGCCGAGTCATCAGATCAGACCACTGCCCGTCAGTTTGATGAGGCGACATGGATGCAGGCCACCCAGTATGCCTTCGAGAAGGGCCGGGTAGTTGGTATCGGCTCTCGACTGACTCCCAGAGATTATTATGGCAGTGTTGCGATGTCGGCGTCCAGCTCGAGAGGAGCTCGTGCATCTTCTTCTACACAGTATGAGGATCAGTTGCGATCTCAAACTGCACAGATAGAGAGTCTCCGACAGGAGTAGGAGCAGATGCGTCAGCAGCATGAGGAGGAGCGTCGACGCCAGCAGCAGTTGTACGAGGAGCAGACGAGTCGGTGGCAGCAGCAACATCAGGAGCAGATGGAGTACATGCGCCGACTCACTCATGCTTTAGGGATGGAGTTTCCTCCACCACCATCTGCAGATCCCCCACCTCCCCCCCCTCCCCCCCCCCTCCTTCAGATTAGAGTTTGTATTTCTGTTATAAAATTTGTGAAATCAAAATATTTTTTTTTCTATTCGTAGTTTCTGTCTCATTATAAAATATTAATAATATTATATTTTTAAATAACAATATTAATATGAATAATAATATTATTTATATTTTATAATATTAAATTTTATATATATATTAAAATTTTATATATATATTAAAATTTTATAATATTATAATTTAATTATTTTTTTTGTAATACTTGAATTATTTTAATATTTGAATGTAAAATAATTCTATTATTTTTATATTAATTAAAATAACTTATTAATATTTTTTTTATTTATGAATTATAATTGTAATATTATTATATTAATTAAATTATTTATTAATATTCTATTATTTTTATTTTTGAATTATAATTCTACTATTATTATAGTAATTAAAATAATTTATTATTTTCATTTGTAAATTATAATTCTATTATTATATTAATTAAAATAATTTATTAATAATTTATTTTTTTTATTTTTTTATAGTATTTGCAATGGGATACTATGCCCGTCGCAAATACTAGTATTATTAATAGTTTTTTATTTTTTTTAAAAAAGTATTTGCGACGGGTCCCGACTCCCGTCGCAAATACTAGTATTATTATTTTTTTTATTTTTTTAAAAAAGATTTTTTGCGACGGAACCGTCGCAAAAGGTATTTGCGACGGGTCCCGTCGCAAAAACTGTTTTAAAAGTTTTTTACAAAAATACGGAATACTATTTTCGACGGGGAGAATGCCCGTCGCAAAAAAAGGCTTTAGCGACGGGCCCGTCGCAAATAAGTGTAGTTGCGACGGCGTTTTCAGCAACGGGCTATTTGCGACGGGATCCCGTCGCAAATAGCCCATCGCAAATACCTGTTTTTCTAGTAGTGCTAAAGTCAATGTAGATGCGGATTTGTCCATTCTTTTTCTTGAAGGGGACGAAATTGGCCAACCAAATGGGGTACTGGACCTCTCGAATGAAGCCTTCTTTAATGAGCTTATATACTTCAGCCTCTATCATGGAAGCATGTGAGGGGTGTGTCCTTCTAGCGGCCTTTTTGTAGCCCCGGTGGTCTCCTATAAGACCCAGGTGATGCGTTACTACCTCGAGATCGAGTCCTGGAATTTCTGTGTAATTCCTAACGAAGACATCCCAGTGATGCCTGAGGAAGGAGGTATATACTTTGTATTCCTCGGGATACATGGCCTCTCTAATGAGAGTGGGCCTCAGGTATTCCTCGGTACCCAGGATTATTTCCTTGAGTTCATACTCAGTGGTGGAGATACCTCTCTCAAATGCGGGAGGTGCAACCCTGAGATCGTCCCCCTCTTCTTCTCCCAAATCCTCATCTTCTTGATCTGACGAGGAGAAAGCTCCTATCACGAGTTCTTGGAAGTCCGAAGGCGAGGTGTCGTGGGCATCCTTGCTCGAGCTTTCGCCCCCCGATTGAGGGTCAGCGGATGTTCCCACATTGTCACACTCGGCCTTTATGGATGAAGTCATGAGAACATACGAGTGCGTGTCCGAACTTGAACTCCTACTTTCCACATGTTTGATGGGAAGACAAAATCTCTACCAATCCTCCTGAGGGGGTCATCAAGAACCATTTCAAGGCCATTTGGAGTGGGGATCCAGTCGACACCATCGACCAAAGGCTTCTTTTTATTTTGCTCGTAGAACCCGGCGTCAATGTAATGTGACTCGGAGAGCTCTAAAGGGGCCATGTCGTATGAAATGTACCACTTTGTCCATTGACGCAGTACTTGATACACTGGTGATAAGATGAAGGAATAGCCATGTGCTTATGGCACCATGGCCTTCCCAGTAGGGCATTGAATGTTGTGCTCTTCCGGACCCCCAGGAATTCTGTGTAGGCTACCGGGTCACCAAAATGGGTATTTAGCTTAATATGTCCCATTCGTTTCTGCTCACTCTTGTCATAACCCAACAGAGTTGTGGCTGAGGGAATTAGATCGTCCTCACTGTATCCCAACTTATGAAGTGCCAGTAGGGGAAGGAGGTTAACTTCAGATCCATTGTCTATAAAGAATTTCCGGATCTCAATACCATTCAGTGTTCCTGACACATATAGTAGTCTTATGTGTCCTTGAATGATGTCATCTTCGTCCTGATCTATGAAGGAAATCACCGAATTGCATTCAGCGGGGCCAGTCTCCATCCGGTAAACCTCAGTGACAGCTACCTCGGCTTGAAATTCCTGGGGGCTGATCAAAGCTTTGATAAGCGCCTCCCAAAGGTCAGCTGACAAACCCAGGGTATCCATAATTGACAACTTGGATGGTATTGACGCCAGCTGCTTAAGGATGTCGTATTTTTTCTCCAGCGGTCGATGCTTCTCCGTTGGCGGAAGAGTCTTACCAGGTGCTTTGGGAGCTGGAGCATTTGGCAAGGATGGACCGGCCATGGGGACGGATGTCGATGGTGTTACCATGTTTTGAGGACTTGGCCCGGCCAGTCTGTTTGTGCGCACTAGGTGGTCAGACACTTATTCCCCCTCTGGTGGGTATTGCAGAACAACAGGGCCACAGTGGATGCTTGTGGACGTAGAGGGGAATTCCCTCTCCTTCTGAGTCCGTTGAAGGGCTCTCCCATGGGTTTCCGTAAATATTGATGGTTTGGGCCGGGGTCCAACAGTAGGGTAGGTTTCGGCCATGACTGTGCCTCCCCATGTATCCTCTACCTCTACGATTTCTCCTCCTGGCTCTTCATGTAGGGAACTCGGGTTCGTAACCATACACTTCAGCAATGAATGATTCCATGAGATGGATAACCTTGATAGAACAAAAAATTGGCTCTTCATCCTCTGACAGGTAAACCTGGTCAGTTGTCTCTGATGGTGCCGTTTGGTGGGTCAGGGCCCGTGGCGCCAAGTTCGAGGGCATAAAGTCTACCAGGGTTGGGACTAACATTGGCCTTGTCGCGGACTGTTCCTCTTGTGATTGTTTCCTCCTCCTTCGATTACACCCGGATGACTAGCTCGTGGAGGGTTGTGAGGCTGATGCTGCGGCTCTGCGGCTTCAGGGGATATTTGTGGAATCACCGACTGCTATAGTTGAGCTCGGAGTATGCCTTGGGCTCGGTTGATAGTCTTCCGAGTAATCCAGTTGTCAAATTTTTTCCCTTGTTTACTGGTGAATTTTTTCTATCTCTCCTCTTTACCAGAGTCGGTGGTAGAGATACATGACACATGTTCTGGCGGTGGTCCCAGCTCAACTTGTATGGAATCTACCATCCTCTATAGGAGGTATTTAAAGATGATGAATTCTATGATATTGTACCCCAACATCCTATGGTAGGGGCTTTAATCTAGCATGTCTTTGTGGCCTAATTCGTCATGTTTACTAGGCTCCAGGAGGCGGAGAAATTTGCAGTTCATGGAAGCAATGAAGTAGCCACAGACTAGATCGTCTCAGAATGAGTATACTTTTTGTCTTCGTTCCTCAAACTAGTTCCGCTTCGGTCCTCTCTGATCGTCCCATTTAGGTGGGGGCGACCACTGATATGCAGGGGGACCTTGATGATTTGGGGGAGGCCTGAGTGGTGGAGCAGGCACAGGGGCCATCTTGAGTGTGACAGCGAACGCTTTAGCTCTAGGAGCTCTTTTCACTAGAGCCTGCGAGGCTATTTGGGACTTTGAATTAGTCCGCTGCAGGGAGTCCTCAATTCTCTAGGAAATTTCCGAGATATGGCGGAAGCCAGTGGTGCACTCCACCGGTATGAGCGGTGTTCGCAGATTATCTCAATGATTATCGATGCATATGGATAGCATCTCATCTTGAGGCATTGGTCTGTTCAGAGAATAGGTCAGACCTTTCCATCTGGTGATGAAATATTAAACCCTATCGTTCTCCTTCTGCTTGTAGTTCATGAGATCGCTGACCGTTGTTTTAGGAATCATTGAGCTGAAGTGGAACAGGAACTACTGCCGGAGGTCCTCCCAGCTCTTTATCGACTGGGCTGACAGACTCATGTTCCCGACGAAGGAATATCCTTTCAAGGTCCGTACAAAGAATCTGAGTTTCACTGCTTCTTGCTGCTCCGGAGTTCCCACCATAGTGTCGAAATAGGATTCATAGTGCATCAAATGCTGCTCCGGATCGCCTGATCCACTGAAGATAGGGAATATAGGGATCCCAAAATTGGGTGGAGGTGGTGTGTTGGTCACCCAATCTGGGTTGGGTTTCCGCTCCTGTTGTATCAGAGAGTGTCGACCTTCCATCGCTTCCAATCGAGCTAGTAGTGCCTCGATGGTGTTGGTAAGTCCCTGTTTTACATCCTGTTGGGCCCGATCCTGGGTTGGCGTAGCCCGAGACATTACTTGAGGATCTGGATTGGCCAGCACCAAGGGTGCATATTCCGTTCGGGCCACCCCCGGAGGGTTCGGGCGTACTTTCTCTGGATACCTCCTAAGAAGAGGGGAATCTTGGTATTCATCATCCATGTTTAGGTAGCTGGACGAACCAGGTGCCTAATTGTGAAGGAGCCCTGATCGTGCTTCGTTTTCCGGGGAAAGCCTTAGCCTTTGAGGTGCACTTGCTGGAATTGCATGATGTGTCTCCTCCTAGGAAGCACTTTCAATAAGGCGCTTCCTCTTGAGTAGCTCGCAATTAAGCCGCCTCAATTATTTCATCTCCTCTTCCTATTGAGCGAATCTCTCCTCGAGCGTGAGTGTCTTGTTTTTATCGAGATAAGGGGATGAGTTAAGGGTAACCGGTCCCTTATTATTATCCTTATTGGAAGCTCACAGGGTAAGCAGAGGGAGGTTAGCTGAAGGGACGACAATATTCAAGGAGGCCCTCTACTTCTGGGTGTGCACACCTAGGAGTTCATTGTGAGTCCCAGCTTGACCGGAACCGTCGTCTCCCGATCCGTACAAAATTTTTTTTCAACAGTGTCACCCATGGGGTTGGCCTCTATGGCTTTGATGAATGCATATTGCGGGGTGGAGGGGACGTCATCTTCCAAATAGGTGGAGGATCTCCCATGTCTTCGGCTGGCTTTCCCTTTCATGACCTGGGATTGCCTTCAGACATCTTGACGAAGGGTGACACGAAGAGTTCATTGATACGACATTACGGTGCGCCTTACTCTCAGAGGGGATGATGATTCAAATGACGGGATAGGACGAGAACCTCCTCTTCTGAATTTCCTCCCTAGATGAGAGAATACTGATTCTCATGGGGGAGATTGTTGTTGAGGGGGTAATAATGCCCCCAGACCTGAGGGATGGGGTTTCCCCGTTACTTGGACATTGTATCTCTTCCTGATTTTATTGGTCTTATGGGGGAATTTTTTTAGAAATGCCCCAAGCCCTGCAGGCTGGGGTTGACCTTGGATGGAAGTAGTGGCTGCTGCTATTGCGACCTACCTGGTCTCACATGCCCCCATCCTGTGGTGAACCGGATTTGGTCCCAAATTCACCTGTGGATCAGTCCCTTCTGGGGAGGTAGGAAAAGATCGATGATTGGACACTCTTAGGTGAGAGGCCTACTGTATGCTCTCGGTGGCCTGATTCAGGAGTTTTTTAATGGCTTGTTTTCATTGGGCTTGACGCATCTGGGACTTACTCAATGCCCGACTCTGTTGGGCGTGTTTCCATTCTTGAACAGGGAGACCACTCAATTGTCGTCTTGATGTGACGATGTTGAAAGATACCATGCCGAATGGGGTTTTCTGGGTGTGGAGCGGAGTGAAATGCAGAGGTCTGTGCTCTCCCCATCCCCTGATATGGACTCCCGTTGGAGCGTCACTGATGAGGCAGTGCAGCTCGTGCTGTGCACGAAGGCAAGCTGCCTTCATATTCCCTTTGCGCCTCTCGGGGCATTATTGTCGTGTCGAGGAAAGGGCCTCCAGGTCGATGTGACTCAGGAGGTCCCCTATAGTCTTGATGTGGTCTATATACATGTCATATGGCAGCAAGATCGATTTCAGCCGGTGGAGGGTCGTCCATATATTAAGGTGGATGTCATGCATGCATTATTCTGAAAAATACCTGGGTATGTCGTACTGAGAGGTGGACGTGGGCCAAAACATAACTGGTATATCATTCATGGCCAGTCATTTCCTCTGGTGCAGCATATCAGCATACTCCTCCAACATTGATTCCTCCACCTGGTCAGCCCAACTAAGGTGCTCACTGTAGTCAGAGGCAGTGGGACCGGTAGTTGTTGAATTGTCTTGTTGGCGATTCCGAGGTGGTTAAGAAGATGAACGCGGCCCTGGAAGGACTCCTGATCGAAGAAGGGCATCACAAGCGACAAGAAGGGAATCTGACATGGTAGATCCCATCCTTCTGAGTTCCCCGACATACGAGGGCCTTTCGGTGCTTTCTTCGACAGGGGTAGGGCCTTCCTGTCGAAATAATATTTTATCACGAGGAGGAACTTCTCAATGGAGGCCGTAATGGAAAGGACTACCATTACTTCTTTATGGTTCACTACATAGAGGAATTTTTCAGTACACACCCTGGGGAGGACCACCAAGGCATGTTGCAGCAAGGGGAGGACCTTCTGGCTGCGTAGCCTCATCAGGAGGAGGACCTTCGCAATAACTACCATCATGGTGAGGATGAACATCATGTCATGACATTCAATCCACATCCTGGGGAGGATATTTAGGACATGCTCCGACAAGGGGAAAACCTTCTTGTTTCCTGGGGCTATTGTGGGGAGGACCTTCACAATGGCGACCGTGGTGGTGAGGACTACCATCACAGCTGCGGCAATGGCGAGGACTACCATTGCTGCTATCGTAGGGAGAATATCTATGGGAAACATCCCGGGGAGGGCCTCCAAAATGTACCGCAATGAGGGGAGTGCCGTCTCATTGCTTGGCATCTCTACGGGGAGGACCTCTATTATAAAGGTGGTGAGGACTACCACCATGATTTGATGCCCAGCTACGCGGAGTTCCATTGCAGCATAACCCCTGGGGAGGAACTTCAGGGTAGGCCACGACAAGGGGAGGGCCTTCTTGTCGTGGTGACATGTCACTATGGGGAGGGCCTCCGTAGTTGCGACTATGATAGTAATGACTACCATCACAATCTGTGTTCCCACTGCATGGAGAGTGATTGCAGTGTATACCCCAGGGAGGACATTCATGGTGGACCGCAAAAAGTGGAGGACCTTCTTGCTACTTGATCTTCTGGTCACGTGGAGGGTTTACGTGACTCGCATCAAGAGATAAGCTCTTGTGACTGATCGTTATATGCTCGAAGGGGAGGCCCCCACAGGTTCTCTAGGGAGGACCTTCAGAGCTGCTAGTAGCACCATTGCAGGGAGGACCTTCTCAACTGCTACTGCCACTCCCATAATATAGTAATGGTTGGGCAGGGTTCTGAGCCATTGATGTGTGCTTAGCGGCATTGGGAACCCCAACTTCTAGAAGAGCGGAGTCATGAACCCACTCTTTATTTTCTGGCTACCTTCATCGCATTCAGGGCGCCCTTTTTCGGATAGTGGGGACCGTCTGCTACTGACAATACCCTTCACCTCCTTTGGGTCCCTGGCTAATTGGGTCCTATGATCCTATAGAAATACACCGAGAAACATCCTGGTTTTAGCAGGGATATATGCCTGTTCTGGAGCATCCACCGTGATGGACGGGTGTCCCCCAGTTGGTACAAGTGATGCTTCTCGATCCTGTTGACCTTACGTCGCGGAATATATCCAGCGACCCTCCTGGGAAGAAGCAGGGATGCAGATCTGCTCTGAGGCGGCTATCTCATCTCTTATATGAGTGGCCTAAATTGGGGAGATGAGCTCATGGGCCCGAGTCCGTGCTGTTTCCGCTGATTCAATTAAATTCTTGGAAAGTCTGCATGATATGATGTGGGATCGATTCCTGCTCCTCCATCATTTCTAGGATTTGTAGAGAGACATCTTTGGCTGGAACGGGTATGAAGGCCCATTCTGGTATCCGAGTAGGAATATCCTACTCTGGTCCTCTAGTGGTCAGAGGGTACTGATAATTCTCCTATGTCGGGGTAGGTGAATGAATATTCCTCGGTACCGGGATGCACCCGTTTATCTCTCGATTTGCTGCCACATTGGGGTGGCGGACTTTACTTGCATCCGCAGGGAGATGGCCCTACATATATTGGTTTCCCACCGTATTGAGTCGGGGGCCTTTGTTAGTGGGGAGAAATACCATCATATGAACTACCGCTACATCTGGGTTGCGGGGTTTGTTGATTTCCGCTATGTCAAGATGACGGGCGTAAGTTTTAACTGCTAGGAGCTGGTCCTGCAGGCGCTAGGTCTCCACCACATCAAGATGGTGGGCTACAAGACCCTGGGTAGAGAGAGGTGCCTACTGAGTATGTGTCGTCCTGCATGAGCGACAAGCTTGATGGATCTTGGTGGGGATGTGCGCCGGCTCGTGTGATGCCACCATGTCTGGAAGGCGGCCTTGGGAGGATCGAACAGGTGTAGGTGCATGTTTGTGGTATGCCTCCATGGCTGGGCAGTAGATCTCGTCCTCCGGGACCAGGGTAACGACTGATCCCCGACTGTACGTCTTCTGCCCTCATCGGGCGGTCTGAGGGGCCAGAGCTCAGGGAGCATGGACCTGAATTATCGGGGAGACATCCTCCTCGACATGAGGATTTTGGGTTGCGGCATGACCGTGATGATGTCTTCCCACGGGGGCCTTGGATCGGAACCCTCGTTCGACATGGATGAAGTCCTCAATTTTGATCTCATCCACCTCCCTAAGATTAGGGAGGTACACATTGTCCCGTTCTGGGTATAGAATTATGAAACGGTTAGGGACAGCGACAAGGGCTGTCTGGATCCACCTTTTTGGTCACTACTGGGCAGGGGTCTGGCGAATCTTGATGGATTAGAGGGCGCGCATGGCCGACTCCACCGTTGGGAGAGTACCGTTCACGTGGTACTCTCAGATCAGCGCGTCTGAATCCCAATGTTGAAGACGCTCGGTGTGTGACGGGGTCCTCCGTTTTTGAGGAAGTCCCATCCTTGCGTTGTTGGAAACACGCACTTGTGAGTTCCTTTGTGGTTACATTGAATCGAAGGGAGTTCTGAAGGTAGTACCCGCAAAACATTTTAGCAAATACAAGCAGCAAACCCATCAAAGCAGCATCTAATAATCCCATGTGTAATTAATGACCTTGCCTGGCCCTCCTTTAGAGCATGAGGGGGAACATGGTGGGATTAGGTTAAACTAGTAATGTTTGGTTAAAAATTCACATCGGTTTCACCATTTTTTGTTTCGTTGGTTTTGGCCTTCGACCCTCAAAATGCCCAACGACTTCGTATCAGATGATGGACGGACCTGCTATCCAAAGGAAGGAATTTTCCTGATGGTCTGGCTAGTGACACTTAATAACTCACATTGGTCGAGAGCATAGGATGTTGGCCTCATCGAACCCTTTTTGGGGGGGAAATTATTGCCTGTTCCGAGACTCTCTTATAGATTTAAGACGTATTCATATGTTCGCAAATCTTTGGATTATACCCAAACATAGTATCCACATATTCAACCCTAGTGGGTAATGGTCAACTAGATGCAGGGGTTCGGAATCATTTATTCTCGAGGTTTACCATCTCTCATTGGATTAATGACCCCGAAGAGCCGAAACATGCTTGAGGCGGTACTAGGAGTGGTGTGGTGAACCGTCGTTAAGAATAGACGGATCGACCAGTTGTTGGGATTGAACCTATTGGAGGCTTCCTACGTACCCTGTATAGGATACCTGGATCAAATTCCACATAGTTCTCATTGGTGTCGGGGAGCCGACATGAAGATGGATAGGGTGGTCTGATGGGTGGTGGGCTTGAACCTCATGGAGGCTTCCTACGTACCCTGCCTAGGAGGTAATGATCAAAGTCCACATTGTTCACATTGGTTGGGAATCATGCTCTGAGGGAGCCCAAAATAATGGATTGGGGATTACACTCTAAGGAGTCCCATAAGGGGATGTCATGGTCGATGCTTACGCTAATCCCACACGAGTCATGCTCGGTGTGAGAAACAAGAGGTAGCAGGGACCAGAGGATCACGTCGCGAAAGGTGCATCCGTGAGAAGTGGAGTGGGGATTATGCATGGAGTGACCCATTTATTTGGGGCTTATTCATAGGTGGATGCACATGGCGATGGATTGGGGCTTACAATCTGAGGAGGCCTAGAAGGTCGGGGCTTACTCCGAGAGGGATGCCCAGGGCGATATATTGGGGCTTAGACTCTGACGAGGCCCAGATGGTCGGGGCTTACTCCGAGATGGATGCCCAGGGTGATGGATTGGGGCTTAAACTCTGAGGATGCTCATAAGGTTGGGGCTTACTCCGAGATGGACTCCCGGTGAGATGGATTGGGGCATACACTCTGAGGAGGCCCACAATGTCGGGGCTTACTCCTAGGTGGACGCCCGTGGAAACAAAGCTCAGCGGGATAATGAAAGGGGGTGCTTCTGTTCCCATCTTCTCTCTTGAAGTGCATGAGGGCTTACTTCTGATGGATATTTTACCATATTTGAAGAACCCTCAATAAGTGTAGGAGAAGAAAGTGGATTCACGAGCTCAGACTCCACATTACCATGGGAATGTGAACCCAGGAATTGTTCAGGAATATGCTCAAGGGTCGGGGAAACCCCTTCTCCTCTACTTACCGAGGGTATGTGAACTCAAAATGGCACGCTAATGAGCCTGAAAGTTACACCACATGAATCTGGTGGCTCTGGTGGAGGCCTCGGCTTGGGGTTGATGAATAAACCAATGAGGGAGTTGTTGTACCTCTCGTTCCCCTCGTTGTTTGATTTTCATGATCACAATCACCTTATTATTTGTCTAACCTTGTTTTTAAGTGTTGTGAATGATAGGCAAAAGATTGACAAATGATTGGCCCAAGAATGGACAAGAAGTGGACTGAAATTCAGTCCACCGGCCAACCGGTGTGATAGCACCGGCCAGCCGGTGGACCTGGCAGAGGCATTGCCCACTGCTAGGTTCCACCGGTCAGCCGGTGGCTCTGGCACCGGCCAGCCGGTGGAAACCTGATGCAACAGTGTTTGCTACTATCTCCCCACCGGCCAGCCGGTGGCTCTGGCACCGGTCAGCCGGTGCTGCCTGGGCAGAAGGGCTTCTCAACATCCAAGGCACCGGCCAGCCGGTGGCCCTACACCGGCCAGCCGGTAGCCCAGTCAAACTAGCCGTTGGGTTTGACCAGTCAACCTTCTTTTGGCCTCAAACGGCTCCGAAGACCTTTACAACGGCTCCGAAGACTCCCCAAGGGTTCCATGCCTATAAATAAAGGCCAAGGAAGCCCCGGACACCAACCGGAACCATACGGAAGCCCACAGACACCTTGTTGATCATTTGGCGTACCTCCGGCGCATTCCTCCAAGGGAACCCCAATAGCTCCAACTCAATTACACATCCAAGGAGCTCCATCATAGAAGCTTGGGAGTGCACGTCTTTAACTCCAATCATCCTCCGGCGCCCAAGGCTTCTCCAAATACGGTTTTTCATTGTTTTATTTATTTTGAGCTTAAATTTGGGTTTGTGCCTACAAACCCCAAACTCTTTCTTCATCCCTCTTTCTTTTGGGTTTCACATCACCACTAAGGTGTGAAGAGGTTGTCAAGATTTCCTTTAAATAGCTTGAGACATAGGTGAGCTATCCTTCACCTGTAAGAAGGATAGTGGGTTCTTGCTCAACCATAAAAAGCAAGTGGGTTCTTGCTAAACCAATTCAAAAGCAAGCTGTAATAGGTTCTATTGCTACCTCAAAGCCTAGTGGGTTTCTTGCTAAAACCATTGAAAAGCAAGCGGTAGGAATCTCTCAACGGTTGAGTTGGAAGCGGAGACGTAGGCCTGGTTTTGGCCGAACTCCGTTAACAATTTCTTGTGTGATTGCCTCTTTATTTCCGCTGCATTCTTTACTTTGATTTTAATTTGTTAATCATTTTTTAAAAGGCAATTCACCCCCCCTCTTGCCATCCTTCCCTGTTTCTCCGACCCAACAATTGGTATCAGAGGGATATTTGAATAATTCCCTAACCGGTTTCAATTTAAAGATTTTTTTTTGATGGAATCTACCTCTTTCTCCCCCGAGGGCTACTCATTGGGTCGGGCTCCATTTTTTGATGGGACCGACTATAATTATTGGAAAACCCTCATGACCACTTTTTTAAGAAGCATAGGATATCCTATTTACAAAATTGTCATGCATGGTTATTCTTTGTCTTCCCCCGACGAATCCAAATGGACCCCCGCCGATATTAAGAATTTTGAGCTTGATGGAAAAGCCATGAATGCTCTTCATTGCGGCCTTGACCGAAATGAATTCAATCGAGTGTCCACATGCACCTCCTCACATGAAATCTGGAAACTTTTGGAGGTTACCCATGAGGGGACCAACAAAGTGAAGGATACTCGATTAGATATGTTTCGACAAGATTTTGAATCTTTCTCCATGCATCCAAATGAATCTATTTCTGAAATGTTTACTCGCTCTACTGACGTTTGCAATGGTAGAAAGTCCCTTGGAGATAACATTTCTGCAGAAACAATGGACAAGAAGATCCTATGGATCCTTCCGAGCTCATGGGCACCTAAAGTGACGACAATCCAAGAAGCTAAGGATGTCAAAAACATGCAGGTCGAGGAGCTCATTGGATCCCTAATGACCTACGAGATCACGATGAGGAGGCAAGCTCAAAAGGAGGGCACACCAATCAAGACACCAAAGAACATTGCCCTCAAGGTACAAAAAGAAGTAAGCTCCTCCTCATCATCCTCATCTTCCTCATCTACTTCATCTTCAAGCGGCGACTCGGAAATGGAGAATCTCGCCCGCCAAATGCACAAGTTTATGAAGAAGCACAAGAAGAAGAAATCTCGCAAGCACCGAAAGCAAGAACCCACCGAAAAATCCGAGCCCAAGGTGAAATGCTACGGGTGTGGCCAAAAAGGGCATTACAAGCCCGATTGCCCACTCAACAAAAAACGGGCCACGCCAAAGGAAAAAGGAAAGAAAAAGGTCCTCAAGGCGACATGGAGTGACACCTCATCATCCTCCTCCTCCTCCTCCTCAAGCGACCAAGGTACAAAATGCCTAATGGCAAAACATGAGGTATCATCATCCTCTTCCTCTTCTTCCTCCTCTAGTTCTTCTAATTCTTTTAATCATTTATCATATGAAGAACTCCAACATGCTAGAGACCAATTAGAAAATGGTTTTCATGAACTCTCTTCAAAATTTGTTGCTTTAAAAAAGAATTTCAAAAAACTTTCCTCCGAAAAAGAACAACTTCTCAAAGAGAAGGAGGAACTCTCCCTAAAAATCCAAAATTTCCCAAATGTTGATTCTTTGGAATCAACCATCAAGGACCTTAGAGAATCCCTAGCCAAATTCACCCAAGGGGAACAAAATCTTTCAAAATTGCTTGGTTCCCAACGAATTTCAAGAACCACCCAAGGGCTAGGATATACCAATGTAGCTTCCTCCTCCCATGCTCCAACTGTTTTTGTAAGGGGGAGCTCTAGTTATAAATTTTGTAACTATTGTAAAAAACCCGGGCACCTCATTTATGAGTGTGATTGCAAAAATGCCCGGTACGGTCAACCCAAATCTATTTTTTATTCGGACGAATTTTATAGGAGAAGACCCGCCTTGAAACAAATTTGGATTGAAAAATACCTTTTGGCGAGTCTCTCCGGGCCAAAAATAGTTTCGTTTCCCCGATGATCTTTTGTTTTATTTAGGGGGAGAAATTTTCTTAAAATCAAAAATCTCTTTCAATTCATTTTTGATTCAAAACTCTCAATTTCAAAAATTTCATTTGGTTTCAAAATTTCAAATTTCAATTGGTTTTTTGATTCAAAACATTCAATTCAAACTATTATTCAAATTTTCAATCTTTCAATTTCCAAAATTTCAATTGATTTTCAAATCTCAAATCTTGTTTTTCAAAATATCTTTTCCCTCAATCAAATTTTTATGCCCCAAGCTATTTTGATAATCACAAAGGGGGAGAATTTCTTGATTGATTGGGGGAGAATCCTTTTGATCATGCTTAGCATTTACTTTCCTTATCCTTTAAGAATGTCTTTCTTTTATGTGTTTTTACTTTAATTGTTTTGGTGATTGTGATCATCAAAATAGGGGGAGATTTTTGTACCTCTCGTTCCCCTCGTTGATTGATTTTCATGATCACAATCACCTTATTATTTGTCTAACCTTGTTTTTAAGTCTTGTGAATGATAGGCAAAAGATTTCCAAAGGATTGGCCCAAGAATGGACAATTAGTGGACTGAAATTCAGTCCACCGGCCAACCGGTGTGATAGCACCGGCCAGCCGGTGGACCTGGCAGAGGCATTGCCCACTGCCAGGTTCCACCGGTCAGCCGGTGGCTCTGTCACCGGCCAGCCGGTGGCAACCTGATGCAACAGTGTTTGCTACTGTCTCCCCACCGGCCAGCCGGTGGCTCTGGCACCGGTCAGCCGGTGCTGCCTGTGCAGAAGGGCTTCTCAACATCCAAGGCACCGGCCAGCCGGTGGCCCTGCACCGGCCAGCCGGTAGCCCAGTCAAACTAGCCGTTGGGTTTGACCAGTCAACATTCTTTTGGCCTCCAACGGCTCCGAAGACCTTTACAACGGCTCCGAAGACTCCCCAAGGGTTCCATGCCTATAAATAAAGGCCAAGGAAGCCCCGGACACCAACCGGAACCATACGGAAGCCCACAGACACCTTGTTGATCATTTGGCGTACCTCCGGCGCATTCCTCCAAGGGAACCCCAATAGCTCCAACTCAATTCCACATCCAAGGAGCTCCATCATAGAAGCTTGGGAGTGCACGTCTTCAACTCCAATCATCCTCCGGCGCCCAAGGCTTCTCCAAATACGGTTTTTCATTGTTTTATTTATTTTGAGCTTAAATTTGGGTTTGTGCCTACAAACCCCAAAACTCTTTCTTCATCCCTCTTTCTTTTGGGTTTCACATCACCACTAAGGTGTGAAGAGGTTGTCAAGCTTTCCTTTAAATAGCTTGAGACATAGGTGAGCTATCCTTCACCTGTAAGAAGGATAGTGGGTTCTTGCTCAACCATCAAAATCAAGTGGGTTCTTGCTAAACCAATTCAAAAGCAAGCTGTAATAGGTTCTAGTGCTACCTCAAAGCCTAGTGGGTTTCTTGCTAAAACCATTGAAAAGCAAGCGGTAGGAATCTCTCAACGGTTGAGTTGGGAGCGGAGACGTAGGCCGGGTTTTGGCCGAACTCCGTTAACAATTTCTTGTGTGATTGCCTCTTTATTTCCGCTGCATTCTTTACTTTGATTTTAATTTGTTAATCATTTTTTAAAAGGCAATTCACCCCCCCCTCTTGCCATCCTTCCCTGTTTCTCTGACCTAACAGGAGTCTCGGAGGACATGGCTGGATCAGAAGGATTTTATCTGGCTCGGGAAATAAGAACACCGAAGTATTTGGCGAGCCACCGAGTGGTATGTGTGGTGGCGCCCTTCGCGTGGGGAAGTGCCACGCGGCTAGAGAAGCCGTCCACGAACCAGGGTGGTCAACGGACTGATTGGTGTCCTGCGAACTGGGGTGGTTTGCGGCTTCGGGTTCGATCCGTGAACCAGGGTGGTTCACAGAGGGTACTAGGCGGGCAGCAGCGGCCAAGGGCGGCACCGGTCGGAGGCTCGTCATTCGGGGATTCACCCGCATAAGAGAGTGCTACACAGTTCGACGGATGGGAAAAGAGGCATAAACTCCCCGGTCCACGGGGAATTCATCCGCGGAGGGGGGTATGGTTTGTGGTTTTCCTTATTTTTGTTATTTTAGGTTCGTGGTTCACCAAGATATTATGCAGTTTCCAGTTCCCTGTTAATTCATATACCGGCTGTGGTTCGCGAATGGGATTTTTTTTATTTTTGAAATTCGAAGCCTTCCTTCGACCGTTCTCCTTCCGAATCACCAATCCCTCTGAATCCGATTTCAATTCTCCGACCTCTTTTTCTTTCCCCACTTGGTCTCCTTTAATATAGTGGGGAAAGGGATGTATTGGTGGATACGCGACACCTTTTGCAGAGGCCCATAACCAAATACCCGGTTTACAGCCGACTTGGTCAATCCGTGATTCGCGGTGGGTATTGAATGATTCCCCTCCCCCCTCCATGAATCGAACTCAGGGAGTGCTCCACAGCCGCGGAGGGTTCCACCTCCATTCCACGAACGACAGCGTGTGCGGCTTGAACCGGTCAACGCGGTCCACTGTAGGGGCGGATCATGACGGTGAACTGGATTGGCGCCCATCCTTCATCGCAGCCATGGAGGATCTCCACCCCCATTTCGCGAACGACGATAGTTCGCAGATGGGGTGCCTCGTGGGGCCTGGCCACGTCGCGTTTCCACGAGACCAGTCCGCGGACCAGTCTTGTTTGTTTCCCTTCTTTGATTTTTTTGTTTCATCCATTCTTTTCCCCAATTCTTTGGGGGATTTCGGTAGAATCTCCTTTGCGGATTTTTCAGGACCCTACAATGTTCTTGTGAATGTTTGGTACCATGTGTGAAGGTGATGACCAGATGGGAACTCCCCCCTGAATTCCTAGGATTACTCAATGATGAGACAAACTTTGACACAAGAGGTTGAGAAACAAGGAAAAACAAACAATGAAATATAATCATATGATAATGAGAAAAAGGTGGAAAGTGAGAATAAAAGGATACATGAATTTAATGTGGTTTGGATCAATTTGGTCCTATTACAGTCTAATAACACCACCTAATTCATAAAATTATTAATGATTGAAAAATAATCATATAATAAATAGAGTAAATGAGAACGAACAATTAATAAAGAATATTCCTACAACAAGGAAACCCAAAAAATGGTGAGATAGCCTAAAAAATATTGGATTCATGAATTAGAAACCAACCAATAATTATGTGATGATCCACTAGTATAGAAAATAGGAGATCAAGGGTCCTTGTGATCAATAACTATAGACCTCAACTATAATTCAACATTGTGGAGGGATTCATTCTTCAAATGTGAGGGCATGATGAGTATGAAATAGATAAATTCTCGTCCATGGTCAACACATTCATCTGATTCATGATTTATGTTAGAATAAAATTATTCAAATCTCAATCATTTAAAATAGTCCACACCAAAAACAAAATATTGAAAGGGTTTAAAAATACATGACAATTTGACCTATTAAAATAGGTAAACCGAAATTTAATAGAAGAACAGTTGAAATAGATGAACCTAAATACCCTAAAAACATGTTTAAAACACGAATTGGAAAATTGAAAAAGTTTTATATCATGCTATAGAGTCATACAAAATTATAATGATATTTATAGAAACATCCATAGTAATATGATCTAAATTAATATGATGTGAACTTTCTTAAAGTGACATTATATATAAAAGTCTCATTATGTAGCAAAGTCAAATGATGATATTTAATATTTCATATGAGGGAACAAAGATAGAAAATACAGGTGAAGACTTATAAAAAAATGGATAAGGTCATTCACAACCCTCAAATGTCAATCAATGAAGAAATGACATGTTTTAAGACATCAAATTTCATATGAAAACTATAATTAAGGAATATGACCAAAGAAATGTGTTGAAAAATAATATCTTATGGGATGTAACCACACACAATGAACAAATAGCAAAATGAAAACATGAGAAGAAATAAAGTGAAAATATAGAAATTCAAAAATTCAAATGAACAACTAATAATTAATTAGTTTTTTCTGGAAACATTTCATATTAAAATCAACATCACTCCATATAATAACATAAAAAACTCATATCAAACTACCTATATAGAGGCCCATACCTGAACCTAAAGTAACCTCAATGATCAACATCGTGCCCGAGTCTCAATTTTTATACCAACCTAACACCTTATATATATTGATATGCCTAAAAATAACCTCAAGAGAAAATCCATTACATGAAAAATGAATTCATTAATTTGATCTATATTCTAGAACACAACTATCTTGAACCCATAAATACCATTTTCACTGGATTTAAAAATCAGATGATCTCAAAGAAAATCCCTCATAAAGTATAGTGAACATGAACTCCAGATGATTATAACATGAAAATATTTTTATCCCATGCATCATATGTAACACCCCAAGCTTCCACGGTACACTTCTCTTTGAATAATGCGATAGCGTGTGTTGTACGCAACATCGAGTTCTAACACACCACAACCAATCAAACTAGCCGTTATGAATAGTAATACCTACCTTTTGAAATTATATATATTTTATATTTCAAAATGGACTTCATTTTTGGATTCAGAATATTGAATTTATCCTAAGGTGAAATTTTGCTACTCTTCGGATAACTTTAATATTTTGATGAATAGTGAAAATTACTAAATTTTAATTAAAAACAACTTTTTTAATCGAAATAATTTATAGTGATAAATTATGAATTTGAGTGGGTTTAAAGTACATTTAGAATATATTTTTACCATTTAATAAAATTTTGGTCATTGGACATAATTTTACAATTAAACCAGACATAAACAAGTGTCAATCTTTTGATAGTTATTATCTCTTAAAAACACGCTTTTTGTTTTAACAACGAGAATTAATTTTAAATTAATTTTTTCCACTTATGTGTTTTGAATTTGGAAAAATGGATTAAATATTTGGAATCATGATGTTCAAATTGTTTAAATAGGTAAATTTTATTTTTAGAAATTTTGAATAATTATTTCGGTAAATATTTTATTTATCATGGTTAAGGGTAAATCCGGTAAGTAAGGGTTAAAAAATAATATTATAATAATACTAAATTAACCTGAAACATGTCCTAGCCTTATTGGTTGATACCTGTTCGACCATAGGCATCTTTGGTTCGATTTTGGGACCCCATGGAGCCACTTATAGGTGATAGGGACACTTTATTTTAATTAAGTTAAAATGAATACAAAAATGACACAAGCATATATCTTTTAGAAAAACAATTTTTACATAGGGTTATATATGTTGGATTTTCTACTATAAATATTAATTCGAAAGCTACAACTATTTCCTACATAATGATATTTTATTTATAATTTTTAAATATTACATTATTTAATTTATTTATGACACAATGATGATGCAGTAATTACCATAATAGTGAATGTTTAAAATAATTGATATTATAAATACCCAAATAAATATAATTTGAGACTTTTAATGAATTAAAATAATTTTATAGGATAATATGAAATATTAGTATTTCTTTAATTAACATTTATCGAAGTAATCATCCTGTTATGAGTTTCACAAAAATCAACTATTGAATAGTGTCAAAATTGACATAAAAGAGTTTATAAAATAAATATTATAATATTAATTGATATTAACTTCCTAAAAATATAAGGATCGTCGAAGAGACTTATATAATTATATTTTTATCATTAATGGACCACTTGGGGGACTCTTGGATGTATATAGTATGTTTATTAACTATAGGATATAAAAATACAAAGTGACATGGTAAATGTCAAACTAATTAACTAAGAATTAATACGTAATGATAAGATTAATATAGTAACCCAAACCTATCTAAATTATATTGGTTGAATGGTCTTTGACCTATCCTCACCTTAAAACATAAATAATCAACTTTGGAGCCATTACAAACCGAATATGAAATTATTATAAATTAATATTTCTAACTTTTCCAAAGGTGCCTCTCACCCCTCTTATAAAAGGGAACTGCTCCTTCTCATTTATTCACACCTTAATAGCCTTTTGTTTCGGCCATAATCTTCCCAAATACTCTCCAAACATCCCTAAATACAACCTAGAGGCCTTAGTTGGATTATAAAGCCAACCTAAGGAGCCCTTTTGATCAAATCAAAAGGAAGAACCCGAAGAAGAGGTAATAATTTCACCACCCTTTTCCAAGTTCCTTTCTTCTTCCACCTCTTCTTACTTTGTTATTACCATTCTAAAATAATAAAACCAGTATCATATATATACTGTGATGTTATTATAAATATGATACAACCATATTCAGCATTCTATCTACCCTTCGAATAACATGTCACCATACGTGCGTACGTACGACTTACCGTCTCCACATCGTGGTGTAATTGTTATTCAATATATTATTATTTGGATGGGTATAATAATGATGTGTAACTCATGTAAATAATAAATATAACATGTTAATGATTCTTTATATATTATATACCATCCATTTATATATTATTTTAATATCAAAAGAATTACATTTTCGCTCATGCGTACGTACGGAGTATAGTCTCCATGAATGTGATGAGTTTCATTCTCCATCGTATCCATTCAAGTATAATTATCATTTGATGATTTAAAAATAATATTTAAGGACTTGATATCATTCTGTTTATGAATATAACACAACCTATCCATGAAAAACATGGCTTAAGTAACAAAACATATAAAATAAAACGAGTAAGTTAACACCCAAAATGACGACAATACTAAGATATTATTAACAAAGAAATGTTAAAAGATCATATATGATATCATATAAATGTATATGATTCTTGTATAATTTAATAATAATTATTTTACTATTATAAAAGAGGTTAACCTACCCCAACCAAGGAAAAGTACAAGGTAAGGGTTTATTTCACAATCTCTTCATAATCTGAGGTTTTTTATATGTAATAATCTACGAGGATCTCTTTATCATCTACATCCATGTTTCTTAAAAATGAATTTCAAAACATTTTTACTATTTAAAATAATATGGGTTAAAGTCATTTATACCCTTGTTTGACTTTTTATAAGAGTTTTATAAAGGAATCATTCTGTCTTTTTCCAAACAAGGTGCTTTTAACCTTTTCGACAGAATTAAGGTAAGAATGTTTTTTTTAACTTATACGGCGTGTGCGGTTATTTTCTGCTGTTATAAAATCGTCGAAGTTTCCCTTAAAAGTTTATAAGAATATTTTCAAAGAAAATTTTTTATTTTATAAATATATGACTCTTAAATGATTTCAAAATAGAAAGAGATATTTCTCTAAAAATAGTTTTTATTTCATCTATGTCAACATCCTTTGATGGATTTTATGCTTATTTGAAGTTGATTTATTATGATACAAAACTTCTATATTGTATTGAAGGTTTTGTGATATGTTTTACTGTGGATGTGTTATTTTTATACCATTTAAGTTTTACGGATGAAGTATTTACATTTCGTACACTAGTTTTAATACGAATATTTATGTTATGTTTAAACCTTTTCATATGTGAATGCATTGGACTTAATATGTGACGGGTGGAGCCCGCTATAGCTCCTCGATGTATCAGTAGGTGTCATGAGACAAACTAGTGTCTTGGAACAAGGCTTTGACAAAATCTTGTTTGTAGTCTTGGCACGAGGCCTTGGCTATGTGGTTATGATAGTCTGGAATTATGCATTCCATCATTATGAAAGTGGTTATTGATATTGCATGTGATTATTCGATTAGTAGAATATCCATGTGAATAAGTAAATGGAATTATTTAATTTTATTTTTTCCATACTATGTTGAAGTTCATGTTTAAAAGGCTTTTGTTTTAGTTATACATTTCCTTAAATGTTTATTCTTATTTATGAAAGTTTTTGCTATATTTTTATCCTTACTGGGCATTTGAGCTCACCCCTTTTCTATGTTTTATTTTTCCCAGGGTATGAATAAGTAAATTATGATTGACCTACAGAGATAGTATGTGGGGATATCAGTGTGGAATATGGATACAATATGTTTTTGTTGTAGTTTTTGACTTTATTATGTAATGTAAGACTTATGAATATATCTAGTGTTTCCAAGGCTACTAAACCAATCAGCCTTTCGAGATTTGATCTTTCTTATGATCATGCCAATGTTATGTAATAATGCACCGACTCTAGGTAACTAGGGTTGGGGCATTACAATTGGCATCAGAGGATGTTTAGTACAAACTTGGAAGCTAGATTTAGATAAACTCTAATTAGAGCACGTAGACCTAAGATGAACTTTGATGATTAGTATAGAAGTACTTCCTAGAATTTTGGTATTGTAAAGATTTTGTGAGTTTTCCAAAAAATACATCCCTGTCTGGATACGAGAAGGTAGAGGCGGCTCTGGCACAGATGTACCTAGGGGTAAAACCCAAAAACACTGTATTGAGCTAAACTCGAATGGGAACTGGTGCGCGACAATGAGCCTTACTGTACTCTTGGTTACGACACTCCCGAGGGATATGCTTAGGATAACTATCATTTTCTTTGAAAATATTTATGAAGGGTTTATGAGTATATACTTCCTCAAAGAAAACATTCTTATGATTATGGATTATATCCATAAATAGTGCAATTTATGTTAAGTGTTTTATAAGTATGGGATTATGTATTTTGATTCATAAACTGATCTAGTTTATGACATTGTTTAGAAATACAGCCTAATGGAAGAAATGGAAACCGTATCAATTCACACACTCCATGTAGGGATTGACCTCCTGCTCAAGATAATTATAGTAGAGCTGGTGATGCAACTGGTGCCGATTAGCTAATCACCATACTGGGACAACTCACTCAGCTTATGAATAATAACCTTACCCGTATGGAGCACCCTGATCCACAGCATGGAGGATCAATGTAAGATCGATTCATGAGGAAATAACCACCAACGTTCAATGGGAGTACAAATCCCTTAGTAGCTGAGAAATGGATATTTTCCCTAGAGAAATATTTCAGGCTTTGGGGAGTAGTGAAAGGGAAAAAGTTATCATGGAAGTTTACCGCCTCACTGGAGATGTTGATCAATGGTGGTCATTGATTTAAAATACGAAGGAAGATGATGAAGTATCAAATATGGAATGGGGGGAGTTCAAAGATCTGTTTTTAGAAAAATAGTTTCCTCGCGACCACCGAGAAGATATGGAAAGGCAGTTTCTGAGTCTGAGACAAAAGGAGGATGAGAATGTCGCAATGTATGAGGCTAACTTTACAAGGTTAGCAAGGTATGCTGGAGATTATATACGTAACCCAAGAAGTATGATTGACTTTTTCTTTGATGGGTTAAAAACATTTCTCTATAGAGCATTAGTCTCACAATACTTTTCATCGTACGACGACATTGTCTCATGTGCAATCAAGTCTGAAAATGAATTCTCTATGTCTTAGGACTTTAATGCAAAGCAAGAGAAGAAGAGACCTATTGATCAATCTGGGAATAGAAATAAGGGGAAGAAGGGAAAGGTTGAATATTCATCCTGTGGTAAATGTGGTAATAAACACCCCGGTACTTTCTTGAAGGGAATGGGAGTCTGTTACAAGTGTGGTGAAAAAGGCCACCAAGCTCGTGATTGCAAGGGGAAGAAGGAAGCTACCAATGTTCAGTGCTAAAATTGCAAGGAGTGAGGCATTATGAAAATGAATGTCCTAAGCATTAGGAGAACTTACTTCAGAAAATGCAAAGGGATCAAGGCCAAGCATATGCTATCACTACTGCTGAGGTAGAAGCTCTGAAAGACGTGGTGGTAGGTAATTTAATGGTTTCCCCATGTTTAGGAATTCCATTATTTGATTCTGGATCATCGCATTGTTTCATATCTTCCCATTTTGCTAAGAAAATTTGATATTTCCAATTTGATTTAATATGGGAGTTGTCAGTTAAAACTCATAAGGGAAGTATCATTGCAACAATGTTTTGTGTAACAGTCCCCATTAGAACACATAAATGTTCTTTATCTGATGATCTCATCATCATACCTATGATTGAGTTTGATATAATCCTCGGTATGGACTGGCTTTCGGACTATGATGTGAAGATTTATTGTAATGAGAAAGAGGTTACGATTCTTGATGATGATGATAAAGAACACCTTATCTTTAGAGCAGAATCGTCACCACCTAATTCATATCAAGATCCACCCCAGTAGCTCAACTAAATTCAATTATTTGGGAGGTAGAGAATGAAATAACTGTGGGTGAGGAAAGGAATGTTCAAATAGAGAATGTACCTATTGTGAAAGAATTTGTAGATTTATTTCCGGAAGATTTACCTGGACATCCTCCAGAACGAGAAGTTGAGTTTTCCATTGATTTAATTCCTGGATCAAGGCCTATATCGAAGACCCCTTATAGAATGGCCACTGTAGAATTAGTTGAACTAATGAAACAACTAGAGGAATTGAGTAATAAGGGATTTATTCGCCCTAGTGTTTCTCCATGGGGATCCCCTGTTCTTTTTGTTAAAAATAACGATGGATCCATGAGGTTATGTATTGGCTATAGGGAGATCAATGCTACAATGATAAAGAACAAGTGTCCCCTACCTCTCATTGATGATTTATTTGACCAACATCATGGAGCTCAATAATTATCAAAGATTGACCTTCGATCTGGATACCATCGGTTGTGGGTGAAGAAGGGAGACATTCCGAAGACATCATTTCAAACCAGGTACGGGCATTATGAGTTTACAGTAATGACTTTTGGATTAAATAATGCTCCCTTTGTATTCATGGATCTGATGAATAGTGTTTTCAAGGAATATCTCGATGAATTTTTGGTGGTATTTATTAATGTTATCTTGGTATACTCAAAAAGCTACGAAGATCATGAAAATCACTTGCACATTATCTTGAAGACTCTGAGAAGACATTAATTATATGGGAAGTTTAGCAAGTGTGAATTGTGACTTCAGGAGATTTCTTTTCTTGGCCATATTGTCCCTAAAGATGGAATCTATGTTGATCCTTCTAAGACCAAGGAAATCCAAGAATGGCCAACACCTATGAGTATAACTGAGGTACGTAGTTTTATTGGTTTAGCAGGTTATTATCGATGTTTCGTCCAGAATTTTTCCCGATTTGCTAACCCATTAACGAAGCTCACACGTAAAGGGGTTAAATTTGTTTGGAAAGAAGAGTGTGAAAAATTTTTCAATGAATTGAAGAGAAGATTAGTCAATGCTCCTATATTGACTCAACCATCGTGGAATGATGGGTTCGTTATTTATAGTGATGCATCGAAGAAAGGACTTGGTTGTGTCCTTATGCAGAATGATGGGGTTATTGCCTATGCATCACGACAGTTGAAAATTCATGAACAAAACTATCCTACTCATGATCTCGAGTTAGAAGCTGTGATCTTTGCTTTGAAGATATGGAGGCACTACCTATATGGTGAAAAGTGTGAGATTTATACTGATCACAAGAGTTTGAAGTATATTTTCTCACTAAAAGAACTCAACATGAGGTAAAGGAGATGGCATGAATTACTCAAGGATTATGATTGTACGATACACTACCACATGGGGAAAGCAAACAAGGTGGAAGATGATTTGAGAAGAAAAGAACATGGAGTTTTGAACGTGATGAGAATTGAAAGGGATCCAATTTTGATGGATCTAGTGAAGATGGACATTGGAATAACCAGGGATGGTGAAACATCAATTCTTTTTCCAATGGTTGCCAAACTATATTTACTAGAAAGGATTAAGTGTTCTCATACCGATGATGAAGAATTTCAAAAGAAGAATAAAGCAGTGAATGATGGGAGATTGAGAGACTTTGTGTATGAAGATGGAATTTTATAATTTGGGAAGATACTTTGTGTTCCCGAGATACCTGATCTAAAAAGGAAATTTCAGGATGATGCTCATAGTTCCAATTTCTCAATACACCATGGGAGCACCAAAATGTATAGAGATTTGAAGTAACATTTTTGTTGGGACAAAATGAAGAGGGAGATTGCTGATTTTGTGTCAAGATGTATGGTTTGTCAACAAGTGAAAGCTAGAAGGCAACCGCCTAGAAGAGTTAGGAAACCTCTTCCCATACCAGAGTGGAAATGGGACAATATTACGATGGATTTTGTCAGGGGGATACCAAAGACTCCTAGAAGGAACGATGCAATATGGGTTATTGTTGATCATCTTACCAAGCCAGCACATTTTCTTGCTGTAAGAGAAGATCTACCACTGTAACGTCTAGCAAGAGTATATATTAATGAAGTTTTGAGACTTCATGGAGTACCCCTATCGATTTTTTCTGACCGTGATCCCCATTTTACTTCTAGATTCTAGAAGTGTCTTCAGAAATCCCTGGATACTGAACTTCATTTGTGCACTGCCTACCACCCTCAGGCAGACAGACAATCAGAATGGAATATTCAAACCTTAGAAGTCATGTTGAGATCCTTTTCACTTGACTTTCAGGGTATGTGGGATCAGTATTTACCTCTGGTAGAATTTTCCTATAATAATAGCTTCCATTCGAGTATTCAGATGGCACCATATGAAGCGTTACATGGAAAGAGATGTCGTACACCAACCTGTTGGGATGACATTGGTGAAAGAAAACTTTTAGGTCAAGAACTGGTGGAGGAAACGATATAAAAGGTGAATGTAATCCAAAATCACATCAAAGCAGCTCAAAGTAGGCAGAAGAGATATGCTGATAATCGAAGGAAGGATTTGGAATTTCAAGTCGGTGATCATGTTTTCCTGAAGGTATCTCCATGGAAGGGAGTCATACATTTTTGTAAGAAAGGTAAATTGAGTACCATGTACATCGGACCTTTCAAAAATCTAGAACGAATTGGGGTTGTAGCTTACCAATTGGAAATGCCGCCAAGTCTCTCCAAAGTTCATGACGTGTTCCAAGTATCTCTGTTGAGGAAATACATTCCTGACCCAACTCATGTACTCACCTATGAATAATTAGAATTGAAACCCGATCTGTCTTATTGTGAAGAGCCTGTCAGGATTCTTGATACAAGAGAACAAGTACTGAGAACCGGTCGACGCGTCTGGTAAAAGTTTTTTGGAGAAACCATAAGATGGAAGAGGCAACGTGGGAACCTGGGGAACTTATGATGAAGGACCTCCCGAGTCCTTTCATGCGGTAGTATTCTGGAAATTTCAAGGATGAAATTATTTAAAGGAGGGGAGATTGTAACACCCCAAGCTTCTATGGTACGCTTCTCTTTGAATAATGTGATAGCGTGTGTTGTACACAACATTGAGTTCTAACACACCACAACCAATCAAAATAGCTGTGATGAATAGTAATACCTACATTTTGAAATTATATATATTTTATATTTCAAAGTTGACATCATTTTTGGGTTCGGAATATCTAATCTCTCCTAAGGTGAAATTTTGGTACTCTTCGGATAAATTTAATATTTTGATGAATAGTGAAAATTACTAAATTTTAATTAAAAAAACTTTTTTAATCGAACTAATTTATAGTGATAAATTATGAATTTGAGTGTTTTTAAAGTACATTTAGAATATATTTTTACCATTTAATATAATGTTGGTCATTGGACATTATTTTACAATTAAACTGGACATAAACAAGTGTCAATCTTTTGATAGTTAATATCTCTTAAAACACGCTTTTTGTTTTAACAATGGGAATTATTTTTAAAATAATTTCTGCCACTTCTATGTTTTGAATTTGGAAAAATGGATTCCATATTTGTAATCAGGATGTTCAAATTGTGTAAATAGGTAACTTTTATTTTAAGACATTTTGAATAATTACTTTGGTAAATATTTTATTTACCATGGTTAAGGGTAAAACCGGTAAATAAGGGTTAACTTTTAATATTATAATAATACTAAATTACCCTAAAATGTGTCCTAGACTTATGTTTTGATACATGTTCAACCATAGCCATAATTGGGTCGATTTTTGGACCCCATGGAGCCACTTGTAGGTGATAGGGACACTTTATTTTCATTAAGTTAAAATGAATACAAAAATGACACAAGCATATATCGTTTAGAAAAACAATTTTTACATAGGGATATATATGTTGGATGTTCAACTATAAATATTAATTAGAATGATAAAAAGATTTAATAAATAGTTATATTTTATTTACAATTTTTAGAGATAGAAAAATTTAATTTATTTATGACACAATGATGATGCAATAATTACCATAATAGTGAAAATTTAAAATAATCGATATTATAAATACCCAAATAAATATAATTTGGTGCTTTTAATGAATTAAACTAATTTTCTAGTATAATATGACATATTAGAATTGATATAATTAACCTTTTTTTAAGTAATCATTCTGTTATGAGTTTCACAAAAATCAACTATTGAATATTGTCAAAATTGACATAAAAGAGTTTTTAAAACAAATATTATAATATTAATTGATATTAAATTCCTAAAAATCTATGGATCGGCCAAGAGACTTATATCATGATATTTGTATCATTAATGGACCACTTTGGGGTCTCTTGAATGTATATAATATGTTTATTAACTATATAATATAAAAATACAAAGTGACATGGTAAATGTCAAACTAATTAACTAAGAGTTAATACATAAAGATAAGATTAATATAGTAACCCAAACCTATCTAAATTCTATTGGTTGAATGGTTTTTGACCTATCCCAACCTTAAAATTTAAATAATCAACTTTGGATCCATTATAAACCCAATATGAATTTATTATAAATTAATATTTCTAGCTTTTCCAATGGTGCCCCTCACCCCTCTTATAAAAGGGCACTCCTCCTTCTCATTTCTTAACACCTTAAAAGCCTTTTGGATTGGCCAAAATCTGCCCAAATACTCTCCCAACATCCCTCAATACATCCTAGAGGCATTAGTTTGATCATAATTCCATCCTAAGGATCCCTTTTGATCAAATCAAAAGTAAGATCCCGAAGAAGAGGTAATAATTTCACCAGCCTTTTCCAAGTTCCTTTCTTCTTCCACTTCTTCTTCCTTTGTTATTACCATTATAAAATACTAACTCCAGTATCATATATATACTGTGATGTTATTATTAATATGGTACAACCATATTCAGTATTCTATCCACCCTTTGAATAAATGTCACCATACGTGTGTACGTACAGCTTACCATCTCCACGTCGTGGTGTAATTGTTATTCAATATATTATTATTTGGATGGTTATAATAATGATGTGTAACTCATGTAAATGATAAATATAAAATTTTAATTATTCTTTATATATTATATACCATCCATTTATATATTATTTTAATATCAAAAGAATGATATTGTCGCTCGTGCGTACGTACGGACTACCGTCTCCACGAACGTGATGAGTTTCATTCTCCATCGTATCCATTCAAGTATAATTATCATTTGATTATTTAAAAATAATGTTTAAGCAGATTATATCATTCTTTATATGAATAATACACAACCTGTCCATGAAAAACATGGCTTATGTAACAAAACATATAAAAGAAAACGAGTAAGTTTACACCTGAAACGAAGATAATACTATGATATTATTAACAAAGCAATGTTAAAAGATCATATATGATATCATATGAATGTATATGATTCTTTTATAATTTAATAACAATTAATTCACTATTAGACAAGAGTTTAACCTACCCCAATAAATTAAAAGTACATGGTAAGGTTTTATTTCACAATCTCTTCATTATCCGAGGTTGTTTATGCATAATAATCTATTGGGATCTCTTTATCATCCACATCCATATTTCTTAAAAATGTGTTTAAAAACATTTTTTCTATTTAAAAGAATATGGTTTAAAGTCATTTATACCCTTGTTTGACTTTTTTTAATAGTTTTATAAAGGAATCTTTCCGTCATTTTCCAAACAAGGTGCTTTTAACCTTTTCGACAGAATTAAGGTAAGAATGTTTTTTAACTTATATTGAGGGTGCAGTTATTTTCTGCCGTTATAAAATCGTCGAAACTTCCCTTACAAGCTTATAATAATATTTTCAAATAAAGTGTTTTATTTTATAAATATATGACTCTTAAATTATTTCAAAATAGAAAGATATATTTATCTAAAAAGAGTTTTGATTTCATCAATGTCAACATCCTTTGATGGATTTTACGCTTATTTGAAGTTGATTTATTATGATACAAAACATATATATTTTATTTAAGGTTTTGTGATATGTTTGAATGTGGATGTGCTATTTTTATACCATTCATGGTTTATGGATTCAGTATTTACATTTCGTACGCTAGTTTTAATACGAATGTTTATGTTATGTTTAAACCTTTTCATATGGGAATGCATTGGACTAAATATGTGACGGGTGGATCACGCTATAACTCCTCAATGCATCGGTAGGTCTCATGAGACAAACTAGTTTCTTGGCACAAGGCCTTGACAAAATCTTATTTGTAGTCCTTCCACGAGGCCTTGGCTATGTGATTATGATAGTTTGGCATTATGCATTCCATCATTATGAAAGTGGTTATTGATATTTCATGTGATTATTCGATTAGTAGAATATCCATGTGAATATGTAAATGGAATTATTTCATTTTATTTTTTTCATACTATGTTGATGTTCAAGTTTAAAAGGCTTTTTTTTAGTTATACATTGCATTAAATGTTTATTCTTATTTATGAAAGTTTCCGCTATATTGTTATCCTTAATGGGAATTTGAGCTCACCCCTTTTCTATGTTTTATTTTTCCCAGGGTAGGAAGAAGTTAATTATGAATGACCTGAAGGGATAGTATGTGGGGATATGAGTGTGGAATATGGAGACAATATGTTGTTGTAGTAGTTTTTCACTTTATGATGTAATGTAAGACTTATAAATATATCTAGTGTTTCCAAGGCTATTAAACCAATCGGTCTTTCGAGATTTGATCTTTCTTGTGATCATGCCAATGTTATGTAATAATGCGCCGAATCTAGGTAACTGGGGTCGGGGTGTTACATCAGAGATCTAAAGACTGGTGGAATCTAAAGATTATCGAATGGTGAAGCTTAAAATAGGAAAATTAATAGATGAATTTCAACTAAATATTTCTTGATTCTACATGCCTCCTTAGTGTCACTTCCTGATACATATTTGTTGATCCAATAAATCATTTTACATTTGAAAAAATATGTTGAAAGTAATGTTATTAAGGTCCATATCATCTATAATTGTCATGAAATACATATATTCACCTTTAAATAAATTATAATATCAATTAAAATTAATAATATTTTCATATAAAGGACCCATGATTAGTTTAATAATTATGAATATAAATAATTTTAATAATTAATCTAACATGACAATACATTAATATGTAACAATAACCTATAGATAAAACTTTAAATAATAATATACTTACAATGAAAAATATTAAACAATTATAAGATATAATTCATATATATCATTTATTATGTCATAAATTATATCTTTTAAAGGAAACACTTTTAAATATTTTAGAATAGATATTATAAAAAAATTGTAAAAATATATATCTTATTTAAACAAAACATATAAAAATTAAAAAATGTGTTATAAAAGTTAAATTTAAAATATATTATTAAATATAACACACATGAAATGAAATATAAATAAATCATTATATATTGAATACTATATTGATACAATTAAATAGTGTTAATATTTTAAAAAAATAAAACCCCATAATTTAATTTTTTTAATAAAACACAACAAGTTTATTTAAGAAATTATGAAAATACATAAAATTATAGAATTTAGTAGCCTTTCATAAAGCATCCATTACTGACATGAAATGATGTGAATACAAGTATTTACTATGGTAACATCTATCACTTGAGAATAAAATTCATTATATGATTTAGTTATTTAATAAACTTTTTTGATTTTGATATTCTAAGTAATAATTGTACACTTATATAAAATATGATATTTATGAGCTATAATCTCAAAATTAAGGTGAATAATTATCCATATTTTTATGAATGATGATGATATACTAAATTGATATAGGATTACCCATGTCAACGTGTCACTAATTCAAGGGTAATCATTGGGTAAGATGCCACATGCTATACAATTTCAGACTATAAACTTAATGTTGATTACGAGTATTATGTCTTGATGATGATAAATTTCATAGTTGAATTGGTGATGATAAAATTTGTAGAGACCCAAAGCTTGGCGTACATGGAAATTACATTACTTTTGTGGATTACTTAATACATAACAAAAACAGACACCAAAGGACCATAATAGTTTAGTGTCTTTGGAAACATGGAACATAATCTTCTAATCTTGGGGAAAGATCTTCAACATCTCCGATAAAGATCTTACTTTTTTTACCTAAAACCTTTCTTTATATCTTGGGGGAAAGAAAACATAAAAAGGGTGAGCTCAAATTCTCAATAATGGTAAACATAGAGAACATAAAACAATCCATAGACATTTGAATGTAAGAACATGAGTATAAAATCTAGACATCAAAATATTGAGCAATGACATAAATAATTGCACTACATAAAGCATAGATCATAAAATCACATTAATCATGATAAAATAGCATGGAAATAAAACATTTAATTGTGGAAAAGATTAACCACATGTTATGATTTCCATAGTTGCCAAGGCATTACTGCCATGACCATCGTAGTGGACAAAGTTCCTTTTTGAATCGAGTTCACTCCTCATTCCAGTCCTGTATCACGGAAACGAATTAACTTTCCATTCTAGACATGTCTATATCATGAGGTATAAATGTTTACCCAATGAATTGGAGGTAGATATAGGTCCCACCCATCTCATAATGAAATCATTCTTTTGTGTGTCACAAAATAAACATACATCATTTATAATAAACCCAACGAATAAAATGGGTTTCATAAACATCATTCCATAATTACATAATCCGTACAAAACAAATGTTTATAATTTCATCATAAGAGACGTTAAATCATGTAAATCATAGAGAAATTATACTTGAACCATACACATATGAAATAATGTCATCTTAAATGGAAAATGGTTTTGATAAAAACACTTGAAAATAATTCTTGACGAAAATATCCTTTCTTCTTCAAAATCACTTTCTTTTCACAAAATGCCATGCAATTTTAAAATAAAAGGATTTTGTTGAAAATAGTCCTGATATTTTGTAGAGTAAGCTTCTTTAAAATATGATGTTATGAAACCGTAAAAATCCTTTCATGCAGTATAAGTTTAAAAAAACATTCTCCTCGTACTTTTGTTGGAAAAGTCAAAAAGTTCCCAGTATGGTAAACAAAAGAAAGATTCCTTCCATAACACAAAGTAAAAGTCAAAGAGGGGTAAATATGACATTAAAAATACATGTAAGAATATTAAACAATTTATGAAAAACATTTTATGGGCATGGATGAAAAATAGAACCCCATTAAATACTTACGTATAAGCACTCTTGGATAAAAATGATATTGCAAAATTATCCCTTACCTTATGGCCGATATTCTTCGTACATATCCAAAACTATTGTATAATAATTTAGATAATTTCATTTAATTATTACAAAATCATATTTATTGTTAGGATATCATATATGGTTCAATTATTACTTTATATTACCCATTCATTTGTAAATTCCATGTTAAAGCAACGTTTTGGGTACAATCGTTTCATTTATTGTACGTGTTTTGACATGTTGTTCATGATATTATTACTTATATCTTGATTTAATTAATTCTAGAATGTAAAACATGGTTTATATATAATATATATTCAGTATATAAATATATATGATAGATTGATAAATGGATTGAAATACACCGGTCATGGAGATGGAGGCCGTACGTACGCATGAACGTTGTTTTTGTTTCCATATTGAATTAAATAGAATTATGAAAATTAAAAATATATGTACATAAATCTAGTATCATTATTATGTAATATATTTCATGATTATTTATTATATATACTTTATAATCATACTTGAATGGTTAATCATGGAAAATGAATCACATCGCGTTCGTGGAGACGGTAGTCCGTACGTACGCACGAGCGGTGACTTCATTTCCATGATCGTGGAATTGTATTGAAGATTATGTATAATATTTCAGAATCAATATCACTATAAAATAATAATATATAGTTATTTATTTATTCCATTATACCCATCCATGTATGATGTTGGTGGAAAACAGATTACAACACGGCGTGGAGATGGTATTCCGTACGTACGAACATTCGGTGATTTCATTTTCTGTAGGATGGATAGAAGATGAAATAGGATTGTTTCATATTTATAATAACATATAAGTATATTATTGATACTTATTTTATTAGTTTATAATGAAACAACTACAGAAGAAGAAGTTGAAGAAGAATAAAACCTGAAAGAATCGGTAGAAGAGATTACCTCTTCTTCGACGCACCACTTTTAAGCTTCCTCTTATGACACTAGAGTTTGTCTTTTGAGAAGACCAAAACCTCTATAATGTTTATAGGTAATTTTCAAAGGGATATTTTCATGGGTTTTTCGAACTTGAAGGCTCAAAATTGTGAAAATAGAAGAGGGAGGAGGTTCCCTTTTATAAGGGAGGAGAGGAGAACCTTAGGAAAAACATAAATTATTATTTTATAATAAAGTCAGATTCTGTTTATAATAGCTCCAAATTTATTTATTTCAAAGATAAAGTGGGGATGGGTCGCTATCCGCTTAACCAATAGGTTTTAGACAAGTTTAGGTTACTATTTTAACCTTATCATTTAGATTTAACTTTAAGTTAAATATTTTATCTTTTACCATGTCTTCTTGTTTTATTACACTATATAGTTAATAAAATTATTATAACAAGCCAAATTAACCGAAAGTGGTTTATTATTAATATATATAACCTTATCTAAGTCATTTTTCAGAACTATAGATTTTTAGGAATAAAATAACAATTAATAATATAATATTGGTTTTATAAACTATTTTATGTCAATTTTGACACTATTTGGTAATTGATTTTTTGTGAAAATCATAACAACGTGATTAGTCTAAAAAAGCTAATTGAATTAATACTAACATGTAATATTAACCTAAAAAATTATTGTAGTTTATAAAAAGTGTCAAATTACATTTATTTGGGTATTTATAATATCAATTATGTTAATATTTCATTAATAAGGTAAACACTGTATCATCATTTTGTCATAAATAAATTAAATTATTTAATGTCTAAAAATTAAAAATAAAATATCATTATGTAGGAAATATTTTTATCTTTATAATTAATAATTATAGTCGAATTTATCTTATGTATAACCCTATATTAAAAATGTTTTAGTTATTAAACTTTTATTTTAACTCTTTTAAATCTTCTTTAAATAAAATAATAATAAATGTCCTAATCTAATCCAAGTGGACCTAAATGCTCATATTTTAATCCTAAGGTTGTTTTTGGTCGAATTAAACTTATCCAATAGAATTAGGACATCTGTTAGGGTAATAATAATATCATTTTTACCCTTAATTTCCCTATTTACTTTTAACCGCAGTTAATAAAAGTAAAAAGTTACTATTCACCAAAAATATTATCTTGTTGAACCACATTTTACTCTTTGATATTAACCGTGTCTCTTGGAATTTATAAATTCCACTCACAGAAGCGGTAAAATTAAGTTTTATGTTAATTTTAAAATTCTCCTAGGAGATGGGTAAAAGAGGGTGAAAAGTTCAATAAAATTTTTATATATATAAAATTATTATAAAATGACTCCAATGAATTAAATTGATCTTATATAGGTATTATGTATCATTTTTTACCTAAAATAAATTTAAATAAAATAAATAATTATTTAAATAAAAGGTCAGGTTTTAAATAGTAACCTATTGTTTTCACTACTTATCAAAAATTGAATGTTTTAAGAAAAATACCAAAAATTCAACCTAGGCTAATTTCGATATTCCGATTCCAAAAAAGAATTCTATTTTGAAAATAAAATTTATAAAATTTCAAAAAGTGGGTATTACTATTCATAATGGCTAGTTCATAATAATATTATAATAATATCTCATTTAGTGAAACTCGGTATTGCGTACTACACATGCTATCGAAGAAGGTCTTGATTGCATGTAATCCAAGCCAATTCAAGGATGCATGTAGTGAAAGATCTGTTTGATGTTGCGTATAACATAATCAAAACTTATTTCATTTATACGTTAAAGAATTTCTATACTTAATGTTGCGTAGAATAATTTCCACAAAACAAACTTGAAATTTTGTTTAACACGAGCCAAGAATAGTGTTGTGTATACTGAAAGCTAATACGGTGTTGCGTATAGTACAAGCTAATCTTGGTGAAGCGTAAAATAAAATACATCAATGAAATTAAAAAAGAATAATTCTCATAAAATCTCGGGGTTTTACATTCTACCCCCTTAAAATGAATCTCTCCCTCGAAATTTTTCGGAGTTATAAATGGTTTTCTTCTTGAAAGTTTCTTTAATTGAAACCCACATCGTAAAAAGGAATACTAAATCATCAGTTTAAAAAGGAACGTTATAAACATAATGACAACCCAAAGTAACTCATCACTGGGTTTCCACATAGGAGAACATAGGTGAAAATATGGATATCGAAGATAGATCTATCCATCACGGTCTGATGGAGAGTGGTATAGAACATGGCTATGAAAAATCCAACAATTACAAAGCCTTAAATTTTTGATGATCTAAGGTACCATCTGATTCATTAGATATAAGAACACTAGGACAACATTTTTTTGTTTTCAAGATCATTTACCCAAAGTTGAAGAATTTTTAAATTAAAAGAAATACTTTATTTTGGTAAAATATTACTGTTGTTTGTGCCTTGAACAATTTATACTTCATCTCTTAATGAAAAGAAGTTGAATTTGCCTTCTGTGAAGTGTTAGCAGATCGTGCGATAAAATTATAGGTCATTCCATCTGTCTCAAAGAAAAGGATAGCAACAGTTATTATATATACATAAGTCCATCTATAGTGAGATTAATCATATATAGTTCCTAAAATGGACTTATACTTCAAATATAATACTACTTAATATAGTAAATCTATTTTATACTAACCAGGGACTTCCTATAGGCCAGTTGTAGGAAATAAAGGCATGTCACACTTTGGTTTTGGGTTCGATTCCCACAGCCTTTTCTGACGCGATGGGTAATCACCCGTCCTATGTGTTTCCTTTTTCTAATACTATACTATTATAACATAACAAATAGTTCTAGCCTTAAAAAATACTCTCTGATGTCTAAATTAATCGATTCCAGTCTTTAGGTTTATCCAAAATACTTCTATCCAATCTCATAGTATAAATAAAACGATTACTAGAAAGGTCATCTACCAAGAATTGAATACAATCATTTATCACCCGTATATCATAAGATATATATATCTTTTTGGTCACATTCCAAACATGTGAATACATTAATAATGTATTATCTTAAAACATGAGTAACCATTGAACCTTAGTGAAAAATGAATGTTGTCAAAAGTTAACACTTTCCACATACCAAAAGCCCAAAATTATGTATACTCAAACCATGATATCACTTTGTCCTTATACCAGTCATGAGCTCATTAATACTATCAAACATATCATTATCTCCTTATCCTTTCATTATGTGCATATCATCTACCTTCCAAAAATATTTGAATAACCTTTCATGGTTACCGATACCATTCAACGTATACTTTCAATTACTCAAGGAAAAACAATAGTGTAACAATCTATAGATGTCTCTTTATTCCATAGTACCATTAAATTACCTATACAACATTACTCTTGATAAACATAAAATCATTCCACTACCTTCTTAAACCATTGACCGAGCTTCAACAATTATTTCATCTCACAAATCATTTGTAGTCTCTTAATCATCATCTACATAAATACTACCCATATGACCATGATGATTCTCTTCATGATACTTTCCCTTAGGGAATCGGTTTGCGTAATGCCTGTATATTCCACATTTAAAACATTTAACTATTGTTGATGTCTTAGGAATACCATTATACTTGTCCATGGTGTTAACTGAACCTTTTTTCTTTGCAATTATTGACTTTGTGTCCTTCTTTTCCACACCCAAAGCATATTCTAGTCCCTTTGAAACGTTCTCCCTGATGCCTCTTCCCTCATGATTTACATGAGGGAAATTGAACTTTCTTTCCTCTATGATCATCGTGAAACTCTATCTTTCTCTTATTAGCTGAGTCGGGAAACATACCAAAGTTGAGATTATTGATCATATTATAATATTAATGATTAGACTTAATAACAATATGTGGACTTCTATATCCAATTTCATTTGGTTTCTCATGATGAATATCATTCCATTGCCCATCATATCCTCTATCGTGAATCTTCCTGTTTCCAGCCATTTTCTAAAACCCAAAAAGAATAATGTGAGAGGAAAAATCATAATAAATGGAGAGTACCTTCAATATCTAACATATTAGGTTTAATTCTATGATTGTTACCATAATCATAGGACTATAACCTATATTTATACTAAACTTTAGGGACATACCCAGACATAACTTAGAAATATCACTAGAGATCTCACTAATGTATTCGTATCCTAGTTTCCAATGGTTAACAAAACCTTTACTCTGATATCAACTGTAGCGGTCTGAAATTACTTCCAGTAGAAAATAATTGATACCTATCAGGGCACTCCAGGGGTTGCTACACCCCCTGGGCGGGACACACCACCATCCCTAGTAGAATCCATTTCTTCATGAAGCCCTTAGGTGGATAGCCATGGTTCGTCCAACACTCACATTAGTGAGTTCCCAAGGATCGGATACATTCCAACCTCCTTTGCCTCTGATACCAACTGTAGAGACCCAAAGTTTGGCATACCTGGAAATTACACTACTTTATCAGAATACCTAATACATAACAAAAATAGACACCAAAAGACCGTAATAGTTTTGTGTCTTTGGAAACATGGAACACAATCTTCTAATCTTGGTGAAAGATCTTCAACATTTCCTATAAAGATATTCCTTTTTTTACCTAAACCCTTTCCTTATATCTTGGGGAAAAGAATATATATAAAGGGTGAGCTCAAATTCTCAGTAAAGGTAAACATAGACAACATAAAACAATCCAAAGACATTTGAATGTAAGAACATGAGCATAAAATCTAAACATAAAAATCTTGAGCAATGACATAACACATTGCAGTACATAAGGCATAGATCATAAAATAACATTAATCACGATAAAATATAATGGGAATAAAACATTTAATTTTGGAAAACATTAAGCACATGTTATGATTTCTATAATAGCCAAGGCATTACTTCCAAGACCATCTTGGTGGACAAAGTTCCTTTCTGAATCGAGTTCACTCCTCATTCCAGTCCTGTATCACTAAACCGGATTAAATTTACATTCCATCCATGTATATCTCATGAGATATAAATCATTACCCAATTAATTGGAGGGATATATAGGTCCCACCCATCTCATAATAAAATCATTCTTTCATGTGCCACAAAATAAACATACATCATTCATAATAACCCATTGAATAAAAACAGTTTTATAAACATCATTCCATCATAACATAATCCATATAAAACAATTGGATATGATTTCATCATAAGAGAAGTGAAATCAAGTAAATCATAGAGTCATTATACTTGAAACATACACATATGAAATAATTTCATCTTAAATGGAAATTTTTTTTGATAAAACACTTGAAAATAATTCTTGGGGAAAATATCCTTTCTTCTTCAAAATCATTTTCTTTTCACAAAATTTCATGCAATTTTAAAATAAAAGTATTTTCTTGAAAATAGTCATGAAATCTTGTATAGTATGCTTCTTTAAAATAAGTAGTTATGAAACCGTAAAAATCCTTTCATGCAGTATAAGTTAAAAAAACATTTTCTTCATACTTTTGTCGGAAAAATCAAAAAGTTACTCGTATGGTAAACAAAAAAAAGATTCCTTCAATAACACAAAGTAAAAGTAAAAAAGGGGTAAATATAACATTAAACTAACAAGGAATAATATTAAACACTTTATGAAAAACCTTTTATGGGCATGGATGAAAAATATATCCCCAGTAAATACTTACGTATAAGCAATCTCAGATAAAAATGAGATAGCAAAATTATCACTTACCTTAGGGCCGATATGCTTTGTACATATCCAAACCTCCTATATAATAATTTAAATAATGTCATTGACTTACTAAATAATCATATTTATTGTTAGGATATCATATATGGTTCACTTATGACTTTATATTACTCGTTCCTTTGTAAATTCCATGTTAAAGCAACATTTTGGGTAAAATAATTTCATTTATCGTACGTGTTTTGACATGTTGTTCTTGATATTATTTCTTATATATTGGTTTACTTAATTCCAGAATTTAAAACATGATTTATATATAATATATTTTCATCATATAAAAATATATTATATATTGATAAATGGAAAGAAATACACCATTCATGGAGACGGTAGGCCGTACGTACGCATGAACGCTGTTTTTGTTTCCTTATTGAATTAAATAGAATTAAGTAAATGAAAAATATATGTACATAAATCCAGTATAACTATTATTTCATATATTTCATGATTATTTATTAAATATACTTTATAATCATACTTGAATGGTTAATCATGGAAAATGTATCTCATCACGTTCGTGGAGACGGTAGTTCGTACGTACGCACGGGCGATGATATCATTTCCATGATCGTGGAATTGTATTAAAGTGTATGTATAATTTTTCAGAATCAATATAACTTTAAAATAATCATATTTAGTTATTTATTTTCACCATTATACCCTTCCGTGTAAGGTGGTGGTGGAAAACAGATTACACCATGGTGTGGAGACGATATTCCATACGTACGCACGCGGGGTGAAGTCGTTTTCCATATGATGGATAGAAGATAAAATATGATTTATTCGTATTTATAATAACATTTCAGTATATTAGTGATAATTATGTTATTACTTTATAATTAATCAACTACATAAGAAGAAGTTGAAGAATAAAGTATCCTGAAAGAATCGGTAGAAGAGATTACCTCTTCTTTGACGCACCTCTTTTATGCTTCCTTTTAAGGCAATAGAGTTGGTCTTTTGAGGAGACCCTAACCTCTATAATATTTATAGGGAATTTTATAAGGTAAATGGTCATGGTTTGTCCTATCTTGAAGGCTCAAAATTGTGTAAATAGAATAGGGAGGAGGTTCCCTTTTATAAGGGAGGAGAGGGGCACCTTAGGAAAAACTTAAAATATTTTTTATAATAAAGTCATATTCGGTTTATAATAGCTACAAATTGATTTATTTCAACGATAAAGTGGGGATGGGTCGAAATAATATATACTAATAGGTTTCAGAGAAGTTTAGGTTACTATTTGAACCTAATAATTTAGATTTAACTCTAAGTTAAATAATTTATCATTTACCATGTCTTCTTGTTTTCTTACACTATATGGTTATTAAACACACTATAAAAAGCCAAATGAACCCCAAGTGGTTCATTATTAATATATAAAACCTTATCTAAGTCATGTTTCCGAACCATAGATTTTTAGGAATAAAATAACAATTAATAATATAATATTTCTTTTAAAAACTATTTTATGTCAATTTGGACACTATTTGGTAATTGATTTTTGGGAAAATCAAAAAAACATGATTAGTTCGAAATAAGTTAATTGAATTAAAACTAACATGTCATATTAACATAAAAAATTATTGGAATTTATAAAAAGTCTCAAATTACATTTATTTGGGTATTTATTATATCAATTATGTTAATATTTCATTAATAAGGTAATTACTTCATCATCATTGTGTCATTAATACATTAAATTATTTAATGTATAAAAATTATAAATAAAATAACATTATGTGGGAAATCATTTTATCTTTCTAATGAATATTTATAGTCAAATTTATCTTATGTATAACCCTATATTAAAAATGTTTCAGTTATTAAACATTGATTTTAACTCTTTTAACTCTTTTAACTCTTCTTTAAATAAAATAATAATAAATGTCCTAATCTAATAAAAGTGGACCTAAATGGTCATATTATAATAATAAGGTTGTTTTTGGTCGAATTAAACTTATCCAATAGAATTTGGACATGTTTTAGGGTAATAATAATATCATTTTTACCCTTAATTACAGTATTTACTTTTAATCGTGGTAAATAAAAGTAAAAAGTTACTATTCACCAAAAATTATTTTTATCTTATTGAATCACATTTTACTCTTTGATATTAACCGTGTCTCTTTGATTTTCTAAATTCCACTCACAGAAGCGGCAAAATTATGTTTTATGTAAATTTTCAAATTTTCCTAGGTGGTGGGTAAAAGACGGTGAAAAGTTCAATAAAATTTTTATATATCTATAATTATTATAAAATGACTCCAATTAATTACAATGAAATTATATAGGTATTATGTTTCAATTTTCTCCGAAAATAAATTTAAATAAAATAAACAATTATTTAAATATAAGGCCAGGTTTTAAATAGTAACCTATTGTTTTCAGTATTAATCAAAAATTGAAAGTTTTCAGAAAAATACCAAATATTCACCCTTGGCTAATTTCGATATTCCGAATCCAAAAATGAAGTCCATATTGAAAGATAAAATTTATTATATTTCAAAAAGTGGGTATTACTATTCATAACGGCTAGTTCATAAAAATATTATAATAATATCTCGTTTAGTGAAACTCGGTATTACGTACTACACATGCTGTCTAAGAAGGTCTTGATTGCATGTAATGCAAGCCTAGTCAGGGCTGCGTGTAGTGAATGCTTTGTTTGGTGATGCGTATAAGATAATCAAAACAAATTTCATTTATACATTAAACAAAGTCTATACTTAATGTTGCGTAGAATAATTTCTAAAAAACAAACTTAAAATTTTGTGTAACATGAGCCAAGAATAGTGTTGCGTATACTGCAAGCTAATACGGTGTTGCATATAGTACAAGATAATCTTGGTTAAGCGTACACTAAAATAAATCAATGAAATTAAAAAGAATAATTCTAATAAAATCTCAGGGTGTTACAAAATTAGGATTGTGATGATAATTATGATTATTATACTAATAATGATGGTGATTACATAGATTATAATAAATGTTTCATGCATGATTTGACATTGTGTATTGATTCGGGGTTGACGAGAAACTCTATGACATGGGATAATAGTTTTTAATTATTATTCTATATATATGTTTCTAAAATATATTTCATATCTTTTAGTCTACCTATACTTAAATATTTTTTCTAGATGACTGGTGGTAATTTGATAGTATTTACATTGGAGGTGTATTCCTAGTGTGGTTTGGTGTTATGTGTTCTGATACTCATTTGGATTGGTTAATTAACATACCTAGGACATTTTTGGCATGAGTGTTGGGAATTGTGATAATTTTGATTTATAAAATAATTGAAATGGATTATGATGATATGTATAGAAAGGTAATGGGATTTTTAATTTTTAAATATTTTATATTGATGTTATATTGGTGATAAATGAATCAATCATTACACAACCCCCACTTATGAAATGTTTTCTTAGGTGAAACCCATCTCACACTATGTAAATTGGATGGTGTGTTGTCATAATAATAGATCAAATTCCATTACCTTAGGATGTGGTAAATATGAGAATATGTTTCTTAGACAAACAAAAGGAGGTGATAAGCTTGATATCCTTTATGATGCATCTATGTGGTTGATGTGGTTTGTAGGAGGAGGGAATAAGGTTCACGTCTTTTATAACATGAAGGTTTGTAACATTCAGTGATAGGTTTGTAAAGAGTTGGGTAATAATGTTTTTTATATTTTATAGTTATCTGTTATAATATATATTGTTACTATGTTATTTTGGGAATGGAATTTTTAGTTAGCCATTGAATAGATTATTCTAGTGAATTATACTTTTCAATAATGAAGTGAAAACTCTAGAATGAAATAGTGTCATGGACACCATATAAACATAAATGGGGAATATATGATTATAAATTTTACAATATATACATCAACTTGTTGGATGAGTAAGATAACCCCTAGGTTTTGAAGACATTGAGGTGATATTAAGTAATGTAATTATGATTTCTACTATTTTATTGTCATAGGTTCATCTTGTTATCTATGTTGTTCATTCCATATAGGGATATTCTAATTAGTATGTGGATATACTCAGCTATAATTTATATATAGCCCTTCAACAATTAGTGGTAGAGTTATGAGGAAACAATACCTTGATAACTAGGTTTTATTGGACCATGGATATTTGTGATTCATTTGTATGTCCCGAAGGTATATAGAATGCTGTGTTTTAATAGATTGTTAGGATTTGGGGTCTATTTATCCAAAATTTTAGTTTTCATATATTTTTATTATCTTTTATAAAACTAATTCATTTTACATTACTTATGATATCAGCTGATTATGGATTCATTATTTTTCATTTTAAAATGAAATAATGTCATTGTACAATCATTCGATATGTTCTTTAGAGGTCAATTCCTCCTATTTTTTATTTATATCCATTGTGTTATTCATCAACTCGAGTCTTATTTATGGAAGGCTTCAAGGTACACATTTGGTTTCATTTTTCACACACGTGGGATTATAAATTATAAGGTCATGATTAAGTATGATTAGAGGATTGTATAGAGATATAGGTTGGGTTTTGGATCATGGAGATATGGTAATTTTAATTTGTTTGAGAAGAAATATTAGACATGAACTAAAGATTTTCAATGGCATTGAAAAATTGAATGTGCATTTAGTTTTTCAACTTTCTATGATATAAGCAACTAGATCATTCATTAATTTTACCTAAGATAATACTATGGTCCACATCAAGTAAATACTAATTGTTAGGTTGTCCATAAAATATATAATTCCGAGCTATAATTATTATAAATGATGAGTAGATGAATATCGATTCATATGGGATGAACCGATGGAGTTTTGCCCAATTTTTTATATATCAACTTATCCCAGAACATAGACTGGTCAATGTTTTCGACATTTTCATTATATTTTCTGGTTTCATCTCACACCCACTGATATTTGGTTGAATCAATTAAATATAAAATAATATGATCCATGTTAATGAAATAATTTATTATTGAAGTTTTTGATATATTAAGAATATAATATTGTACACTATATAGAATAGTATATGTGATTTAATGAGGCTATACTTATTGGGTCTTCATATTATTATATAATGAGAATGGTGTTATATAGATTCTAGGGTTTGATATGACCATGAAATAAACGTTAAATATGCCCTATTTTGTTATGATAAAATAAGTATAAACTGATTTCTTTTAAAAATCATGAATTTGGGATTTTAAATAAATTATTGATATTTAAATGTTCATAAGATATTGATGTTATACATTATTTTTCCCACAGTTCAATCACACTCAATACTTGTGGATTTGATACTCGTGGGTGAGATGAAGAGCCTCATTGATATTGACATTTTCAATATATGATGTGTTGAATTTTTGAAATATAATATAACCTATAGGATGATTTTAAAGATGATGATATGAATTGAGATATCATGATAAGAGGATCATTAAATATTTTAGTTCCATTAATGTGATTACTATGTAAGGTGATTCCAAGCTATCCATGGAAATCAAGGAGATGTTGGAGTTCATAATATTAGTAAATTAGATCATGGAGGAGATTCATGAAGTGGTATATGGTACTATATTAGATGAATTTTTGTGAAAGAAATTTTTCTTGAATAGATCATAAATAACTACTAGATCATGGGAAAAAGATGGAGAATTAATAACATGATAGATCTTATAGCTCCTTGTGGAAAAAAAGATTCATTCATTATCCACACGAATGTTCTCCCATAATGGGATTAATATTTTCACAAAAACAATCCCAATGTATGGTGTTGTGGAATTAATCTCTTGATGGATTTTGATATATAATATACATATAATTAAGAGTTCAATATCCAATACCATATTTCAGGCACACATTTTTTATTGTGTTATCTAGAAGGGACAAATGAGAAGATTTCCTTATGTTTGACATGTATCATGGAAAATAAATAATTTATTACTTGAATAGATAAGAATGATGAAAAATAATGAGACTTAATATAGGAACATCTACTTATATATCTGATTTCGCTTCATCTTCAATCACTTCTCTCCCAGTATGTCAGGTGTCGTAGTCTGTAGGATGTTTTCTGATGTGATTGTTGAATAGTTATTCGGGTTCATGGAGGCTCTTTTAGGGTAGATATTTCCCTCTAGTCACTCTTTGCTGCTGGTTCTCTTGTTATGGTACCTGGAGTGGACACATCTCTCTATCTCTACTACATATCTCTAATGTCGTATCATAAATCAAAATATTCAAATTTGGTTGACACTTTGGTGCTTCAAGAAGGTTTGGGTCTATTAGCCTGGGTTTTAAGTGACGGGGTTGCTCTGATTTTGGTGGGCTAGCGGTTTTGATATTTTTATGTGGTTTTTGGATGGTTTATGAGCAGTTCCTCTTTGATGAGATATTTTTTCCATCGGTGAATCAATTGGTGATTAGGTGATAATGGTGCATGGGTGAGAGATGCAGTGTTTGGTGGAGGTTATTTGTATATAGTTCCTTAGTTATTATTATTTTTTCAAGTGTTTTAAGTAGTGGAAAGGGATTCTGGTGGGTGGTTCTCACTATGGATAGTGAGGTCGTCATTGGTGAGGCTGGAATGTATGGGTTTTCATGGTATTTAGAATGATGTGGCACATAGAATGAGGAATTATAATGGTGTCAGTGTGAAAATGAAATTTTGAAACTTGTAAGATAAATTTTATTCTAATTCTTGTGTTTTTGGATGTGGATGGTTTGAAAAGGCAATGATGATAGTGATGTGTTGATGGTGGTTATTTTTTTTATATTTCATTGTGTTTTATGCCTGCTGACGTGTTCATATTTAATGTTTGTAATTTTTCTATATTTTAATTATAATTTCTGTGACTACCAGTAAACCATAAAGTGGATTTTTATAAAATAAAAAAGTGGTTTTAAGGATATTAGAAAAATTATTCATAATGTTTTTAGCAGAGAGTGAGGTTATTCTACATCATTATATCTTATATAGAATCAAATTATTTATTCTTGATGAATAAAGGAAATTATATAGTGAAACTTCATTGGCTAAGGATAACGAACTAATATCATGATTAAAGGGTGAGTTTTAGTTGTTTCATTTTTATCATAATGAAATTTAAACAGATTATAGATGTTGGATGAAAATAGAAAAGAAAAAATGAATTAAATATAAATAAACACAACTGAATATCATGTTATAATGATTCCTGGTGAAATATTGTTTATCAAACCATGATTTCACTCTAGTGGAATTGGTTAAATAATTATACTGACACATCATATCATGAGGTAATGCTTCTAATCCTCCAATAATTAGATGTAAAGAAAGAACATTGTAAAACACTAAAATTCTAATATATTGGTACATTTAAAGAATTCAATGTTTTTGATAGCTTTATCTACAAGAAACAATGAACTAAATTTAATCCATGATATGTTTAGAAATCAAAAAACATAGAAATTAAATAATAGGTCACAGATCGGCCACGGAGGGCGCATATCAACCACAGGCCACAGGGCACTGACCAGTAGTGAGGGCGCAGATCGGCCAAAGAGCGGTGGTCCAGTTGCGAGTCGGAGGACCGGTCAAGGGTCTGCGGTCTGGATGGGGGTCGGAAGACCGGTCGTGGGAGGATGGTCCAGTGACGATGGCTTGGCGGACGACAGCGGCATCTCGGCGGACGGCAGTGGCGACTCGGTAGAAGGCAGTGGCGGACAACAGAGCGGCGAGGGGTGGAGCCGTGGGGCACAGAGGTCACAAGGCGGGAGAGGTCGTGGGGCAGTGGTGTGGCCCCGTCGACTTTGTCGCATTCAACACCACAAATCATCACAAGATTTTAGAAGGGGTTGGTTCATGTTTTTTTGGCATGTACCCTCCGCGTTTGGGTGGTAAAAAATGGCTCAACATAAACCAGAATAAAGAATGTCAAACCATCACGAAATGATTGTTTCCAACCCGCAAAAGAAATCATCCGCGTTCTTTGTTTTAAAAGAAAGGAAGAACATGGGAATATAATCAGACACAAATTAAACCCCTACCTTGGGTTTTTCGTTGACGTTTGTGCAAGAAGGAAGTATGGACTTCGATTCGGCGTAGATGAAGGAACCCAACATCGGAAGAAGTCCTGAGGAAGAAGCTCAAAGACGAGGTCATCATTCTTCATTGGCGAAGTGCTCTTCATTGGAGGATCGTTCTTCGTGGAAGAACACATTCTACGTTGGAGAGATTTCTCCCACCAAGAGCTCTCTCTCCTTTTCCAACGAATGTTCTGAAAAGAAAACCCAAGAAAAATAAAATGTTTTCCCCAATTTTAATTGTTGGGATAATTTAAAATTAGATAAATTAATTATCTTAGTTGGCACAATTTAATGTGGTATGTTGTCATAATTTAATGTTGAGGAATATCAATAGGCTCCTCCACATTAATGAGGTAGTTGAGAAGTTTCTCCCTCAATAAGAGGGGTGTTCAAGAGGTTTAGGCCTCAGGTGGTCCTCACCACCATAACTTATCATGGGAGGTTAGGCTCAGGTGGTCCCCACCACCATAATCTCTCATGAGAGGCTATGGTTTGGTGTTCCCCACTACAAACTTCCACATGGAGTGGTTACAATAAATAAAATAAATTGTGTGATTTATTTTATTTTATTATTTCGAAAAAAACCCAAAAAAATACCTTTCACCCTCGACCAACTACTATCGAGGTGAATTTATCCTGAAGTGAAAACTGACACAGCGAGTTCAATGGTGCCCATATATTTCAATTCTGAGAACTGATTCATAAGATTAAAAAACCCACTCACACGTTGTCTGAACGTACCTGAAAAAAATTCAGAAATTCAGTATGGGCAGTTTGGGCCTCGGAATCACATGCCATCAATTTTTGGGGTCTTGTATAATTTCCATTTAATTAAAAAATCACATGGAAATTCTGGTTCTTTACAATATGGTCACCGTTATTTAGAATAAATCCATCAATTCTGGGGATACTTCTAGGGAAAAGTCACACCCTTAATATGAGGATTATCAACTACTTATATTTACTCTTAAATTATATTATATAAATTTATTATATCTACACTAATGCAATTATATTATTTTCATTAGTATACATTACTATTTTTGTATTGAGAATATTATCATATTTTATTCAAATACTTCATCTATTGAGAAAAAAGACCTTCATTCATGTATTCCAAAGACTACCTCTTCAAGACATAACTTGTTTAGTTTTACATCATCAAATTATGGATATGGATATAAGGATAGGATTAAAGATAATTATTATGTTTAAGCTATAAATAATATTTTATTAAGGAAAGGTTAATAATTAATTAATGATATGTCATAAACTGATCCTTGTTAATTTAGTCATTTAAAATAATCATACTAAGAGGTAAATAACATAACCAAATAAAATAATGTTTTTAATTTCCAAAAAATAATTTTATAAGTCATTAAAAATAATATATATCCCAATATTAAATAGAAAATATGATCATTTTTATTCTCATATAACGATATTATGAAAAAATCACCTTATAATCATTCACTGTGTGAGGGTATGTTCATATTTTTGTTTTTTTACCTCTTAATTTGAAAATATGATGAATTTATATCATTAATTAATATGAGAACATAATTAATAGGTATAATATGATATAAATGTTTAAATAATAAATTTTTTATGGAGATACTATATCATTATTTAATTCATTAATTAAGAAACCACTCTATATCATTACAAAACACAGAAACAAACTTGATATGGATTTCATCTTCAAGGATTAAGACTAAGACAATCATGTTTGTTGTTTAAAACAGGAAAATTATTATAAATTATACCAATAAAACTCTTTAATGATCTATTATTTAAATAATTTTAAATTAGAATGAACATAGAAACCTATATTATGAAACTCGTACAAACAATGAAATCTATAAACACACAATGTGAAAATGTTGAAGAGTTCCTATAGAAAATGAATATTTATAAAGAGTATGAATGAAAATTGATATTATTATTATTTTTAATTAAAGTATTTTGACATATATGTTTCTAATATATGAGGTTGAAGTTTGTTTTTAGAATTAAATAATAAGAGGTATAGTTTTCATCTCAAATATTCTTTCTTTGGGACTCACATTCTATTATGAACCCAATATCATATATATGATTTATGTACTTCCAATTTGAGTTATAATATTATTAATTATAAATTTTTATCATATAATCTAGAGTTATTTATAAGACCTTTCTTTCAGGGGGTTTTGATATGAATGTTTCTAAATAAGTAAGGGGTTTTTTATTCCAATTTTGAGCCTTTTAAACATAAAACATTTTTTGGGTCATGTATTGTTTTTATGAGTTATTAATTACCCTAAGATATAATTTTATCATTGTTTCAGTAATTCGTGTTATTTTCTATCCAAATAGTGTTCCCTTATACAATTGGTAATTAATTCAATAGTTTCCCCAAAAATAATGAATTTTGGAAACTCAACATTATTTCATTGAGTTATGATACCTATCATGATAATATTTCATATAAGTTGTCCACATTATACATATATTTATCCTACTATTTTATATTATAAAATTTTATATAGCGATATACATTCCTACCACATAAAAAATTTGATAAATATGTCTCCATTCTTGAGTTTTGTTCTTTTGCAATCATCCATATTCTGTCTCTGGATGGATTAGAATAATCTTATTATGTATTGACTTATTCCTATACACATTTATCTCTATGGTATAAACATAAATTTTTTGAAAAATTTATATTTTATGATTTTAAAAAATATATATATTTTTCTTTTGATATGGGGAACGTATTACTATTCCCTATGTTTTACTTCAAATACAAATAATTTTTTGAATGTTGTCTTTATATTATCATTTCATCCACCTCCTTCTTATGGATGGTGTTGGTCAGAGTGGATACTCAAGAGGGGGTGAATTGAGTTCGAATTAAAATTTCTGTCAAAAATATTTCTATTAAAAACTACCAAATTAAATAAAAAATTAAACTGTAGTGAATTTATAAAGCTTGAAAGGTTTCAATTAGTTTCTCAAAAACTGATTATTTCTCAGTTAATTGAATTTGAAGGTTATGTTAGCTTTTGAAACTAATTTACTGGCTAACAAAAATTACAAACACTTGATAGTTTTACTATCAGAGTAACTTTTAAATAGATTTGTATGCAAAGTACTTAGTAGCAGAATAATAGTTTTAATGAAAATAAACAAGCACAACTGTTTTAAACCAAGTGGTTCAGTCTCAAGAAGATACTTAGTCCTCTTAAACAGTTTTATATAAACTATGATCCACACCCTGGATCGGGGTTTACAACAGTACTCAGACTATCCAGGTCCTCAGACCTTTACCATAGTTTTTCGTGGGAAAGAAACTATAACAACAGCTCACAGGTTTTCCAGGTCCTCTAACCTCTACCAATAAACACAGTGGGATACAAGAGTGTAAGGGAAAGATTGAGTGAGGATTTAGAAATCCTTCAGTTCAACACAGGAGACAGTGTGTGCCTAAAAATACAGTGCACACACACTGCTCACAATGTAAATAAATGAAACACAATAGAGCTAAACAAATAGATATGAGTTTATAATTCTCTATGTGTTTTGAGTGAATCTCTGGAATCCTTGGATTGATACAGAAGAATCTTTGAGTCCCTCTTGGGTTTTAGTCAAGAAAAACTGAGTGTCATTTTTGTACTTGAATTCCTGGTCTATGTTGATCAGCATGATCAGCTTTAATGAAGGTAAAATCATTGAAGCTCTTTACTCCTTGAATTTCCAGGTTCTATAGATTCAATATGTAATCTTCTTTCTTATTCTATGCATGAAGTCCTTGTTTATCTCCAGATGATTGTCTCATATGTGCATGGAAAGACTGATCTCCCGACCACCTTTTTCTTTAGTATATCAAGGTTCCCTTATAGAGCTTTAGCTTCGGCAACGGGAATGATTACCTTTTTACAGGTACGAGGTATGGTTCCTAAAATTCCAACAACTATCATTAATTATTATTAGGTTCATTAAAGACATCAAATATCATCGTTTCTAAATAAACAATAGAACTTGAGTTTAGAGAAATAGTGACCGGTTTTCATCAGTATCTCTTTGTATTAGTGAGCTTAAATCGGTGGACTTGAGTCAGTAGGTCGGTACCGGTAGCTGTTACTCCTAATAACAATTGACTATGTATCAGTGATAGTGACTCTGTATTGGTAGCTCCTCTTATCGGTAGCTCTTCTATATAGGTAGCATCATTGTATTAGTGGCTCTCTCTATCGGTAACTAACCTATATTGGCAGCTGTCTGTCTGTCTATAATAGTAGACTTCATATCACTAGCTTTCTGTCTGTCTGTATCGGTAGAATATATATCAGTAGCAGTCTGTATGCCTATATCAGTAGCTCTTGATTATAACAGTAGACTCTGTCTATCAAAGATCTTTTCTTATCGGTAGACTATGTCTATCGGTGACTATGTGCATATTTTCAATTCAATAGTAGGATGACATAATTTAACAAATAGATAGGATTATCAAAACATTTTAAAACATAATTTTTGTTATCAAAACATGTGAGGTCAATAATCTCCCCCTTTTTATAATCCCAAATTATGGCATTGTAATCCAAAATAATAATTAATATAATAGTATAACATACATTGGGTCTCACTTCTCAGTGTGAGTAATAGAAGATTCAAATGTATCAGAGAATAGAGTATTACATGAAAATGTATCAGAGGTATGAAACAATTGTATCAGAGGTAAAATTATAAAATAAATGTACCATAGGTAGAATATATTATGCTCATCTTCCATATTTCTCCCCCTTATATAAATTAGGCTTATATTTCATATTTATCCCCCTTTGTGATTAAAAAAAGATGTTAACAATGGATGAGAGAAGTAACAGAAGATAAAAAATAATAATATCATATATATTTCTCGGTGAAAAAATACATAGAAATACTAAAATAATACAAGTGATTCCTATCAAATGTCATGGGCACTATTCAATCCACCTCCTCAGCATGTGATTTTTATTTTACCTTGGAATCAGAATTGGATTCAGGATGGGTAGATGCAGATGGAGGCTTGGGAACACCAGTGATAATCAGAGGATGCTGAGCTACTGATACAATGCCTGACCTATAATGTGGAGCCCTTTGGGTGATCGTAGGAGAGAGAATTAGGATTTCTTGTGATGGTGTCATATGAGGAATGGAGACAGACTGAGCAAAGGCAGGAAGGGATGGAGGTACAATGAAAGGGGTACTGTCTACATGCATAAATGGCAGCAACAGATTCCTAAAGTCCATAATGATTCCTCCTATGCCTTCCATTGTATATATAAAGTCATCCTTGTTGTCCATAAACTTGTCTAGAGCAGGAGTCAACTCCTTAAGCTTGCTTACTTATTCTTTGAAAGCTTGAGTGACTGGGGGTAGTTTCAGGTTCCCTAATAGAATCTTGAAATGGTTGTTCAACTGATGTTTAGTGTAGACCCTTTGGAAATATTAATACCATTTTTCTTTTACCTCTTTCTAAGAATCAGTGGCCTCTCTCATAAAATTATGAACAATCCGCCCTATATCCCTAGTGGTAGTCACCAATTGGGTTAAGGCATCCAAGTCGACAGAGCCACTGGTGGAAGTCTGTCCATTCTCTTTGCTCATTATTGCTCGAATATGCTCAACATGCAAAGAAGGCATGGTAGTACACATAGGTACAACAGTAAAGGCTACTATTTCCTTAAAATATTTAGTCAGCCCACTTATGAGATTTTTCACAAAAGTGTCCTAGGTAATGACATGCTACTCCATGGAATTCTTAAATCCCTCAAAAACAGATACCATCTAGATAACTATATTTTTGAAAAATGAAAAATCCTTGCCGACTTGAGATTTAGAGCTCATATAAGACTCCATTGAGACAACTAATTTTTTTAGAGATTCAACATCCTCTTCCAAACTTGAAACTTGATTCTGGAAGGTCTTGACTTCATCCAAAACACTAGATACTGATTCAGTCATCACTGATCGAATAGATGATATTAAAGAGGTTTCCATTCTTCTAATCTATTCTATAAAACAGGTCTTGAGATTAGAATTCAACTGGTTTAAATAATATCTTCTTACTATATCCTTAGGGAATGTTTCAGAAAGGAGATTATAAGAGACAGGAGGTCTACTGATGGCTATCTCATCTTCTAAATCAGGATAATCCAATCCAAAAGCTACAAAACCTGGGTCTTTAGCCCAGTCTTCAATCTCATGAGCTACTGAAATAGTACCATGTCAGATGGGATACTCCCCCTGAATTTTTGAATTCACCTAAACATGTATATCAACATCATCTTGATCAGTCATGTCTTCCTCAGAAGAATCATCCACAACCATATCTATTTAAGCAACAAGTGGCTCATTTGGAATAGTGCAGGTTCTTCCATCTCAACCAAAACAGCCTCTTCTGGCACACCAGAATTCCCAATTAGTGGACTTAATCTCAAAACACTCTCATCTGAACTAACAGAAACATGTTATCTATTATCATATACTTTTTCATCATTCTCAAGTGTAGGCTGGTCTTCCTCATCTATAAGGGATTTTTCATTGATTACTCCTAACATATTTTCTTTTCCAGATGATTCAATTTCATCAACCGGGCTTGGAGGTTAGTTCGGATCCCTTATATTAGCTACAAATGTATCCTCCTCATCAGTATCATCACTATACTGAGGTTCCTCTTCATTAGGTCCTAGAATTGGATCTCTTTTGTCTCTTGGCCTATTGGGGTGATCAACAGGGTTGAACTTATCATACACCCTCTCATCATAAATAACTCATTGCCTTCTCCATGGGTTCCAGCCAATCATCAAATATTTAGAGAATGTGCTTTTGATGAAAAAATTGTTCCTCACAACTATTGTATCATCCTGAGACTCAGCTATTCCTTTCACCTTGATCATTACTGAAATCAACTTTGCAAAGAATAAAGCATTGGATTTTGACTTAGGCCTGATCATAACATCAATTTGGATCATAAAAATCCTACACATATTTACCTTGACACCATGCCTTAGAAAATGTAACAAATAAATGTTTGGTATCTAAAATTTGAAAAGTCCCATCTTCTTGGACATAGCACATGTTGAATGAATTTGAATAACAGCCGATTTTCTCCAACAATCTCAGCAGCCACTACCTTTCTTTGTTTTCCACAACCAGTGTGCTCTTCCAAAGTAACCTCATATTCAATAATGTAACTAGTAAGGGGTATTGTCATCATGGTATACCCAAAAACATCCTCATCGGGAACTTTCAAACAATCTTCCCATTCAAAAAAAGAAAAAGAAATTTCCGTTCCATTCACGAATGAAACCATTCTGTTTTCTTCTTCAGACTTCTCAAAACGAACAAAATAAGAAAACTCCTTAACCAAAATCGGATAATAAGGTCCATTGTTGTTTGCAAAGAATTCGGGCCATCCTTGTTCCTCCAATACTTTTAGAATCAATGACTTTGTCGGCAAGAGCCATTCCACATTGAGTTCCTTTTCGATCACTACGTCTCTATTCTGCAAATGCGGCTTCACTGTATGCCTCCCCGACCTTGTTCTACTTACACTGCCACTACCTTCAGGTCCTATTTTCTGATTCTTCGCACATGGATCGTCTCTATCATCCCTGAATGCTGGGAGTTTCCTTCTTTCCATCTCCAATCGAAGAACATAGGGTTACGCATAATCCGGGGGTTCGAGAAGTGAGGATTGAAGAGAGGAGAGTTTGCTGTGTATTGAAATGTTACTAAGGCTTAGATTTTATCATTTAGGAATAGAACTATAATAAAAAGGATTATACTAAAAACAATAAGGGTTTCGGCTAATGAAAATGAAAAATAGACAACACATGACATATCAGTGACAATTATCGGTGAGAACCATGACGGTGAGGTTTACCTATCAGTGAGGTCTACCTATGGGTGAGGTTTATTTAGGGGTGATGATTTCTAACAGTGAGTATTTCTAACAGTGAGTATTTTTCTAACAGTGAATATTTTTCTAACGGTGATGATTTTTCTAACAATGAAGATTTTTCTAATAGTGAGGATTTCAATCTTTGAGGATTTGGCCAACGGTGAGGATTTGGCTAATGTTGAGGATTGGGATAACGGTGAGGATTTGGATGACGGTGAGTATTTGGATAATAGTGAGGATTTGGCTAATTGTGAGGATTTGGCTAATGGTGAGGATTTGGATTTACAAAGTCAATCATTCTTAACTCATGTCTAATGTAACTTAACCTATATGAACATAAAGGCTTGGTGAATATGTTAGCTAATTGATGTTCAGTACCTATAAATTCAAGTGTAATATCACCCTTTTGGTAATGATCTCTCAAAAAGTGGTGGCTTACCTCAATGTGTTTGGTCCTAGAGTGAGATATAGGATTCTTATAGACATTGATCGCACTAGTGTTATAACAGTTTATAAATACATGTCTAAAATGATATCCGTAGTCCAATAATGTATGTTTTATCCACATATTTTCTGCACAGAAACTACCAGTAGTAATATATTCTGCTTCCTCAGAAGACAATGCAAAAGAGTTCTGCCTTTTACTACACCAAGATATCAGTGACTTATCTAGATCATGACATGTTCCAAAAGTTCTCTTTATGTCTAACTTGAATCCTGCAAAGTTAGCATCTAAATAACTTATTAAATCGAATGATTATACTTTTGGATAAAATAATCCTATATTAGTAGTATTTTTAAAATATTTGAAAAATTCATTTAACAACAAGCAAGTGTGACTATTTTGGATTAGCTTGAATCTTGCACACAAACACACACTAAAGATAATATCTGGTCGACTAGCATTAAGGTAAAGTATACATCCAATCATACCTCTGTAGTTGGTTTGATCCACTGGTTTTCCAGTTTCATCAGCATCCAACATAAAAATAGTACTCATAGGTGTATCACTTTCCTTAATACTATCCAAACCAAAACGTTTTAAAAGATCCTTTGTACACATATTCTGATTTAAAATAATACCATTTTCATTTTGATAAACTTGAAATCCATGAAAATATTTGATTTCATCCTTTAAAATCATTTCAAATTCAATTTACATACACTTTGAATGATCAATACACAATTCATTTTTAGAAGATCCAAAAGTAATATCATCAACATAGATTTGTACTATCAAAACATATTTGGAAATTTTTATAATAAAGAGAGTTGGATCAGCAATCCCATTATAAAACCCTTTTAAAATAAGAAAACTACTAAGTCTATCATACCAGCTCATGGGGCTTGTTTTAAACCATATAGAGCTTTAGAAATCTTAAAAACTCGATTTGGAAAATGAGGATTAGTAAATATAGGTGGTTGTTCAACAAAAACATCTTTGATTATAAAACCATTTAGAAAACCACTTTTAATATCCATTATATATAACTTGAAATTCAGATGATTAGCATAGGAAAGTAGAATCCTAATATCTTATAATCTAGCTACAGGTGAAAAGGTTTCCTTATAGTTTATTCTTTCCCTTGACTATATCCTTGTGCAACTAGTCTTTCCTTGTTTCTAATGATATTTTATGATTCATCAACATTATTTCTATAAACCCATTTAGTGTCTATGGTCAATGTTTCCTCAGGTATGTCAACTAATTCCTAGACTCTGTTTCATTAAAATTGATTTAATTCTTCTTGAATATCTTTTTCCCAAATTCATCATGGATTTCATCATTGATATTTTTAGGTTCTAACTGTGAATGAAAGGGTTGACGTTCAACCTAATTTCATAGAGAAGCTCTAGTTTGTGTCCCTATATCAAGATTACCTAAAACAACATCCAAAGGATGACTCTTTAGAATCCTAGTTGGTCTGGTCAAGGTACGACTAGAGAGTTCAGGTTCTTCTGTAGGTTTGGTTCCAATAGAATTTGGTTCTAGAAAATTTCCAGAATTACTTGATTTCATAGCAGGTTCACTGCTTTTATCATTAATGTCTAGAATAGACAAATATTCTTTAATATTTTCAAGAGAAGTCTTAGGTTCATGCGGATCAGTTTCATCAAATTTCATATGTACTAATTCTTCCACACACTTGACTCTTTTGTTAAAGACTCTATAATATTTAATAGTTATAGTGTAACCAAGAAAGATTCTCTCATCAGTTTTAGAAGAAAACTTGTCAAGATTATCCTTAGTATTGGGAATAAAGACTTAGCAACTAAAAATTATAAAGTAATTAACTTTAGGCTTCCTATTATTCCACAGTTCATAAGAGGTATTTTTAAGAATAGATCTGATCTAGACTCTATTTATAATATAACAAGTTGTATTTACAGCTTTATCTCAAAAGTAAATAGGTAGGTCATACTCATTAAGCATTGTTCTTGAAATTTCGTGAAGGGTTTTATTCCTTCTTTCAACTCACCATTCTATTGAGGTGTCTTAAGGGCATAGAAGTTATGATTGTAGCCATTATGTTAGAAATAGGTTTAAAATCATAATTTTCAAACTCACGGCCATGATAGCTTCTTAGGGTCTTAATCAGAAGTCCACTAAGGTTCTTTAGAGACGTGGAGTGTTTAATAAATTAAGAGAAAGCTTCACTTTTGTGAGGTAGAAAATATACCCAAGTATATCTAGAAAAGTCCTCTACTATGACATAAACATAATGATTTCCATTTAAACTAGAAATTATAGAAGGTCCAAAGAAATCCATTTGAACCAAATCGAGAGGTTTAGAAGTTGAAACTTCTTTCTTTAATTTGAATGAAACTCTATGTTTCTTTCCCTTTTGACAGGGAGTACAATCTTTTTCTGATGGAAATTTCAGGTGAGGTAGGTCTCTAACTAAATTTTTCTTAGTCAGTTTCTTAAGTGAATGAACATTGCAGTGTCCTAACATTTTATGCCATAGCCATGAATCTTTGTGAAAAGCGTTTAAACAAGTAACCTTTTGTTTGCCTAAAGAATTTTAATCTACAGCATAAACATTTTCATTTCTTAAGGCAGTAAATAGTAAAGCATTTTTAGCATCAAATATATTGCAAGAATCATTTTAAAATTTAACATTGAAACCATCATCACACATCTAAGAAATGATTAATAGGTAGTATTTTAATCCATCAAAAAATAATACTTTAGAAATTAAAATTGAATCAGTGTTACCAATTTTTCCTAAGCCAATGAGTTTTACTTTTGAATTATCAGCAAAGATGACATGTCCTCCATCAACATTAATTAAACTTTTGAAACATGAGTAATCTCTAGTTATATGTCTTGAACATCCGCTGTCCAAGTACCATATCTTCTTATAGGAACTTTTCAAGCAATTCTCCTACAAAACAAGTTTAAACAGAAAATGATTTTGGTACCCAAATTTTATTGGGTCTAGACAGGTTAGAAAGAAAAACCTTATTCATCCATATTCATCCAATCTGTTTCCCATAAATATCAGATTCAAAATATTTTTAATAATGCATTCTGTTTGGTCTAGTAGAACATGAAAATTTATATAAATCAAAAGAATTTCTAGGACTAGAACTAGCACAAAACTGTCCAATGTTTGGAATAAATTAATGTTTAACAAGTTGTCTCTGTCCAGGTTGGTATCCTAAACATGTAGTGTACTCTGGTGCAACTTGTTTTCCAAGAATTTGAGTTAGATTATTCTTTACATTTTTGAAATTTTCGAAGTCTATTCTATGTTTCTCACTGGAAAATTTAAGTTGAGTATTCTCCTTTAACAGTTGAGAATTATTTTACTTTTCTTTACTAAGATTAGATTTTACGGTACTAGTCAAGGCATACAATTTATTTAATGACTTGTTCTTATCTTTCAAATCATTACAAGTATCTTCTAACATATTACAGTATTCAAATAATTCAGATTTAGTCATATTTTTATCACTATTTGAATCACTTTCATTCCCAGAATAATAATCATTCTGCATAGGGGAGACATGTACCTCATATTTTTAGTCATAAAACACATGTTGGCATGATTATTTTCAGAATCAGAAGCCTCAAACTCACTTGTGTTGTCCTCTAAAGCACTCCATGTTTCCTTCATTACTTTCTTATATTTTATATCCTTGTTGTAGTGTTTCTTCTTGAAATTCAATTTCAGACAATCAGCCTTTATATGTTCTTTCCTTTTATATTCATAGTATATTATCTCATCATCTTTATCACTTTTCTTCCAATCTTTCTTCCAGTCACCTCGTTGGTCATACATACCCTTATAGTTTGGTTTTCTGAAAAATTTCTTCTTCCTATAGATTTTCATGAATCTCCTGGCTATTTTATCCATCTCTTCTTCACTATCGGAATTTGAACCTCCACTTATTGAGCTTTCAGTTGGTATGTAAACTTTCTCCTTGTACATTCTCTTTGAGACAGTAGAATTAGATGCCACTGATCTCTTCTTAGGATCATCATCATCCTCATTATTTACCTTTAGTTCTTCTTCATACATCATCAACTTACAAATTAACTCCATAACAGGTAGTGAAATTATATCACTTGACTCTCTTAATGAAACAGATGAGCCTCTCAATCTTTCTGGAAAACATCTGTGTATTCTCATGATTTTCTCATTTTCTGGAACAACTTTTCCCAGTGAGCTCATATTATTAACTATCTCATTGAACCATAGATACATGTCCGAAATAGGTTCATCAGGACTCATTTTAAAATTTTCATATTTAATAGTTTAAGTGTTTAATCTCATTTATTTCACATTGGTTGTTCCTTTATGTGAAACATCGACAGTATCATAGATTTCATGTGCTGTTTTACAAGAAGAAATTCTGTTAAACTCTTCATCTCCAAGAGAGAAGTAAAGGGAATTTAGGGCTTTACAATTATTGCTGTAATCCGATTTTGTAGCGTCATCCCATGTAGCTCTAACAGTCTTTGGAATCTCATACTCAGATTCTACAACCGTCCAAATATCAAATCGTATACTTTATAAATGAATTTTCATTTTTTTCCATTGGGAATATTTAACAACATTAATGAAAGGCGGCATGTTGGTAGTAGAACCTTCTAATATGTTATCCATAATTAGATTTTAACAAATATATTTAAAGAGATAAAATTTAGAACTAACAGAAATTTATGATCATTAAGATACAACTAAAATCACAGTTGAAAAAATAGAGTGTTTGGAAATCCTTTATTAATAACAACCCTCTAATACCAAATGATGGTCAGAGTGGATACTCAATAGGGGGGGGGGGGTGAATTGAGTTCCTATTAAAATTTATGTTAAAAAGATTTCTATTAAAAACTCCCAAATGAAAAAAAAATTAAACTGTAGTGAATTTATAAAGCTTAAAAGGTTTCATCTAGTTTCTCAAATAATGATTATATCTCAATTAACTTAATCTAGAGATTAAGTTAGCTTTTGAAACTAATTTAATAGCTAACAAAAATTACAAACACTTGCTAGTTTAACTATCAGAGTAAGATTAAAATAGATTTGTATGCAATGTACTTAGCTATAGAATAATAGTTTTAATCAAAATAAACAAGCACAAATGTTTTTAACCAAGAGGTTCAATCTCATGCCGAGACTTAGTCCCCTCAAATAGTTTTATATAAACTATGATCCACACCCTAGATCGGGGTTTACAATAGTACTTAGACAGTCCAGGTCCTCAGACCTCTACCACAATTCTTTGTGGGAATACAACAACAACAACAACTCACAGGATGTCCAGGTCCTCTGACCTCTACCACTATCCACAATGGGATACATGAGTGTAAGGGAATGATTTAGTGAGGATTTAAAAATACTCATGTTCAGTACAGAAGGAAGTGTGTTCCTAAAAATACAGAGCACACACACTGCTGAAAATGTAAATAAATGAAACACATTAGAGATAAAAAAATAGAGGTGAGTTTAGAATTCTATATGGGTTTTAAGTGAAGCTATAGACTCCTTGGATTGATGCAGATAATTCTTTGAGTTCCTCTATGGTTTCAGTCAATAACCAAATAGTGTCATTTTTGTATTTGACTTCTAGGTCCAGGTTGATCAGACTAATCAGCTTGAATGAAGTTGAAATCGTTAATGCTCTTTACTCATTGAATGTTCAGGTTCTACAGATTTAGTATGTATTATTCCTTCTTCTTTTATGCATGAGGTCCTTGTGTATTTCCAGAATATTTTCTCGTATGTGCATTGAACGACTAATCTCCAGACCACCTTTTTCTATAGCACTTCTTGGTTCCCTTATATAGCTTTAGCTCCAGCAATGGGAATGATTACCTTTTTACAGGTATGAGGTACAGTTCCTGAAATGCCATCAACTGTCATTAATTATTAGCACGTGCATTAAAAACATAAAATAAGACCATTTCTAAATAAACAATAGAACTAGAGTCTAGAGAAACAATGACTAGTTTTCATCAGTAGCTCTTTGTATCAGTAAACTTGAATCTGTGTACTTGAGTCAGTAGGTCTGTATTGGTAGCTGTTACTCTTTATAACAATAGACTACGTGTCAGTGACAGTGACTCTGTATTGTTAGCTCCTCTTATCAGAAGATGTTCTATAAAGGTATCATTGTTGAATCGGTGGCTCTCACCATCGGTAACTCACCTATATTGGTAGCTGTATGTCTGTCTCTAATGGTAGACTTCATATTAGTAGGTGTCTGTCTGTTTGTATGGGTAGACTTTATATCAGTAGCTGTCTATCTGCATGTATCAGCAGCTCTTAATTATAACAGTAGACTTTATCTATTGGTGATCTTTGCTTATCGGTAGACTATATATGTATCGGTGACATTGTGCATACAAGTACACTTACTCCATTGGTAGGTCTGTATCAGTGACTCAAAAACAAAACACTTATAAGTTCTATGCAAATCATATCCAGATTGAGTTAGTATTATTTCAGAGTATGTATACACATAAATAAAAATTTATTAAAATATTAAAATGACAATTTTTATATTTTTTTCAATTCAATAGTAGGATTACATAATTTAACATATAGATAGGTTTATCAAAACATATTAAAACATAATTGAGATTATCAATACAGGTGAGGTCAACAGATGTGTTATAATCATGTTATCCATTTTATTGACATGGGAAAAAAGTATTGTAATTTTCTTTTTTATTGAATAATAATGTAGGAATATTTTTTATTTGATTTTTTTATTTCGCAATATGTAGAAAACAGTGCTTTATTGAGTCAAGGGTTCCCTAGGGAATAGAATAAAAGGTCTCGATGACTACTATGAAGAATGAATTAGACACAATTAGGTTATAGTGAGGCTAGAATTATATATCCCCTCAATGTATCGATAGGTCTCATGAGACAATATATGTTTATTTATTTTCCTTTTCCATCTAAATTCAAAAAGATATACTAATTATCATCTTGAAGACAGGTAAATGTATTTTTACATGGCCTTGGAACCATGTTTTTGTTTTTTGGATTTATGAATTACATTAGTATGAGATCAGTATTATTCATATCTATTTTTTCATTTATTTTCATAGATATTTCATATTATTGGTTTCATATTGAGTATGGATTCTCTTTTTACCAATTTGTACCATAATATTTTTGCCATGTTTATGGCATGATTGCTTTGTCAGTATGCTTCGCTTACTCAACATTTTTGATCAACCCTTCTTGTGTTTATGTTTCCCCATGTCATAAAGAAATGTTATACATGTGACATGATGAGGAGGATATCATGTTTGAATTTTTTTTGGGAGACTATGATTAATTATTTTGTATTATATAGTTTTTTATAAAATGGGGAAATTATCTATTTTATATAAAGAACGATAGATTTAAAATTTTATGTTTGGTCCAAATTTAAAAAAGATCTAATCATGGAAAGATCCATTATATATAATATATTCAATAATAATTATTTATTTTAATATTTATGGATGCTTATATCTTGGTAAAATATCTGATATCAATGTAATTATGAAAAGTATGAGTCTATGAGCACCATATCGGAGAGTGCAAGTTTGGAGCATCACATTAGGTATTGATAGAAAGGTTTTTCTAAATGTAGATATTATAATATTTATTGAGTATAATATAAGGACTTATATGTTATTTTTTATCAAAATTTCAATGGTATATATAACCCATTAGAATAGAATATGTTTTAATGGTAAGGTGATAATGCAAATTTTATTTTGGAATTAAGATAAGAAAATATCAGTGAAATCGAAAATATTAGTATAGTTATTGTATACCATTCAATTTTTTTAAATTGTACGTTGTAACATTTTACCACGATATAAGTCATTATCTAGATACTGAAAGGGTATATACATGGGGATAGATGATCCGAGGGGTAATCATTTTAAAAAGGGTTGTTTGAGCATTAACATAATCATCACTCTAATGAAAATTTTTTCGGACTAAAACTTAATGCCTAAAGAGATACTATTGGGGGAAGGCATTAGAAAATCACACCCACTTTAACAACCATTATGATGGATTTAATAATGATGTTAATTAATTCTGATAGGGACCAACCCGAAAAATGATCATGGATATCCAAGGATTAGAAAAACAAGAGTCATATTTTTATTCAAATGTTTCATTTTTTAGAAACAAAGGTGTTATATGGGAATAAATATTCAGATTGATTTTTTAGATACATATTTTTAAAATTATTATAAACATTTTTCATTTAGTAGTCTGCTGATATAAGATCAAAAAAATTATTCAAGGAAAGGTATCAATCAAGAAACAAGTATTTATTATAAATGAATAAGGTATAAAACTTAAGTGTTTGAGAATTTTTTTTATATTCCTATAATAATGTAAAAAGTTAGTTTCCTAGCCTTACATAACTTAGTAAAATTTATATTCTAATAATCCTAAAACTCTTAGTTATTCTTCTTTGCGAGTGATATTTATTGATAATGTTATACTATATTCTATAATTAATTAGGACTATGTTAATCATAAATGGGATATTCTTTAGTATTTTTACATTAAAGGTATATAAAAATATATTAAATTTAATATATAACCATGAAATGTGATTTTGTGAAAATTTTATATTTGTTCAATATAAATGTTGACAAAAAAATTATTTTTACGAGGACACAAATTTTTTATAAAATAAAATTTATACTGAGGTAACAAATGGTTAATTTGTGTTCAAAAAATGGAGATAGTGACAGTTGTTATCATCAGAATTGATTTTTTTTTATTGATCCATTATATTTTTTGTTATGTTTGAAAAATTCATAGGATAATAATAAATGTTTATTGGTGTGTAACCCTATGAACTAGTCATTAATAGAATCTATGGGTTATAAATTGGGTTAATTTATCAGGGAATATATAATCTCATTATGGATTAATATATTTGTGATTTAAATTTGATTTTAAAATGTCATATTAATGAGATTATATGATTATAGTATAAAGTTTTTTTAATTATTTTAGTAATGAATAATTTTGTTATTTAATGGATATATTGGTTATTTGGAGCATATATTTCATTGATTACTGAGTGTAGAAAATTTAATGAGAGTTTACTATAATCTTGGATGTCTAGTTTTTGGATTAAGATAATATGTATGATAGAAACCAATTCAAGGTAACCAAGGCTGAGCCAATAATGATATATGTCGAACTATGTCAGATATATTTTGAACCGAGTCTGATATTTTTTGTGTTGTAATAACTAAAGGATAACATGATAATGTTAGAAATTGATAATTATTGAGGTTTTTTTTGTGTTTATTTATTATAAATCAGTTAAAATGACCATCAATCATGTTAAAGAATTTTGTTTTAATAATTGTTGATTCTGGAAGGAACCATGGATGTGATTTACAATGTAAATATTACCTTGATGAATAACCCCTTGTAATTAGAGATGGTTTGAGAAAAATTGTTTTTATATAAAATTATCTATAAAAAATATGATTAAAAAAATGTTGAAAACACACCAAGGAAGAAAAAGATAATCCTCATTACTGATCAAGTGATAATTATGGTGAAGGAAAGAATATTCAATTTCCTATATGTCAAAAATGTTGGAAGAATCATGGGGGAAATTTCCATCAAGGGATAGTTAAATTCTATATGTGCAAGGATAATGGAAATTAGACCCAAATGTTTATGGGAAGAGAGAAAATAAAAAAAATGTTACTTCAATAATAAGATATCTAAGAATTATGGGACTCAACGACCTAATCCAAGGAACAATAAGGGAGATAGTCATAAAATACCATATGAAAACGGAAAACTATAAGAAACCACTACAAAAAATCTGATAGTTACTTTTAGCATTATATTTTCTAGTTTCCTATATCATGTAAGTTTTCACTAACTACTGGATATTGAGTTATAAATAAAAATCCCATCTGGTATGATTTTAATATAAATTTGCTTTAGGATAGTGAGAAGTTAATTTTTTTGGATATAGATCTCACTCTATTAGTAAAATAATATGTGAAATTCTAAACTTGTAATATCTATTTATAAAGTTCTTATAAAAAAAATGTCATCTCATTCAAAACCCTAAATAAACCCATGACCATATTATGGTTTATGGTTAATAATAAGTTCCCTATATTAATTATACTAACATTATGAGTGAAATTATAGGGATATAATTCATTTATGTTGGGAGAATGCTATACTATAAAGTTATAATATATCATTTCCTTAAATAAGTTAATGTGTTTGATAGCTTGTTACACATGAAAAACTAAACTAACAAGAAACTATGATATGTTTCAACGTTAACATAACCTAGTTCATGAATTAGAGGGAATGACTATGAGTAATTAATTTATTAAATATATGTATATAAAAAATAAAGGACACCATTTATATGAATTAAATTCATTTATTTTACCTAAAATGTCAAATAAGATCATTTATTATTTACAAAATTGTTTTTCTGATAAATTTCATTTTAAGTGACACAAATTTATATTTAAGAAAAAAAATATTATTAATGATAAATTATGCTTGATATTAATAATTGGTTAATCCCAATTTAGTTGGTAAATCTTATAAAATAGGAATATAAGATTTAATATTTGAAAATGTCATTTTTTTAATAAATAGTATTTTTATTATGATTTAGGATTTTTTTGAAAACATGAACATAATTTTTTTGAAATTTGAAATTATTAAAATTTAGCCCCATATTTTAATTTCTAAAATCAAAAATAACAGATTTTGAATATTAAATATTTATCTAAAAAGGTTAGTTTTTATTTGAAAATTATTAATTTCATGAAACTTGTCATTTGTATATTTTTACCACTATATAAAATGACCCAGAAATTTATAAATCGTATTACGTAATAAAATATGAATTTTAGGAATAACACTATATATTTTAAAAATGTTTTTTCAATTTAAAAATCCTATTAAAAACACTTCCATAACTAATTAAAATGTTACTATAATATGTAAACACTATTTTTAAATTCCTTTCTTTGAATAAAATAAATTCGAGAGATATTTGGTTTTGGATTGTCTTATAAGCCTCATACATTTTATTTTTAATATAATAAATCTAATTTTGTAATTAAAATGAGTATCCAATATAATTATACCTTATATATTCAATAAAACCCAAAAAAATTTATTTATCTAAAAATAGTTATTACACAATTTAGTGAATTTATATTAAAATTTATTTTTCACACACATAAAAAATTTATTTGAAAAAAATAATTTTAAAAATAAATATTTAACAAATTAGTGAAAAATTTAAATCTCAAACTTTATCATTACATTTATGGTTTAAAAACTAATTATAAATGTAAAAAAAGTTTGGGTAAAAGTACATAACATAAAAAAAGAAAATTGAGCACTCAAGTTTATCTAAAAAATGATTTTTTGAGGTGAGATTCAAACAAAAATAATTTTCCTCTCTTATTTTTAAATTGTTTTAGTCTTTTCCACCTAAATAGTAGACTTATATTATCTAAATGTAATGGTTAATCTCAAAATGACCCTTTCATTCACATAAAAAGGGTAACATCTTTACCATTTTCAGAAAATCCAATCATATCATTTTTTCCTTGAAACTAAAAACTTTTTATCCTCAAAGAACCCTCTCCCACATTAAAAATATTTTTTCACCATTACTTAGAATAAGGCATTCATTTCCAAAGATACTTCTAAGAAAAAATCAAGTCTATTTCGTTAGGATTATCTACTACTTAACATTTACCCTTAATTATCATATTTTAAATATATTATATCAACTATAATATAATTATATTCGTATCATTTATATATTTTAATATTTACATATTTAAAATCTTATCATTTATTATTCAAATATCCCCATCCATTAGGGAAAACAAAAATGGTGTTTGTGTATTGTACAGACTATTACTCCTACGATGTAACATGTTTCATTTTATTTCAAACCATATAATGACGGATATAAGGATGATATTAAATGATAAATATTATTTTTATGATAAAATTAAAGTTATTAAATGAATAATTTTAAAAACTATTAATGATTTTATCTATAAACGATTGTTATTAATTTAAACGTTTAAAATAAGCGTACTATAGGGATGAAATTTTAACCAAGATGTGTAATTATTGCATATCTATTAATTATTAATATAAATCTTTAAATTTTTCTAACTTGAGAGTAATAATCATTAAATAAGATCATTATTCTTATTTTTAATGATATTATAACAAAAACATGTCATAATAAATCATTAAATAAGTGTATGTTCGTTTTTGGGTCAATTTAACCAGTTATGTGAACAATTTGGTGAATTTATATAATGGATTACTATGTGAAAAAAATAATTTCATAATATTATATAAATTTTAAATAATATTTTTTCTATTAATTTTAAATCAATATCTAATTCCTTTATTAAGAAAACACTCTTCGATTAGCAAGAATCATTGAAACAATATAGATAATGATTTCACCATAAAACAATAATTAATAATGCACTAAGGAATGTATTTTTAAAAATAATTAATTATTATAAATCATCCCCAATAGTATTATTATGTATCAAGTAATTATTAACTTTCAAATAATATTTAACATATACACCACTATTATGAAAGTAATACAAACAATCGTAACTACAAACACCCAATGTGATAATTCAGAAAAGTTCATATAGAAAAACAAAATTTATAAAGATTATTAATTAAAATAGATATTAGTAAGTTTATAAATTATGTGGTTAAGATATATATGTTTCATATACTAAATTATTAAGTACATTCATGCCATTCGGGAATAAGAGGTACGCATTTCATCTCAAATTCTTCATTCATTGAGACACAATTTCTATTATGAAGATAATTTCTTTTATATTATTGGTATATTAAATTTTTACATATAATATCATGAATTATATGTCATTAATTTTATTTTATGTTCATTTAAAATCCCTCAATATAGAGGTCTTTTATTTGAATGTTTCAAAGTCCATAATGGTTTTTGTCAAATTATTTGAGAGATAATACATTTTATGATCATTATTTTCTTTGTAAGGTGAATTTACAGCCCATGGAAATAATTTTATAATAATATTATAATTTTATTTTATTTTCTAAAAAATAATGTTATTTTATTCTAGTGGTTATTTGTTCAGTTTTTTCCAGTTAGTCATATTTTTTCACAACTCAAATTTCATTCAATGAGTTACGATCGTGCGCTTAAAATTATTTCAGATAAGCTGGGTACATTATAAACATTGATTTTATTATGTGGTATTATCTTAATTTCTTATTTTTATATAAATTACTACATAATATATCCTTTAATTAATATTTTTCACTTATTAGGGTATGTTCTTTTTAAACTAAAAACCTTCTTTATATCTATGGCCTATGATCGTGTTATTCAATTGTTGACTAAATTGTCTATTAATATCCTTATATGGTGTGCAAATATGTTTTTATAGAATTGTGATTGGATTAATTTAAAGATGATACATTATTATTCTGTTCTGATAAGGAAAATTATTGACTATATATATATTCCTATTCCAATACAGATGATTATTGGAACGTTGATTATGTATTGTTTATCCATAAACTTTATTCATACAGATGGATTATGATCATGTTATCCATTTTGGTGAAATGATAAAAACTATTATAATTATTTATAATTATTTATTTTTCACACTTGTTCACTATATATTGAATTAAATATTTCTCATTATACAGATATCATTTTATTAAGTAATAGGTTTCTCAGAGAATGGTATGAAATGTATTGACGACTCTTATAGAGGATGAAATGGAAATAATCAGGTGATGTGCGTGTCACAAAATTATATATACCCCTTGTGAATCAATAGGTCTTATGAGAAAAATAAGTTTAAGATATTTTGTATATTCCTACATAATTCTACAAATTGACTTTATTGCAGTCTCAATCACAATTAAATGTCTTGAAATAAGACCATAACACCATGTTTTTTATCTATAATTATTTATTACATTAGTATGATATTACATTTTTTTATATCCATGTTTTCATTTATTTTCATGGATATATAATTATGCAAAATTCAAGCCCATTATAGTGTTATAGTGTTTACATATTCTTGTCATAATATAAATTCCTTATCTATACCATGATTGATTTAATCATATGTTTCCTTTACCGAGTGTTTGAGATCAACCCTTCAAAACATTAAATTTCCGTATATTGTAAAAAAAATATTATATGGAACATTCTTAAAAAATTACACATTTTATGGATTTTATTAGAGACATTAATGAATTATCATGAATTTAGTAGTTTTGTATATAATAGGAATATTGTTGTTTTGATACAAAGAATATGCGATTAAACTATTTATATTTTGTCCAAATTCTCTAAAAATATAAACATTAAATGACTATTTGGCTTTAATAGATTCAATAATAATTATATATTTTATAATTATGGATTATTATATCCTCATTTTTAAATATAGTTTTAATGAATGTTTGTAATGTACGAGTTTATGATCACTTGATCTGGGAATATGAGTCTTGGGAATCAATAACATTATATTATATCAGAATCATGTTTCATCCACATAACTTTTACTATGAATAATTAAAATAGATGACTAATGAGTCTTTTCATTATGGTAATTACAATATGATATGTTTCCATGAGATTATAATAAAAGACTATCTACAGTGGGATTTAAACAACAATGTCATAATCCGAACTCAATGCCACAATAAAGGGATTCACATTTCCGTTTATTAATAATGATAAATTTTAAGTGAAAAGGTTTTTTTGATTCGAAACCTCACCCAAAATGCATGGAGTGACACAAAAACATGTCTAAAATGTTTACAATAAGATATTAATAGTATTTCCACAAGGTACATAGGAACACATAAATTGTGTAATGTGATTTTTTAATCTGAAGAGGGATTGAACACAAGAATTGAAGATCCATTATTTTCTTCATGATGACTAATATTAAACCATTAATATATTAATTATATAAATATAATGATAATAAACTATGATATATTTAATTCCATAATATTTCGATTACATGTGACTTATTATTTAGGGCTGAATGTATTATGTCAGATACAATAGTTCTAGAGAAACCTAACCTCTAAAACATATAATGGTGAAAATGGTTTCCTTGATGTTCAGAGTACATTGACACCATATATCAATGTATCTAGAGTCTATAATCCACATTTCTTAAACAAACAATTTCCTAAACTCACAGATCCACATTATAGACCTCATATATAGAATAAGAAACCAACGAAAATTGTTTATTAAATGAAGAAACATAATGATTTTACATGTTTTAGAACATGACTAAGTCAATGGGAAATGAGGGCAGCACTATAATTGGAAATATAATATTATTAAAAAATGAAAAAATATAATGTTGAAGCTAATACATTCTTAATATTATCCTCATAACCAATTCCAGTATAATTGACCCCAGCAAAAATTCATATGAAATCATGGTAGCTTATATATGGTTATATTGGATCTACATCTATATAAAGTTCATGGTCAAACATCCACATGAACACATCCATTAATGAATTCTAACTTCTCAACTAAACTCCCTAATGAATAGTGTAGGCTTATAGAACTCTCCACATTCATTCTTATATTATTTATAGTTTTCAAAGAACAAACATATGCTTCCAGACTGGTGCTAGCTTCCAAAAACATCTACATTGAAAAAACCTCTATAACTCGATGGAAACTGAAATTATTCTAACATATCCTCTAGTGTCAACATTATTATTCATAATCACCAATTGAAACTTGAGACACCCTATGTGAGAGGGTAAATTGGGGTTTTTACAAATTTATACTTCATTTTTCTTCTCATATTCCTTATTTAGTACTTTATTCCCACGTAAAAAGGAATCATATTTAACCATTCACACTTGATGGAACTCTCACTCCCTCACTAATTTCCAATAACATTATTTGGAACATAATTCATTTAAAGGAAATTGATATTTCACTTGATACATCACATAAGGATAATCCATGTATCATACGTTGATTGTGTCTCAATACACCAAATATGTAATATTATTCACAATTGTTATTATAACTATTTAGAAAAAGGTGCAATAATTATCCAGGGGACACTCATTCTTCCTCTCTCTGTGCACTACTTCAATGAAGAATAGATCCGTTAATAGACGTGAGGGTCTCATTAATAATTTATATACATGAATTATTCTTCATTAATTAAATATATTATTGGTAAAAAATTATTTTTTTTCATATAAATTATTTATTGATCTCCATGTTTTCTACACTCTTTCCATTAACAAGTAATTCAATTGGTAAAACCTAACATACTCTATGGATTACTTATTTTGAATATTCAAAACCAACATTAAGAAAATGTTATATTGAAAAAAGTATAACGAACCATACTTTACATACATTGTTAGTACTTCAAAATTGATGTACACTTATTACAACATATAAAAAAACCATGGAAGGACCGTATAGGTATAGTGTCTTTAGAAACTGGGAAACATAAACAACTGGTTCATAAAGCGTCTATACTCTCTCCCATTTATTTCATCATATCTGTATTCCCTTTTGGCATATCGTACTTAATAACCTTCTTCCTGACCTGGGAAAAGAAAACATACAAAATAGTGAGCTCAAATGTTCAGTAAGGGTAATAAAAAGAAATATCAATCACATCATATTCATAAGAACATAACATTTTGGAAATCTTACCCAGAAAAAGAGATTAAAATTTCATAACATGGGATAAATCATGGTAGTGAAATGTAATCACAATAATCATTACATAAAACATGAAGATTTGTGGAATACACACATAATTATAGAGAATCATTTCTTATTAGTCAATACTCATTTCCAAGACTATCTTAGTGGACAAAGTCCTTTTCTAAACCGAGTTCATTCCTCATTTCAGCCCTGTTTCACTGAACCGGTTTAACCTGCCGTTCCAGCCATTTCTATCTCATGAGAAATAAAATCTTTACCCAATGCATTGGAGGGAGATATATGTCCCACCCATATCATAATGATACCACTATTATGTGTGCCACAAAATCATAAACCATACATCATTACATAACCCGTGTAATTAAAATGGGATTCTTAAACATCATGACATCATAAAACAATTCATATAAGATAAATGGATTCATAAAAATAATTACATCACAACATAATCAAATCAATGTAATAATAGGGATGGAAACATAACCCTATATTATCGTAGATGGAAAATAATTTTGATAAAACACTTGAACCCCATTATTGAGGAAAATATCCTTTCTAATTCAAAAACACTTTTCCTTTCTTAACATGTCATTAAATTATAAACAAAAATAAGTTGATTAAAAATAAACTTGAAAACATGTAAAGGAATATTCTTCGAAATAATTTTCTAAAAATCCATTCATTCCGTATAAGTTAAAAATACATTCTTCTCGTACTTTTGTAGGAAAAGTAAAAAAAGTACCTCGTACGAAAAATGACAAAAGAATCCTTTAATATATTTCACTAAAAATCCACCGAAGGGTAAAATTGGATTTAAACAATTGTAGGTGGATGGAAATAATATTACATATTGAGGAAACATGTATGTGGATGATAAAATACACCCCATTAAATACCAAGGTATAAACAATCTTGGATAAAAATGAGATTGTGATATTTTCCCTTACCTTAGGTCTGATTTGCTTCGTAAGTGTCAAAACCTCCTGTATAATGATTTAAATAATGTCATTGACTTATTCCAGAATCATACACATTGTTATGATATCATATATGGTCATATTCTTATCTTATTATTAGTAATATTTCATTTCTACTTGTTATTCAGGTGTTTATTACTTTTAGTTCTTATGCGTGTTTTGTTGAATAAATTCGTATTCTTCTATTTAGGTTATAGATACCTCAATTACAGAATTTTATTAGTGTAATATATATCATATTTATTCACTCAATTTATATATGCAATCATTATGCAATGAAAATCATGTAGAACGAGTCGCATCACATGATGGAGACAATATTCCATACGTACACACGAGCGATGATATCGTTCCCATGATCGTGGAATTGTATTGGAGTGTATGTATACTATTTCAGAATCAATATCACTTTACAATAATCATATATATATTCATTATTTACACCATTATACCCATCCAAGTAAGGTGGTGGTGGAAAATAGATTACACCATGGCGTGGAGACGGTATTCCGTACGTACGCACGCGCGTCGATTTCGTTTTCCGCAGGATGGATAGATGGTGAAATAGGGTTTCTTCATACTTATAATAACATATCAGTATATGAGTGATACAGATTTTAATAATTCATAATGAAACAACTAAATAAGATGAAGTGTAAGAAGAAATAAAGTTGAAAGAATCGGTAACAGACATTACCTCTTCTTTGAAGAGCCTCTTTGATACCTACATTTAGGGAACTACAATTGGTCTTTCAAGAAGACCAGTACCACTAGGATGTTTCTAGGGAAGTGGAGAGGTAAAATTGGCAGCCGATGGCCGAGCTTGAAGGCTCAATGTGGTGTGAAGACGAGAGGGAGGAGGTGCCCTTTTATAAGGGAGGAGAGGGGCACCTTTGGAAAAACTAAAAATATTATTTTATTATAAAGCCATATTTAGTTTTAAATAGATCAAAATTGATTTATTTCAAAGCTAAGGTGGGTATGGGCCGAAATCCTCTCATCCAATAGAATTTGGACGGGTTTAGTTTACTATTTTAACCTTATCATTTAGATTTAACTTTAAGTTAGATAATTTTACTTTTACCGTGTCTTTTTGTGTTCTTACACTATAAGGTTAATAAACATGTAATAACAAGTCAAACGAACCCCATGTTTTTTATTATTAAAATATATAAACTTATCTAAGTCATTTGGCCAATCCTTAGATTTTTAGGAATAAAATAACAATTAATAATATAATATTTGTTTTAAAAACTATTTTATGTCAATTTTGACACTATTTAGTAATTGATTTTTGTAAAAATCATAACAGAATAATTAGTTCGAAAAAGTTAATTAAATCAATAATAACATGTCATATTAACCTAGAAATTTATTGGAATTCATAAAAAGTCTCAAATTACATTTATTTGGGTATTTATAACATCAATTATGTCAATATTTCATTAATAATATAATTACTGCATCATCATTGTTTCATAAATAAATTAACTTTTTTAATGTCTAAAAATTACAAATAAAATACCATTATGTAGGAAATATTTTTAGCTTCCTAATGAATATTTATAGTCGAATTTATCTTGTGTATAATCCTATATTAAAAATTATTTACTTATTAAACATTGATTTTAACTATTTTAACCTTTCTTTAAATAAAATAATAATAAATGTCCTAATCTAATACAAGTGGACCTAAATGGTCATATTTTATTCCTAAGGTTGTTTTTGGTCTAATTACACATATCCAATAGAATTAGTATATGTGGTAGGGTAATAATAATATCATTTGTACCCTTAATTACCATATTTACTTTTAACAGTGGTAAATAAAAGCAAAAAGTTACTATTCACCAAAAATTATTTTCATCTCATTGAACAAAATTTTACTTACTGACATCAACTGTGTCTCTCAGATTTTTGAAATTCTACTCACTGAAGCGATAAAATTATGTTTTATGTAAATTTGCAAATTCTCCGAGGAGGTGGGTAAAAGACGGTGAAAAGTTCAATAAAATTTTTATATATATAAAATTATTAAAAAATACTCAAATGAATTACATTTAACTTATATAGGTATTATGTATCAATTTTTACGTAAAATAAATTTAAATAAAATAAATAATTATTTAAATAAAAAGGTAGTTTTTAAATAGTAACCCAGTGTTTTCACTATTCATCAAAAAATTGATAGTTTCTAGAAAAATACTAAAATTTTACCCTAGGCTAATTTCGATATTCCATATCCAAAAATGAAGTCCATTTTAAAAAATATAATTTACAAAATTTCAAAAAGTGGTTATTACTATTCATAATGGCTAGTTTTAATAATATTTTAATAGCATAATGTTGTTTAGTGAAACTCGGTATTGCGTACAACGCAAGCTATCAAGGAAGGTCAAGATTGCGTGTAAAGAAATCCAAGCTAGTGTTGTGTGTAGCGAATGATTCCTTTGCTGGTTTGTATAAAAAACAAAATATTTCTTATAAATGTCTCAGGTATCACATTCTACCCTCCTTAAAATTAATTTCTCCCTCGAAATTTGTCACTTTGTAACAAACAAATGATGATACCTCTCCCTCATCATATCCTCAAGCTCCCATGTATCTTCTTCTAATTGTTGGTTCCTCCATAAAACTTTCACCAAGTGAGTGTTCTTGTTCCGTATGACATTTTCACTACGATCGTGAATTTCTATCGGCTGTTCTTCATAAGAAAGATCTCGTTCCAGCGGTACAAATTCTGAGCTGAGTACATGTGAATGATCGGGTATGTACTTTATCAGGAGAGATACATGGAACACATCGTGAACTTGAGAGAGATTCGGTGGAAGCGCCATTCGGTAAGCTACCTTCCCAATACGATCCAGTATTTTGAAAGGACCGATATACCTAGGGCTTAGCTTTCCCTTTTTTTCCAAATCTCATTACTCTCTTCCAAGGAGATATTCATAAGAACACTTTATCACCCACTTCAAACTCTAAGTCTTTTCTTCGGTTGTCGGAATAACTTCTTTGTCGACTCTGAGCTTCTCTTATGTGTTATTGAATAGATCAGACCATTTTTACCATCTCATCAACATGATCAGGCCCTAATAGCTTTCTTTCCCCAACATCACCCAGCAAGTTAGAGTCCTGCTTTTCTTTCCATAGGGAGATTCATAAAGATCCATATGAATACTGGAGTGAAAGATATTATTATATGAAAATTCCAGTAAAGGTAGTTGTTGATCCCAACAACCTTTGAAATCCATTGAGAAAGATCTCAACATATCTTATAGAGTTTTAATTGTCCTCTCAGACCTACCGTCTGTCTGACAATGATAAAGAGTGCTGAACCTCAACTCTGTATCGAGAGTATGCTGAAGACTTCCCCATAACTATGAGGTAAACCTCATATCCCGATCAGATATAATAGAAAGTGGTACTCCATGCATTCTTACCACTTCCTTTACATATATCCTGGAAAGCTGATCCAGAGAGAAATCCTCTCTAATAGCAATGAAGTGTACAGACTTTGTAAAACGATCAACTATGACCCAGATAGCAATATTGGCTTTGGATGCTTTAGGAAGTCCTTTGAAAAAGTTCATAATGATGTTTTCCCATTTCCATTCAGGTATGGGTAATGGTTGTAACATCCCCTTATACTTATATCTCTCAGCTTTAACTTGCTTACAAACCAAGCATCGAGAGACATATTCAGCAACGTCTCTTTTCATTCCATCCCACAAGAAGTACTCATTCAGGTCCTTATACATCTTCGTGCTTCCATGATTAATAGAGAATGATGAACTATGAGCCTCATCCAGCAGCTCCTTATTTAATTCGGGGATGGGAGGAACACAAACCTGATTCATGAACTTTATTATCCCATCTAAATCAAGGCTGAATTCAGGAACATTTCTCACCTTCTTTTGTAACTCTACATCTTCTTTCTGTGCCTCTTTAATCCTCCTATGTATAGATGGTTGAACATTCATTTGAGAAAGATACGATTTTCCCCTTTCATTATAATTCCAAGATCCGTCCGTTGAAAATTCATAAATATTGGATCTTTTGTGATTATCATCATGGATAAGTTAGCATGGTCCTGTCGACTTAATGCATCTGCCACCTTGTTTTCTTTCCCAGGGTGGTAATGAATTGAGAAATCGTAATCCTTAATCAGCTCCAACCATCTTCTTTGGTGCATATTTATCTTCTTTTGTGTGATGATATATTTGAAACTTTTACGATCATTATAAATGTCACACCTTTATCCATAAAGATAATTCCTCCAAATATTTAATGCAAATATTACCGCAGCTAACTCTAAATCATGAGTTGGTTAATTTTTCTCATGAATTTTCAACTGTCGTGAGGCATAATCTATCACCATATCATTTTTCATAAGAACACACCCCAATCCCTTCTTGGATGCATCACTATAGATCACAAACCTTTCTCCACTACAAGGAAGTGTGAGCAAAGGTTCACTGGATAACCTTCTTTTCAATTCTTTGAAATTATCTTCACATTCCTCCATCCAAAAAAACTTAGCTCCTTTCCGAGTCAACCGGGTGATTGGATTAGATAATCCTGAAAAATATTTCACAAAACGTCGATAATATCCAGCCCAACCAAGAAAACTTCGGATCTCAATTACTGTTGTTGGTCTCGACCATCTTTCGATAACCTCCGTTTTTGCTGGATCCACAGATATCCCCTCTTTTGAGATTATGTGACCAAAAAATGAATCTTTTTGAAGCCAACATTTATACTTGGTAAATTTTTAATAAAGATTATCCTTTCTCAGGGTCTTCAATATAATTCTCAAGTGATCATCATGTTCTTACTTGATCTTTGAATATACAAGAATATTGTCTATAAAGACTACCACAAACCAATCAAGATAGTCTCTAAAGACTCTATTCATCAGATCCATGAAGATAGAAGGGGCATTAGTAAGACCAAATGGAATCACAATAAATTCATAGTGTCCATACCTTGTACAGAAATCCATCTTTGGTATATCCTCCCTTTTGACCCTTAATTGATGATACCCTGAATGAAGATCAATCTTGGAAAAGTATTGAGCACTGCGTAGTTGGTCAAATAAGTCATCAATGCGTGGGAGAGGATATTTGTTCTTGATAGTGATCTTCTTAAGTTCTCGATAATCAATGCAGAGTCTCATTGATCCATCATTCTTCTTATCAAACAGAACAGGTGCTCCCCAAGGTGACGCACTAGGGCGTATGAACCACTTATCAAGATTCTCATAGAGTTTCTTCTTCAATTCCTGCAACTCAATTGGGGACATTCTATAAGGTGTCTTTGAAAAAGGTAAAACACCCGGTACGAGTTCTATTGAAAACTCAACTTTGTGATTTGGTGGAAGACCTAGAAATTCATCTGGAAAGACATCATCAAACTCCCGTAAAATGGGAATATTCTTAATCGTGAGTTTCTCACCAACCATTTGAGACAAATAACCTTCATTTAGTGGAATCAAGACCCATAAGATGGAAGAAATTTCCACTGGAATGTTATGTTCATCCTTGCATCGATAGACGATCATAGATTGATATGGAATATGAAATGTGACTTCCCTTATTTGGAAATTGATATGAGCTCCATATATAGAAATCCAATCCATGCAAAGAGTCACATCAAATGCCACTATAGGGAGGATCACAAGATTTTCAGGAAGCACTTTCCCAAAAACTTCAATCGGAGAAGAATTATAATCTTTTTATGCGACTATTGTGCCATTAGGGGTTGTCACAGATAAATCAACATCTAATTTTTGAGGTAATACGGTGATACCCTTAGAAAATTCTTCAGAAATAAAGGATTGGGTGGATCTCGATTAAAATAAAACATTTTCTACATTAGAGTTGGTAAGTGTAACTTTCCCCACATCGTTATCGTACTCCACATCACTGATAGAAATTGCATGTGACTTTCCTTTGTCTTTAGCCTTAAGAGTTTTTTGATGTTGATCATCATCAACAACCCTTGGATTATGGCATTGATTGGCATAATGCCCCATTTCATTGCACTTGTAACATTGATGTGTAGGAGGTGCACTCTGTGTAGCCTTTTCATTGTTCGAATCACTAGACATCTTCTTCCCATCATTGCGGTATTCAAATGCCCGATGAACTTCCTTTCCACATTTGAAACATTTACTTTTCCCTTTAAGACAACTCCCTCCATGTTTCTTTCCACGCTTTGAGCATAAAGGAAAACTCATCTTCTTTCCAGTGTGATCTTTATATTTTCCTTTGAATTCCATTTTCCTCTTCTTATCAAACCCATATGAATGATGGGTTACTACAATATCCATATCAACTTTGAGAGCACATTGAACGATTTAATCGTAGCTATTGAAATACCTTATGGCTAACGCCCTTTGAAGACTTTGTTTTAAGCCAGTAAAGAATCGATTGATCTTACTATCGGGTTGGATAATAATCCCAGAAGCATACCTTGCAAGTCTTGTAAAATTTTCCTTGTAGGTACCAATATATTCATCATCCTTTTGCTTTAGTTCAAGAAACTCTTTCTCTATCTTTTTACGGAGAATACGAGGGAAGTACTTATTGAAAAATAAGTTCTTGAACTCGCCCCATTCCATGGACTCAATATCATCTCTTGGTCTCGTATTCTTGATAAGATTCCACCATTGATCAGCATCACCTTCCAAACGATACACTGCTAAGATGATATTATCATGTTCAGAACATTGAAGAACTGAAAATATCTTCTCAGTAGTACTGATCCATTGTTCAGCAACTAATGGATCAGTAGACCCGCTGAATGAAGGTGGACGCTTTCCCATGAAAGATTCAGCAGAATGTTGCTCCTTCCTTTTCTCGTTTGGAAGTCCTGCATGATTCATAGGTTGAAAAAGTTGTGTGAGCATGGATACAATATTTTTAATTCCAGTTCCCGTAACATTTGGTTTCTTAAGGGGACAATCATTGCATTGCCCATCGCATTCCGCATTAACACGGTTCCTTCGGGTTCCAGCCATTGACTAAAACCAAGAAGAATAGTGTCAGCAACACTAATTATAATAGTAAAACCACATAATAAAGAATAAAATTTCACACTGAAGGTCTTATCCTAGGTTATTCATGGCCATTTCTAAAACACTAAGCTTGTGTTCTATGCTTAGACTTATCCTTAGGATTCTTACTAAGGCTTTCACATCCTAGTTTCCAAAGGTTGACTATACCTTTCCTCTGATACCAACAATAACGACCCATACTTTACATACATTGTTAGTAATTCAATATTTAAGTACACTTATTACAACATATAACAAAATAATGAAAGGACCGTATAGGTATAGTGTCTTTAGAAACTGGGAAACATAAACAATTGGTTCATAAAGCTTCTACACTGTCTCCCATTTATTTCATCATATCTATAGTCCCTTTTGGCATATCTTACATAACAACCTTCATCCTGACCTAGGGAAAGAAAACATACAAAAGGGAGAGCTCAAATTCTCAGTAAGGGTAAACAAAAGAAATATCAATCACATCATATTCATTAGAACATAACATTTTGGAAATCTTACCCTGCAAAAGAGATCAAAATTTCATAACATGGGATAAATCATGGTAGTGAAATGTAATCACAATAATCATAACTTAAAACATGAAGCTTTGTGTAATACACACATAATCATAGATAATGATTTCTTATTAGTCAAGACTCATTTCCAAGACTATCTTAGTGGACAAAGTCCATTTCTGAACTGATTTCATTCCTCGTTTCAATCATGTTTCACTGAACCAGTTTAACCTGCTGTTCCAGCCATGTCTATCTCATGAGATATAAAATCTTTACCCAAGGCATTGGAGGGAGATATAGTTACCACCCATACCCTAAATATACCATTCCTATGTGTGCCACAAAATCATAAACCATACATCATTGCATAACCCATGTAATAAAAATGGGATTCTTAAACATCGTGACATCATAAAACAATTCATATAAGATAAATGAATTCATAAAAATAATTCCATTACAATATAATCAAATCAATGTAATAGTAGGGATAGAAACAGAACCCTATATTATCTTAGATGGAAAATAATTTTGATAAAACACGTGAACTCCATTCTTGAGGAAAATATCATTTCTACTTCAAAAACACTTTTCCTTTCTTAATATGTCATACAATTCTAAACTAAAATAAGTTGATTAAAAATATACTTGAAAACATGGAAAGGAAGATTCTTGGAAATAATGTTTTAAAAATCCATTCATTCCGTATATGTTAAAAAAACATTCTTCTTGAACTTTTGTCGGAAATGTTAAAAAGTACCTCATACGAAAAATGACAAAAAATTCCTTTCAAATATTTTACTAAAAACTCACCGAAGGGTAAAATTGGATTTAAACAATTTTAGGTGGATGGAATGATATTACATATTGATGAAACATGGATGTGGATGATAAAATACACCCAAGTAAATACCAAGGTATAAACAATCACAGATAAAAATGAGATTGTGATATTTTCCCTTACCTTAGGTCTGATTTGCTTCGTAAGTGTCCGAACCTCCTGTATAATGATTTAAATAATGTCATTGACTTCTTCCAGAATCATAATAATATTTATGATATCATATATGGTCATATTCATAGCTTATTATTAGTAATATTTCATTGCTACTTGTTATTTGGGTGTTTATTACTTTTTGTTCTTATGCGTGTTTTGTAGAATAATTTCTTATTCTTATTTTTAGGTTATAGATAAATCATTTCCAAAATGGTATTAGTGTAATATATATCATATTTATTCACTCAATTCATTTATCTAATCATTATGAAATGTAAATCATGTAGAATAAGTAGCATCACGTCGTGGAGACGGTATTCCGTACGTACGCACGAGCGAAGATATCGTTCCCATGATCGTAGAATTGTATTGGAGTGTATGTATAATATTTCAGAATCAATATCACTTTACAATAATCATATATATATTCATTATTTACACCATTATACCCATCCAAGTAAGGTGGTGGTGGAAAATAGATTACACCACGGCGTGGAGACGGTATTTCGTACGTACGCACGCGCGGTGATTTTGTTTTTCGTAAGATGGATAGATGGTGAAATAGTGTTGTTTCATAATTATAATAACATATTAGTATATGAGTGATAATAATGTTATTTATTCATAATGAAACAACTAAATAAGAAGTGGAAGAAGAAATAAAGTTGAAAGAATCGGTAACGGACATTACCTCTTCTTTGAAGTGCCTCTTTCATACCACCTTTTAGGGAACTGAAATTGGTCTTTGAAGAAGGCAAGGACCTCTAGAATGTTTATAGGTAAGTGGAGAGAAGAAATTGGCATGGTTTGGCCGAGATTGAAGGCTCAATGTGGTGTGAGGAAGAGAGGGAGGAGGTGCCCTTTTATAAGGGAGGAGAGGGGCACCTTTGGAAAAACTAAAAATATTATTTTATTATAAAGCTATATTCGGTTTTAAATAGACAAAAATTGATTTATTTAGAAGCTAAGGTGGGTATGGGTCGAAATACTCTCATCCAATTGAATTTGGAAATGTTTAGTTTACTATTTTAACCTTATCATTTAGATTTAACTTTAAGTTAGATAATTTTACTTTTACCGTGTCTTTTTGTGTTCTTACACTATAAGGTTAATAAACTTACTAAAACAAGTCAAACGAACCCCAAGCTGATTATAATTAATATATATAACCATATATAAGTCATTTGGATAAACCTTAGATTTTTAAAAATAAAATTGCAATTAATAATATAATATTTGTTTTAAACACTATTTTATGTCAATTTTGACACTATTTAGTAATTGATTTTTGTAAAAATTATAACAGAATGATTAGTTCGAAAAACGTTAATTAAATCCATACTAACATGTCATATTAACCTAGAAAATTAGTGGAATTCATAAAAAGTCTCAAATTACATTTATTTGGGTATTTATAACATCAATTATGTCAATATTTCATTAATAAGATAATTACTGCATCATTTAAGTGACAAAACTAAATTAATTTTTTTAATGTCTAAAAATTAAAAATAAAATACCATTATGTAGGAAATATTTTTAGCTTCCTAAGGAATATTAATAGTAGAATTTATCTTATGTATAATACTATATTAAAAATTATTTACTTATTAAACTTTGATTTTAACTATTTTAACCCTTCTTTAAATAAATTAATACTAAATGTTCTAATCTAATCCATGTGGGCCTAAATGGTCATATTTTATTCCTAAGGATGTTTTTGGACGAATTACTCTTATCCAATAGAATTAGGACATGTGTTAGGGTAATAATAATATCATTTTGACCCTTAATTACCCTATTTACTTTTAACCGTGGTAAATAAAAGTAAAAAGTTACTATTCAACAAAAATTATTTTTATCTCATTGAACAACATTTTAACTACTGACATCAACCATGTCTCTCAGATTTTTAAAATTCCACTCACAGAAGCGGTAAAAATAAGTTTTATGCAAATTTGCAAATTCTCCTAGGAGGTGGGTAAAAGACAGTGAAAAGTTCAATAAAAGTTTTATATATCTATAATTATTATAAAAATACTCCAATGAATTACATTTAACTTATATAGGTATTATGTATCAATTTTGACCTAAAATAAATTTATATAAAATAAATAATTATTTAAATAAAAAGTCAGTTTTTAAATAGTAACCTAGTGTCTTCACTATTCATCAAAAATTGAAAGTTTCCAGAAAAATACCAAAATTTCACCCTAGGCTAATTTTGATATTCCGAATCCAAAAATGAAGTCCATTTTGAAAAATAAAATTTACAAATTTTCAAAAAGTGGTTATTACTATTCATAACAGCTAGTATTAATAATATTTTAATAACATAACGTTGTTTAGTGAAACTCGGTATTGTGTACGACGCAAGCTATCAAGGAAGGTCGAGATTGTGTATAAAGCAAGCCAAGCTAGTGTTGTGTGTAGCGAAAGATTCCTTTGATGATTTATATAAAAAACAAAATGTTTCTTTTAAAAGTCTCAGGTGTTACAAAAGGTGTTTTCTTTTAAGTCCATTCACAATAAACTATTAATGTTAGTTTAATTTTACAAGACTATTCCTTAAAAAATCAATGGTTTTTACAAATAATTGGTTTATAGAATTTCGTTGTTGACACCAATCACTCATGGAATGAAGATAATTTCTAAACACTTCTTAAAAAAATTAGTTTGGTGAATACAAATAAATTTCAACCCCCAATAATCCTCCCATTCCAAGTCATCCATTTTTTCATGTATCTAAGGTTTATAGGGAAGTAACAACACTTCATAAACCATGAAACATTTCATGTAAATTAATTTTACACAAATTAAAACACCGTTAATTATTCTCACAACACCACATCATGAAACTATGATTTTGTTCAGTTCCATATTTTCTCTAACTTCATAGAACTCTACCCTATCATGATAAATAATCATTTTCATTGATTTTAAAATATAAACAACCCAAATGCACTAAAACAATCACAAAATAATTTCATCATGAATATTTTAGGGTCTTCATGGCCCAGAAACATCATAAAGTACTTTTCATGGTTCACTATATTTCTTGTTGATTATCAATATTAATAAAGACTCTATGTGCTATAAGATATTACAACTTTTTTTTATGAAGATGTATTCTATCATATAATAGTCCAATAATAATATTTGATACTCCCCAAAATGACTTCTTACTTCTTCTTCACAAAATTATATAGACTAATCATAATATAAATTTCGAGTTCATAGTAGTCCTTATATTGTCTCCCTTGGTATGTTTTCTACAGAGAGCCACCAAGTTTTATTTTGGATGTAGAAATTTATAATTAATGAGAAAAAATTCTAAATATTCAGAAAAATATTAACATTGGAAACAATTAGTCCAATTACTCACACTTATAAATTACTACCTTCTTAGTATTTTGACATAATATATGTATATATATATATATTTGGGATACTACCATATATTTTCCCCAACACCATCAACCACCTTCCCATGTACTTTTATTTAACTACGGTGTGACTATCTTAAGTTCATCCCTTAGTGCTACTAATAAATAGCATATTGAATTTCAGATGACTCATTTTATCTTTAAAAATTATGAATATTCCTCCCATTTGATTGGTGTCTACCTAATCATTTATTCCTTAAAATAAGAATATTAAATATCCTTATAGAGGATATTATGTATCACATTAAATATTATCTAGTAATATTCTAAAAACCTTTTATGTTTAACTTTTAGATTTCCATTGGGAAGAAAATATTCTTGGTTCCCTACTCTTCAAATAGATTAAAAAACTCATAAATATTATTTTATTCAATGAATCATCCCCTTTAAAGATAGTTTCGTGATCATCTGATTTATACTTATCATTAATAATAATTCAAACTTTTTGGAATAACTACAAAATATATAATTATTAAAATTCAGACCCCAAAACCTTGTGAAATACTTTTATTTATTCCCAAAAACTATCTCCGGAATAAGAATAAACCATATTTGGGTAGTCTATCCAACACTCAACCCCTTAGTTGAAATTTTATCAACCTTTTTATTTTATTTTTACTAATACCATGAGTCCCCATCACCCTTTTCTAAAGTCATCATATACGATTTATAGATTTACATTTTCATTTTATTCATTCCCCTCACTCAATTTCTTCACTCCCTATGAATGTTAATAAAATGAAGATGATATCCTTATCTATATTTTTATTTTATATTCAATCACCCTTTCTAAAAAATTCTACAATTGGTAACTTATCAGCCATACTCCCCTTAATCATTATAAATCATTCATCCAAAAATTCAAATATCATTACCAAAATCTTTTGGGCAATTTCATCCTCCTTTATCATACCAAACTTTTACCATACAATTTGATATAATAAGTATAACTCAAAAAATGTGGTATTTTCAACAATTTAATATCTTACATTAAATAATTGGTATATTCTAAATCACATTCAAATTTTCCTTTTCTCATAATTTTTTGACATAAGTTACCACCTTCACACCTATAGAACCAACTAATTATTAATTGACCATTTGAAGTTTTTCCACATATTATTACCGGTTGTTCAGTAGAATTTAATGATTTGAAATTTAGTTTCTAAACCACATGATGAATATAATAATTCCATATTTTTCTCCTTTTATTCTCTGATTCACATTCTCATATATAACTAAATTTTACTAAATGGGAAACGATTCAAAGAATTTATCACTTGAAATTGTGTCCTCGAAAAACTATCTAATTATACAGAGTCAAAAATCAATATGGGAATCAATAAATTCTTTAAAAACATAAATTTTTTTTATTTCACCAACCCACTTTGATAAACATATAAAAAGGAGAATATTGTTTCTATAACATATAGTCCTTTAATATAAATCACATTTTCACTAAACTATTAAATATAAACAAAAAAGAACATAGTATGTGATTCAGACCACATGTTAAACAATCTAATATCATTTTTTTGTCATAAACCTATGATTCCAAAAAATATTAATTGCCTTATATTAAACATGGGGATCACCATTCTAAAATGATGTCGATCAGCCTTGGAGTGTTAATTACTAATACCCCAAGAATGTTTCCATTTGATGAGATTTAGTATAAAATATTCATTGGTACATGTAATTACTTTTTCATTTAAACATTTCCCTCAAGTAAATTATTGGTATCCTAAATACAATCACTTGATACGACAATGATAGTATAATGACAAATAAAAGAGAATTATATAAATATTGTATCTTATTTCTTCCAATTGTCTTCTATTTATCCAGTGGACTTAAATAATTTATATATGGACAAATATAACATTATTATCACAAAATTTCACTTGATACCATCATGTATAGCAAATAATCCATTAACTCCATCTTTAATTCTAAATCAAGAGCTTTAACTTTTAAACTCATCATTTCATGTATATTTAAATTAGTCGTTGAAATCCAACATGATTTATTAATATCTCTTATTGAGGTTAATGGGGGCTTGCCACCATTTTAACATTAAATCAATGCATGATAATAATTACGAGTTGTAATATCCTTGAATCCACTAGTTGCATAATTATATTTTTAGAACAACAGTATGCCATACTTCATCATAATCGCTACATTAATCATATATCCCAATTAATAATATAACCCAAACAATATTTAAAATATACATAATTATGTGGGGATAAGGGTACTTCAGACATCCTTAGGATGAGAAATGGGTTAGATCATAAAATAATAACATATTTTCATTAACCTTCTTCTATGAACGTGGAGTGAATATTCTTTCCGCAACTCTTGAATAAAATTTACTCACGATGTTATCTTTAAAGGTCTCCATATTCATGGTCTTAATCGTTATTTGGATCATGAGAGTTATGTAACAAGTTCTTAATTTTTTTCCATTGATACACCATTTGTGCATTTATACTCAATATTCCTCCATCATTTGAGATATTATCCACTAACCTTCACTTATTTCCTTGTGTATGGTATTTTATATCATTAAGGCATGCCTCATTTTCATCTTCCAAAATTTCCATAAGAGAAGCACAAAAATTACCAATCCCGGGTGATCCTTTATTTATGTTAACTTTTTATTTCCCCATAACATGAGAATATTTCACCTTTTCATTCCAAATTCTATTTCTTTCACATCACGAGTGGTTTTTTGAGAATAACACGATATGTTCTTGATTAATTGTGTTTTGTGTAGCATTATAGTTTCTTCATTTATCATTATGATTTTCCAAAAACATATTGAATTTTTTGTCATGTTAAGTGTATTTTCATTCCGTCCAAATCCCCTCCTCATATGTCATAAGAATATTGTATTTACTTATGACTTATTTGGATCATTATTATTTGATTTTATCAAAATATGATCATATATAGTTAATAAAAAACTTATCATATTTAATGAATACACAGTGGATTCACCACTGGGGTGACATACTAATACATAAAAAATTCTTCTTCCAGTGAACTATTTGGTTTCAAGACAGACACTAATAATGTTCCACAATTTTTCTTAGAAGAAGATTTTTACTTCCACTTTTCTGTGGGAGTGTTTTCAACGAGAACTCACGTCACTCTTCATTTTATTTAATATTTACATATTTGGATCGTTTAATTATCCAATTCTAAATGTTATTTTAGAGGGAGTCTCTAATTTCCCATTTCCTTGTGAATACCAATCCTTTGATTCTAGATCCATAATCTTATAAATGTTTTTTCTAAAACATTATAGCTATCTCATTACTATTTATGGGAGATTCATTTCCAAATTTTGTCAACTCATAAATTCAGGTCTTGATATTGATATGAATCACCACATGTCCTTTAAATGTGGCAATATATTATCCCACTTCATGAGTAAGTTCGTCATGTAAGTCACATTGATCTGAAATCATTTCACCCATCGTCATCATTTCTACATTCAAAGTCACAAAAATTATTTTCCATATTTTTTTATCCATGGAAAAATAATATTTGAATTTTAGTTACACTCAGGGAATTATTTCCCTTAGATCAACTATCTCATATTGTGACTATATCTTGTCTTTATCACTACATTAAATTTCTTATAGACTAATGTGTCGTGTTACAACCTGATATTTTACAAATTATTATTTTTTTCAAATAAATTTATTTTCTTAGGTATCTTGTGCTACACGTGACAACAACTATAAATGCATAGTGAAATTCAATTGAAATATTATTAATTAATGTGAAAGTTAACACATAGATAATGGATTAGAGTTTTTGAATAATAATAACCGAATTATAAAAAATATATGGTTTACACATTTATAAAAAAATCATCGTTTGTCAATTTATTTGAAATGAAAATTTCATTCATTTGGATGTAAGAAATATATTTTTTCTAAAAAATGTTTTTTCAGGATATGATTTGTTTTTATCAAAATAAATTAAGTTAGTCACTATTGATAATTTATTTTAATGAAATTACAATATATTATATATTTAATAAAACTTTATATTCTTCATAAAATATTCTTTCTACACATGGGATAATAATAAATCTATTTTTATTCATCAAAATATTTTTTCTATAAACGTTTTTTTATTTTATTTTTTGGACTTATAATTAATTTTTTTTTCCAATTTTATAAAATTATTTGGATAAATTAAACTCATTTTTAATAAAACATCTCAAAATTATATTATAGTGATATTTTAAGAAGTAACAGAAAAGAATAATTTTTTATTATTGGTGAGAAATATTGATTTTTATTAAAACATTATTTTCATTTAAATATATTACAAAATTATATTATGCCATAATTTTTTGTAAAAGTATAGTTTGTTAATGTATAATTTTTTTTAGCCAATTTAGGTTGTTGGAATTAATTTTATTTTCAGTATTGATATTAAAACTCTTTATACTTAATGAATATTTTTCTTGGGAAAATGGATTTTTACCACGATTGCGGGTTTAAATTTATATTAACTTATTCCACCTACGCGAATTAAGTTTGATAAATTTTTTTAGATTTTTAGAATAATAATAAATATTATTATTTAATAAGTTCAAATTAATGTTTTCCATAATTAATAGTAAAAATAATAAAAATCAATTATCACAGTTAAGCTAAAAATATGTATACTAGGGAATTAAAATCTAAATATATGGGTTAAAATGATATAAAATTTTTTCTATTTTATATTTTATAGTTTTATTTTATCACTATATATTTTAAGGCCCATTAATGGTCCATTCATGGGTCCATTTTACAAATATAGTGACTTGAAATTATGATAAATCATTGAAAAATTACATGTGTGTCATTCACAACAATTATGAAAGGAAACTATATTCAATTCAATTCACACATCACTAGAATTTGAGTTCATCCAATAAATACTAAAATCACTTAAAAAAATCCATTCCAATTACCTAGATATCATTTTTTATGATAAAACTATACTAATATGTAGTTAAGATTAATCCTAATGTTGTTTTCAAACAAATATGTATAGTTCTTAACAATGGGTTTTTATTTCATATTCAACCACCTTCATATCATATTAAAATATGATGCAAAAAATAAAAAATATATAATTATATTTTATAATTTTAATTATATAACCTGTACCAAATCCTTTTTATCATATGGGATAAAACTGTAGATCGTGTGTACAATGGAATACCACTTTTCAAACCAATGTAATTATATTTCCATCATCGCCTCTCACAGATGGATATAATGATGGATTTAATGTATAAATATAGTTCATATTTATTCCATAATTATAGTAATATATTTATTATATCCAACCTACCGTGTTACATTCAAATATATTGAAATACAATAATGTTGCTCATGTATACATGTGGACTACCACCTCTATGAAGCAATGTGATTCGTTTCTCATTTCCATTTTACATGACTTGTAATAAGTATTGATTTATTGAATATATATGATTAATGTTATTTAATAAATAATCTATAAATATTATGAAGTATTTAACTTTATTTAGTTCCATCCATCAGAAGTTGTAAAATGTGTTTATGTGTTTGTATGGTATACCCTCTCTATAAACGGTTTAATTTAGTTTTCAATATCCACCATTTATGGATGAACATAAATAATTATATAGTAAATTTAAATTATATATATATATCATGATTAAAATTATTGATATTATTGAATGATAATCAATGTAAATGGACTAAAACTATCTATCCAAACCATACATTAATAACTAAGAAATTATCACATTGAACAATGATTTCAACAAATAATTATTAATAAATATATGATAATATTATATAAGTAAGTAATATATGGTATGAATTAATTTACTATGGTTCTATAATATATAATTAATTATTTTAAAAGTGTTTTAAACATATATGAAGGAATTCAGACCTGAGTTAATGGATTTTCATTTCATTTTTATTTGTGTGAGACAGAAACCATATTAACCACTTGTTTCATTTATGTAATTTATATAAAATACGTAAATCAATATTATGTTAAATATTATAATTTTTTTTATAAATATCCACTATTTTTCTTTCGTTAATAGGAATTATGATTAAAAAATTAACAATGTGGTAAGGGATTTATATTTTAATCTCATCATTTATTGCGATTATTTATGATTATAATTTTGATGAAGAAATTTAATGATATATCTCTAATGGATATCAATAATTTTATTATTATATGGTGATTTATATAAATTACATGCTTCCCCTTCATCTCTCCTCAACATGTTTACTTAATATTACAAAATAATGTTTTATAGAAAATCGAATTTATTTCTCACTTTAGTGGAAAATAATTTTTCTTCTATATCCATGATTTATGAAAATGTTTCCAATAATGTTTTTAATATTCCTATATTGTTATTCTAATTAATTTTTACCCATGTTGGACATTTAAAAAAATGTATGAAAATCAAAAGTCTCTTAATTTTACGAATGATGCACATTTGAATTTTCACTGAAAGGGTAAAAGGGATCACTGTTTTAATATAATTGGAATGAAAAGAATTTTATACCATCAGATCCAATCAATTAATTGAATATCCCTTTACATTTTTCCAGGTTTCTTTAAGTTAATATTTTTTATTGTATATATGAGTGGTTTTTAGTTTTTTTAAAAAAATCCACGTGGAAAGGATATTTTAGTTATTAAATGTCATAATTGATATTTTAAAATAATTTACTAACTATTAAAACATCCATTGATATTTCCTAATAATTAATATGGATAGGATAAAATAATATCATCCTTATTCTTTCTCTAGAATGTTTTTTTATTTTTGTCTAATTTTTTATGTAACTCCTTCATTTTCACTAGTCTATAAAATGATGAAATCTTGAAATGATAATGAAATATGTTTCGTTTCTATAGTTTATGTCTAAATTAAATTCTTTTAAAATACAATTATTTTCATCGGTAATGATATAATGAATGCATAATGATATTTTCAAAACCATCTGTATGATATTTATTTTGTGATGGGTGGGACAAACAATATATAACCCCCTATTAAAATTGTAAATCCTTAATATATATTATGATAAACAAGACTAGAATGGAGAGTAAACCCAATTCAATAAGGGAATTTATCTGCTATGAATGTATTTGGAGTGTCCCTTGACAACTGTGGTGGTTTTTGAAGTAAACTCATTCTAATATAGAATTCTTGGAAATGATCCTTGAATCTAGGGAAATGATATTTTGTACATATTTATATGATTCAAGCCATGGACTTATGGAAACTTTATGCTATCATAGATATTTTTCTTTGATTATTTTATGATTCATTCCTTATGAACTACCAAGAACTATTCCATGAATCCATATTTTGATCTATGATATGAAGGATATGGTTATCAAATTTTATTCTCATGTTTTCATACACTTACTTTCCTGTCATATTTATGTGTTTAATGATATCTCTCTTTTTTACAATTAGAGATAATCTATTCTCACCCTTCTTTATGTTTCTTTTCCCCATGTTATGAAGAATGGAATTGAGGGTGATAGTATTTTAGAACTTAGTGGGAGATGATTTAGTTCACTCGTGAACCATTTTTTGTATCCAGGTTTCCAAAGGCATTGTATCGATACAATTCTAGAATGGTTCATAATTTTATGTAATGTATATTCAACTATTAATATATTATATCTTTATATGAATAGTATGGGTAATAATATTTAGTATTAAAGAAAGGTTTATCTACAATTGGAAACAAGGATGATAACACATTAAAACCCATAGGGAAAATCCCATGTGTGGAATAACATCGTAATGTTTTGGTTATAATCCTGGATGACTTATTGTAAACATAATTTATTGTAGAATTAAAATAAATTTTCTTGATTTAAAAATCCTATAAATAATTTTCATGACTATATATTTTCCCAATACTGAAAAGTGTGACTCTCTACATTCTTTTATACCCATGGATTTCATCAACCATTGGTATATCAATCTTGGTTATAGGATATACCGAAGGTTCATTAATACCATTGGTTTAAATAAATCAATAATAATGTTTTTATGAAACTGTTGGTAAATCCATTGAACACATTTATTGGCTCCAAGCTTTCCTCTATTCACCCATGATACAACCCTAATTTCCCTCACCTGAAAACGTTTAAGCCTCCCACATCCTATAAATATATATATATATTCAATAATTTTGGGATTGAAATCTTATTCAACATCACATCAGTGGGTTCAAAATCATTCTTCCATACTGTATAGTATTCTTTTCATTTTTATCTATGTCATCATGTGATCAATATAATATATTCTTGTTCTTATACTGGTTAAATATAGATTAATGGATTTTTGGTTTATGTATTTTCATTCTATTATTTTTTTTTCAAATATTTCTAGAAATAATCCATTAAAAGTTTATTAATTTTATATGCATGTGGATTAATGTTTTTTATGTTTTTTTATATTTTCCGATTTCCTTAATTTTTTATAATATTGTATATCTTGTTTTGAGAACATGTCCTTAGAGTGGTAGTGTGTGTGGCTGTTTGACTATAAGTATGATGCTTGTGCTCTTTTGGATATTTTTTGGAATTTGGTTAGATGTTTTTGTGTATTTATTACTGTGTAGGATAACACTAAACCCCTAAAAAGATTCATTCAAGAAAATAAAATATTTTAATTTCAAGTTTTTATTTTTCATTCCTGGAAGTAAATATATATATCATGAATCATGGATGAACATGCACAAGTCATTTAATAGTTTATGTCCATGTCATGATGCTCCAGTCAACATGAAATTAAAAACACAATCTTAGTGAATTCATTGATATAATTTAATATAGGTTTACCACAATATCCAAATGAATATTTAAAATAAAATAGGAATGATGAAATAATTATTATTGAATTTTTTATAAATGGGAAAGGGTCTTAAAGTGTAAATGTATATTAGATTAAAAATATTTATCCTTGGGAATATATTAGGCTAGATCAGTTGAGGATTATTATTATTAAAAATAAGATAATTGAAAACAATAATGGCAATTCTATTATTACATAAATCATTTCTCAAGGGATTAATGATCATGATGTTTTTATAATGGTTTCATTAACATGATAATTTTCCATATTTTCCTTGGATAATATTTATTGAATATTTATTTATACTCTAGGGATTAAATCTTACATATTTATGCTCTATCACATATTATATATGTTTTATTTCATTTTTTTCATATCCTTATCATAGATATCATGAGTGGGTTATATTTATTACTTCCTATCAGGTGATTAAAGGATAATTGTACTAGTGTGCCTATGTATTTTTATTTAATTCTTGTTTTTCATAACATTCATCTTTCTTCCTCCATATATACCTAAATTTTCATTACATGACCATCGTGTTTTTATTAAGTGCTTGTTTTATAATGTAGTTAATAGAATACATCATTCCCTATATCCATTATTTATGATATAATATAAATATAAAACTAGTTTTTCCTTACCATTATCACTAATGAACCAAAGTATATGAAAATTAAAAAGGTAAATTTATGAGAGAGTGAGAGTAAATCACTTGGAGAGTGGGGGTGACTTAAAAAATAATTCCAATGAATATAAGAATTCAATATGTTTTTACAATTACTACGGAATGAATCTAGAGATTATATGTCTTATAAATTGTGTTCTATCATTCTATTAAATAATAATTAATTTTTATTCATTTAATTCTAATGTATTAATTACATTATCGCATTATTTTATAAATTCAATTTTTATTCGAGTATTATATATCTTTTTATGGGATCATCCTTATACATTCATGATCCTATACTACTAAATTGGAGATTTACGAGTTTGGGAATTTTGGTTTTTACTTATATAATTATTGATCTAATGGTGAATTAATGACTCTCTGTGGGTTGGTCAACACTAATGACGAGAGGAGGTTCTATCTCTTTCAGCGCATGTAATGGTTCCCTATTTAGCAAGAGCATTATCCAGAGGAACATAAATCATGAAAGTCATCTCCTATAATTGTCACTCATAAATAATTAACGAAAACCATAGTTTGTGTATAATGTGGCTATTTTTGGAATTACAATCCATCTTGACTAAAAATTGTAGTGGTATCTAATCTTTGTGGTAGGTTGGGATATCGACAAAAAAATTATATAGTAAATTATCCATATAAGAAAATGTCCATACAAAATTCTAGACTTTAATGATCAATTAGTAGATATTATGAGGTATTTATTCCACTCCCATATTATTAATATCAATTATTTTTCTCCATTTATTCTATTTTTGAACTGTGGAATATACATTGGGATGTTCAAAGTAATCCATCATTCTAAATGTGAGAATTTTATTTCATGAAATTATGATTTTGACTTTTTATATTGTTTATTGTGTATTCATAGTTAAAACCATGGGTAATAATTTATTGTATTTAGTTTATCCATCATGATAGTGAATTACTATATTTAAAGGATATTAACCTTGGTCATTATTTGTAGTAGTCACTTGTAGTATATTCTATTTATCTAATTTATTATTTTTGTAGATAATATTTTGGTTTGTTGACTTTAATATTAAAATTGGTTTAAATGGTTTTTTAATTATGCTATAAATTATGGATTTAAATATAACATTTTCCCTTATAATAAAATGGATTTAATCTAGATGTATCAGACCATTCAAATATAAACGGATCTTCAAAATAATTTGTATACTTTTTTTATATTTTTCATTTAATAATGATTTTGCTGACCATCATATAAAGTGTCTATATTATAAATAAGTTGAAAGACCACAATTATATTGGTGAGAAGTTAGTTAAAATATAAAAAAAGATATATTTCAAACAAGATTTTATGTTTGGTATCAAAATATATGGATGAGACAATTTTCTACTTTTTATGAACATAATAAAATAAGTGGTATGGAGAATTTGATATTTTATTAGTTTCCATTTGTGCATAACCATGCGATAAATTTTATGTCAGTGCACGAATACAATGATAACAATACATATGAGGAAAATAAATAATATTATGATGTTTGGAGACTAAAAGAATTAATTGATTATGAACAAAACACATGTATATGAGGAATGTAGTAAAATGAAATGTTTGAATTTTTTAACGCTGTTATATCATGGAAAAACCCTGTATACAATTTCTAATACCACCATTGAATATATTAATACTTTATTCAGGACCTCCTTCATGATGGTGTAGATAATCCCTCAAACCAATATATGGCATCAAATTTTATCAAGTATCCTGATCTTTCTACTATTATAATTCATTTTTGTTTGTATGATTGATGCTTATTTTAAGAGGGAACAACAGACTATAATGACAATAAAGAATATGTCACATCTCTATTGAAGGAAATTGTAGTTTGACCACCATATCATGTATTATAGAATCTAATGTGGATCATTCTATTGATTCAATGGCTTCAACATCTATTCATTAATATAGAAATCTCAAACAATATGTGATAGAAATAAGAAAATACAATTAAAGATAAAGATGACTTGTTTCATCCTAATGATGGATTATCATAGTGGTAATTTATACACAACATCCTCATTTTTCAGCTATGGTGTGTAATTTTAGGTTGGTTCTATCATGTGATTATTTTAATCCATTTTTTCAGATGCATATTTCACACAACACGTGGATAGTTTTTATTCATCATAATAATATTAATGGATGGATGTTTATAAAAAACCATTAACTTTACCGAATTTAATAATATCAGGATCTTATGATCCTGAAAATTACATTTACAGCTTCTTTCAACCATTAATAAGAGAGTATAAACCACATTGAGATTTGGGTGTTCTCATATTCAATTCTTCTTCAAAAAAATATATTCTATATGTGTGCTTACCATATATAGACTATAAATGATTTTACAACTTATGCAATGATGTATGGTTATAGAAGAAATGAAAAACTATCAAGTCTTATTTAAAAGAAGAATACACGATCTAGAGGAAATAAATATAAGTATAGTTCTAGTTTCAGGGGGAATTGATGATTCTTTCCAATGGTCCATCAATACATGATCAATTTCTATAGGTTTGATAATTTAATTGAAACTTAGTATCCCTATATATGTATGTTAGGAACTTATTATCTTAATGAATTTATATATTTTAGTTTCTCCTTAGGGAAATGTTAGATTAAATTTGGAAAATAAGAAGAATTATGAAATTAAATCCACTTATAATTTGAAGATGAAAAGTATCTTTTTTGACTTTTCATATTATTCATTCAATTTGTTTCAAAATTGTTTAGAATTATTGCACGTTGAGAAAAATATTTGTGAAATGTTTCTTTCGATTATTATAAATACAAAAGGGAACACCAAAAATTACTTATGATCTCTATAGGACTTGTTGGATTGTGGGGTTCATCCAGAACTACATCCTATGTGTATCAGTGATAACAAATAGATTATTCCACATGTTTCTTAGTGATGAAACCATCAGTGAAAAATAATTTTTTCAATGTATTAGATAATATCAAGGATCCTGATGGCTAATAAGAAATATATCAAAATGAGTCAGCATAAGAGATGTGAAACTAGAATCTTGAAAAAACTCATGATTATCACATACTTATTTAGGAATTGATTCCAAAAGATATCTGAAATTTACAATCCAACAGTGTATGGTTATGGTGATTCACTTGTTCTATTTTTAAAAATTCCTTTTCACTAAGAGTTTATCCAAATATTTCTTGTTGAAAATACAGTAAGAGGAACCATTAATTTTGTTCTTGTTGTAAAGAAATTTCCCCCATAATTTTTCACATACATGCTTCATTTAACAGTTTATATTCCAGTAGAAACACTTATTGGGGGACCCATTTTTTTGTGGATGTATCCTATTGAATGGGATATGTGTACAATGAAATCATATGTCTGAAAAAAGAATCATCTGGGAGGTTTGATTGTGAGATGTTATCTCGATCACGTGTAACATCCCAAGAAAATAATGAATAAATCATTTTCGTATTTATTAATATTTACAAATTAAATATTAATTTTACTTTAAAGGGGTTTCTATGTTCGATAGTGTACCCGATATGCAACGATGAGTTCCTTTGAAAATTTACGTTGCACACTAGTAATATAATGATATTATTTTAAATGGTAGTTAACATGTAGTCATTGTAATGATGAGAATGGATATAAATAACTCAAATATGATTATATATGTTTTTTAAATGTTTTTACATTTATCTAATAAAAGATAGAGGCTTAAAATACGAAATGAATTCAATTTTAGGCTTTTATACACTAATTTTCACTAAAGGTTCAATTATCGCCTTTTGATGGAGAACCATCATTAAATATAGTTTCGGTAACTTTTATACATTCTATTGGACCAAACATAACTCTTCTTTAGAATCGGGACATCAAAATTCACTTTGTGTAAATTTTTGGTATCTTTCCAATAAAGTTCATTTTTTAATGAATAGTGTAAAATGTTGTATTTTAATTCAAAACCTATTTTTAATCTAATTTATTTATATGATTATATTATCATTTGAATTGGTTTTAAAGTTAAATTAGAAAATATTTTTACCATTAAATCCAATAGTGGTCGTTGGAATTAATTTCACTTTGAAATCAGACTTAAACTACTGTCAATCTTTTGATACTTATTGTTTCACAAAAACACGCTATTTGCTCTGACAGCGGGAATTAATTTTTAAATTAATTAATGAAACTTAAATGTTGTGAATTTTTAAAATGGACTTCATTTTTTAATTCGGAATATCAAATATATCTTAGGGTGATGTTTTGGTATTTTTCTGAAAAACTTCTATTTTTGATGAATAGTGAAACCACTAAGTGGTACTTATAAAAACTGAATTTTCGTTTAAATGAAATTTTACCACTTCTGTGTTTTGAATTTCAAAAATACGACATACATGTTTGTAATTAAGAAGTAAAATGTGGTTCAATGAGATTAAAATAATTTTTTGGTGAATAGTAACTTTTATGTTCTTAATCCCGATTAGAGGTAATTAGTGCAATTTAAGGAAAAAATGATATTAGAATAAAATGAAAATACCTTGACACATGTCCTAACCTTATTGGATGTGTCATGGCCGACCAAGACAAGCCATGGGTCAACTTGGGGACCCCATGGAGACACTTTGGTTGGGAAATGACATAAATATCGTTTTATTTAATGTTAAAGTAAAAATGACACACACATGATATGTTTTACTAAAACAATTTTTACATGGGGTAATACAAGTCATATTTTATATGATAAATATTCATTATAAAGATAAAACGATTTACTACATAATATTATTTTTTTTATAATTTTTAGACATTAAATAAATTAAATTATTTATGACATAATGATGATGCAGCGATGACCTCATTATTTAACGATTAAAATAAAATGGAATGAAAATGTAAAATCTAAGACCAACACATGGAAAAAACATATTGGATGGGTGGATTTCGAACCCTTATCACCTTATCCTCAAAAAACATCAATGTGGGACCTCTTAAATTCGAATACCATTTTAAAATAAAGTGACTTTTCTTTACCTTCCAAGAGTGCCCCTCCTCTCCTCTTATAAAAGGCCCACACCTCTACCTCTTTACACACACTCCCAAAGCCTTTGGCTCGGCCAGCCCTTGACCATTTTGGCTATACACATACCTCTCTTACTCCTTGAAGCCTCACTTTGGGCAGAAGTCTTCCCAAGGAATCCTTTGAGCTCAAATCTAAGAGAGTTATCCGATTTTAAGGTAATGTCTTCTTTTGAGCCCTTTTGTTTTATTTTGCTTCTCCAACCCCCTAAACTCTTTTTATTCTTTTCTTTTGTAACAACTAAAGTATCCTCAATATACTAGGATGTTGTTATAAGAAGTATTCTAGCTTCACTTACACACACCTACATCTAATGGTTAAAGAACATACTGTTTCCGTGGATGGCGAATTTCTGCCTCCCAAAACGATGATTCTTCAACATTATTTTAACACCTTAAAAGGTGGCCATTAAGATGAAACTATATTTATATATGATATATAACATGTTTATGCATTCCTTAAGCTTCTTTAGTTTTTATTTTGGGCATACCATTATGGTTTCCATTATGGGTAAATGCGATATCATCATTTAAGGAATTCTGGACTACCGCCTCATCAAAGTGATGTGATTCGTTAATGCCATATGTGGGACATATAAAGGATGGATTTAAAGATATTATATATGATTTTATACTGGAATTATAATATACCTCTATATAATTATTATTTATTTCCATTAAAGTATGAGATAGAAATGAAAGTAGCGTTCATGCGTACGTACGGCTTACCGTCTCCATGAACGGTGCATTTCATTTCTTATCCCCAAATGTAATGTACTATTAAAAGTACATGTATATAATGGATATATATAATTAATGATAAATCTAAATGATTAATATAATTCTGGAATTAAAATATACATACCTCTCATTTAGTTTTAATTCCATTAATATGACATAGAAATGAAAGTAGCGTTCATGCGTACATACGGCTCCATGAACGGCACATTTCATTTCTTACCTCTAAATGATTATGTAATATTACAAATACATGTATATAATGGATATATATGATATATATGCTATCCAAATCATGAATTTTATTCTGGATATAAAGAACCTTTGACCACACGAACAACATGTAATTGTAAGAAGTCCACTTTCGACTTAAGAACCAAATATCGACAAAACAAAAATTATTAACTTAAATGATTACATAATGTTTATAACATGATAATAAGTGATATAAAAGTAATAATGAACTTGAAAAATGTTCTTAATCAAGTATAAATTAACTCAAGTTTATTATTCAGGACGTTAAAGAACGATCGAGTCATGTCGGACCCGATGTAAGGGACTTCGTCTCAATCTCCTTTCATTGAGGCATATTTCGTTTCATACACAACATTCTTTTATACGGTGTATAAACCCCTTTGACCTTTACTTTTATACAAAAGGGGTCTTTTTCTATGAAGTGTTTTACTAAATGACAAAAAGGAATGTTTTTTTAACGTACGCGGTGACAACGAACTTTTCCGCCGTCGTGAGTATTATTTGGTCTTTGGCTTCCTCAACAAGCCGTAATGTTTTTAAAATAAAATAAATACCATATACTCTTTTATGTATTTTGGTATTAAAAATGGTTTTGATAATGGATTCTATTATGTCAATATATTTAAATTATATATTGTGATTGAAATGTGGAAATGTTATCATTCCTTTATATTGGTTTTATGTTTTATGATTTTATATTTGTACTTGGACATTTGACGGGTGGTTACGTGATAAACCATATGACGGGTGGTGCCGTGAATACCAGGACAGGTGGTTACGTTATAACCTCCAATGCATTGGGTATGGAAGTCGGCCGTATTGATATTCCATTAAGTATGTATGGATCTTGGCCGTATGGCTATTCCATTAAGTGATATGTGTGGAAGTTGACCTTATGGTTATTCCACTTAAGTATGGTTATGTCCCAAGTTACCTTTATATGTTATGTGGTCTTTATATGGGTTTTATGGTAATCCTTTGGTTACAAAAGGGTAAGTAATGATATTTTATTCAGTGAAGAGTTTTTATTTCTTCATTAAGGTGAAGGTATTACTTTGATAAAGTATACATGGTTTACAAGATGTTTGAAAAACTAACAGTTTTCATTCTTTGTGTATCCCTTACTGAGCTTTTGATGCTCACCCCAAGTTTTTTTGAAATGTTTTTCAAAGGACTTAATGTGGAATAGGGTCAAGAATGGGATCAAGGGATAGTCATGCTATATAAAACATGGAACTAGACATGTCTCTTTTTAAGAGTTTTTTTATTTTTTTGGAAACATAGTAGAAGTGTCTACTTTTTAATATTTTGAGATGTAATAGTTATGTCCTAATTCTCTAAAACTCTAAACCTGAAAAGATCCTCAATGTGAATTATTCATTTAATTCAATATTAAGTAAGGTTTAAGGTCGGGCCTTATAGTTGGTATCAAAGGTCGGTTTAGAAAACTTTAGGAGTTAGAAAAGTGTTAAATTATAAGTTAATTTATGGTATGATTGAAATGATATAGCATTTAAAGATTACAATGTTGCTTCGCCTAAGATATTTTTGTGTTCAGAATGGTTTTCCGCAGAGGAAACAAAGCAGCTATGTTGGGACGACATTAGGAAGAAGACAACCTTCCAAATCAGCAACCTGAGATGGTCGGAATTGGAACTGAACAGTTTGTTACAGTGATGGCACAGTTGACTCAGGCTATAAATGGTGGTGGTATCCATGCACGAGATCATCCAAATCAACTGTAGAGGAACATGTCAGTGGTGGAACATTTCATGAGGAAACATCCCCCATCATTCAAAGGATCATCTGACCCCGTGCAAGCTGAAGGGTGGATAAAAGCACTAGAGAAGATTTTTGATGTCATGGGGTGTTCAGAACATCAAAAGGTTCGTCTTGCTATTTATCATTTTGAAGGTGAATCTGATCAGTGGTGGTTGATGGTGAAAAATATCAAGGATTGTGATGAGATTGATGATCTTCACTGGGATGAATTCAAAGGTATGTTTCTTGAGAAATATTTTCCTAAGGTGGTTCATCTTAGGATGGAAAAACAGTTCCTAGAATTGAGGCAGGAGGATGATTTAGTGGCTGATTATGAAGCAAAGTTCACTCTATTGTAAAGGTATGCTACAAACATCATACGAGATCTTGATAGTAAAATAAACCATTTTTTACTCAGGGTTAAAGCCAAAGTATCGAAGGGATTTAGCCTCTCGTGAGTTCCAAAGTTATGAAAAACTTGTTCGATGTGCGAAGAAGGTGGAAATGGAGTTTTCCGATGATCAGGTGTTCTATGACAAACAACAGAATAAGAGGTCTAGTTGGTAGGAAAAGGAGAAGAATTCATCAAAGAAGCAAGGAGGTAAGAAAACCAAATATCCATCCTGTGAGAAGTGTGGTAAAATAAATCCTGGAGAATGTTTATCCAAGTCTGGTAAGTGCTTTCGGTGTGGTAAGTCTGGTCATATTGCTCGTAACTATAAAGAAGATGATCATGGAGGGAATGAAAATCCAGCGGTAAGATGTTTTAAGTGTAATGAAATGGGTCATTATGCAAATTAGTGTCCAACGAAGAACTCAACTGGGGGAATGCATCCAGACTACATGCAGAAAGGGGTGGTGAAATCCTTTGCAACAACTTCAGCAGATGTTGGGCCATCGAATGAAGTAGTATCAGGTACATTGTTTGTTTGTTCAGATTATGCCGATGTGTTGTTTGATTTAGGGTCTACGCATTCTTTCATTTCTGAGAAGTTTTCTAGTAAATTGGAAATTCCATCTCAAGATATGAATCCTGAACTTATGGTAAAAACACCCAGAGGGAACGTTGAGACAAAAAGGAATTATAAGAACCTTATTATCCTTGTCTATAGAAAGAATCTTCCAGCAATCCTTATTGTTTTGCCTCTAGTAGAGTTTGATGTTATTTTGGGAATGGATTGGATTTCTATTTATCATGCTAAGATTGACTGCAGAGCTAAAATGGTTTCTTTTCAGAATGATTTTCAGTTTGCATACAAGAATGAACCCTTGATTTTGATAACATATCAGGAAGTTGAGAAACTAGTAAAATATGGAAATGAATGTTACCTTGATCATATTGTTGAAAATAAAGGAACTGTTCAGATTAATGATGTGCCAGTGGTAAATGAGTATCTTGATGTTTTTGCCGATGAGTTTCCTGGTGTTATTCATGATCGGGAAGTTGAATTTACTATTGACTTAGTTCCTGATTCTATGCGAATTTCAAAACCCCCTTATCGAATGGCTCAAGTTGAACATTTGGAGTTAAAGAAGCAATTGCAGGAGTTATTAGATAAAGGTTTCATTTGACCTAGCACATCACCATGGGGTGATTCTGTCTTGTTTGTTAAAAAGAAAGATGGCTCAATGAGACTTTGCATTGATTATAGAGCCTTGAATAATATTACTGTAAAGAACAAATATCCTTTGCCTCATATCGATGATTTGTTTGATCAGCTCCAGGGAGCACAGTATTTTTCGAAGATTGACTTGAGATCGGGGTACCATCAGTTGAAAGTAAAAGAAGCAGATGTTCCGAAGACTGCGTTCCGTACAAGATATGGCCATTATGAATTTGTAGTTATTTCTTTTGGGTTAACCAATGCACCTGCTATATTCATGGACCTTATGAATAGAATTTTCCATCAGTTCTTGGATAAGTTTGTGGTTGTTTTCATTGATGATATTTTGGTGTTTTCTAAAAGTAAAGATGAGCATAAAAGTCATTTAAGGGTTATCTTTCAAACCTTAAAAGATAAGAAACTATATGGAAAATTCAGCAAGTGTGAGTTTTGGTTACAACAAATTTCTTTCCTAGGACAGATTGTTTCAAAAGATGGCATAACTGTTGATCCTGCTAAAACAAAAGTTGTTGAAGAATGGCCAAGACCTACACATGTAACCGAGATCCGTAGTTTTCTTGGTTTGGAAGGTTACTATCGAAGGTTTTTTGAAACTTTTTCACGGTTATCTATTCCAATGACTAAGCTAACTCGGAAGGGTGTTAAGTTTATCTGGAAAAAGGAATGTGATGATTGTTTTCAGGAGTTGAAAAGAATATTGGTGAATGATCCAGTTTTGGCACTTCCTTCCATGAATTGTGAGTTTGTTATATACAATGATGCATCGTTGAAGAGACTTGGTTGTGTCCTTATGCATAATGATTAGGTAATTTCTTATGCTTCACGTCAGTTGAAAACTCAGGAGGTAAATTACCCTACACCTGATTTGGAATTAGCTACTGTTGTGTTTGCTTTAAAAATTTGGAGGCATCATTTGTATGGAGTAAATTGTGAAATATATACTGATCACAAAATTTTAAAGTATATATTCACTCAGAAAGAATTGAACATGAGACAGAGGAGATAGAACAAATTAATCAAGGATTATGATTGTACAATTCACTACCATCCGAGAAAAGCAAATAAAGTGGCTGATGCTTTGAGTCGAAAAAGCAATGCTTCATTAACCATACTACGTTTGGAACGAGATCCTTTGGTTTTTGATTTGATGAACTTTGGCATAGAAGTTGTTGGTGAAGGATGTCCTTCTATTTTGTTTCAGGTATCAGTAAGATCATCCCTATTAGACAGAATTAAGAAAGCACAGAGGGAAGACAGTGAGTTACAGAAAAAGGTAGAGCTGGTTCAGAAGGGTAAGTTGCCTGAATTCAACACTGATAATGATTGTGTTTTGAGGATTGGGAAGATATTATGTGTTCCTTGTGATTCATAGTTGAAGAATGAGCTGTTATGTGAGGCTCATAGTTCCCCGTTTTCATTTCATCCTGCCAGTACTAAGATGTACAGAGATCTGTGGGAGTATTACTGGTGGGATGGAATGAAAAGAGATATTGCTGATTTTACTATGAAGTGTTTGACTTGTCAGCAGGTTAAAGCAGAGTGGCAGTTACCGAAATGGATGCTTCAGCCTCTACCAGTGCCAAAGTGGAAATGGGAGAATATATCCATGGACTTTGTTGTGGGATTACCGAAGACATCTCGAGGTAATAATGAAATCTGGGTTATTGTTGATCGCTTGACTAAATCTGCTCATTTCCTTCCTATACGAGATAATTTTTCCCTAGATCAACTTTCCCATTCGTATCTTAAGGAGATAGTCAGGTTACTTGGATTTACTATCTCCATTATGTAACACCCCAAGCTTCTACGGTACGTTTCTCTTCGAATAATGCGATAGCGTGTGTTGTACGCAACCTCGAGTTCTAACACACACCACAACTAATTAAACTAGCCGTTGTAAATAGTAATACCTACTTTTTGAAATCATATATATTTTATATTTCAAAATGGACTTCATTTTTGGATTCGGAATATCGAAATTATCCTAGGGTGAAATTTTGGTACTTTTCGGATAACTTTTATATTTTGATGAATAGTGAAAATTACTAAATTTTAATTAAAAACAACTTTTTTAATCAAAATAATTAATAGTGATAAATTATGAATTTGAGTGGTTTTAAAGTATATTTCGAATATATTTTTACCATTCAATTTAATGTTTATCATTGGACATAATTTTACAATTAAACCGAACATAAACAAGTGTCAATCTTTTGATAGTTATTATCTCTTAAAAACACGCTTTTTGTTTTGACAGCGGGATTTAATTTTAAATTAATTTCTGCCACTTCTGTGTTTTGAATTTAGGAAAATGGATTCCATATTTGGAATCAGGATGTTCGAATTTTGTAAATAGGTAACTTTTATTTTTAGACATTTTGAATAATTACTGCGGTAAATATTTTATTTACCATGGTTAAAGGGTAAATCCGGTAAATAAGGGTTAAAAAATAATATTATAATAATACAAAATTACCCTAAAACGTGTCCTAACCTTATTGGTGGACACATACCCGACCATGGGCATCCTTGGGTCAATTTGGGGACCCCTTGGAGCCACTTGTATGTGGTAGGGACACATTATATTAATAAAGTTAAAATAAAAATAAAAATGGCATAAGCTTACATCTTTTATAAGAACAATTTTTACATAGGGTTATACATGTTGGATTTTCGATTATAAATATTCATTAGAAAGCTAAAAAGATTTCCTACATAATGATGTTTTATTTATAATTTTTAGACATTAAATAATTTATTTTATTTATGACACAATGATGATGCAGTAATTACTAAAATAGTAAAAAATTAACATAATTGATATTATAAATACCCAAATAAATATAATATGAATCTTTTAATGAATTAAACTAATTTTCTAGGATACTATGATATATTAGTATTGCTTTAATTGACTTTTTTCGAAGTAATCAATCTGTTATGAGTTTCACAAAAATCAACTATTGAATAGTGTCAAAATTGACATAAAAGAGTTCTTAAAACAAATATTATATTATTAATTGATATTAAATTCTTAAAAATCTAAGGTTCGGCCAAGAGAATTATATTATGATAGGTTAATCATTAATGGACCACTTGGGGGTCACTTGGATGTATATAGTAAGTTTATTAACCATATTATATAAAAATACAAAGAGACATTGTAAAAGTGAAACTAATTAACTTAGAGTTAATACTTATAGATAAGGTTAATATAAGTACCCAAACCTGTCTAAATTCTATTGGTTGAGTGGTTTTAGACCTATCCCCACCTTAACCTTTGAATAGTCAACTTTGGAGCCATTAGAAACCGAATATGAATTTATTATAAATTAATATTTCTAGCTTTTACAAAGGTGCCCCTCACCCCTCTTATAAAAGGGCACTCCTCCTTCTCATTTCTTCACACCTTCAAAGCCTTTTGGTTCGGCCAAACTCTGCCCAAATAATCTCCCAACATCCCTCAGTAGATCCTAGAGGCCTTAGTTTGATCAGAAAGCCAACCTAAGGAGCCCTTTTGATCAAATCAAAAGGAAGAACCCGAAGAAGAGGTAATGATTTCACCACCCTTTTCTAAGTTCATTTCTTCTTCCACTTCTTCTTCCTTTGTTCTTACCATTCTAAAATAATAACTCCAGTATCTCACATATACTGTGATGTTATTATAAGTATGGTACAACCATATTCAGTATTCTATCCACCCTTTGAATAACATGTCACCATACGTGCGTACGTACGGCTTACCGTCTCCACGTCGTGGTGTAATTGTTATTCAATATAATATTATTTGGATGGGTATAATAATGATGTGTAACTCATGTAAATAATAAATATAACATGTTAATGATTCTGTATATATGATATACCATTCATTTATATATTATTTTAATATCAAAAGAATGATATTGTCCCTCGTGCGTACGTACGGACTACCGTCTCCACGAAAGCGATGAGATTCATTCTCTATCGTATCCATTCAAGTATAATTATCATTTTATGATTTAAAAATGATTTTTAAGGACTTGATATCATTCTGGATATGAATAAGATACAACAAACATGGCTTATGTAACAAACCATATAAAAGAAAATGAGTAAGTTAACACCCGAAACGATGATAATTCTAAGATATTATTAATAAATCAATGTTAAAAGATCATATATGATATCATATTAATATATATGATTCTTGTATAATTTAATAACAATTATTTCACCATTATACAGGAGGTTAACCTACCCCAACCAAGGAAAAGTACAAGGTAAGGGTTATTTCACAATCTCTTCATTATCCGAGGTTGTTTATATGTAATAATCTACTGGGATCTCTTTATCATCCACATCCATGTTTCTTAAAAATGTATTTCAAAACATTTTTACTATTTACAAGAATATGGGTTAAAGTCATTTATACCCTTTTTTGACTTTTTATAAGTGTTTTATAAAGTAATCTTTCCGTCGTTTTCAAAACAAGGTCCTTTTTAACCTTTTCGAAAGAATTGAGGTAAGAATGTTTTTTTAACTTATACGGCGGGTGCGGTTATTTTACGCCGTTATAAAATCTTCAAAGCCTTCCTTACAAGCTTATAAGAATATTTTCAAAGAAAATGTTTTATTTTATATGGATCTTAAATGATTTCAAAATAAAAGGAGATATTTCTTTAAAAAGAATTTTGATTTCATCTATGTCAACATCCTTTGATGGATTTTAAGATTATTTGAAGTTGATTTATTATGATACAAAACTTCTATATTGTATCGAAGGTTTTGTGATATGTTTGACTGTGGATGTGCTATTTTTATACCATTCATAGTTTATGGTGAAATTATTGACATTTCGTATGCTAGTTTTAATACAAATGTTTATGTTATGTTTAAACCTTTTCATATGGGAATGCATTGGACTTAATAAGTGACGGGTGGAGCCCGCTATAGCTCCTCGATGCATCGGTAGGTCTCATGAGACAAACTAGTGTCTTGGCACAAGGCCTTGACAAAATCTTATTTGTAGTCTTGGCACGAGGCCTTGGCTATGTGGTTATGATAGTCTGGCATTATGCATTCCAACATTATGAAAGTGGTTATTGATTTTTGCATGTGATTATTCGATTAGTAGAATATCCATGTGAATAAGTAAATGGCATTATTTCATTTTATTTATGCCATACCATGTTGAATGTTCATGTTTAAAAGGCTTTTGTTTTAGTTATACATTGCCTTAAATGTTTATTCTTATTGATGAAAGTTTCCGCTATATTGTTATCCTTACTGGGCATTTGAGCTCACCCCTTTTCTATGTTTTATTTTTCCCAGGAAGTGAAGATGTAAGTTATGAATGACCTGCAGGGATATTATGAGGGGATTATAGTGTGGACTGTGGAAACAATATGTTGTTGTAGTAGTTTTTCATTTTATGATGTAATGTAAAACTTATGAATATATCTAGTGTTTCCAAGGCTACTAAACCAATCGGTCTTTCGAGATTTGATCTTTCCTATGATCATGCCAATGTTACGAAGTAATGCACCGGCTCTGGGTAGCTGGGGTCGGGGCGTTACAGTTGGTATCAGAGGAAGTTTAGTACAAACCTTGGAAGCTAGATTTAGATAAACTCTGATTAGAGCACATAGACCTAAGATGAACTTTGAGGATTAGTATAGAAGAACTTCCTAGAATTTTGGTATTGTAGAGACTTTGTGAGTTTTCCGAGCAATACATCCCTGTCTGGATACGAGCAGGTAGAGGCGGCTCTGGCACAGATGTACCTAGGGGTAAAACCCGAAAACACTGCTTTTAGCTAGAATCGAACGGGAACTGGTGCACGACAACGGGCCTTGCTGCACTCTTGGTTACGACACTCCCGGGGGATATGCTTAGGATAACTCTCACTTTCTTTACAAATCATTATGAATGGTTTATGAGTATATACTTCCTCAAAGAAAACATATTTATGATTATGGATTATATCCATAGATAGTTCAATCTATGTTTAGTGTTTTATAAGTATGGGATTATGTATTTTCATGCATAAACTGATCTAGTTTATGCCATTTTTTTTAGAAATGGCGCCTAGTGGAAGAAATGGAAACCGTATCAATGCACGCACTCCATGTATGGATTTCCCTCCTGCTCAAGATAATTATAGTGGGGCTGGTGATGCAACTGGTGCTGATCAGCTAATCACCGTACTGGGACAACTTACTCAGGTTATGAATAATAACCTTACCCGTATGGAGCACCCTGATCCGCAGCGTGGAGGATCAATGTGAGATCGATTCATGAGACAACAACCACCAACGTTCAATGGGAGTACAAATCCCTTAGTAGCTGAGCAATGGATATTTTCCCTAGAGAAAATATTCCAGGCTTTGGGGAGTAGTGAAAGGGAAAAAGTTACCATGGCAGTTTACCGCCTCACTGGAGATGCTGATCAATGGTGGTCATTGATTCAAAACATGAAGGAAGATGATGAAGTATCAAACATGGAATGGAGGGAGTTCAAAGATCTGTTTTTAGAAAAATACTTTCCTCGCGACCATCGAGCAGATATGGAAATGCAATTTCTGAGTCTGAGACAAAAGGAGGACGAGAATGTCACAAAGTATGAGGCTAACTTTACAAGGTTAGCGAGGTATGTTGGCGATTATATTCGCAACCCAAGAAGTAAGATTGATCGTTTCTTTGATGGGTTAAAACCATTTCTCCGTCGAGCATTAGTCTCACAATCCTTTTCATCGTACGAAGACATTGTCTCATGTGCTATCAAGACCGAAAAAGAATTCTCTAAGTCTTATGACTTTAAAGCGAAGCAAGAGAAGAAGAGACCTTCTGATCAATCTGGGAATGGAAATAAGGGGAAGAAAGGAAAGGTTGAATATCCATCTTGTGGTAAATGCGGGAAGAAACATCCTGGTACTTGCTTGAAGGGAATGGGAGTCTGTTACAAGTGTGGTGAAAAAGGCCACCAAGCTCATGATTGCAAGGGGAAGAAGGAAGCTACCAACGTTCAGTGCTACAATTGCAGGGAGATGGGGAATTATGCAAATACATGTCCTAAGCGTCAGGAGAACTTACCTCAGAAAAGGCCAAGGGATCAAGGCCAGGCTTATGCTATCACTACTGCTGAGGTAGAAGCTCCGAAAGACGTGGTGGCAGGTAATTTAATAGTTTCCTCAAGTTTAGAAAATGCATTATTTGATTCTGGATCATCGCATTGTTTCATATCTTCCCAGTTTGCTAAGAAAATTAGATATTTCCAATTTGATTTAATAAGGGAGTTGTCAGTTAAAACTCCTAAGGGAAGTATCGTTGCAACAAAGTTTTGCGAATCAGTCCCCATTAGAGCACATAAATTTTCTTTATCTGCTGATCTCATCGTCTTACCTATGATTGAGTTTGATATAATCCTCGGTATGGACTGGCTTTCGGACTATGATGCGAAGATTTATTGTAAGAAGAAAGAGGTTACGATTCTTGATGATAATGATAAGGAACACCTTATTTTTAGAGCAGAATCGTCACCACCTAATTCTTATTTAGATCCACCCCCAGTAGCTCAACTTAATTCAATTATTGGGGAGGAAGAGAATGAAGTAACTATCGGTGAGGAATGGAATGTTCAAATAGAGGATGTACCTGTTGTGAAAGAATTTGTAGATATATTTCCGGAAGATTTACCTGGACATCCTCCAGAACGAGAAGTTGAGTTTTCCATTGATTTGATTCCTGGATCAAGGCCTATATCGAAGACCCCTTATAGAATGGCCACTGTAGAGTTAGTCGAACTAAAGAAACAACTAGAGGAATTGAGTAATAAGGGATTTATTCTCCCTAGTGTTTCTCCATGGGGAGCCCCTGTTCTTTTTGTTAAAAAGAAAGATGGATCTATGAGGTTATGTATCGACTACAGGGAGATCAATGCTATAACGATAAAGAACAAGTATCCCCTACCTCGTATTGATGATTTATTTGACCAACTGCATGGAGCTCAATACTTTTCAAAGATTGACCTTCGATCTGGATACCATCAGTTGTGTGTAAAGAAGGAAGAAATTCCGAAGACAGCATTTCGAACTAGGTACGGGCATTACGAGTTTACTGTAATGCCGTTTGGATTGACTAATGCACCCTCTGTATTCATGGATCTAATGAATAGAGTTTTCTAGGAGTATCTGGATGAATTTGTGGTGGTATTTATTGATGATATCTTGGTATACTCCAAAACCTATGAAGATCATGAAAATCACTTGCGCATTATCTTGAAGACTCTGAGGAGGCATGAATTATATGGGAAGTTTAGCAAGTGTGAATTCTGGCTTCAGGAGATTTCTTTTCTTGGCCATATTGTCTCTAAAGATGGAATCTATGTTGATCCTTCTAAGACCAAAGCAATCCAAGAATGGCCAGCACCTACGAGTATAACTGAGGTACGTAGTTTTATTGGCTTGGCAGGTTATTATCGACGTTTCGTCCAGAATTTTGCCCGATTGGCTAACCCATTAACGAAGCTCACACGTAAAGGGGTTAAATTTGTTTGGACAAAAGAGTGTGAAGAATGTTTCGAAGAACTGAAGAGAAGATTAGTCAATGCTCCTATATTGACTCTACCATCGGGGAATGATGGGTTCGTTATTTATAGTGATGCATCAAAGAAAGGACTTGGTTGTGTCCTTATGCAGAATGATAGAGTTATTGCCTATGCATCACGACAGTTGAAAATTCATGAACAAAACTATCCTACTCATGATCTCGAGTTAGCAGCAGTGATCTTTGCTTTGAAAATATGGAGGCACTACCTCTATGGTGAAAAATGTGAGATTTATACTGATCACAAGAGTTTGAAGTATATTTTCTCACAAAAAGAACTCAACATGAGGCAAAGGAGATGGCTTGAATTACTCAAGGATTATGATTGTACGATACACTACCACCCAGGGAAGGCAAACAAGGTGGCAGATGCTTTGAGTAGAAAAGACCATGGAGTTTTGAACAATATGAGAATTGAAAGGGATCCAATTTTCATGGAGCTAGTGAATATGGACATGGGAATAACCAGGGAAGGTGAAACATCAATGCTTTTTCAAATGGTTGCCAAACCATCTTTACTAGAAAGGATTAAGAGTTCTCAGACTGATGATGAAGAATTCCAAAAGAAGATTAAAGCTGTGAATGATGGGAGATTGAGAGACTTTGCGTATGAAGGTGGAATTTTGAAATTCGGGAAGAGACTTTGTGTTCCCAATATACCTAATCTAAAAAGGGAATTGCTGGATGATGCTCATAGTTCCAATTTCTCTATACACCCTGGGAGCACCAAAATGTATAGAGATTTGAAGGAAAATTTTTGGTGGGACAACATGAAGAGGGAGATTGCTAATTTTGTGTCAAGATGTATGGTTTGTCAACAAGTGAAAGCTGGAAGGAAACAGCCTGGAGGAGTCATGCAACCTCTTCCCATACCGGAGTGGAAATGGGACAATATTACAATGGACTTTGTCATGGGGCTACCAAAGACTCCTAGAAGGAACGATGCAATATGGGTTATTGTTGATCGTCTTACCAAGTCAGCACATTTTCTTGCTATAAGAGAAGATCTACCCCTGGAACGTCTAGCAGACTATACATTAATGAAGTTGTGAGACTTCATGGAGTACCCCTATCGATTGTTTCTGATCGTGATCCCCGTTTTACTTCAAGATTTTGGAAAAGTCTTCAGAAATCCCTGGATACTGAACTTCATTTGAGCACTTCTTACCACCCTCAGACAGACGGACAATCAGAACGGACTATTCAGACCTTAGAAGACATGTTGAGATCTTGCTCACTTGATTTTCAGGGTATGTGGGATCAATATTTACCACTAGTAGAATTTTCCTATAACAATAGCTTCCATTCGAGTATTCAGATGGCACCATATGAAGCGTTATATGGAAAGAGATGTCGTACACCAACCTGTTGGGATGACGTTGGTGAAAGAAAACTTGTAGGCCCAGAACTGGTGGAGGAAACGGTGGAAAAGGTGAAGGTAATCCAAAATCACATTAAAGCAGCTCAAAGTAGGCAGAAGAGCTATGCCGATAATCGAAGGAAGGATTTGGAATTTCAAGTCGGTGATCATGTTTTCCTGAAGGTATCTCCGTGGAAGGGAGTCATACATTTTGGTAAGAAAGGTAAATTGAGTCCCTGGTACATCGGACCTTTCGAAATTCTAGAACGAATTGGGGCTGTAGCTTACCGATTGGCAATGCCGCCAAGTCTCTCCAAAGTTCACGATGTGTTCCACGTATCTCTGTTGAGGAAATACATGCCTGACCCAACGCATGTACTCACCTATGAGGAATTAGAACTGGAACCCGATCTTTCCTATTGTGAAGAGCCCGTCAGGATTCTTGATACAAGAGAACAAGTACTGAGAAACCGGACGACGCGTCTGGTTAAAGTTTTGTGGAGAAATCATAAGATAGAAGAGGCAACGTGGGAACCCGAGGAACTTATGATGAAGAACCACCCGAGTCTTTTTATGCAGTAATAACCTATAAATTGCGAGGACGCAATTATTTGAAGGAGGGGAGAATGTAACACCCCAAGCTTCTACGGTACGTTTCCCTTCGAATAATGTGATAGCGTGTGTTGTACGCAACCTCGAGTTCTAAAACACACCACAACTAATTAAACTAGCCGTTGTAAATAGTAATACCTACTTTTTGAAATCATATATATTTTATATTTCAAAATGGACTTCATTTTTGGATTCGGAATATCGAAATTATCCTAGGGTGAAATTTTGGTACTTTTCGGATAACTTTTATATTTTGATGAATAGTGAAAATTACTAAATTTTAATTAAAAACAACTTTTTTAATCAAAATAATTAATAGTGATAAATTATGAATTTGAGTGGTTTTAAATTATATTTAGAATATATTTTTACCATTCAATTTAATGTTTATCATTGGACATAATTTTACAATTAAACCGAACATAAACAAGTGTCAATCTTTTGATAGTTATTATCTCTTAAAAACACGCGTTTTGTTTTGACAGCGGGATTTAATTTTAAATTAATTTCTGCCACTTCTGTGTTTTGAATTTAGGAAAATGGATTCCATATTTGGAATCAGGATGTTCAAATTGTGTAAATAGGTAACTTTTATTTTTAGACATTTTGAATAATTACTGCGGTAAATATTTTATTTACCATGGTTAAATGGTAAATCCGGTAAATAAGGGTTAAAAAATAATATTATAATAATACAAAATTACCCTAAAACGTGTCCTAACCTTATTGGTGGACACATACCCGACCATGGGCATCCTTGGGTCAATTTGGGGACCCCTTGGAGCCACTTGTATGTGGTAGGGACACATTATATTAATAAAGTTAAAATAAAAATAAAAATGGCATAAGCTTACATCTTTTATAAGAACAATTTTTACATAGGGTTATACATGTTGGATTTTCGATTATAAATATTCATTAGAAAGCTAAAAGGATTTCATACATAATGATGTTTTATTTATAATTTTTAGACATTAAATAAGTTATTTTATTTATGACACAATGATGATGCAGTAATTACTAAAATAGTAAAAAATTAACATAATTGATATTATAAATACCCAAATAAATATAATATGAATCTTTTAATGAATTAAACTAATTTTCTAGGATAATATGATATATTAGGATTGATTTAATTGTCTTTGTTCGAAGTAATCAATCTGTTATGAGTTTCAAAAAAATCAACTATTGAATAGTGTCAAAATTGACATAAAAGAGTTCTTAAAACAAATATTATATTATTAATTGATATTAAATTCCTCAAAATCTAAGGTTCGGCCAAGAGACTTATATTATGATAGGTTAATCATTAATGGACCACTTGGGGGTCGCTTGGATGTATATAGTAAGTTTATTAACCATATTATATAAAAATACAAAGAGACATTGTAAAAGTGAAACTAATTAACTTAGAGTTAATACTTAAAGATAAGGTTAATATAAGTACCCAAACCTGTCTAAATTCTATTGGTTGAGTGGTTTTCGACCTATCCCCACCTTAACCTTTGAATAGTCAACTTTGGAGCCATTAGAAACCGAATATGAATTTATTATAAATTAATATTTCTAGCTTTTCCAAAGGTGCCCCTCACCCTTCTTATAAAAGGGCACTCCTCCTTCTCATTTCTTCACACCTTCAAAGCCTTTTGGTTCGGCCAAACACTGCCCAAATAATCTCCCAACATCCCTCACTACAACCTAGAGGCCTTAGTTTGATCAGAAAGCCAACCTAAGGAGCCCTTTTGATCAAATCAAAAGGAAGAACACGAAGAAGAGGTAATGATTTCACCACCCTTTTCTAAGTTCATTTCTTCTTCCACTTCTTCTTCCTTTGTTCTTACCATTCTAAAATAATAACTCCAGTATCTCACATATACTGTGATGTTATTATAAGTATGGTACAACCATATTCAGTATTCTATCCACCCTTTGAATAACATGTCACCATACGTGCGTACGTACGGCTTACCGTCTCCACGTCGTGGTGTAATTGTTATTCAATATAATATTATTTGGATGGGTATAATAATGATGTGTAACTCATGTAAATAATAAATATAACATGTTAATGATTCTGTATATATGATATACCATTCATTTATATATTATTTTAATATCAAAAGAATGATATTGTCGCTCGTGCGTACGTACGGACTACCGTCTCCACGAACGCGATGAGATTCATTCTCCATCGTATCCATTCAAGTATAATTATCATTTTATGATTTAAAAATGATGTTTAAGGACTTGATATCATTCTGGATATGAATAAGATACAACAAACATGGATTATGTAACAAAACATATAAAAGAAAATGAGTAAGTTAACACCCGAAACGATGATAATTCTAAGATATTATTAATAGATCAATGTTAAAAGATCATATATGATATCATATTAATATATATGATTCTTGTATAATTTAATAACAATTATTTCACCATTATACAGGAGGTTAACCTACCCCAACCAAGGAAAAGTACAAGGTAAGGGTTATTTCACAATCTCTTCATTATCCGAGGTTGTTTATATGTAATAATCTACTGGGATCTCTTTATCATCCACATCCATTTTTCTTAAAAATGTATTTCAAAACATTTTTACTATTTACAAGAATATGGGTTAAAGTCATTTATACCCTTTTTTGACTTTTTATAAGAGGTTTATAAAGGAATCTTTCCGTCGTTTTCAAAACAAGGTCCTTTTTAACCTTTTCGACAGAATTGAGGTAAGAATGTTTTTTTAACTTATACGGCGGGTGCGGTTATTTTACGCCGTTATAAAATCTTTAAAGCTTTCCTTACAAGCTTATAAGAATATTTTCAAAGAAAATGTTTTATTTTATATGGATCTTAAATGATTTCAAAATAAAAGGAGATATTTCTATAAAAAGAATTTTGATTTCATCTATGTCAACATCCTTTGATGGATTTTAAGATTATTTGAAGTTGATTTATTATGATACAAAACTTCTATATTGTATCGAAGGTTTTGTGATATGTTTGACTGTGGATGTGCTATTTTTATACCATTCATAGTTTATGGTGAAATTATTGACATTTCGTATGCTAGTTTTAATACGAATGTTTATGTTATGTTTAAACCTTTTCATATGGGAATGCATTGGACTTAATAAGTGACGGGTGGAGCCCTCTATAGCTCCTCGATGCATCGGTAGGTCTCATGAGACAAACTAGTGTCTTGGCACAAGGCCTTGACAAAATCTTATTTGTAGTCTTGGCACGAGGCCTTGGCTATGTGGTTATGATAGTCTGGCATTATGCATTCCAACATTATGAAAGTGGTTATTGATTTTTGCATGTGATTATTCGATTAGTAGAATATCCATGTGAATAAGTAAATGGAATTATTTCATTTTATTTATGCCATACCATGTTGAAAGTTCATGTTTAAAAGGCTTTTGTTTTAGTTATACATTGCCTTAAATGTTTATTCTTATTGATGAAAGTTTCCGCTATATTGTTATCCTTACTGGGCATTTGAGCTCACCCCTTTTCTATGTTTTATTTTTCCCAGGAAGTGAAGATGTAAGTTATGAATGACCTGAAGGGATATTATGAGGGGATTATAGTGTGGACTGTGGAAACATTATGTTGTTGTAGTAGTTTTTCATTTTATGATGTAATGTAAAACTTATGAATATATCTAGTGTTTCCAAGGCTACTAAACCAATCGGTCTTTCGAGATTTGATCTTTCTTGTGATCATGCCAATGTTACGAAGTAATGCACCGGCGCTGGGTAGCTGGGGTCAGGGCGTTACACATTATATCTGACTATGATCCTAGGTTTACTTATAACTTTTGGAAAGGCCTTCCGAAGTCATTGGGTACTGAATTAAATTTTAGTACATTTTTTCATCCTCAATCAGATGGGCAGTCAGAACGAACAATTTAGACCTTTGAAGATATGCTACGAGCTTGTTCGATGGATTATCAGGGAAGTTGGGACCAACATATTTCTTTGGTTGAGTTTTCATATAATAACAGTTTTCATTCCAGTATACAGATGGCACTATTTGTGGAATTATATGGGAAGCGGTGTTGAACTCTAGCATTTTGGGATGAAGTGGGTGAAAGGAAGCTGATGGGACCCGAATTGATAGAAGAGATGGCAGAAAAGGTTCAGTTGATTCCGAAACACATGAGAATAGCTCAGAGCAGGCAGAAGAGTTATGCGGATAACCGGAGGAAGGATCTATCTTTCGAGGTAGGTGATCATGTTTTTCTCAAGGTTTCTCCATGGAAAAGTGTGATGTGATTTGGTAAGAATGGAAAGCTGAGTCCAAGGTTCATTGGACCATATGAAATTCTGTAGAGAGTTGGGTCAGTTGAATACAGAGTGGAATTTCCTCCGAGTTTATCTCAGGTACACAATGTTTTTCATGTTTCGATGTTGAGGAAGTATATGCCAGATTCATCTCATGTTTTGAGTCTAGAGATAGTTCAGCTGGAGAGGAACCTATCTTATGAAGAAAAACCAGTCCAGATTCTTGACCGAAGAGAGCAAGTGTTGCGAAATAAGGTAATCCACCAGGTAAAGGTTTTGTGGAAAAACATTATCGTTGAAGAGACAATGTGGGAATCTGAAAATGCTATGAGGGATACATACCCCCACTTATTTTGATAAGTGAATAAAATTGCGTGGACGCAATTCCCAAAAGGGGGGAAGGTTGTAACATCCTAGGTAAATAATGAATAAAACATTTTCGTACTTATTAATATATTCAAATTAAATATTAATTTTACTTTAAAGGGGTTTCTATGTTCGATAGCGTACCCGATACGCAACGATGAGTTCCTTTTAAAACTTACGTTGCACACTTGTAATATAAAGATATTATTTTAAATGGTAGTTAACATGTAGCTGTTGTAATAGCGGGAATGGATAGAAATAACTAAAATATGATTATATATGTTTTTTAAAAGTTTTTACATTTATCTAATAAAATATAAAGGCTTAAAATACGGAAAGAATTCAATTTTAGGCTTTTATACACTAATTTTCACTAAAGGATCAATTATCGCCTTTTGATGGTGAACCATCATTAAATATAGTTTTGGTCACTTTTATACATTCTATTGGACCAAATATAACTCTTCTTTAGAATCGGGACATCAAAATTCACTTTGTGTAATTTTTGGTATCTTTCCGATAAAGTTCATTTTTTAATGAATAGTGTAAAATGTTTTATTTTAATTCAAAACCTCTTTTTAATCTAATTTATTATATGATAATATTATCATTTGAATAGGTTTTAAAGTGAAATTAGAAAATATTTTTACCATTAAATCCAATATTGGTCGTTGGAATTAATTTCACTTGGAAATCGGACTTAAACTAGTGTCAATCGTTTGATACTTATTGTTTCATAAAAACACGCTATTTGCTCTGACAACGGGAATTAATTTTTAAATTAATTAATGCAACTTATATGTTGTGAATTTTGTAAAATTAAAATCATTTTTGAATTTGGAATATCAAATATAGCTTAGGGTGATGTTTTGGTATTTTTCTGAAAAACTTCAATTTTTTGATGAATAGTGAAACCACTAAGTGGTACTTATAAAAACTGATTTTTCGTTTAAATGAAAATTTACAACTTCTGTGTTTTGAATTTCAAAAATCCGACATACATGGTTGTCATTAAGAAGTAAAATTTGGTTCAATTAGATTAAAATAATTTTTTGGTGAATAGTAACTTTTAAGTTCTTAATCGCGATTAGAGGTAATTAGTGCAATTTAAGGAAAAAATGATATTATAATAAAATGAAAATAACTTGACACATGTCCTACCCTTATTGGATGTGTCATGGCCGACCAGGACAAGCCATGGGTCAACTTGGGGACCCCATGGAGACACTTTGGTTGGGAAATGACATAAATAACTTTTTATTTAATGTTAAAGTAAAAATGACACACACAGGAGATGTTTTACTAAAACAATTTTTACATGGGGTTATACAAGTCAGATTTTTTACTATAAATATTCATTAGAAATCTAAAACGATTTCCTACATCATAGTATTTTGATTATAATTTTTATACATTAAATAAAGTAAATTATTTATGTCATAATGATGATGCAGCGATGACCTCATTATTAAACGATTAAAATAAAATGGAAAGAAAATGTAAAATCTAAAACCTACACATGGACAAAACCTATTGAATGGATGGATTTAGAACCCTTATCACCTTATCCTCGAATCAAATCAAAGTGGTACCTCTTAAATCCGAATACCATTTTAAAATAAAGTGACTTTTTTTTACCATCCAAGAGTGCCCCTCCTCTCTTCTTATAAAAGGCCCCCACCTCTACCTCTTTAAACACACACCCAAAGCCTTTGTATCGGCCAACCCCTGCCCATTTTGGCTCTCCACATCCCTCTCTTACTTCTTGAAGCCTCAAATTGGGCAGAAGTCTTCCCAAGGAAGCTTTTGAGATCAAATCTAAGAGAGTTGCCCGATTTTAAGGTAATATTTTCTTTTGAGTCCTTTTGTTTTATTTTTCTTCTACAACCCCCTAAACTATTTTTATTATTTTCTTTTGTAATAACTCCAGTATCCGCAATATACTAGGATGTTGTTATAAGAAGTATTCGAGCTACAATTACACACACCTACATCTAATGGTTAAAGAACATACTGTTTCTGTGGATGGCGAATTTCTGCCTCTCGAAACGATGATTGTTCAACATTATTTTAACACCTTCAAAAATGTACATTAAGATGACACTATATTTATATATGATATATAATATGTTTATGTTTTCCTTAATCTTCTGTACTTTTCATTTTGGGCATACCTTTATGGTTTCGATTATGGGTAAACGCGATATCTTCATTTAAGGAAGTGTGGACTACTGCCCCCTCAAAGTGATGTGATTCGTTAATGCCATATGTGGGACGTATAAAGGATGGATTTAAAGTTATTATATATGATGTTATACTGGAATTATAATATACCTCTATATCATTATTATTTCTTTCCATTAAAGTATGAGATAGAAATGAAAGTAGCGTTCATGCGTACATACGGCTTACCCTCTCCATGAATGGTGCATTTCATTTCCCTTCCCCAAATGTAATGTACTATTAAAAGTACATGTATATAATGGATATATATAATCAATGATACATATAAATGATGAATATAATTCTGGAATTAAAATATACATATCTCTCATTTAGTTTTAATTACATTAATATGACATAGAAATGAAAGTAGCGTTCATGCGTACGTACGACTCCATGAACGGTGCATTTCATTTCTTACCTCTAAATGATTATGTAATATTATAAATACATGTATATTCTGGATATATATGATATATATGCTATCCAAATCAGGAATTTCATTCTGGATATAAAGAACATTTGACCACACGAACAACATGTAATTGTAAGATGTCCACTTTCGACTTAAGAACAAAATATCGACAAAACAAACATTATTAACTTAGATGATTACATAATGTTTATAACATGATAATAAGTGATATAAAAGTAATAATGAACTTGAAAAAGGTTCTTAATCAAGTATAAATTAACTTAAGTTAATTATTCAAGATGTTAAAGAACGATCAAGTCAAGTTGGACCCGAGGTAAGGGACTTCGTCTCAATCTCCTTTCATTGAGGCATATTTCGTTTTATACACACCATTAATTTATATGGTGTATAAAACCCTTTGACTTTTACTTTTATACAAAAGGAGTATTTTTCTACGAAGCGTTTTACTAGACGAAAAAATGAATGTTTTTTTCAACGTACGTGGTGACAACGACCTTTTCCGCCGCCGCGAGTATTATTTGGTCGTTGGCTTCCTCAACAAGCCGTAATGTTTTTAAAATAAAATAAATACCATATACTCATTTATGTATTTTGGTATTGAAAATGGATTTGATAAAGGATTATATTATGTCAATATATTTAAATTATATATTGTGATTGAAATGTGGAAATGTTATCATTCCTTTATATTGGTTTTATGTTTTATGATTTTATATTGGTACTTGGACATTTGACGGGTGGTTACGTGATAAACCATATGACGGGTGGTGCCGTGAATACCAGGACAGGTGGTTACATTATAACCTCCAATGCATTGGGTATGGAAGTCGGTCGTATGGCTATTCCATTAAGTATGTATGGAAGTTGGCCGTATGGCTATTCCATTAAGTGATATGTGTGGAAGTCGACCGTATGGTTATTCCACTTAAGTATGTTTATGTCCCAAGTTACCTTTATATGTTATGTGTTCTGTATATGGGTTTTATGGTAATACTTTGGTTACAAATGTGTAAGTAATGATATTTTATTCAGTGAAGAGTTTTTACTGCTTCATGAAGGTGAAGGTATTACTTTGATAAAGTATACAGGGTTTACGTGATGTTTGAAAAACTAACAGTTTTCGTTCTTTCTGTATCCCTTACTGAGGATTTTATGCTCACCCCAAGTTTTTTTGAAATGTTTTTCACAGGACATAATGTGGAATAGGGTCAATAATGGGATCAAGGGAAAGTCATGCTATATAAAACATATAACTATACATGTCTCTTTTTAAGAGTTTTTTTTATTTTTTTGGAAAAATAGTAGATGTTTCTACTTTGTAATCTTTTGATATGTAATAGTTATGTCCTAATTCTCTAAAACTATAACCCTGAAAAGTTATTCAATGTGAATTATTCATTTAATTCAATATTAAGTAAGGTTTAAGGCCGGGGCCTTATATCATGAATGTATTGATTTTTGTTCAATGTGTTTGTCTAATGTGAGGACAAGAAATAAGAGAACAATGAGAAATGAAGACGGGCTATATGAGAAAATAGATACCTCATTTCCATCTTTTCCCTAACCATGTGGAATTACATGTTTATATACATTGGCCAAATTCAGCCTTGAAGGGCATGATATGGAACATATCATATCCTTGTTTAACTATGGTTTGTTCGTTGACTACATAAAGTAACTAATTTTGTATTTATATGTTATCTCATGGTATTTCAATTCATGTATACCTTCAACAATTATTGTCTTTTTGTATAGGTAACACTAAAAAATTATAAGTAGAGCTCATTAGTTTTGGCCTTTGAGAAGGAGATATGATTTTTGTAACAAAATGTTTCCTGATTGGTGGAAGTCAAATATTTTACCATTCCTTTAATTCACATAAAATATATATATTCATGTAATTTTATTTTTTTTATATATTTCAGAAATTGAGTTTAACCATTGTCTCCCTATATTAACAATCAATATCATTGGATTTTGGTACTAATTATTGGTTTTTTAAGGAAAGTATTTAATAATCTATGGGTATGAATTTTTTTACAATAGACCAAGTTGGGAAAATGATAACATAACAAGATGGAATTACATTAACTAAAAAAATATAATGTTATGCCAGTGTATCAGATAGTATGACTTGATATGAAATGTGTCTTTTTATGGAATTATTGAGAAAATATTTCTATTGTGTTACTACTCTCATAGTCGAGTCACTATGATGAAATTTAAATGGTTTGATTCAATGAAGGTTGATGGTAAATTTATTAATTACTAGGGATTTAGAGTTATTAACATGACTCTATTCCTAGTTACTGGTGAACTATATATTTAGGATTTAATGAAAAAAAATTTATATGAAATTCATTTGATACATGATTACGGTGTCATTATTGAATAAATCCCAAGAATTATTTTTCATGATGGTGGTGGAGAAATTGAAACCATTGATACCCCCATTTGTGTTGACCAAAATATTTTATTTTATTACACAAATTGTCCCTTTTTTAGAATTGATGTTAAACCTAATGTAGTGGTGTTTAATATATATTTGAGACCATATATGTTCGCATTTCAACAATTTTACCAGTATATGGGTTTCTTAGGACGATATTATTGTAATTACATTAATGTAGTTTCATTTTAGATTGATATTATTATTTTGGAATTTTTTTCATTCATTAAATTTAATTAGATTAATTTCAATTCAGAAAACTAGTTTCAAAATAGTATTTTCAAAATAGTCAACTTTTTCTTAAAATATAGTTTCTAAACCATATTATGTCTTTGTTTTTCAATTATTTTACTTCTCTGTTGTGTGTATAATAATTTTAAAAAAACGTAAAAAATGTAAATTTCATTATTATAATGATTATGAGTGATATTAAATAAGTTTTAAGGAAAAGATTAATTGATAATATTTGAAAGATGTGCGAGTTGTGGTTTCCTTCTATAATTCCCTTAGCGAGTATAATAATTATAACAATTTTATTCTACGTTAGATTTACTGACATGTTATTCTTCACCATCAATTTTTTAGGGAAATTATACTGAAATTGAGTTGAATTGCTATTATCCTACTAGTATGGGTTCGTGTGGCAGTTCTCCTAGAGCTATATGGAGTACCCTTCGTTCCCATTCGCACCTTTACCCTCCAGCGGACACCCCATCTATCACAACATTACATCACCCACATAAGCCTATAGGGATCTTCCCACCCATACATCCATCATAATATTAATTAGCCTCTTGTTATCTTAACATGACTATACCACCTCTGTGGATGTTCCCACCTATACCATGTCAATATTCTATGATTTATCCCCAACCCTTCTATTTGTATCCTACCATGTCTATGTCACCTCCATTTCATAATATCCATCCATGATCTAATGATTTTTTTCCTTCAACTACCACTCCCGTGCATCCAGATGACCTAGTGAATACAATGGAAAGGCACATCATTCAGAGGCTGTTGATCTAGGTCAACCCACAAACCCATTAGAGTCTAATGATAATAATTCATGATGTATTTTATATGTGTGTCAAATTAATTAAAAATATTATTTTTTGTTTTTATATGATTTATTTATTAGTTTTCTTTTATCTTATTCAATGGTATATTCTAATATGTGACATGGGAACACCCATATTCATGAATCATAGAATCACAAAAACACAAATATTGGTTGATTACAATGATGACAGTCAAATGATAGGTAAAAATTACTAGTAGTGTAGAGGTTTTATGGAAACTTTATCACAGTACAATGATATAATTCTAATGAAACTCATAACATAAAGGCATATTAGTAATTAAATCAAGAATAAATAATGGGAATAGATACGATAATGAAAATATATTAAATTGATATGTATATTTTTTATTGTATTTATATGAATTAACTTGTTTTTTGTGGGGTTGGGTTGAATTTAAAGATAGTGAAGGTGATAAGGTCACACAGATGATAGATAATGGGTGGGTTTTGCAGACATATAAAAAATTTATATGATCGTTGTTAGGGTATATTCGATATTGATTTAGAGGGTTTAGCAGTATTCAATGACTATCCAATAATAAAATATTATTAAATGATTACATATTGTAAGAGTAATGATATTAAGGTATTATTATTCATTAATTATTTCTATTTAAAATTTAATTCTTATTAATTATACTTATATTTTTAGGATGAGTCATAAATAAATAGAAAATCAATGATCCTATGAAGTATTTGACAACTTTGGGCACACTAAAAAATCCATACATAGAGGTTCTAGGAACATTAATATTAATAGAAATAATAACTATACCAATATTGTTATTGAAGTGGTCATTTAGTTTTATTTCTATTTTAAAGAAGTATAAAAACATAAATAGTCAAATTTTGTTGATGATATTTAATATAAAATGTATGAATATCTCAATTTAGACAGATTTTCATGTTTAAATTTCTATTTTCTTCTAATAAATATATTTAATATAAGTTTGTAATTTCATATTTAAAATAAGGATAAGTTTTTATGATTTTTTATTTTAAAATATGGAAAATGTATTGACATGGGTAGAATTCTGTTAAATTGTTACATTTTACGAAAAAAAATTATTTTCAAAAAATATTACATTAATGATAAAGTAAGTTGGAAAGGGGTGGGTATATTAAAATGGTTACTTTTTATAATGTAATTTGGGGTATTTTGTTATCAAATATTATTTTAAATTAAGTTTATTTATATGTATATTAAATATTTGAAATAAAATTTCTGGTGGATTTTAAAAAGAACTATTACTTTGGTGAAACAATTTTGAAGTGTGATTCTTTTGATAAACCCATATTTAGTAGTAGGAAGGAAAAGGTAAAACGATAGTGATTCCATTTGATGTATTGAAATTTATGTGGTAGAAGGATTTAATGTTTTTTACAATCATTGATTGATTTTTGGATATTATTTACCTCTGAGGTATTTGGGATTTAGTATTATGTTGTTTGAATTAAATTTTCGAAGTCACATATTAGAATAATGGTGCATATTTGAGATATGTGTTGGTGTTTTAATAAGGGGTAGCCAATTTTTGTATGAATTAGATACAAGATGTTGAATTGGTTCATGTTCTTTAGGAATTATATGTTTTTTAGAATATATGTGTTAAATATCCATGTATTAGTGGAGTAGAGTAAAGGGGTACTTCTTTATAATGTAAAAAAGAGCAACTACAAAATGTAAAAAATAACGACACATAAAAAAACTAACAAAAAATAAACAATTTGGAATAATCCAAAATAAATAAAATCAAATAAACCAAAAAAATAACCTTAAAAAATAAATTTTACCCAAAAAGGAGAAAAGAATAGAACCTAAAAATTGCTAACCCAAAATGAAAAAGAATATAATAACTGAAAATTAACCACGTAACCTAAACCCATATAAACCAAATATTCTAAACAAATGACCAAATGACCAAATAAATAGAAAAAAATTATATAAACCTAATATGAATCAAAATAAAATAACCCAAAATAAAAAAACCTAACTCAAATATGACATTTTTTAATGATGAACCAAATGAACAAACCTAAAATTAACTAATTGACATAACCCAAGATGAAGTTGTTACCGTAGTAAAAAATGAAATAAATAACATAACCCAAGGAGAAATATATAACCTAAACCAAAAAAATAAAGACTTTATCAAATGATCTAATACAAAGAAACTAATGACCAAATGACCAAAATGAAATATATGTTTTGACCCAAAAAACACATAACCCAAAATAAAATAATTAACCAAACATTAAAAACTGATACCCCAAAATTAAAAAAATTACATAACCTAAAATACCTACCATAAAATGTCCAAAATTATATATCCCAAAATAAACAAAATAACATAAACCTAAGTAAACTAATTTTTCTAATCATAAAATGAAAAAAAACCAAATGAGATGACCAAAAATAACATAACCCAAAAAATAAAAAAATAACGTAACCCAAAATAAGACAAATGACTAACTCACACATGAAATAACCCAAAGATGAACCAAATTAACAAAACCAAAATTTACCGATTGAAAAAACCCTAGTGAACAAAATAACCTAACTGAAAATTAAATAAATAAACTACCACAATAAAAACTAAATAACCAAACCCAAAATAAACCAAATAGAATAACAAAAAAATGAACAATTTATCAAAATATATAATCCAAAAAAACTAATGACCAAAAAACCAAAATGAAAAAAATTATGTAACCCAAAAAAGAAATAACGAAAAAATAATAAAAATTACCTAACCCAAAATAGAACAAATAACATAACATGAAAAATAGACACCGAAACATGAATAGAACAACCTATCATAAAAATTCCTAACACAAAATAGACAATATTACATTACCAAAATTAACTAGAAAACCTAAACCTAGGTAATCCAATTTTTTAACCAAAAAATGAACAAAATAACAAAGTGAACTAACCAAAAATTACCTAACTTTGAAAATAAAAAAATAACATGACCCATAAAAACCAAATAACCTAAATCAAATAAGACATAGCATAATTATAAAACAAATGATGGAACCCAAAATTAACCAATTGAAATAACCAAATATGAAGAATATACCGTTAGGAAAAATGAACTAAATAATCGAACCCAAAGAAAAATGTGTAGCTGAAACCAAAATTATTTAATGAACGTAACCTGGAAAATAACAATTAATAAAAATACATAATCCCTAACAACCTAATGAAAAAACATCCAGAATGAACCAAATAAAGTAACCCAAAAAATAAACAACAAAAAAATAAATGGAATGAACTACCCTATAATAAACTACTAACCTAACATAAAAAACAGATAATCCAAAAATGAAAAAATGACTTATCATAAAAAGATGTTTCCAAAAATAAACAAAATGACATATCCCCAAATTAACCTAATAACCTAAACCCCAATAAACCAATTTTCAAAAAAAATTGAACAAATAGACTAATGAAGTAACTGAAATAAAAAAACCTAAATTAAACCAAATGTCATAACCCAAAATAAAACAAATAACATTACTAAAATTTTACATAACCCAAAGATGATCCAAATGAAAACACCCAAAATTTATCAATTGGTATAACCTAAGATGAAGAAAACACTCAAAACATAAAATTGAACTAAATAACCTAGACTAAAGAAAAAAATAATCTAACCCAAAATGAACTAAACAACCTTACCAAAGAAATGAATAATTGATCAATGACCTAATCCAAATAAAACTAATGACAAAGAAAAAAAATGAACCAAATTATTTAACCTTAAAATGAAATAACTCAAAAATGAAAGAAACATCCTAACACAAAATAAACAAAATAACCTTTCATGAAAAAGCGATAACCCAAAAAATGAACAAAATAACATTACAAAATAAATACCTAACTCAAAATGAAAAAAGTAAAATAACCAAAAATAAACCAAATAAACTAAATCTAAGAAAATTAATATGTCAAATAACAATATAAAAAATGAACAAATGAACTAACAAAAATTTACATAGCCCTAAAATGAACCAAATGACGTAACCCAAAATAAAAGAAATATCCTAATTCAAATTTGACATAACACAAACATAAAAAAATTTTAAAAAATTAAATTAAATAATTAAAATAACCTAAGATGAAAAAAATACCCTATCCAAAAAATTACTAAATATCCCAACCCAAAGAAAAATAAATATCCTAACCCAAAATGAACAAATATACCTAACCAAAATATTTAACAATTGATCAAATAACCTCACCAGAAAAAAATAATGTCCAAATGACTAAAATGAAATAAATTACATAACCCACATAATACATGACCAAAAAATAAACAGAATCCCATAACTGAAAATAAATTAAATAACCAAATATAGAAAAGACATAACCCAAATAAGAATAAAGTAATTTAACCTAAAAATACATAACCCAAAATGAATAAATTACGTAACAAAAAATTTAAAAAATTACCAAAACCCATGAAAAAATTTATTGAAACCAGTAAATGAACAAATGACCAAATTAACTAACCAAAATTACATAGTCCAGAAATTAACCAAAATAGGTAACCTAACATAAAAAAAATTACCTAACTCAAATATGACATAACTAAAAGATAAACCAAACGAATTAATCTAAAATGACCCAATCCAAAGTGAACAAAACAAAATTTCTCAGACTAAACAAAATTATATGAGCCAAATATGACTTAACCCACCAATTAAGAAAATTCACATACTTAAAATTACCAAAATTTCCTAACATAAAACGAACTAATTAATCTACCCAAATGAATGAATGGATAAATATTCTAAAATATCTAATGGAAAAATGATCTAAATGAAATATATAATATATTAATAAAACACCCTCACACCCTAGAATTAAGTTAACAACCCAAAAAATAAAAAACATTACTCTAACTGATTGACCAAATGAATGAATTACCATATTACCAAATTATCAATCAATCTAATAAAAAAATGAAACAAATGAAAAAATGATTAAAATTACCAAGGGAATGACTAACTAAATAGTGTAATGAAAATATAATTGGAATGAAATGAACATAAAAGAGTAATACATATCATATCCATATATAGAATTATAATTATTAAGTTTTGATTATGTTGTGCCACTAGTATTAAATTTCTCATTAAATATATATTTTGATGCTTCATAATTTCATGTATTTCTTCAAAAGATAATGTTTTAATTAATTCTTGGTTTATCAATATATCATTATTCAGAAATATAATATTATACTAATCAATGTCATTTTTATCAAGTATCATGGGGCATCGAAGGTTGTATGGCTTGAGAAAAATTATTTTTCTCAAGTAAGAGGGAAAAGGATGAATGTGCTATAAAAGCATAGACAAATGAAAACAATGTAGGGTTTTTATAGATATTTCATATTTTCATACATAAAGAATAATTAAATATATTTTTTATATTTTCAACTATCTTCCTAGGAGTCCTTCAATGTGAAAGAAGATGAAAAAATCAATCCAAATTATCATTTGTGAAAGTTATTATGTGAGGGGCACCCAGAGAGTGTATAATGTTAAAATGGTAAAAACATAATACCCACTAGGTATTCACCCCAATAGGATGCCTCTCAAACCTATTAAACCCCTATATCAAAAACAATCATCCATAATAAGCTAGGAAAAAATACAAATCTATATAGGAGTGTGAAAGAGATGAAATGGTCACCAAACAGTTCCTAAAATCTATATCGATTATATGTACATCACTTCTACCCATGGATTCTATAATTTTATATTCATTTATGGAAATAATTTTCCCTATATACAATGAACCAATTGATATATTCGAGGGTCCTAATGGAGGTTAAGGTGATGACACTACTTATAGTGGTGGTGGTGATGATTATTATAACGATGTTGAAGTTGATTCTCGAGATTATGATGTTGGTGATGGTGTTGATGAGTATGTTAGTGATGGTGATGATAATAGGGATTCTACTGATGTAGGAGATATTATTCGCCTTCATTTTTGAGTTATTTGTAAAGAGTTATGTGGATTATGTATAATAATTTGAATCAATTGATTGTGTGGATGTATTTGTATGTTAAAGTATTTTAAATGAATTAAACTGTTAGAAGTAGTCAGTTGAATGATAATTATAAAATATATCTACTACATTGAATGTGTACCATGGTTTGTGTTTTTATAGGTTCTTTCATTATTTGTGTGGTGGGTAAGTAAGGGATGCTTCTACTTGTTTGGGATAGGTATATATACCAATAGTTCAATGAACCATTGGTATATCATGTCTGGTTTAAAGGCTATACCGGTAGTTCTTCTAACAATGGGAATAAATATATACGCATGATTTTCATTAAATTTTTGGTGTTATGAATACCTCTATAGGTATAACCCTGTTTTCTATAGAAATTATTAGTACAACCTTATATCAAGAGGTAAGAAACCATGATTATTTAAATTATTGGTAAATCAAATACCCATGGTTTTTATGGCCAATACCCATGGTTCTAAACCGTGGGAATAGGTTATGTTTCCTATAGAATTACATATTGATTATCATTTCTCACACTATGCAATTTGGTTTTAGTTGATGGATGGAACCCGAAGGAATCATGTTAATGCTAAATGTGAAAGAAAATGATATGATTAACCTCTTATGAAATCAAATTATATGGTATATTTAATGTAAAATCTCAGCAATTTGATCACAAATATATATTAAGTTATTAATCATGACGAACAATCAAATAATAAAATTAGGGAACAATATTCGATTGATTCCTTAATGAGGTAGTGTCGACATTATTTTTTTAGGTCTACTAATCCACTAGTTATTGAGTAAGGGACCAATACCATTTAAAATATATTTTCCATTCACTTTTTTTTGGTAAAAAAATTCCATTTTCCCGATCTACCCTTTAGAAGTATTATAAAAAAACGGTGAAATCTTATCAAGAATACATGGAAATAGAATGAAATTTAATATGTGGAGTGGATGAGTTCAAGTTCTTATTTTTCAATAAGTACTTGTCTCATTTTCTTCAAATGAAAATTGAGAAGGAATTTCTTAAGAAGATTTATAAATATGATGAATATATTGGTACTTATGAGGAAGCGTTTACCAACAATTTGAGGTACACTTCATAAATTACAATGAAAAATGAATATAAGGTTGATAAATTATTTAATTTCATGGAGAGAAGTCTCTGAATAGCATTTTCCATATGGGATTATAGTAATTATGCAGAAATTATTGAATTTTCTATTATGTTGAAAATGTAGATAGGGGTTATCCATCAATATAATTATTTTAATAATAAAATAAAGTGATAATTCCAAAAAATCTATAAAACATAGAGTGAATAATATGATCCATCATTTATGCTCGATGTGTGGGGGTAAAAATGGAGGATATTGTCTTAAGGGGAAAGGTAAAAATTTTATGTCTGGAATTAATAGACATTATGAAATCTATTTCCTATGTGATGAGATGAAGTGTACCAATGATATGAATATAAATATTGATCCATTGAATGTACCACCAAGAAACTAGTGTTTTAAATTCCTAGAGTGTAATAATTATGATAATAAATGATCAAATCTCATGGTTAATGACGATGATCAATGTTGAAAACATTTTTAAGTCGATAGAAAAAGGAAAATATCATGTGGTCACCCTTTTTATGTGGGTTATGATAAATATGTAGTGATAGGTAAACACACCATCCAATTTTGAATTTATAATGTCTTATTTAAATCAATATATTCCCATACTATTTTATCTAAAAAATTTACTAAGTGTATAAAAATTCCACCCCAATAATTAGATAATGAATTAGTTTCGAAGCACGTTAATATTCTGATGATCAATCATATGGTATATGGTTCTTATCTGACTGATATTTAGGAGAAAGTTCTTCTTTAAAATTTTATTATTCCCACTCTTGTTGTATTTAATGTCAAATTAGGTATGGATTTCATCTATCTATATAAATACCACATATATTAACATGGAATGAAAATCACATTGTATATTTTGAACTAACCAATGATCATATATATATAAAATTTTAAATATGAACATATAGAAGAAATAAAATCCATTACATGGGTATTTATTCTTATTAAAAATTGGTGTTATCTCAGATGGTGGGGGTGTAAATTAAAGTCAAATATATATCAATTATGTGGGATAATGTTAATTTTTTCCATAATAATTTCCTAGTTTTCCAGAAAAATCATGAAGTGGGGTTTTCAATTGAACTCATACCTACTACTATGTCTAATTCAAAGAATCCATAGAGAGTAAAAATAATTTAGTTTTATGAATTCTTGGAGAAACTCTCAGAGAATCACGGAAATGTATAAATTTTGAAAATTGTGTTACCTTGGGATGAACATGTTCTTTTTTTAGAGGAAGGATGGATTTATCTGACTCTATATTGATTATTTGATCTAAAATATATCATAATTAAGAACAAGTATCATTTACCCCATATTTATAATTTATTTGATCAATAATGATGACTTTACTACTTTTTCAATATTGAAATTCATACATGATATCATAAATTGAGGGATAATAATGGGGATATACACAAGAAAACATTCCATACAAGGTAAGGACACTATGAATTTATCCCTACTAATAATTTAGGTTATATCCAATGTTTATAACCATGGATATATGTTCAAAAACTCGGGCTATAGGTAATAGCCACAATTTTGGGCACCGTGGATCATATTGGCGTAGTAAAAGTGCTATGATTATATAAATGGTTTCCCCTATCGCAATAGACCTATTGCAATAGTTTGGAACTATTAATATAGATAATACCATTGAAAGGTAGACCATGGTTTAAAATCATGACTAGATCTCTAGTTCCATGCTAAAAATTATATAAATAGTCCTATAGACAGAATTTCCACAATGGAACTGCATCTATAAACTTTATTTTAAACTATGGTTATAGGTTTTACTTTCCTGATAAAAATCCATCAAATTTGAGCATGCATAATGGTTTTCATTGGATCTAATAAGTTAATTTAAAAATGGGGAAAACAAAATATTTATATTATCCATATATAATTACAAATAGTTGGTTCATATCTTTGTGATTTTCAATTTTCCACATTCAATCCATCAGTGTGATTACATAAAGATAAAAATAATCCTCAAAGATATAGAATTCCAATCTACTTAAACCATCCTATCCACTTCAATTTCCCTATTGTGGACTCACATGAATTGTGCTACCATTAAAACTAGCCATATAGAAACCTTTGTTGCATCAGGACCCAACCCACATGCCCTTGCTGGATGTGTTCTTCAAATATTTCACTATTGAATGAAGTTCCCGTATTCATTCCAAAACACCAAGAACAAAATAATCAGGTTAAATTTCTTTATTACATCTCAGTTTAGCTTGGATACCAAAATTATTTACATTAATCATAGTGGAATAAAGTGGGAGGGTTATGTAAGTAAATAATAACTGAATGAATGCACAAAAAATGTTACACGTTAACTTGTAGTTGATAAAATATCCAAAGGAGAAGGAAATATAGGGTAAGATATTACCTAATAACAAGTCTTTTAATAATCAACCCAGCTTCCCCTAAAACATTAAATTTAAAAACCTATAACTTTAATCCTCAAAACATGAATCCTAGAACTATTAAAACACTCAATATGTAAATGTGTAATCTTATAACCTAAAAACATTGAAAGATATAAAAATGGAAACCATTTAATCTTCATCATTTAGAAATAAAAAACAATAGCTTAATACTGTATGCCTAGAAACGAAAAACGAAAAATGAAAAACCCAAAAAAAACAATAAAATTAATAACTTGTAAACATGTAATGCCCATAATATCAACTCATAACATCCAAGCATGCTATATTACAATACTTAAAACCATCAAACTTATATATCCACACCCCGAAAACTAGAAAAAAATGTAAAAATTTAAATAAAAAACAAAAATAATTAGTCTTCTATAAATAAAAAAGAAGATCTGTAAATATGAAAACATGAAACATCTATCCTCTCAAAAAGACAAGCTAAAACTCATTTTTCTATAACCTACAAACAAATAATAATATAGATATGAAATAATAAAAACATAAATCTTTCATAAAACAAAAATACATCAAACATTCAATCTTGTAAATAAGATAACATGAAATCAGGGACCAAGCTTATCCCATAATTCATGATCCAAATCCCTGAACATGTAAATCAGTTGTAACCATAGTTTTTTTGAAGAATCAAAAAAAATGGATGAATTAAAATAATTTATCTACACATATCCATAAGATTAAATACAAATAAATATAATTATGGAATAAGATTATATTAATAATTATGTGAATAATTTTTGGGAGGTGGATCTTGTAGTCATCCGATGGTTATACCAAAAAATATCCTTTAATGGCTACATGTTTCTCAAACAATTCATGGGCCTGGTCATTAATAACATGGACCAGTTTAGTGCCCATAAAAAATAAAATCAATTATAATGGTTATAGTGAACAGAAGCAATAATGGGAATGAAAATTAATGGGAATGTTCATCATCATTAGATCATTAAAATGATATGTTAAAATACTAACCGTGAAAGGAAAAATCTAAAAATATTCATTCCAAGATTCATTGGAAAATAAGAATGTATAATATTTTGACACCAAGTATATTCATTTATGTATACAAAACAACATCACTGGTTCTTTTTTTACATTCACTAAGATTTCTTATCATAGTGAATGTGTTTAATTTTAGTATACCATAATTTTAAATTTTAAATTTTCCATATTTATTATCCTATGGTTATATAATTTAAATTGAATTATCTCACACATAAATAAATAGATGAATTAGAACATGCTATGTGTTTTACATTAAAATTATTCCTCCTCACTTCTCTCATGTTATCTCCCAAATTCAACTATTCATTTACTGAAAGTGTTTTTTCAGAAATAAGAAAAAACAAAAATGATTTTTTCTAACTTATTTTCACAAGTGATAAATTCATTTATAAATTTTCAAAATGTGGTGTCAAATTAACCATAATACATAACACGTAAAAATGAGATATCAGACAACACATAATCAAAATAGTATTAGGGTTTAAATGTAGACCCATTCCACTTCAATACAGCTTGGAATAAGATTATTCCAATTACAACATGAAATTGAATTAGTTTTAGGAATATGAAATTAGAAAACTATGGTACATCTATGTGTGAGGGAGAAAGACAGAGAAATAAATAATAAAAATAATCATGCATGAAAGAAAAAATTGTATTACTATAATGAAGCCTCGTATCATCCCAATAACTACCATATAAGACATATATGTTCCTGAGCATGGGAAGTGGTTATTCTATATAATCCTGGTCCAAATGAATACATGAGAAAAGGAAATAAAATATAGAGAAAAATTTGTTATGTCTGGAAGAAATTATAATACACTAACAATGGAAAATTTTCATTGGTAATAAGTTTTGAAAAATATCTGTTTGACGTTATTTTTCAAACATATATCTCTTATATGTGCTTATGTACAAGTGTTCTAGATAAATTATTAAAACGAGTGACCTTCTAGAACTCATTTAAGTACCTTTCCTCTAGAGTTTAAGTATTATTTTAGAGATAAAAATACATGTTATTTTTAAAAAACTAGTTATCATAATTGATAAGTTCAATGAAAAAATTACATAACAACTATAAAATAAAGTTGAAGCTAGATAATAAAAAATAATACTTTCCAATCCATAACATGGGGGGTCTTCGAATTATTAAATATACAAACAATTCCCTGAATTTACATTGAAACCAAGACTACTATAGCACCAACACCTTCTAGTGAAAGGAATAATTGTTCTATAATGTGAATTGATAAAACCTGAAACATGAAATTTTTAAAAAAATACTTGTGTAAAAATTATCAGTCATGAAAAAAATTTGAAGGTATGTTTTTCAATATTTTTTGTTCCTAGATATTGAAATCCTAACATGAATAATGGTCCCATTCAAACCCTCATAATTGAATGACAGTGTTGTGAAATATTAGAAAAGAAATACCTATATAAAAAAACATGAATATATTTATGCAGATAAAATAAATGTATCATCACATATAGATTAATAATCATACAAAAATGTTTAGGGGTCAATATGACGATTTTTATTGAAAACTTCTTATATTACTTATCACTTGTTATATGAAGTTCAAAAAAAATAATGTTTATTCTATTTCTAAAAAATACTTTAACCTAAATTCCAAAAGCAACCCACTCAAATAAGTTCAATAAAATTATTTTTTCAATAATCATTATAGAAATACATATACGTATACATTTATCATTAATGATAAGTGTTGAGTAGTTTTAAGTAAGTGATGTTGTGTGGGCCCTGAGTACTTTTATAAAGATTTACAATAAAAATATAAATCTCTGAGCATCTGATGGGAGTATTTTTGCAGTTTATGATGATTCAAATATTTAAATCATACAGTGGATATTTCCATCTTGTGGATAAACAGTCTAGATCCCAAATACAATGTTAACCCCTTGAAAACACAATTTAACACTACCAAAAATAATGTAGTAGGAAATAATGTAGAAACTTTCTAGAATACAATTCATCAAGTGGATTTCTAGTACAATCTATCTATATGTTTACCACTTCTATATATTCAAGGCAATGATAAAACAAATATATTCTAAAATCATTTGTAAATATATATATGTACACTCTTTTCTTGAATAATAATTTTCCTAAAAATCTTTTTCTTGGATTTATTGAGTTGACTTAATCCACAAATAAAGTCATGATTTTTTGGAGATGAATACACAATACCTTTGACATGATATTTAATATTTACATGGAGACACCCAATGATGCCCACTCTAATGTGCCTTATTAGTACAAATGAGAAGAAAACGTCAATAAACAAATCCCTAAACTATCAGGGGAACATTTTCATAGCTCCCAAAAGTTCTTCATGGTTGAGAACTCTACAATTAATTATCCGTTTTTACAAAAACATGAGGTAGAGAAACTATAGTTCTGATTATGTTATTTTTATAATATTCGGTCATTGTAAGATAGAAAAATATTATTTCAAATAATAAAAATATAAAGATATATATAGATATATGGATGGATAGGTGGATGGTAAAACATTCCATGCACAAAAATGGAATCATGATAAATGATTATCCATAATGAATATAATTAATAATCAATGAAAGGAACATTACCCAAACTGCCATTATAATTAGTCTCCATGAGTTTTTATAAAGGTTGAATTGCTTTACCAACAACATTATTTAAAGAAATAATTGTATGTTCATAGAGGGCTCTTCATGGGTGATCATGGATTATGGGAATCTTCATTGATACACTGAAAGAAAATAAAGGATCCAAATATGCACCAAAGATCCATTGTAGTAGTAAAAAAGAAGAGAATTGTTAGGTTGAAAAGAAAAATAGTAATCTTAAATGTTTAACTAGATTGTATATTCCAAATACATCACACAATGAAAGGAATTAGTGATGGATTTATATAAATCCAACCTCAAACTAAAATTCACACATTAGATAATGATTAATGAGAATATTAGAATGAGAAAATCTCAATATGGACCCCCCAATTTCATATTTTTGGTTATGAAAATTGTTTCCCATGTTGCATTTCTAGAAAACCACCAATATTATACCCCATTATGGTGGGAGTTTAATTTAACTAAAAAAAATATTTTCAATGAAGGAACTAAATAATGGTGAATGTAAGTTAAATCATTGAACACCATGTATTAAAAAAACTAACTCTTATACATAATATAGGTAACATGACAATGAAAATGGAATTCATCCTATGATATTAATTTCCATGGTTATAATTGGAATGAAATCCATAAAAAATTTTGTGGTTAAAAATAAACAATAAATTAACTAAGAATTGATAAATGGGGGAAAAGTTAGTTAAAAAGGATACCTCTCCTCCCAAATTGACAAAGTACCCTAGATGTTTTTTCACCTCAACCAGAACATTGATCATGTAACTTCTTAGTACTATTTGAAATTATAACAATTAAAAAAGAAAAAAAAATACAAATCATTAGTTACAACAGTAATTAGAGGTAAGGATCTATCTACATATTCCAAAATAGGACCAAAAATCATTTCAGATTAACTAAATAGTATCAATATCCATGGAATCAATAGTGGAAAATATTCATCAACATACAATCGTTTTAATGATCTCAAAAAATATATTGAGATGAAAATTTTCTAAATAAGAAGAGTAATGATAAAACAAAAGAAAACAATTCTACAAAAAAGTGAAACATGTTTAACTAGACAATTTTATTTCTTGATAAGATACAATAGAAAGAAGAACAGGGAAATATATTTTCATTAGAAGATACAATTGAAATAGAAGGAAATAGAGGATACAAAAGAATAGAAAAGATGATATTCTAGGTCTGTTGTGCCTGGGATCATGGCCTAAACTTGCAAGAACTATTGGGCCATAGGCTGATGTGCCAAAACCTCTAGACTACTAGAGTATAATTCCAATGAAAATTGGTCAATTCGTATGTTCTCACTTATGTGATTTTAGTTTTATGTACTAATAGTTTTTTTAGAGGTTGTTTAAGATCCCACAAGTTTTGATTTCGAATTAATATTTAGTGGTTAACATGGGTGGTTTTGATATTTTTAACAAAAAATATTATTTCTAACACTGTTTTTCTACTAATTAATCTTAGATGATTTATTGACAAGTCTTTGCTATGTGATGAACCTAACTAATTGAAATTTAAAATGAGGGGATTTAGCTTGTATATAAAAAGTTCATATAAGTTGATATGTTAATTTAGGATGGGAAAAAAAAGTAATTCGATGAATTTAGTGTTGTTAAACATTTTGATCTTAGAGGATAATATGCGTCGTAGTCCTCTAGTTGTATCACAAAAGTAAAAGAGTTGGATTGTGTATGGAACATCATGAAAAGTAATGAATATCACTTCAACAATGCACACCCCTTCCCCCTTCCCCTCCCCTGTACACCCCCTACCCCTACCCCCTCCACTGAACACCCCATCTCCATACCCCTAGCACACCCATTCCCCCATGCACACCACCCAACACACCCCCAACACACACCTTCCCCCAGCTCACCCCTTAACCCCATAAACCCCCTACCCCGTGCACACCCCATGAACACCCCTTTCACCCATACAACCTACACTAACCCCTTACACCCCTACCCCTCCCTCTCCCCTTCCCTCTTACACCAACTACACCGTGCAGACCCCTTACACCACTTATACTCCTACACCCCTTCACACCCCTTGGACACCCTACAAACACACCACCTCACATGTATTTTGTAACAAAAAAAATAAAGGAAAACTATAATAAAATTTCTATGGTAAATAAATACACACTAACTAGTAACTATGAGAGTCCAAAAGCATTAAATTCAGATATTAGTTTTTCTAATTTATGTTTAATTATAAAAGATATGAATTTTCATATGAAATTAACAAAAATCATAAAAATATCATTTAAGAATGAAACAAAAAAAATGATGATTGAGCATTAAGTAGTTCGGAGTAGAAACACTTGAAGAACGTGTTTCGATATTTCTTTCAATGTGTGAAAACACATAGTTTCTCTGATGTACACAGATTTGTTTTCATTTTGGGGTATATGTATTTTCAAATCCAAAAAAAATTGAAACCAAACTTGCTCTGGGAAACTGAAACTGAATTCCAATAATTTATCAATAACAAAATAATCATTTGAAAAATTTAATAACATTCAGATAGTCATTCATTTCAATTTCTTATTTACACCTTGTGCCTAGATCGCATTGAAAATATTTGTTTTCATAATAAAAATGAACAAAATAATGGTAACACGTACAACTATGAAGATGCCTGAAAAAATATTCCCACTTCAAAAATATCAAAGGCCTTGACTAGAATATCATGCTTCTTCTAACCCTAAATTTCCATGATGTACCAGATATTGGGAACACAAAAATAAGAAACTTTTTCATAAATCCAAAGAAAAATATTACAAATTGGTATAATATACCCTTGAAAAAAATTGCCTCCCAAAAATCTATTTCATTCTCCATTTACATACATTATCATTTATTTTTTCATTCAATGTCTATATTAAATGTTTCTGATAGTATAAAAACCTAATACAAAAACCAGGGATTCTCAAATTAGAAAACACCACTTGAAATTTTATAATTAAAAAATGGTATTAAATTAAGGGACATACATTGAGTTGTGGTTATATATGAATTAACTAAGGATTAGGATATCTATCTTCCACTAGAATGGGTTTTAAAATTGAATAAATTAAGAACTTGGAAAAATTAGAGGAAAACTAAATGTATATAGAGAAAAGAATCATCAAATAAGTAACAATATTAGTTTGAGAATAAATCCACTTAAGAGCTTCTGCAAAGATCTGAAACTACAAATTTGATTGGAACTATGTGTATTGTTTTAAAAAAATTGAAACAAATTGAGAAGTTTGTAGAAATTATTCATGAATTTTTTGAAAATGATACTAATTGACCTATTAAATTTATTTTTATGAGTCATTTTCATCTTAGTAAAGGTTAAAAATATTAAGAGTATTCCATGTACTGGTTACCCATTAAAATTACAATGTATATCATGTTAATGTGAATTTTGGATTCATTAATATAGATCACAAGGAATAGATTTTTACAAAACATAATAATTTATTCATTATCAAATAAGAGAGTAGAAAGGATTATCAAGTAAACATTAAATTTCCAACAACAAATGCTCTCATACATTTGAATTCAACAAACAAAATAATTTAAACATTCAATTTCAAAAAATGATTTGTAAAAACCAATAATATTTCATTTAAAACCTTAAATACCCACAGTGGATAATCATGAGTCTTGAAAGGTCGAGGAGAGGGATGATCCACAGGAGGTGGGGTGGTTGTGCTGGAGGCACGCTAGTGGAGGAAGTGGGGAGACAGTCTCCAAGATGCTTTGGTGGGGTGGCCATGATTGGTGGAAACATCGATGGAAGATGATCATAGCGAGGAGACATAGTGAGGGAAGTGCCTACCCATGTCAGAGGCGTGATAGAGGAAGAGGTGGAGGCCACCGTGAAATAGTTTCAGGTTGGAAGTGGGGTAGTGGAATTGATTGTAAGCTTTAGGGAGGAGGGTCTTGGAGAGAGAGATCCTGAGGATTGCGAGGAGGGTCGAGGAGAGAGATATGTGTCGGGAGGAGCCTGATGTATTATCAGAAAACAAAATCCATGGTTTACCGTAAAAATTGGCTATAAATAATGATGTATCCATGGTTTTAATTGAACCATAACTATAAATCAGGATCTATCCACTGACCTATAAAACTATGTCTATATGTCCATAGTTATAAATATATTTTCTCATAGTTTGTAGTGATCCCATTTTGTCTTATTAATTATCCAACTATCAATAGGGATTTAATGAAAAGAGTCTTTAGGGTTTACCTTGATCCATTTTTGGTTGTCATTATAGACAATATGAATATGTATTCAAAGAGAAATTAATATCATAAATATCACCTGATAATTTTGATATAGAACTTAAGGAAACAGAACTTTTGTGAAAAAATTTCCAAGTGTGAATTTGGATATAAAAGGATTCATTTTTTAGTTATATATGAGAGGATATATATGGGTCCATAAATGACATATGTTTTTGAATTTTGGCATAGGGAAACCAATTTGGCTAAGATAAATAGTTTTTTTTATTTTTATGGATATTATTGATGCTTTGGGGATGATTTTTCATGAATTTATAATCCACTCACCATGTTAACTCAGATGGGAGAAAAGTTCCTATGGGAAAATAATGTGAGGAAAATTTCAAATAATAGAAGAGAAGGCTAGTCATCACACATGTTTGTACATTATAATAGTATAAAGAAGGGTTTATAATCTATAGTGATTCATCAGATAAGGTAGTAGGATGTTTTATCATAAAATATTAAATGGTTATAACTTATGATAAATGAAAATTGAATTCTCAAGAGAAATATTACCCAAATCATGATTTTCAGTTACCTATGACAATTTTTCCAATAATGATTCAGAGGAATTTTATTTTTAGTGATTGGTGTGATCCATATAATTATTATAAAATATTAATGTATATATTCACAAGGAAATTATAGAATATGTTTCGGGGAATTTGGTTGCAACTAATTAAAAATTAGGACTTCTTAATACATTAACACCGTAGAAAAAGTAACAAGGTTGAAGATTCTATTTGTCAAAAATATCATTCTAGTGCATTATTTATGTGGATAAAAAATATCTAATATTTATAAATTTATAATTTATGGATATTAAACTATTGAATGAAGGTAAAAAATATTTTCTATATCAAATTATTTTGAAACCATCTATCAATGTGACAATTTAAGATGATACAAAGGAATATGTTAAACTATAGATGATTGTGAAAAATATTATTGAGTTTAAAGTTTATTATGCTAGAATTATATAGATAATTAATTTCTTATGTCTTATATCCTTACTAGATTTGTTGAAGGAGTTGTTTGATGGGGCTCAAAGTTCATCATTCTGTATTCATCCTTAATGTATGACGATGTATAGTGTTCTGAAGGAGTATTCCTTGTGGGATGACATGAGAAGGGATATTATAGAATATGCATCTCATTTCTTAGTATGTGAACAAGTTAAGTCGAAGAGAAAAATTCTAAATGTATGATTCAACCATTAACTATATCATAATTGGAATGGAAAAACATCAACCTCGATTCAGATTTTGGACACCCCAAAAAATATAAAGGCCATAATGCAATTTGGATAATAGCTATCCACCTTATAATGTCTATAAAATTCATTGATTTCAGATATGTCTTATCCCTTGATCAACTTTACAGAATATACATTAATGAAGTGATAAGGTTTTATAGAGTAACACACTATATTTTATATGATCAGGATCTAATTATTATTTCATAGTTATGGGGAATTATTTATAGTTATCTTAATATATAGTTGAGTTTCAAAATAGTTTATCATCCTCAGAAAGATGATCATTCTGATATAAAAATTCAAACTGTAGAGGATATATTGAAATCTTATTTTATTTATTTCAAAGGTGGATGGTATTAACACCTTCCTTTATTCGAGTTTTTATTCCAAAAATAACAACCCCTTGAGTATTTATATGGATCATTATGAATCTATCTATGGAAATATGTGTAGAACTCCAATGTGGTGGGATGAAGTTAGATAATAAAGGATATTGAGACCTAATCTAGCTGTGGAAAAGGAACAAAAATTTAAAACTATTCAATAACAAGTAAATACACATCAGAGTCAAAATAAATGTTATTCATATAATAATTAATTAGATTTTGAGTTTGAAGATAGTCATATGGTTATGGAATTTGGAAAGAAAGAAATTTTAAGACCTAGGTGTATTTTATATTTTGAGATTCATGAACCCATGGGGAAGGTAGATTATCACTTGGAGCTTCCCCCAAACCTCCCACAAGTCAATGTTATGTTCCATGTTTTTCTCATAAGGAATTACAAACCCCACCATTTATATTTGTTGAACTAAGAGTTTATATGACAATATAATGATCTCTCTTATGAGGAAAAACAAATGAAGATTCTAGATTATAGAGATAAATTGTTATGAAAGAAGATCACTCACATGATCAATGTTTTTGTGGTGATACTTCCTAAATAATGATTCTACAAGAGAACTTGAGGGTATGATGAGGTAGAAGTATCCTCAGTTGTTTGTAGCAGATTAATTGAATTATGAGGTATTAATTATTTTTATGGGGTATATTATAATACCATGACGTTTTATAAACTATTTTTTAATATGAATATAATTCCATTGATAGATTTTGTTACAGGCATTACCAATTCTAAACAAACAGTCATACACTAATAAAATATTAATATTTATTCTGATAGTTGTTACTAATCCTTTGGAAATTTTAGTATGAATCAAATTAAATAAATTAAGAAAAATGTATTATTTTAACTTTTATAATATAAATTAATTTCTTATTAGATGAATCTAAAAATCATTCCAAGTAACATAAATATTTGTCTAAAATATATTTTTGTGCACAATGTATTATTCTATTATTAAATTAAATTAATCAGAAGTGGTGAAGGATTTATTTAAATATATATATATATATTATATTCAATTAAATGTTTCAAAATTCATTTATATTTTTTATATTAATGAGATAAGGTTGAACATAGTTTTATACTTGAAATTTTATTTTCTAAAATACTCGTTTTTTCGTGTTTGGAGACATTATTTTTATATGAATTCATTTTCACATTTTATAATTTATTTTATAAAATGAAATTAATTTTTTATATCAAAATTAAAAATATATCTTACTTTGAATTTATGTGAATTTTATGAAGAGAATAATATGTTGATGAGTAGTAAAAGTAATGATTTTTATTGAATTTTTTATTTTTATTTAATACATTGAAAATGATAAATTTTGATTTAAAATATTTTTAAAAGAAAAATTAGTTCAAAAATAATATTAATTTTGTAATTTAGTTCATTGTAGTCGATATTTTGATTAATTTTAACATAATTTTCTTTAAATCAGAAAAATGTTTCTCTAGAAATTTGTTTTCTCATGAATACTTGTTTAATTTTAATTTAGCTAATCTCATAAATTTGAATTTATTTTGATAAAATGTTATATATTTTGAATCATAATAATTAATATTAGTTAGTAAATTAATTTTAATTTTTTTATAATCATGAAATGTAGAAATAATCAAAATATGTTTTCGTAGTTAATGTTTATACAAGTTTACTGTTGGTTAAACTAAACTAATAAGGGTTTAAATGACCTAAAATATTTATAGTTCCTATTTTATATGATTTTTTGATGCTGTCTCGTTTATGTTTTCTGAAATTTATTATAGTGGATCATGTTTCAAAAGAACCTTATATGATATTATCATAAAACAACTAAAATTTATAAATGTGCCACTCACCTCAATTATAAAAGGTCATTACATATTCACTCCTCATAAACATCAATAAACCATTATATTGGCCAATTACACCCCAAAAACCTTAAATAAATCCATCTTAATGACCTAGAGTCCAATTTTTTATATGAAAACCAACCTATCAATTCATTATGTATAAACCTAAGGAGACTGTTTGAAGAAGAGGTATTGTTTTTGACTTTTAGTTTTTCATTTATTTCTTATTATAGCATATTTAAGTATTCTTAAAAATTTCTGAAATAAAAATAACTGTATTTAATTTTTTTATGGTATTATTTTATTTTAATTACCTATATACACCTCCTCTTTGATCAAATGAAAAAGAAAACCATCGATCATGTGCATGGAAAACCACCACCTCGTGAATCGATGTCATTCGTTTTCCATCACCATCTCTCACATATATATTTTATAATGAATTTAATATTTATATATATGTTATTTATTAAATAATTATATTTTTTTATTATGAAATCACATCTACATTCTTACTTTTTTAATCATTCAAAAAATTATAACATAGCTTGTGGGTATGTGTGGACTACCGCCTCCAAAAAGTAATATGATTCGTTTTTCATTTCCATTTTGCATTGATGGTAATATGTTTGGATTCTATAAATTTTTTTTTCTATATTATATAATAATAATTCTTAATAGTTTATAAATTTTTTATCTTTTCCTCTTTCCATCCATCGATAAATGAAAATATTTTTCATGTGTATATATTTCTTACCATCTCTATGAATATTGTAACTCAGTTTTTCTATATCTATGTTTTATGGATGACTGTAAATATGTATATAATGAATATATATGATATTTATATAATGAATATATTTCTATCTATTATGCAACAATAATCCTTTAAAATGGAAAAAAACTACCAAACAAAAACATACATGAAAAAGAACGTTGTTATCACCATGGATAATGATTTTAATAAAGAATTGTTAATAAATGGGGGAGAAAACGTTATAAGTAAACAATATATGGTATGATATATATAATTGTGGTATGAATAATGATTTTAACAATTAATTGTTGATAAATAGGAGATTAAAGGTTATAAGTAAATAATATATGGTAAGATATATATGGTTTGACCGGACCCAGACCCACTTCGACCTACTTCGACCCATTTACGCTCTTTCGGTCATAACTTTGGAACGAGGTGTTCGTTTGAAAAACCATCAAAGGTGTTATAGACCTTTGAGTAATATTTTCCCTTTGGTATACCTCCAATGGAGATTTCGATAATGTTGGGATATGGTCAGGTTGGATTGAGCACAAATCCAATCGGACCCTCGGGACTAAAATGCCAATAACTCACAGACCAAGCGTCTGATTGATGCGTCGTCTATTGCGTTGAGAACCCAATGACGCGGAGGTCCTTTGGGATACATTTTCATCCGATTTTTTGGTAGTTAGAGTATCTACCAGTGGCTTGAAGAGTGGACCCTCTCGGAGATGAGCAAGCCTAGTGCGGGAACCCTGTGGCTGGCTGTGATGGGAAGAATGAAGAGGGATCCTGTGTGGGTCAACATCGAGCGATCCTGTGTGGGCCAGCACCTAGTGATCCTATTTGGGTTAGCACCGAGAAATCTTTTTTGGGTTAGCACCTAATGATCCTGTGTGGGATAGCACTGAGCAATAATTTGTGGGTCATCATCGAGCGATTATGTGTGGGTCAGTAGCCGAGCCTCTTATAAGAGTAACATAATTTGGTAGTTACATCTAATCATCTCCACTACTGTACTTAAGTTATACCTGGTGTGAACTAAGTCCATAACTTTGTGGCACCTTCCTTTGTGGTAATACCATGGTGGTATTGTTCTGTGTGGCATACCTATGTGGTACTTGCCTTTATGGATATTCTTCCTTTGTGGAACAGTGGAGCTTGGGGATTTGAGTTGGACTCTGTGTTTTTCTAATGATTGAGATGAGTCTACATGATAACATAGGTATATGTATGGTAATATACCTAAGTCTGGTTTTCAGTTGATTTCATACTGTGTGGTTTATCCTTGGTGGATTTTGTGAGACCTTGAGGGTCTTGGGGTCCCTATTGAGTATCGTTATACTCACCCCTGCATGGGCTATGCCCTCACCCTATTGTGTTTGGTGTAGATAATGGACACCGATGACTGAGGATGAGAGTACTAGGACTGGAGGTAGCTCGAAGGTGCATGTTAGATGAGGATAACCACAGAGACTGTCATTTGTGAGACGTACCTACCCATCAGGTAGGATCCGTGGTGGATGATCTAGGAGTTGCTTTCCACCTATCAGTTGTCTTGTACTTTCCATTTTTCCTTATACTTTCCAGTTGGGATTGTATTCTGGACCCTTTTTACTTATTGTACTCACTCTATTTACTATTCAGTTACTTGAGTTTGTATCTTTTTGTGTTCTTGGTTGTGTGTTTTTGTAACACCCCGAGCTTCCACGATACGCTTCTCATTCAATAATGCAATAGCTTGCATTGTACGCAACTTCGAGTTCTAAAACACCGCGACTAATCAAAGTAGCCGTTATGAATAGTAATAACCACTTTTTATAATTATAGAAATTTTATATTTCAAAATGGAATTCATTTTTGGATTCGGAATATCGAAATTAGCCTATGTTGAATTTTTGGTATTTTTCTGAGAACGTCTAATTTTTTATGAATAGTGAAAAATACTTTAAAACAACTTTTTTAATCAAAATAATGTATTGTGATAAATTATACTATTTATTGTTTTTAAGGTATAATTAGAATATATTTTTACCATTTTATCCAATGGTGGTCATTATAATTAATTTAACATTGAAATTGGACATAAACAATTGCATATCTTTTGATATAAATTGTTTCTTAAAAACACGCTATTTGTCGTAACAGTGGGAATTAATTATAAAATTAATTAATGCAACTTATATGTTTAGAATTTTGTAAAATAGGCATCATTTTTGAATTCGGAATATCAATTATAGCTCAGGGTGAAATTTTTGCCTTGTTCTGAAAAACTTCAATTTTTGATGAATAGTGAAACCACTAAGTGGTAGTTAAATAACTGATTTTTCATTTAAATGAAATATTACCACTTCTGTGATTTGATTTTCAAAAATCCGACATACATGGTTGTCATTAAGAAGTAAAATGTGGTTCAATGAGATTAAAATAATTTTTTGGTGAATAGTAACTTTTAAGTTCTTAATCGCGATTAGAGGTAATTAGTGTAGTTTAAGGTACAAATAATGTTTTAATAATATGAGATGAGAATGACACTTGTCCTACTCCTATTGGATGAGTCATGGCCGACCAAGACAAACCATGGGTCAACTTGGGGACCCCATGGAGCCACTTTAGTTGGAAAATGACATTAATATATATTTATTTAATGTTAAAATTAAATTGACACAAACATGAGTTATTTTACTAAAACAGTTTTTAAGTGGGGTTACACAAGTCCCAATTTTGTATATAAATATTCATTAGAAAGCTAAAAGGATTTCCTACATCATAGTATTTTTTTAATAATTTTTAGACATTAAATAAATTAAATTATTTATGACAACATTATGATGCAGCGATGACCTCATTATTTAACGATTTAAATAAAATGAGAAGATAATGCAAAATCCAAGGCATACACTTGTCCAAATCCTATTGGATGAGGATATTTCGAAACCTTATCACCTTAGCCTCTAATTATATAAGTTTGGGTCCTTTAGAATCCGAAAAGCATTGTGAAATAATGTAAAATTTCAATCTTTCCAAAAATGCCCCTCCTCTCCACTTATAAAAGGCCCCCACCTCTCCCACCTCATTTACACTTTCAAGACATTTTGCTCGGCCAACCTCTGCCCAAATACTCTCCCAACTTCCCCCTATTACTCCTAGAAGCCTTACTTTGGGAAGAACTCTTCCCAAGGAAGCCTTTGGCTCAAATCAAAAAGAGTTACCCGATTTTGAGGTAATGTCTTTTCTAATGTTGTTTTGTTTTATTTTTCTTCTCCAACCCCCTAAACTCTTTTTATTCATTTCTTTTGTAACAAAACCAGTATCCTCAATATACTAGGATGTTTTTATAAGAAGGATTCGAGCTAAACTTACACACACCTACATCTAATGGTTAAAGAACATACGGTTTCTGTGGATGGCGAATTTCTGCCTCATGAAACGATGATTGTTGAACACTCATATAACACCTTCAAAGGTGGCCATTAAGATGTAACTATTTTTATATATGATATATAATATGTTTATGTTTTACTTATTCTTCTGTATTTCTCATTTATGGCATACTTTATGATTTCCATTATGGGTAAAACGCGATAATTTCATTTTAGGAAGTGCGGACTACCGCCCCCTCAAAGTGATTTGAATCGTTAATGCCATATGTGGGATGTATAAAGGATGGAGTAAATGGTATTATACACTATATTATACTGGAATTATATTATACATTTATATCATTATGATTTTGTTCCATTAAATATGAAATTGAAATGAAATTAGCGTTCATGCGTACGTACGGCTTACCGTCTCCATGAACGGTGCATTTCATTTCTTACCTCTAAATGTAACGTAATATTATAAATGAATGTATATACTGGATATATAAGATATATATGACATCTAAATCATGAATATAATTCTGGAGATAATGGATATTCTACCACATAAACAACTTGTAATTATAAGAAGTTTATTGTTGAATCAAGTACCAAACATCGACAAAACGACCATTATTAACTTAAATACTTAAATAATGTTCTTAACATGGTAATAAGTGATATAAATGGAATAATGAACATGAAAAAGGTTCTTAAGTAAATATAAATTAACTCTAGTTTATTATTCAGGAGGTTAAAGAATGGTCGAGTCAGGACAAGACGCAAGGTAAGGGAACTTCTTAACCCAATTTCCATTCTTTGGGTTAATCTCCTAATTTCAAATTATGTCATGATATTATTATGTCCTATCTTGTATTTTTACATTATTTATGTGTAATTATAGTTAATACACATTATAGATGTACTTTATTAAAAAAAATGATCTTTTTAAGGACTTCGTCTCAATCCCCTTTCATTGAGGCATATTTGGTTTTATACACAAATTTCTTTTATACGGTGTATAAACCCCTTTGACTTTTACGTTTATTCAAAAGGAATCTTTTTATACGAAGAATTTTTCTAAATGAAAAAAGGGAATGTTTTTCATTCCGTACTTATGCGGCGACAACGACTTCTCCGCCGCCGTGACCATTATTTGAGTTTCGGCTTCCTCTACAAGCAATCATTTTTTTAATGAAAAATAAATACAAAGTTTTATCATTATTTTATTTTGTTATTGAAAATGGTTTTGAAATAGTTTTTATTATATCAATGTGTTGTATTGATATCTTGTGATTGAAATGTGGAAATGTTATGTTTCCTTTATGCATGTTTTATGTGATACGATTATGTTATGGTTTATGATATGTTTAAACCTATTCGTATGAGGAATGTATTGGACTTAATAAGTGACGGGTGGAGCCCGCTATAGCTCCTCGATGCATCGGTAGGTCTCATGAGACAACTAGACGTGGAATTGGCCGAGGCCCTTTCCCAATTTGATTTATGGTTTTGGCCAAGGCCTTAATCATTTTAGACGTCTTGGCCGAGGCCTTGAAAAAATGTTTCAGAATGTCTGGCATTATACATTCCCTCGTTATGAAAGTGGTTATTGATATTTCATGTGATTATTCGACCAGTAGAATATCCATGTGAAGAAGTGAATGGCATTATCTCATTTTACTTTTTCCATATTATGTTGATGTTCAAGTTTAAAAGGCTTTTGTTTTAGTTATACATTGCCTTAAATTTTTATGTTTATTTATGAAAGCTTCCGCAATATTGTTATCCTTACTGAGCATCTGAGCTCACCCCTTTCAATGTTTTAATATTTTCCAGGATGTGAAGAAGTATTTTATGAATGACCTATAGGGATAGTCCGAAGAGGATAGAAGTGTGGACTATGGAGACTATGTTATTGTAGTTTTTCAGTTTATGATGTAATGTAACGTTTACAAATGTATCTAGTGTTTCCAAGGCTACTAAACTAATTGGTCTTTCGAGACTTGATCTTTTGTGATCATGCCAATGTTACGAACTAATGCACCGACTCTGGGTAGCTGGGGTCGAGGCGTTACAGTTGGTATCAGAGGCAGTTTAGTACTAACCTTGGAAGCTATATTTAGATAAACTCTGATTAGAGCACATAGCCCGAAGATAGACTTTGAGGATTAGTATAGAAGAACTTCCTAGAATTTTGGTATTATAGAGATGTTATGAGTTTTCCGAGCAATACATCCCTGTCTGGATACGAGCAAGTAGAGGCGGCTCTGGCACAGATGTACCTAGGGGTAAAACCCGAAAACACCGCTTTGAGCTAGACTCGAACAGGAACTGGTGCACGACAACGGGCCTTGCTGCACTCTTGGTTACGACTCTCCTGGGGGATATGCTTAGGATAATTCTCACAAACCACTATGAAGGGTTATGAGTATATACTTCCTCAAAGAAAACATTTCTTTTTATGATTATGGATTATATCCATATATAGTTCAATTTATGTAAAGTGTTTTACAAGTATGGAATTATGTATTTTGATTCATAAACTAATCTTGTTTATGCCATTGTTTAGAAATGGCGCCTAGTGGAAGGAATGGAAACCGTATCAATGCACGAACTCCGTGTAGGGATTTCCTTCCTGCTCAAGATAATTATTGTGGATCTGGAGATACAATTGGTAGTGATCAACTTATTACCATACTGGGACAACTCACTCAGGTTATGAATAATAACCTTACTCGTATGGAGCACCCTGATCCACAACGTGGAGGATCAATGCTAGATCGTTTCATGAGGCAACAACCACCAACCTTCAATGGGAGTACAAATCCTATAGTAGCTGAGCAATGGATAAATTCCTTAGAGAAAATATTCCATGCCTTGGGGAGTAGTGAAAGGGAGAAGGTCATCATGGCAGTTTACCGCCTCACTGGAGATGCCGATCAGTGGTGGTCACTGATTCAAAACACAAAGGAAGATGATGATGTATCAAATATGGAACGGAGGGAGTTCAAAGAGATTTTCTTAGAAAAATACTTTCCTCGTGACCATCAAGCAGATATGGAAAGGCAATTTCTGAGTCTGAGGCAGAAGGAGGATGAGAATGTCGCAAAGTATGAGGCTAACTTTACAAGGTTAGCGAGGCATGTTGCCGATTATATACGTAACCCAAGGAGTAAGATTGATCGTTTATTTGATGGGTTAAAAACATTTCTCTGTCGAGCTTTAGTATCACAATCCTTCTCATCATATGAAGATATTGTCTTGTGTGCTATCAAGACAGAAAAGGAATTCTCTAAGTCTTATGAAAACAAAGTAAAGAAAGAGAAGAAGAGAACGGTGGAACAAGAGATAGATAAAGGGAAAAAGGGAAAGCAGGATTTTCCATTATGTGATAATTGTGGGAAGAATCACCCTGGTACATGCCTAAAAGGAATGGGAGTTTGTTATAAATGTGGAGAAAAGGGTCCCCAGGCTCGTGATTGAAAGGGAAAAAAAGAGGCTATCAATGTTTAATGCTACAATTGTAGGGAAATGGGGCATTATGCAAATGAATTTCCTAAGCGTCAAGGAATCTTACCTCAGAAAAGGCCAAGGGATCAAGGCCAATCTTATGCTGTGACTACAATTGAAGCATAATAATTAATGTATTGGTTCTTTTGGACTCATGGATTATATTCTAGTTATAAGAATAATGTGATATATATAAAGATTGTACTGCAGTACTTTTTGATTTCAGTAATGTTTTAATATGATTAAGGTAATCATATTTTTAGTATGTGACAATAAGAGAAACTTTTCTTTGTTTGGGGAATCTGATGTTACAATTGATTTTGGAATTTAGAGACCTTTTAGAGAAAGTCTGGACGGAGGTATTTTGGATAACTATAAAGGTTGGGATGGATTAAGTTGATCTTTGGATAGTATTGTTTAAGGTAAAACCATTTTTGAAGATTATTTTTGGAATATTATAATACTATAGTTTTAGGAAAAGGACAACCTGCAGGGTGGGGCATAACCCGTCGTGTCGGACAAAGCTACAGGAATCGAACCCACAACCATAGTGCGACAAGCCTTTATTTCCTACCACTAGCCTACAGGAAGTACCTGGTTATTACAAAATAATTTTACTAATATAAATAGTATGTGTTAACATTTGGAACCATATACAATTAGGATAAGTATAATATTTTTGAGTTCTATTATCTTTTTGAGTGAAAGATGAGTTGATGGTTGAAACTCTAATTGTCAAGCATAAATATATATATACCTATCTTGTAACACCCCAAGAATTCATAATGTGTTATTTCTTCAAAAGAATTCAATAACTTGTACTACACGCAACACCGAGTTCAATCACACCTTGACTTACAAAAAAAGGCCATTAAAAGAGGTCATGAATAGTATTAACTAAATTTTAAACTTTATATAATCCTTATAATTTTAGAATCCACATTATGAGTTTCTTAGTCATAATGCAAGAACAGATTCATTTTCAGTATTGCACTTTTATCAACATTTAATAGTGAAACCTTTTTAAATACAATATTTTAAACATTTTGACTAAATGGGGACATCAAAAAAAATTTAAAATGAAACATCCCAAGCTTCCACGGTACGCTTTCCTTTGAATAAAACAGTAGCGTGTGTTGTACGCAACTTCGTGTTTTAACACGTGCCACAACCGATCAAACTTGCCGTTATGAATAGTAATACCTAATTTTTGAAATTATATATATTTTATTTTTAAAAATGGACTTCATTTTTTGATTCGGAATATCAAATTTAGCCTAAGGTGAAATTTTGGTACTTTTCGGATAACTTTAATATTTTGATGAATAGTGAAAATTACTAAATTTTAATTAAAAACAACTTTTTTAATAAAAATAATTAATAGTGATAAATTATTAATTTGAGTGGTTTTAAAGTATATTTAGAATATATTTTTACCACTTAATATAATGTTGGTCATTGGACATAAATTTACAATTAAACCGAACATAAACAAGTGTCAATCTTTTGATAGTTATTATCTCTTAAAAACACGCTTTTTGTTTTGACAGCGGGAATTAATTTTAAATTAATTTCTGCCACTTCTGTGTTTTGAATTTAGAAAAATGGATTCCATATTTGGAATCAGGATGTTCAAATTGTGTAAATAGGTAACTTTTATTTTTAGACATTTTGAATAATTACTGCGGTAAATATTTTATTTACCATGGTTAAGGGTAAATCCGGTAAATAAGGGTAAAAAAATAATATTATAATAATACTAAATTACCCTAAAACGTGTCTTAACCCTATTGGTTGATACATGGTCGACCATGGGCATCTTTGGGTCTATTTTGGGACCCCATGGATCCACTTGTGAGTGATAATGACACTTTATTTTAATTAAGTTAAAATGAATACAAAAATGGCATAAGCTTACATCTTTTAAAAGAACAATTTTTACATAGGGTTATACATGTTGTATTTTCGATTATAAATATTCATTAGAAATATAAACAGATTTCCTACATGATGATATTTTATTTATAATTTTTAGACATCAAATAAGTTAAATTATTAATGACACAATGATGATGCAGTAATTAATATAATAGTGAAAAATTAAAATAAGTGATATTATAAATACCCAAATAAATATAATATGAAACTTTTAATGAATTAAACTAATTTTATAGGATAATATGATATATTAGTATTGATTTAATTGACTTTGTTTCAAGAAATCAATCTGTTATGAGTTTCACAAAAATCAACTAATGAATAGTGTCAAAAATGACATAAAAGAGTTCATAAAACAAATATTATATTATTAATTGATATTAAATTCCTAAAAATATAAGGTTCGGCCAAGAGACTTATATCATAATAGTTTAATCATTAATGGACCACTTGGGGGACTCTTGGATGTATATGGTAAGTTTATTAACCATATAATATAAAAATACAAAGAGACATTGTAAAAGTGAAACTAATTAACTTAGAGTTAATACTTAAAGATAAGGTTAATATAAGTACCCAAACCTGTCTAAATTCTATTGGATGAGTTGTTTTCGACCTATCCCCACCTCATCCTTTGAATAGTCAGCTTTGGAGCCTTTGAAAACCGAATATGAATTTATTATAAATTAATATTTCTAGCTTTTCCAAAGGTGCCCCTCACCCCTCTTATAAAAGGGCACTCCTCCTTCTCATTTCTTCACACCTCTCAAGCCACTTGGCTCGTCCAAACTCTGCCAAACTAAGCTCCCCACATCCCTCTCCTCCTCCTTGAAGCTTCCCCTTAGGAAGAAAGCATTTCAAGAAGTCCTTTGGTTCCAACCAAAGTGAGTTACCTAGATTAAAGGTAACGATTTCTCTTAAATTATTTTCATTTATTTTGCTTCTCCAACCCCCAAAATCTTTTTATTTCCTTTCTTTTGTAACAACACCAGTATCCAAAATATACTAGGATTTTTTTATAAGAATGATTAAAACTACACATACACACAACTCCATCTAATGGATGATGAACATAATGTTTCTGTGGATGGCAAACTAACGCCTCACGAAACGATGATTGTTCAAATACATCTTACCACCTCTCATGGTGGCCATTATGATGGAACTGTAATTAAATATGATATTAATGATATATATTTTATATATAAGCTTCTGTAATTCCATTTTATTTCATACCATTATTCGTTTCATGTTGTATATACATACGATAATTTCATTTGAGGAAGTGCGGAATACCGCCCCCTTAAAATGATATGACTCGTTCATAACACACATGGAACGTATAAAGGATGGTGTTAATGAACTTAAGTAACATATATAAAGTATTATATTATACTGGAATAGTAATATACCTATGTATCATTTGGATTCGATTCTTTTAAAATAAAAATTAAATGGAAGTAGCGTTCGTGCGTACGTACGGACTACCGTCTCCACGAACGCGATGAGATTCATTCTCCATCGTATCCATTCAAGTATAATTATCATTTAATGATTTAAAAATGATGTTTAAGGACTTTATATCATTCTGTATATGAATAAGATACAACAAACATGACTTATGTAACAAAACATATAAAAGAAAATGAGTAAGTTAACACCCGAAACGACGATAATTCTAAGATATTATTAACAAATCAACGTTAAAAGATCATATATGATATCATATTAATATATATGATTCTTGTATAATTTAATAACAATTATTTCACCATTATACAGGAGGTTAACCTACCCCAACCAAGTAAAAGTACAAGGTAAGGGTTATTTCACAATCTCTTCATTATTCGAGGTTGTTTATACGTAATAATCTACTGGGATCTCTTTATCATCCACATCCATGTTTCTTCGAAATGTATTTCAAAACATTTTTACTATTTACAAGAATATGGGTTAAGGTCATTTATACCCTTGTTTGACTTTTCATAAGAGGTTTATAAAGGAATCTTTCTGTTGTTTTCAAAACAAGGTCCTTTTTAACCTTTTCGACGGAATTGAGGTAAGAATGTTTTTTTTTAACTTATACGGCGGGTGCGGTTATTTTCCACCGTTATAAAGTCGTTGAAGCTTTCCATACAAGCTTATAAGAATATTTTCAAAGAAAATGTTTTATTTTATATGCATCTTAAATGATTTCAAAATAAAAGGAGATACTTCTTTAAAAAGAATTTTGATTTCATCTATGTCAACATCCTTTGATGGATTTTAAGATTATTTGAAGTTGATTTATTATGATACAAATCTTCTATATTGTATTGTAGGTTTTGTGATATGTTTGACTGTGGATGTGCTATTTTATACCATTCATAGTTTATGGTGAAACTATTGACATTTCGTATGCTAGTTTTAATCCGAATGTTTATGTTATATTTCAAACTTTTCTTCAGATGAATGTGCTAAACAAGTATGTTCCGGGTTGGGGACCGGTAAAAGTAAGCCCTCCAGGTTGGGGACTGGTAAAAGTAAGCCCTCCAGGTTGGGGACTGGTTAAAGTAAGCCCTCCAGGTTAGGGACTGGTAAAAGTATGCCCTCCGGGTTGGTGTCCGGTTATTAGAGGCACTCCGGGTTGGTGTCCGGTTATTAGAGGCACTCCGGGTTGGTGTCCGGTTATTAGAGGCACTCCGGGTTGGGTTCCGGTTAGAAGTGACCCCTAGGCCTTGGGATGAGTCCTAGACAAAGAAATTAACGTTTAGTATTATGCATTCCAACATTATGAAAGTGGTTATTGATTTTTTCATGTGATTATTCGATTAGTAGAATATCCATGTGAACAAGTAAATGGCATTATGCCATACTATGTTGAAGTTCAATTTTAAAAGGCTTTTGTTTTAGTAATTCATTGCCTTAAATGTTTATGCTTATTTTGAATGTTCCGCTTTATTGTTATCCTTACTGGGAATTTGAGCTCACCCCTTTTCTATGTTTTATTTTTCCCAAGATATGAAGAAGTAAGTTATGAATGACATGCAGGGATAGTATGTGGGGATATGAGTGTGAATTATGAAGACTTTGTTGTTGTAGTAGTTTTTCACTTTAAAATGTAATGTAAAACTTTATGAATATATCTAGTGTTTCCAAGGCTACTAAACCAATCGGTCTTTCGAGATTTGATCTTCTTGTGATCATGCCAATGTTACGAAGTAATGCACCGACTCTGGGTAGCTGGGGTCGGGGCGTTACAGTTGGTATCAGAGGAAGTTTAGTACAAACCTTGGAAGCTAGATTTAGATAAACTCTGATTAGAGCACGTAGACCTAAGATGAACTTTGAGGATTAGTATAGAAGAACTTCCTAGAATTTTGGTACTGTAGAGATTTTGTGAGTTTTCCGAGCAATACATCCCTGTCTGGATACGAGCAGGTAGAGGCGGCTCTGGCACAGATGTACCTAGGGGTAAAACCCGAAAACACCGCTTTGAGCTGGACTCGAACGGGAACTGGTGCACGACAACGGGCCTTGCTGCACTCTTGGTTACGACACTCCCGGGGGATATGCTTAGGATAACTCTCATTTTCTTTACAAATCATTATGAAGGGTTTATGAGTATATACTTCCTCAAAGGAGGCATTTTTATGATTATGGATTATATCCCTAAATAGTTCAATTTATGTTAAGTGTTTTATACGTATGGGATTATGTATTTTGATTCATAAACTGATCTAGTGTATGCCATTGTTTAGAAATGGCGCCCAGTAGAAGGAATGAGAACTCTAACAATGCACATGATCCAAAGAGAAGGAAGGATCATATCTTTCATGGTCTTAAGCTAGAATTTATAAGAGAAATAGTCTCCCATGTATTATCATCATATGAAGAAATAATATCATGTGTTGATAAGATAAGTAAAGAGTTTACTGAGTCCTATGGCTTTGAAGGGAAGCAAGAGAAGAAAAGGATGGAAGAGAGAAAAATGGATAAAGGGAAGAGGGAAAAGAAGAATTTTCCCATATGTGGTAACTGTGGGAAGAAACACCCTGGAACTTGCCTGAAAGGAATGGGAGTTTGTTATAAGTGTGGAGGAAAAGGGCACAAAGTACATGACTGCAAGGGTGATAAAATGGTTTCAAATGTACAATGCTTCATTTTCAAGGATTTTGGACACTACGCGAACCTATGCCCCAGTCATCAGACTATGCCGCAAATGATGCTATTGGATAATAATCAAGTTATGATATACCACAGATGAAGAGGAATGATTAGAGTTCTTATGTTGATTATGTCAATTGAGTGTTGTATCAACAATGTACTTGTTATAATAATTATGGAGTATATAAGGATTGTACTGTAGTACTATTTCATTAAGGACTTGAGATTGTGTGGAACAAAGAAAAGTGACTCAATAGCAGGATAAATTTTTGGAAAATATATGGTTGACAGAATGATAAACCATAATATAGTTCTGATACCGAGTTAGTGATTTTGGAATAATACATGATTGTGTATATTCCATTATTGTTGGGGTTTAAAACATTTTTGGATTGATGAGGTATATCCAGCATTCTATATGGAATAAGGGAGCATGAATGTAATCAATAAGGAATATGGTAATTCAGGATGTTTCAGTGTATTAAAAGAATACATGATGAAAGTATTCATATGCTATTACGTGGTAAAAAGGATCTACATTATTTTTAACTTCCTTATAAATGTTGGACTGTGAGTTTGGTCAGAAATATTTTGGATAAATTCTAGTTTGAGATTAATTTTGGATGGCCATAAAAGGACAACCCGGAGGTCGGGCGGCAACCCGTCGCGTCCGGCAAGGCCGCGAGACTTGAACCCGCAACCGAAGGGCGACAAGGGTGTATCACCTACCACTGGCCCACGAGATGTCCTGGATTAAATAATGCAGTTTTTATTAAAAGATCTTGTAGATGAATTATAAATTCGTTTATTTTGGAACCCTATACGAATAGTGTAAATAGATTTTTTTTACATTCTATTATCTTTTAGAGTGAAAGATGAGTTTGTGGTAGAAATTTATTAATGGATAAAACTCTAATTATAAAGTATGTATACCTCTTTATGATCTTAGCCAATCTAATAAATAAATTCCACAACGTTAAGAAAAGGAACTTAGAACAAAAATGTTTTCCTAGATGGTACCTTAAATCATCACTAATTTATGGCTTTGGGATTGTTGGCCCTTTCATAGCCATGTTCTCTACCACTCTCCATCAGATAATTGATGGTTAGATTTCTCCTCCATATCCATATTTACCTACATGGAACCCTAGTATGTGTTATTTTCGGTAATCTTCATACTTTCCACTCTTTATTTTAAACAGAGGGCTCATTAATTCATTTTTCGATGTGGGATTTCAACTAAGATATTTTGAAACATCAAAAATGTGTCATCCCAATATTCTATGTTTTGTTGAACCAATGGTATTTCAAATCATCATAAATTGATGAGTTTAAGGACCTCAATTTTATACTTGTTTGTGATTGATGACCTCAATCACTACCTATAAATATTTACGTTTTTCCTCTAATTATATGTCTCTAATTTCCACCAATGTTCTCCTAATCGAGATCATAATTTGGTGGTGACCCTTTCATTTCTCTTTTCCTCATATTAAGACTAAATTTTAGTAACCCAATTTCCGATGTGGGTTTTCCCACAAATATATTTTCTATATTCAACCTTTTATTTTCTATGAACAATTTCAAATTGCGAGGACGCAATTTATTGAAGGAGGGGAGAATGTAACACCCCAAGAATTCATAATGTGTTATTTCTTCAAAATAATTCAATAACTTGTACTACACGCAACACCGAGTTCAATCACACCTTGACTTACAAAAAAAGGCCATTAAAAGAGGTCATGAATAGTATTATCTAAATTTTAAACTTTATATAATCCTTATAATTTTAGAATCTACATTATGAGTTTCTTAGTCATAATGCAAGAACAGATTAATTTTCAGTATTGCACTTTTATCAACATTTAATAGTGAAACCTTTTTAAATACAATATTTTAAACTTTTTGACTAAATGGGGACATCAAAAAAAATTTAAAATGAAACATCCCAAGCTTCCACGGTACGCTTTCCTTTGAATAAAACAGTAGCGTGTGTTGTACGCAACTTCGTGTTTTAACACGTGCCACAACCGATCAAACTTCCCGTTATGAATAGTAATACCTAATTTTTGAAATTATATATATTTTATTTTTAAAAATGGACTTCATTTTTGGATTCGGAATATCAAATTTAGCCTAAGGTGAAATTTTGGTACTTTTCGGATAACTTTAATATTTTGATGAATAGTGAAAATTACTAAATTTTAATTAAAAACAACTTTTTTAATCAAAATAATTAATAGTGATAAATTATTAATTTGAGTGGTTTTAAAGTATATTTAGAATATATTTTTACCACTTAATATAATGTTGGTCATTGGACATAATTTTACAATTAAACCGAACATAAACAAGTGTCAATCTTTTGATAGTTATTATCTCTTAAAAACACGCTTTTTGTTTTGACAGCGGGAATTAATTTTAAATTAATTTCTGCCACTTCTGTGTTTTGAATTTAGAAAAATGGATTCCATATTTGGAATCAGGATGTTCAAATTGTGTAAATAGGTAACTTTTATTTTTAGACATTTTGAATAATTACTGCGGTAAATATTTTATTTACCATGGTTAAGGGTAAATCCGGTAAATAAGGGTAAAAAAAAATAATATTATAATAATACTAAATTACCCTAAAACGTATCTTAACCCTATTGGTTGATACATGGTCGACCATGGGCATCTTTGGGTCTATTTTGGGACCCCATGGATCCACTTGTGAGTGATAATGACACTTTATTTTAATTAAGTTAAAATGAATACAAAAATGGCATAAGCTTACATCTTTTAAAAGAACAATTTTTACATAGGGTTATACATGTTGTATTTTCGATTATAAATATTCATTAGAAAGATAAAAAGATTTCCTACATGATGATATTTTATTTATAATTTTTAGACATCAAATAAGTTAAATTATTAATGACACAATGATGATGCAGTAATTAATATAATAGTGAAAAATTAAAATAAGTGATATTATAAATACCCAAATAAATATAATATGAAACTTTTAATGAATTAAACTAATTTTATAGGATAATATGATATATTAGTATTGATTTTATTGACTTTGTTTGACTAAATCAATCTGTTATGAGTTTCACAAAAATCAACTAATGAATAGTGTCAAAATTGACATAAAAAGGGTTCTTAAAAAAAATATTATATTATTAATTGATATTAAATTCCTAAAAATCTAAGGTTCGGCCAAGAGACTTATATCATGATAGATTAATCATTAATGGACCACTTGGGGGTCGCTTGGATGTATATGGTAAGTTTATTAACCATATAATATAAAAATACCAAGAGACATTGTAAAAGTGAAACTAATTAACTTAGAGTTAATACTTAAAGATAAGGTTAATATAAGTACCCAAACCTGTCTAAATTCTATTGGATGAGTTGTTTTCTACCTATCCCCACCTCATCCTTTGAATAGTCAGCTTTGGAGCCTTTGAAAACCGAATATGAATTTATTATAAATTAATATTTCTAGCTTTTCCAAAGGTGCCCCTCACCCCTCTTATAAAAGGGCACTCCTCCATCTCATTTCTTCACACCTCTCAAGCCACTTGGCTCGTCCAAACTCTGCCAAACTAAGCTCCCCACATCCCTCTCCTCCTCCTTGAAGCTTCCCCTTAGGCAGAAAGCATTTCAAGAAGTCCTTTGGTTCCAACCAAAGTGAGTTACCTAGATTAAAGGTAACGATTTCTCTTAAATTATTTTCAATTATTTTGCTTCTCCAACCCCCAAACTCTTTTTATTTCCTTTCTTTTGTAACAACACCAGTATCCAAAATATACTAGGATGTTGTTATAAGAAGGATTAAAACTACACATACACACAACTCCATCTAATGGATGATGAACATAATGTTTCTGTGGATGGAAAACTAACGCCTCACGAAACGATGATTGTTCAAATACATCTTACCACCTCTCATGGTGGCCATTATGATGGAACTGTAATTAAATATGATATTAATGATATATATTTTATATATAAGCTTCTGTAATTCCATTTTATTTCATACCATTATTCTTTTCATGTTGTATATACATACGATAATTTCATTTGAGGGAGTGCGGACTACCGCCCCCTTAAAATGATATGACTCGTTCATACCACACATGGAACGTATAAAGGATGGTGTTAATGAACCTAAGTAACATATATAAAATATTATATTATACTGGAATAGTAATATACCTATGTATCATTTGGATTCGATTCTTTTAAAATAAAAATTAAATGGAAGTAGCGTTCGTGCGTACGTACGGACTACCGTCTCCACGAACGCGATGAGATTCATTCTCCATCGTATCCATTCAAGTATAATTATCATTTAATGATTTAAAAATGATGTTTAAGGACTTTATATCATTCTGGATATGAATAATATACAACAAACATGACTTATGTAACAAAACATATAAAAGAAAATGAGTAAGTTAACACCCGAAACGACGATAATTCTAAGATATTATTAACAAATCAATGTTAAAAGATCATATATGATATCATATTAATATATATGATTCTTGTATAATTTAATAACAATTATTTCACCATTATACAGGAGGTTAACCTACCCCAACCAAGGAAAAGTACAAGGTAAGGGTTATTTCACAATCTCTTCATTATTCGAGGTTGTTTATACGTAATAATCTACTGGGATCTCTTTATCATCCACATCCATGTTTCTTCGAAATGTATTTCAAAACATTTTTACTATTTACAAGAATATGGGTTAAGGTCATTTATACCCTTGTTTGACTTTTCATAAGAGGTTTATAAAGGAATCTTTCCGTCGTTTTCAAAACAAGGTCCTTTTTAACCTTTTCGACGGAATTGAGGTAAGAATGTTTTTTTTAACTTATACGGCGGGTGCGGTTATTTTCCACAGTTATAAAGTCGTTAAAGCTTTCCATACAAGCTTATAAGAATATTTTCAAAGAAAATGTTTTATTTTATATGCATCTTGAATGATTTCAAAATAAAAGGAGATACTTCTTTAAAAAGAATTTTGATTTCATCTATGTCAACATCCTTTGATGGATTTTAAGATTATTTGAAGTTGATTTATTATGATACAAAACTTCTATATTGTATTGTAGGTTTTGTGATATGTTTGACTGTGGATGTGCTATTTTATACCATTCATAGTTTATGGTGAAACTATTGACATTTCATATGCTAGTATTAATCCGAATGTTTATGTTATATTTCAATCTTTTCTTCAGATGAATGTGCTAAACAAGTATGTTCCGGGTTGGGGACCGGTAAAAGTAAGCCCTCCAGGTTGGGGACTGGTAAAAGTAAGCCCTCCAGGTTGGGGACTGGTTAAAGTAAGCCCTCAAAGTTAGGGACTGGTAAAAGTATGCCCTCCGGGTTGGTGTCCGGTTATTAGAGGCACTCCGGGTTGGTGTCCGGTTATTAGAGGCACTCCGGGTTGGTGTCCGGTTATTAGAGGCACTCCGGGTTGGGTTCCAGTTAGAAGTGACCCCTAGGTATTGGGATGAGGCCTAGACAAAGAAATTAACGTTTAGCATTATGCATTCCAACATTATGAAAGTGGTTATTGATTTTTGCATGTGATTATTCGATTAGTAGAATATCCATGTGAACAAGTAAATGGCATTATGCCATACTATGTTGAAGTTCAATTTTAAAAGGCTTTTGTTTTAGTAATTCATTGCCTTAAATGTTTATGCTTATTTTGAATGTTCCTCTTTATTGTTATCCTTACTGGGCATTTGAGCTCACCCCTTTTCTATGTTTTATTTTTCCCAGGATATGAAGAAGTAAGTTATGAATGACATGCAGGGATAGTATGTGGGGATATGAGTGTGAATTATGAAGACTTTGTTGTTGTAGTAGTTTTTCACTTTAAAATGTAATGTAAAACTTTATGAATATATCTAGTGTTTCCAAGGCTACTAAACCAATCGGTCTTTCGAGATTTGATCTTCTTGTGATCATGCCAATGTTACGAAGTAATGCACCGACTCTGGGTAGCTGGGGTCGGGGCGTTACATATCTCTTATTCAATGAATAAATTAATTCTTAAACTTTAGTAAAGGGATATTAAAACAAAAAATGTGTTATCCTAATACCTTATGTCTTGTTGAACTGATGATATTTTAAATCAACATAGATTGAAGGCTTTGAGGCCCTCAATTTGGCAGTTGATTGTGATTTATCACCTCAATAACTCCCTACAAATATTTACGTTTTTCCACCAATTATATGTCTCTAATTTCCACCAATGTTCTCCTTATCGAGATCATAATTTGGTGGTGACTTTCTAATTTCCATTTCCCTCTTATTAAGGCTAAATTTTATTAACCTTATTTCCAATGTGGGTTTTCCTCAAAGTTATTGTCTCTTTTCAACCTTTTATTTTCAAAGAAAAATTTCAAATTGCGAGGACGCAATTTATTGAAGGAGGGGAGAATGTAACACCCCGAGCTTCCACGATACGCTTCTCATTCAATAATGCAATAGATTGCATTGTACGCAACTTCGAGTTCTAAAACACCGCGACTAATCAAAGTAGCCGTTATGAATATTAATAACCACTTTTTAAAATTATAGAAATTTTATATTTCAAAATGGAATTTATTTTTGGATTCGGAATATCGAAATTAGCCTATGTTGAATTTTTGGTATTTTTCTGAGAACTTCTAATTTTTTATGAATAGTGAAAAATACTTTAAAACAACTTTTTTAATCAAAATAATTTATTGTGATAAATTATACTATTTAGTGGTTTTAAGGTATAATTAGAATATATTTTTACTGTTTTATCCAATGGTGGTCATTAGAATTAATTTAACATTGAAATTGGACATAAACAATTGCCAATCTTTTGATATAAATTGTTTCTTAAAAACACGCTATTTGTCGTAACAGCGGGAATTAATTATAAAATTAATTCATGCAACTTATATGTTTGGAATTTTGTAAAATAGAAATCATTTTTGAATTTGGAATATCAATTATATCTTAGGGTGAAATTTTGGCCTTGTTCTGAAAAACTTCAATTTTTGATGAATAGTGAAACCACTAAGTGGTAGTTAAATAACTGATTTTTCGTTTAAATGAAATATTACCACTTCTGTGATTTTATTTTCAAAAATCAGACATACATGGTTGTCATTAAGAAGTAAAATGTGGTTCAATGAGATTAAAATAATATTTTGGTGAATAGTAACTTTTAAGTTCTTAATCGCGATTAGAGGTAATTAGTGTAGTTTAAGGTACAAATAATGTTTTAATAATATGAGATGAGCATGACACTTGTCCTACTCCTATTGGATGTGCCATGGCCGACCAAGAAAACCCATGGGTCAACTTGGGGACCCCATGGAGCCACTTTAGTTGGAAAATGACATTAATATATATTTATTTAATGTTAAAATTAAATTGACACAAACATGAGTTATTTTACTAAAACAGTTTTTAAGTGGGGTTACACAAGTCCAAATTTTGTCTATAAATATTCATTAGAAATATAGAAAGATTTCCTACATCATAGTATTTTTTTATAATTTTTAGACATTAAATAAATTAAATTATTTATGACAACATTATGATGCAGCGATGACCTCATTATTTAACGATTTAAATAAAATGAGAAGATAATGAAAAATCCAAGGCATAAACTTGTCCAAAGCCTATTGGATGATGATATTTCGAACCCTTATCACCTTTTCCTCGAATTACATAAGTGTGGGTCCTTTAGAATCCGAAAAGCATTGTGAAATAATGTAACATTTCAATCTTTCCAAAAGTGCCCCTCCTCTCCACTTATAAAAGGCCCCCACCTCTCCCACCTCATTTACACTTTCAAGACATTTGTCTCGGAAACACTCTGCCCAAATACTCTCCCAACTTCCCCATCTTACTCATAGAAGCCTTAATTTGGGCAGAACTCTTCCCAAGGAAGCCTTTGGCTCAAATCAAAAAGAGTTACCCGATTTTGAGGTAATGTCTTTTCTAATGTTGTTTTGTTTTATTTTTCTTCTCCAACCACCTAAACTCTTTTTATTAATTTCTTTTGTAACAACACCAGTATCCTAAATATACTAGGATGTTGTTATAAGAAGGATTTTAGCTACACTTACACACACCTACATCTAATGGTTAAAGAACATACGGTTTCTATGGATAGAGAATTTCTGCCTCACGAAACGATGATTGTTCAACACTCATATAACACCTTCAAAGGTGGCCATTAAGATGTCACTATTTTTATATATGATATATAATATGTTTATGTTTTACTTATGCTTCTGTATTTCTCATTTATGGCATAATTTATGATTTCCATTATGGGTAAAACGCGATAATTTCATTTTAGGAAGTGCGGACTACCGCCCCCTCAAAGTGATTTGAATCGTTAATGCCATATGTGGGATGTATAAAGGATGTAGTAAATGGTATTATACACTATATTATACTGGAATTATATTATACATTTATATCATTATGATTTTGTTCCATTAAATATGAAATTGAAATGAAAGTAGCGTTCATGCGTACGTACGGCTTACCGTCTCCATGAACGGTGCATTTCATTTCTTACCTCTAAATGTTACGTAATATTATAAATGAATGTATATAAGGGATATATAAGATATATATGACATCTAAATCATGAATATAATTCTGGAGATAATGGATATTCTACCACATAAACAACTTGTAATTATAAGAATTATATTGTTGACTCAAGTACCAAACATCGACAAAACGACCATTATTAACTTAAATAATTAAATAATGTTCATAACATGGTAATAAGTGATATAAATGGAATAATGAACATGAAAAATGTTCTTAAGTAAATATAAATTAACTCTAGTTTATTATTCAGGAGGTTAAATAATGGTCGAGTCAGGACAAGACGCAAGGTAAGGGAACTTCTTAACCCAATTTCCATTCTTTGGGTTAATCTCCTACTTTCAAATTATGTCATGATATTATTATGTCCTATCTTGTATTTTTACATTATTTATGTGTAATTATAGTTAATACACATTATAGATGTACTTTATTAAAAAAATGATCTTTTTAAGGACTTCGTCTCAATCCCCTTTCATTGAGGCATATTTGGTTTTATACACAACTTTCTTTTATACGGTGTATAAACCCCTTTGACTTTTACGTTTATTCAAAAGGAATACTTTTATACGAAGAATTTTTCTAAATGAAAAAAGGGAATGTTTTTCTTTCCGTACTTATGCGGCGACAACGACTTCTCCGCCACCGTGACCATTATTTCAGTTTCGGCTTCCTCTACAAGCAATCATTTTTTTTAATGAAAAATAAATACAAAGTTTTAACATTATTTTATTTTGGTATTGAAAATTGTTTTGAAATTGTTTTTATTATATCAATGTGTTGTATTGAAATCTTGTGATTGAAATGTGGAAATGTTATTTTTCCTTTATACATGTTTTATGTGATACGATTATGTTATGGTTTATGATATGTTTAAACCTATTCGTATGAGGAATGTATTGGACTTAATAAGTAACGGGTGGAGCCCGCTATAGCTCCTCGATGCATCGGTAGGTCTAATGAGACAACTAGACGTGGAAATGGCCGAGGCCCTTTCCCAATTTGATTTATGGTTTTGGCCGAGGCCTTAATCATTTTAGACGTCTTGGCCGAGGCCTTGACAAAATGTTTCAGAATGTCCGGCATTATACATTCCCTCGTTATGAAAGTGGTTATTGATATTTCATGTGATTATTCGACCAGTAGAATATCCATGTGAAGAAGTGAATGGCATTATCTCATTTTACTTTTTCCATATTATGTTGATGTTCAAGTTTAAAAGGCTTTTGTTTTAGTTATACATTGCCTTAAATTTTTATGTTTATTTATGAAAGCTTCCGCAATATTGTTATCCTTACTGAGCATCTGAGCTCACCCCTTTCAATGTTTTAATATTTTCCAAGATGTGAAGAAGTATTTTATGAATGACCTGCAGGGATAGTCCGAAGAGGATAGAAGTGTGGACTATGGAGACTATGTTATTGTAGTTTTTCAGTTTATGAAGTAATGTAACTTTTACGAATGTATCTAGTGTTTCCAAGGCTACTAAACTAATAGGTCTTTCGAGACTTGATCTTTTGTGATCATGCCAATGTTACGAAGTAATGCACCGACTCTGGGTAGCTGGGGTCGGGGCGTTACAGTTTTACAAGTTATAAAGGAAATGCCTTCCCAGTTTTAGGGAATACGCCTCTGGTGCTATTCGCCATCCCCTGGCCTACGGAAGGCAGGCTTGAGGTCGTCACAGCACGGGCCCCAAGGGATGGGTCATTACATAATCACTTATTTCCTCTACATTAGGACACTACCAAGGCTAGTCCCTATTGCATCCCAGAACACCACATTACAAAAACCTTCCTCTAGTAACCTCAATATGGGAGTGCTCATCAACCTCTCCCTAGTATTTTAAAATCACTAATGGCGCTTTTTTTCCCAGATGAATGGATGTCCCTTTCATGTCAAAGTGGTCAAGGGTGATTCCACTCTGGAGAATATGAGTAAAAACCTCTGATATTTCCCTTCCAATCCAAGGAAACTTTGCAACTTGGTAACACTATTAGGTGGCTCCCAAGAATGTACTACCTCATCCTTCATTAGATCCAATAAAACTCCATCCTATGAGATTGTGTGTTTAAGAAATTAGACCTCCCAAATATAGAACTAACACTTCAAGAGATTTTTGTCAAGCTGGTTCACATGGAGTGTGACCAGAAAAATCATTAAGTGCCTCGTGTTCTCCTCCTCAGATGCTGAATACATTAGAATCTCATTGATGAAGACCACCAAAAAAACTCAATATAAGGATGAAATATCCTATTCATGAGTCTCATGAACACTGTTGGGAATTTTATCATGTCAAAATGCATCACCATATACTCATAGAGACTGTAACGACATATGAAGGACATATTTGATATATATATATATCCCATACTCACAACTTGTTATAGCCTGATCTGAGGTCAACATTATAGAACAACCACTCCCCATTTAACATTTCAAAGAGGTAATTGATTCTACATAGTGTATAATTTTTCTTCAAGGTCACTTTGTTTAAGCACCAGTAATCCACAAATATCCTCAAGCTCCCATCTATGTTCTTCGCAAACAAAACTGGGGCAACTAAGCATGATAAAATGGGCATCATGAAGTCCTTACTCTCCATGACCTCCAAATACATCCTTAGCTCACGAAACACTACAAGAGGCATATGATATGAAGGTATAGATATCGGTGTCATCCATGGGTGTAGCTCAATGCCTAATTCTATCTTCTGGGTGAGAGTTAAACTTAGAACATCTTCAGGAAAGACACCCTCATACTCTACCACCACTGCTGGAAACTGAGGACTCATATCATGGACTACACCCACGGAGAGGCTAGATAACTAGTGAGTAATCGGCTGCAACCTCCTATGTGTGAGTCCATCCTATACTACTTGGATTTACCTTTCACCAAAAAAGGAATAATTTGTTCCATAACAATGGACACACTGTACTCTTCTCTTAAAATAATCAATATGAGCATAAACTGTGGATAATCACTCCATACTGATAATGACTTCGTAAGGCATCGACAACACTACTAAGATACCCCAATCGAAACGTTAACCACCAAGTGTCTGGTCACACTATCAACACCAGTGTGGGATCCTCAAGACTCCTCTAGATAGAGTCTCCAATATTAAGGTTCAAGTCAACAGTTCAACCAGAATCTCAAGGTCATGAAGAAGTTTTGTGGTGATAAAATAACGACTAGCATATTTTTATATCAATATTGAAGCTAAGGTAGAAAATACATAGATTGTACCTCATATAATCCATGGAGCCTTAGGATTGTAAGCCCCCATAGACTACAACTATCCTCATCCTTGTCCACCAGCACCCTGAGCATGGTGTGGAGAATCTTGGGGTGGTGTTGGTAATAGGTCAAACCTCCAACCACATCCTACTTCCCTTACAACCCATATATCACATCCAAAACCTTGTGTATCACCCTTATACTGTCTCTTTCTCTATCATGGTGGTCCATTGACCATATCCTGATATACTATATGATAGGTCGATAAATCTCATGCCTGATGTCCCTGACCATCGCATGAGAAACACTGAATGTCTGTTGGTTGATTCAAGACAACCTGGGATCCATTCATTGATGAATCTGAGTCTTAAGATCACCTCATAAAGCACAAAACATTCTTGTATCCATGTGACTGACTTTGGCAACCTTCCCCCGAGGTCTCAATTACCAGGTTCCCACTACTAGCTCTCAATAATGGTGTATTCCCATTTAGAAAACATTCCTCTAATAATCCTCACTCAAGTACCCCTTCATAAGTATAAATGATAAGGGAGACCACTAATTCCAAGACATAAAAGAGTAAACCCTTCATGAATGTAAAACCCTTAAAGAACTACTCTCACATCATATCCATGGAGTAGAATGAATGATCTGTAAACTTCTCGGAATACTCTATCAGGTCCATATTTCCTTATTTTTGAATAGATGATCCTGTATATATATATCGATGTAAACATGGCTAGATATAACTCCTTTATAAAAATACACTCAATAAATGTCCATGATAGAGTTTTCTCTCTGTGTGAAAGAGTCACCAATCTCCACCATCTCCCTGGGTAGCCTTGAAGAAGAATCATGGTAAGGACTACCATCTGATCGATATGTGTCTTCATATGGAAAAAAACACAAGTGACTGCCTCAAGACAATACTCATCCATTTGGGGGACTGGCTACCCCTGCAACCAAGTATTTCACTGCCTCTACAACTCATTCAATGCATTAATTCTACATGCATCCTTAGACGGTAGTACAGGTAGTAGCTACTACTCGATGGGTTATGGAATTGTGGGTAAACCACCCAGAAGTGCTATCTTTGGTACAAGCCCATGTACTGATGTCTTGTGGTTAGGTGGATCATTTTCATGGTCATGATGTGGAATCCTAGATAGTTATCTAAATGAAGTAATCTTGAAATAAAATAGGATGTACAATAGTAAATAGAGTATATCTGGGAAGCTGACTCAAGAATGATATGGAATACAATACTATTATTTATTGATGAATGTACCATTGATTTTTCATACAACTATTGTAACCATTTAATAAGTATAAAATATATTTATTAGAGTCTTGTTGTATAGATATGTCATCTGTCGCACCAACACATTAGTCACTGTCCTGAGAGCTGAACTCAAAACACATAACATTGTTTCTCCAAAAAAAGCTCACGGACTCTTGGTCCAACTGTATAATCGACCACCTCTGATACCAATTTATCAAAAACATTTTTTATTGGGAAAATTCCACTACTACACCAAGGATGCATCTGATAGGATAGGGGATGGTGACTAGCACCATGTATGTATTTCCCAGAAATGGGAGGCATGGGTCAAATGTACTTTTACACACACACCCATCTCCACAACATACAATGCCAAAATGTAAAATAATTTAAATAATTCACGAATAAAACTAATATCCCCCAACTAGAGTACAAAAGGAAGTAATACAATAGTAAATAGGTCTAAATACATGCCCATCATAATGGGTATTTACATAAGTCCCATTACAAATATAAAGAGTCTAACCTACTCAATGGGTGAGGACTATGTAAAAGGTATGCTCCCAGTAAACACCTCAGTCTTCCCAGCTCCAAATATGATCCACCCTCTTCTAGTCCTCCAAGGAAACCATTAAAAGTTCCACCATATGCATAAGACAAAACATGTGTGGGAGAAGCCTGTGTAGGGGTGGCTATAACAATACATAGTAAGACACCCAGAAAACACTAAACATGAAGAACCATGTATAGTTATCCCAATAAAATATGTAACACTGCATAATAGATACAAAAACTAATGAAAACACAAATATACTCAAGAAAGACTCCATACCATCAGGAATTCATAACTAACTTCCATCCACATGAATGTGCTAAAAACAATGGTTGTTTTGGGAGAACACACTCCTCACGTCGTGATACCATCGAAGAGACTCGATGTAGAGGTCTAGATCATTTGTTCCATGAACAAAGATAACACATTGGTGAAAGAAGATTATCATACATAGAGAGAGGGTCACACCCAAAACCACTAGGTAAAACATGAACATAATCTATATAAACTCACTACGTAGGGGATCATATTATAATGATTCCACAAACTCTATCGATGCAGCTCTATACAAGGGGGATCAATTTCCTATTTGTGTAGGTGATGATGTTTCCAAAAACTACACTAGGGATGATAGAGTATCACACTTCAGTATTGGTGAGGGAAACCATAACTCTATCTGAGAGGCATCCACAAGAGGGGATTACAATAAATTGATGTGGATATAATGTCACACTATAACACTGAGGAAAGGTCCATGGTAACACTCTCAACCTATCTGGTCCAAACGATGAAAAAAAATCCCTAAATCCAAATAATGTTACAAAATTGGTCTTGTGTTTACCATTTTAAAATAAAGGTTATTATTCACTTGACGTCATTTCATTTTGATGATCTTTTTAAAAGTTACGACCGTTTGAAAGAATCTTTCCTGCAGACCAATCAAGGCCTATGGACCTACTACCATGGTTTGCCTACATACTAATGTGGTTGGTCCACATAATGCATGAAATGACCACCTAGGGACTAACCATTGAATTCTGTCCACCAGCTGTGCTTGATCTACTGCCACGGTTGACTGCCTATGGACCGGTCACGCAGTCACTACCCCTACAACTCCTCCACCTGACACTCCTTGCAGTTCATCACACCGCCCAGACGACCGTTACTGGCTACACCCTAATTGACATGAACTAGATCTAATCCTTTGGCCTAAACCCAGATCTGGCTGTACCACGTGGCTCCGCCGCATGTTGTCTCTGCCTGCCTGTGACCCTTCTCGCCTCTATCGGGTAGCCACACAGCCGAGCTCCCCTAGCATTCCTCCACACTCCACCGCGCACTGTCATGCACAGCTGCGTGCAATGGACACTTCCTATTCCACTTACATCAGCTGTAAAACATCCACTATGACCTAAAAACAAAAAAGATCATAGATCCATGATTATTGAACCCTGATCTATCCTAATCCAGCCTTATTCATCAATTTTCCTCATATCTGTGGGTATGACTGATATCGGAACCACTAGGATACATCAAGAAGAGACCATAACGATCACAAGATGAAGGATTCTATGATTGGAGAGAGGAAAGGAACATGAACAAAGCTTTATTATAATTGTTCAAGCATTCTTGGGCAATGATCAAGAAAGGGGGATTTGTGTTATAAAACCATATCATATAAATCGCTTAGAATAAAACCCTTCAGCATAGAGATCAATCCACCAATCAATATGTTTGTCGATTGACTTGTGTTCATCATAGAAATTAGGAACAAGGAATAAAAAATCTAAAATGCTTGCCCTACCTGGAGTTTTTATTGATCATTGAAGAAGAGCGGTTGAGTTTTCATTGTGGATGAGATCCTCCAAATCTGCTGGCGCGACGATCCACGATCTGATCATGATCCATCATCACCCACCAAGAATACTCTCATGTAAAGTCATATAGCTCTACCAGGTTTAGCGGCCAACCATGTGAAAAAATCTATAGCAGTATACTTATATAGGATTAAGTTGTTATATTGATGAAAAATACAATAAAAGTTTCTGATTTTTTTTTCAATTTCATGACCCTGATAAATTTTTCGTAGATGCCCCTCGATTCCCATTGTTAGCTCATTCCTAGAGTAAAGAATCTTTCCTCAACTCAATGTTTCCTTCATATTTATGATCCGATCATACATTTTTCATTTATTCCACTTTTTTAGGAAAACTGTGTGCACATGCTATTAGTTTTTTTTATTTTTTAAAAATTTATTTTGGGAACTTCGGGCATCAGAATCACACATCGTCTCAGCTCTTAATCTCGAAAATAATACATACGTGATCGAAAAATAAAATGTAGAATATATATGACGTTATAGAGAAATCTATTTGGATAATTTCATGATATTATAGATATCTACTAGAAGTATTGGTTGTCACTCCCCCAATCCATTGATGCTTAGGCCCATCTTAACTCACTTGGATATCCCATTATTCGTTGTAAATATATGTACCACCTTAGGGAGATCATAAGGTTGGATTATGGTAATAGAATTAAAAATAATAACAGTAGAGAACCACATTCTCCATCATTACGGTGATATATAAATTAGGCATATTGAGGATGAAGAGGATCCATGTAAAGAGATAATGACCTATCTTAGGGGGGAACTCTTTACATTGGCGTACAATTCTAGATCGAATTCGTAGTGAAGTTTCAACTGTCATATGAAAAAATAAATACTAAATTTAAAGAACAAGTCTTTCCTAAATTTCCACATATAAACAAATATGAAGCACCATTGTAAAATAATGTATACACCAAATAGATTCTACTATGATCATACCTCATACTATATGAGGTCGAACACTATATTCTGTTGTCAAATTCTATAATTCATGCTGTTGGACGTATCCATGACTCTGACCTACAAACTAAAAACCATGATTATACATTCTTCATTTCTTATATATCACATGATACTAGATTCCATCACTATATCTTCCTCCAATGCCTTATTGGTCATTATTCATCCTACTCGTAGTGTGATGTGGGGCTGCTAATCCCACTACTGAATGTATTATTGATGAAGATCCCTTCATAGTATGTAATATAGGTAATGTTCTACCAAAAAGATGAATTTGACACATTTTTTTGCATATTAAATACTCAATTTAGTCCATGGAAAAATATGGATTCTTATGTACCAGACTACGACACTGATGACGCACCCCATAATTATTGATGCATGTTGTCTGAATATAACATTCCCTACATGACGACACAAGGTGATGTTTCCTCCTTAAAGTTGAACTGATTCTACATCTTGGTGATGAACCACATTGGAAAACACTACTAGATTACATTTTATTTTGTTTTCTGATAAGGGTGTAGTTCAATATTTTAGAAATGGCTGTCAATCATATACTTTTCACCTGGGATCATATGTTATACAAAATCTAATCTTCAAACCATCTTCTTTTATTCATTATGACAAAAATAGGAGTTAGTACGAAGCACTAAAGAATCCTAAAAATATATGAATAATACATCACAATAAAATAATATAGATACTCAATCATTTTACACTCTCTATTCATGATATTAAGTATAATTATTCATCAATTAAAAATTAAGGATAAAAAAGCCTAGTGTCTTTGGAAGACTAGGAAAATAATTAGAAAACGTGAAACTAGAATAAAAAACCAGTTCACTAATATTCAAAATGATATCTAAACTCCCTTTGTGCTTGTATAATTTCATAGTATAACAAGGGAAATATATAGACAAATGTGGTAATCTAAAAATCTTATAAAGGGAATAAACATGGATATAAAGAACAACACATGAGTCAGAAGTCAAAATACAATAATATATATAGGAATGGATCCTGAATAAACATACATGGGAATAAAAAATAAAATAAAAAATCATATTATTATGACAATATAGTAATTTTTAATTAACATATATCAAGATATAAACACGATTCATGGCTAATAATAAAGACATTATCACATGGTGGACAAAGTCCCATTATGGATTAAGTTTTCTCTCTAATTCCATACATAACTTCTCATGAGACTAAAAAATTGCACCATGATTTTGAGTGATATATGGTCTCACAACAAATAATATGTACATTCATATGTTTTAAACACAATAAAATCAAACATAATTAATAAATAGAAGGGTTTCTCAGTAAAAGAAATGGGTTTCTTGATCATGTCATAAGGAAGAAAAGGGAGATCTGAATGGTATCTATGAAATAAGGGATTAAATAATTATTTTTAAATCTTAAAATAATAATATATCAAGAATAATAATGTCTAAAATAATTAAAAACATGAAAAAGAGTGTTTAGTTATCTTTTTAAATGTGCCAATTTAGTCTCGTTTTGACGGATAATAAAGAAGATTCCTTAAAGAGCACAAAGGAAGAATTATTTCAACAAAACTATAAATGAACTAAAATAAATTTATATGATAAAATGAGTGATTTTATTAAAATTTCTATTGCCTAAAACATTACATGGTGTGAAGTTGACGATGTTTATGAAACAATGAAGTTCCCATTAATCAGTTTTTCTTGTCCAGAGGAATTGAGAAGGGAACATTTTCTCAAAATGAATTTCCCATAATGGAATGATTAATTGAGAAAGTTATATATATATATATATATATATATGAGTGGGACATATATAAATAATACTGGATAATTATATAATAATAATTTATAAATAAATTGTGGAAAAGCGACATAAAGCATTACCCAAAGGAAATCTAAACATTCAGAGAGATCCCTTGCCTTATGTAAGAAAATGTTATGCACTTGCACATAATGTCATGGATGATCAAGTTAATTTCTTTAATAAATTAATTATGATTATATATATATATTATTTATTATTCTATTATTAATTACATTAATTACCATTTGTATGAGTTAAATGGTTCAATTTCATTGTCCAGGGAGTGTTCACTTCATGGTTTCAGGGTTGGATCACATATGTATAATTATGGAAGTTCTTATCAAATAAAAAGAAAACTCTACAAGTTAAATGAAATTATATTCATTATGTTTTTGAATATTAAATGGCCGCACATATAATCTTTTAAAACTTGGGGATGTATTATTTAACAATGAATTTACGATAAATGATTAGTTTATTTTTTTGGTTTCACTAACCATGTCAAACTAGATTCTTTTTATTTAATATTATATCTAAATATTAGTTCCTTAATATGGAATAAGTTTTAATATTCTTATCTATATCATATTTAACCCTAATAATAGTTTTATTAATATCATTGAAGTAAATATTGGATATTGAAAACTCATTTTCCATAAAGATGATTAACCCCCATAATTTCGATAATGGTTTATTTTTTTGAATTACTGGAGATGAGATAATGGATGGATACAAGACAATTAATTTTCAATATAGAATTCTACAATATACAAGATACTAAAGTTATTATTATTTTATGGACAAATTTCCTATGTATTACGTAGAAGAAGAAATAAAATTTAAAGAGGTATTTAGGGAAAGTAACCCCTTGAATATCACCTCCTTGAATGAACACATCAAATTATAGAAATGAAATTTAGTGAGACCAGCCACACTTGAACATGGGGATAATTTGGTGTTAATGATATTGTATAGTTTTTGAAAGCTTGAAGGATTATAAGGTTTGAGGATAAGGGTTGATGAAGGGTGGTGTTTATAAGGGGTGGAGAGGGGTATTTTTTATTATATTCATTTATTTATAATTTTATTTGATGACTATCAATATTATTTATTCATCTGACTATATACATTAAAATGGAACATGTGAGTTAAAAATAAGAGGTTTTTACATTATACAAGACTCAAAAACACATTTATTTATCTTATAATGTTAAATACCATAAATTAATATATTTCAATATCCATTAAAAATCAACTATTTTATTAAAATACCAAAACAAAAAATCAATGTATCCATTTATCTACATGTTTATTTCAAATATTGACCCATTTTATTAAAATTAGTTTCTAAATCCGATAAATCTATGTTTTAAATAAAAGCATCACTTATTCAAAAAATACTGATTTTAATATAATTGTTGATTTTAAGACCCATTGTAATATTAATTATATTATCAAAATATTATATTATAATAATAATTAAAGATAATATTATATTATGAATCCATTTTATGATAGTAATTTTTTTAAATCGTTATATTCATTGTAAAACTATAATTAAAATAGTTATGTTTTACCAAAAATACAAACAGTCTTTTATCATTTTAAATAAATTACTTTTACTATGATAATAAAATATCATATTTTAATTTTATTAGATAACTAAAAATTATTTTACATTTCCTTTGTTGTGGTTACTATTAAAACAGTCATATTACTATTCCTAATGATCAGGATAATATTATAATGGTCAAATTTCTATTCAAATGGTGAAATTTATAATGGTCATATGAGATCATACATCATATAAATACTTCTTATTACATTCATTATCCATTCACTTATATTTTATCTAAGGTTTATAATTTATTTCATCATAAAATTAATATTTCATTATTTAAATTATATTTCATTTATGCGGCTTTTTCATGAGTACTGTCATTCTGGTAAATTGAGAAGATCCAAAATATCCTATTATTAATCTCTAATTTTATATTTATTAAACTTATATAATATTTAGAATTAATATTTTTTTATTTTATAACTAATTTATCATTATTGATTTATGATAATAATGTTTTCTCTCTATGATGTATGTGTTGTATACTAAATGAAATAGTTTTAAGAAGGGAGTTTCCAATAGTAAAATTCTGGGTCCTTACATGCTTCTTCCCTTATGAAATTTCATCCATGAATTTTATTGTTACATAATAAGTTTAAAATTTATGAGGCTACTTCTCATTCATCACTTCCTCTAGTTCCCATATTTTCCACTTCATATTTATGGGTTTTACACAGTACATTGACAGGGTTAGTAGTCTTTTTGCATATAACATTATCTCTATAGTCCAATTTCATCAACTGATGAACCTCATAAGAGAGATCATTTTCTATATATATCACCCCTAAATTAATTACATGTGAAGAATATGGTATGAACATCCATAAGGAGGATATTAGGAATACATAATGTACTTAAGACATGGTTGGTGGAAGTGCCAGTAGATATTCAACAACGTTGATGTGATTAGGAATCTCAAAGGGGATGATATATATGGGACATAGCTTTCCATTATTCTGAAATCACATGAATCTATTCCATATAGATATGAGGTGGAATATATTATCTCTAACCAAAAACTATAGGTCCCATCAATGATTGTATGCATAGTTCTTCAGTCAACTTTTGGAATCCCTAGTATGCTTCTGAATGGTTTTCATCTTTTATACCATTTCTTAACCATTTTTGGTCCAAGAAGATTACATTCACAAAATTCATCCAAACATGATGATGTTCTGAATATTTTCTTATAAAGGGCGTCATATGGTTCCTTTTGGACAATTGTGTGGAATATATTGTTGTAAGAGAATTTGACCAAAGGTAGATGGTGTCCATATCGTCCTTTGTAGTCTATCATGCTTGATATAAACATATCTTGTAATTTCAAAATCGTATGCTCATAATCTCCATCAATCATGTGGTGATTAGTCATACAATACAATATCTAAATCTTTAGTTTATATTATACACTTTTCAAGAACATGGTTATAAATATTGGATCAGGATCCGATACAATCAATAATTGTACTCTAAAATTCCTCACCACTATTTTGTTTTAAAAGCATGCATATTGATTGAGTGATAAGGCCTCTCGAATTTAAATAATGTTAGAATTGTTTATGATAATCCACAACAACCAATAATTCATTATTCCCACTATATGTCTTTAGAAGGCTAGTGAATAATTCTAGCGTGATATTTTCTCATTTCCATGTTGGTATGGGTAATTGTTGAATCATCCCCTAATAATTTTTCCTTTTATAATTATATTATTGGAATATCAGGCACATTTATGTATAATTATTGATATCCTCCTTTATATTGTCCCACCAATACTACTCCTAGAGATCTTGATACATCTTTCTGCTCCCTGAGAGGATAGAGAATGTCGAGCTATGTTAATCATTAAAAATCTCCATCTTTATCTCATTATATGAGGGTACACATAGTAATGACACATGTTTAATGACTCCTTACTCATCAATTTTAATCCCAAGGACTTCTCATTTAATATAGAACCCACTTTCTTCTAAATTTCCACATCATCTTTTTGATAATCCATTATCTTATATAAAAGGTATTATTTAGAAAAAAATTTAGAATTGGAAAATAATGTTACTTCATTTACGATTCCCAATTCCATAATTAACATGTTTAGTAATATTAGAACGTTTTCAATTTTTTTCATTGATAATGGTTTAAGAACCTTTCTACTCAGAGAATAAACCACAATATTTTCTTAACCATGACAATAATAGATTTGAAAGTAATAATATTTGATGATCTCTAATGATATTTACTAGAATATATTAAGATCATTATATGTTAATATATATTTGAGGACCTTGTTCACAGTATATATATATATATATAAATCTTAATCCTCTCTAAAGAGATAATTCCTCCAGATTTTCCCCAAGAAGATCACATCCACAAAATCCGGATCCTGTGTGGGATGGTTTTTCTCATGAACATTCATCTTTCTTGACGTGTAGGATATCACTTTATAATTTTTCATCATTAAGAAACCGAATAACTTATTTGATGCATCATTATATTCCACAAAAAGTTTAAAACTTTTTGGTAATGTAAGTATTGTTGTTGTGATATGCATATTATTCAATTATTTAAGGCACTATTCACATTGACTGGTTTATAAAAACCACACTCCATTCTATTCCATTTTGTGTAGTGGGGTTGAAAATCAAGAGATGTTCCTCATAAATCATCTATAGTTCCCAAATAGAACAATGAATGTACATATCACCATTATAGATGATTCTATGAGCCACTCCTATACCACCATTATCTTATAAGGGTCCACATATATCCCTTGGCTTGTGATGACTTTCCCCAAGGATGATAATTCTTCCATCCATAATTAAAATTTACTATAATTTTTATTATGTGTTAAAATGCTATACAAGAACATTATTTCTCTTTGAGTATATCATGACATCATATATAAAAACTACCACAAATATTTCAGGTAATCTCTAAATACTATATTCCTTATTCCCATGAAAATTTATGGTTAATTATTATGTCAGAATGGAATCACTATGAACTCATAGTGTATAAACATCATGTGAAATGTAGTTATTATAATATATTACTTCTTTTCAACTAATTAGTGATATCCCAATAGAAGGTCCACCTTATAAAAATAATTGAAAACCCATAGTAGATTGAACGAGTCATCTTTCTGTGGATGGGGATACATGATCACTATCATGATTTTTTTAGATAACACTAATCATTGAAGAGGTGCATTAATCCATAGTTCTTCTATATAAAGATGACTATATGACCCCATAGTGAAGCACTCAGTAAAATAAAACCCTTTTATATATTCTCTTATACTTACTTCTTATATCCTTCTAAATCAATAGTGGTCCTCCATTAAAGAGTATTTTATATGGTTATAGATCTTGGTATAAGTTCAATTTATAAATCATCCTCTTTATGAGTAAGAAGACCATAAAATTATCCATGGAAAACATCAATGTAGTCCCTCACAGTGGGCATGTCCTCATGAATGATAATCCCCTTTCCCTTGATAATTTTTGATAGATATGGATGCTCAAAATGAAATAATACCCATTTTTTAGAGGAATACTCCAAAGGGTTTTCAACCAACACTTCTCATTTGTATAGAATTTTAGGATTCCTAAGGATGAGAATAGTGATCTATCACTCCCGATAGTTGATGTTGGATTTATATAAATATAGACAATCAATAACCAATATATAATCATAATCTTATAAATGAAGCATGAAGTATTTTTTGGGAGGTTTAGTCTTTAAACATTGATTGGTTAAGAGTTATATACTTTTAATTCAATAATTTCCCCATTCAAAATTCTCATGGATAACTTAACATCCATATTTTGAGGCGTTGTTTGAATAGTTCATCTAAACATGAATGATATTATGTGTGTAGAACAATAATAAAAAATTTATTTTGTTATTCTATAATTAATAAATAACATTCATATCACCACATCATTTTCAGTATCTATTTAAACAGTAATGATAATATATTCCCTTACATTCTTGGAGGTTTTAACCACTGAATTTATCTAAAAACCATTAGATTATAGGATTGAATTTCATAATTACTATAATAATTATTGTTAAAAAAACTGCATGAATGATGTTTTTTATTTAAACATTATTTTATTCGTCAACAATAGAGGGATTCTTCAAATCCATTAAAAATTATTATCTTAATTACCATCTTTTCCACATTTGAAAAATCTCCTGGATTCCTTACAATTAAATGGAATCAATTTCCCCTTTATACTTTGAGTTCCTTATCCATTTCAACCACTAATGAGATTCCCCATCAAACAAATAGATCGCCAATACAAATTTATCTTCTTCTGAGCACTAGAGACCATAGAATATCTTATCAATTAATTTAATACATTGTTCAATGACGAGGAGATCAAGGTATTCACAAATTATTAGAGGCATATTTCACATAATGTATTTTACTGCAATTTTACATTTATTTGTAGAAAGAGGGAGTTTCTCCATGGTTCATGTTATTATTCAAAATTTGAGATAGTTACTATCATAATATTTTTATCTCCTATTCCCATCAATTTTGACATCTCATTTCTTAAATTATGACATTTCCTATCCCATTGGTTGTTTTTAGGGTTTCTCTTATTTCCCACCACTAAATATAAAAAATAAGAAAAATATTTGGGGGCTTGAATATTTATCTTATGAGAATATAAAAATAAAATTTCAAACCAATAAGGAATAACTTATAAATAAAAATTATATCCAATATTATGATTCTATATGCTTAAATAATGGTTAGGCTTGGTGATAGAATTATCCCAACAATTATTAATAAATATTTCTTGTATAATACCCAAATAATAGACTATCCTTTGATACCAACTATAATTATCCATGACTTTTAAACATATTTTTATATTATTTTAAGCAGTATAATCCATAAAATACTAACCAATGATCAAAAACACTAGTGTATTTGGAAGACTGGTATCAAAATTAGAAACATAAAACAAGAATAAAAAATATTTTTATTAATATTCATTATGTGACCCTAAATACCTTTTTTCTTTGATAACTTCAAGCTATAAACCTAGAGATTACAATGATAAAATCAGTGATATAAAACTCATGTAAGGAAATGAACATGAAAATGAATCATATCACATGTATCAAAAGGAATATAATGGAATAAAAAAAGACACTGATCATGAATAAACCCATACAGGAATAATAAATAAGACATGAAATCATATGATCATGTAAATATAGAATGTTTTTAGAAACATATATCACAAAATAACCATTAGTTACGGCTAAATACCAAGATGATATCACATAGAGGACATAACCCCGTAATATATTAGGTTTAGTCCCAAATCCCCTACACAAGATCTAATGAGACTAAAAAATTACCCAATTAATTTGGCAGATATATGGACACACCAATCATAACATGTACATTCATATGTGGTCCATATAATGAATCAAACATAATTATATAGCATAAGGGTTACCCATTGAATGGTATGTGTTTTATAATGGAATCACAATCCCAAAAACAAAGGGCATATCATAATGGAATCCTTGAAATAAGGGATTAATGAATTTTTATAAAATCGTAAAATAAGAATAAATCATGAATAACTATTAAAACAATAATTAAAAATGTAAAAATTAGTGTTTAGGTAGCTTTAGAAATGTTTCACTTTAGTGTGGGTTTACAGAAAATGAAAGTCTTTAAAGATGATAAATGGAAAATTACTTCCCTAATACCAAAAATGGAATAATTTTTTTTCATGATAAAATGATTGATTATATAAGAAATATGGTTTTTAAAAATATTTTATGTAGTGTACATGAAATGGGTATTCAACAATGATGTTTTGATTAATTAATTTTTCTTGTTGAGAGAAAATGAGAAGGAATCCCTTTTAAAAAATATATTACCCATAAAATAAAGATTAATTGAGCTATATATATATATTAATGTCTGTGGAAAATATATAATGAACATATTAGAATTATATAATAATATTGAAGATATAATTTTATGAAAAGGGAGATAAGGTGTTACAAAAAGGGAATATGGATATTCTCTGAGATCTCTTACCTTACGTGTGAAAGCATTCCACACTTTATCTTAATGTACAATATAATAAAATTAGGTTAATTAATTACATAATAAAGAAACTTTTCCAAAAATATTTATTTATTATTATTTTATTATGTTCATTAATATCCATTTATATGAGTTTTATGGTTCATTTTCATTGTTCAGGGAGCATTTGTTTCGTAGTTTCATGGTCGGTTCACTTGGGGTATAATTATAGAGGATCTTATAAAATTGAAATAAAACTCCACCATTGAATTGAAATGGTATTCATGAACTTAAAATATTTTAATTGGCCCCATATATCATTTTTTATTACATTTTTATGATTCATTTAATAAAATTGTAATGAGAACTGGTTAGTTTATTTTGACGATTATTTTACCATCTCAAACAAGTTTAATTTTACATTATATTATATATATATATATATATATTACATAATATCAAATAAGTTACAATAATATTATTATTATTTTATTCTACCATAATAATAGTTTTACAACCGTCCTTAAAGATAATAATGTAAAATGAAAACTCATTATTCACAAAGATGGTTAACCAAAAAAATTTGGATAATGGTTTAGTTTATTAGAAAATAATGAGACAAGAAAATGGATGGATAGAAGATATTATATTATAAATATAAAATTATTATTTAAGAATTAGACTAGATTCATTATGAATTTACGGATAAATAATTTGAGGGTAAGGTAGAAGAAGAAATTAAATTAAAAGAGGTAGTTTGAGAATGTCACCTATTGAATATAACCCCCTTAAAGGACCCCTTAAGAAACTTGGAATTGGTATTTTGGTGATAATATCAACACATGAACTTTGGGACAGTTGGGTGGAGTGGTTTTGGAACAGTTTTGGAAATCTTCAAGGCTTATAAGGTTCTCGGAGAAGGGGTGGCGAGGGGTGGTATTTATAATGGGAGGAGAGGGGTGTTTTGGATTATTATATTTATTTATTTATTAATTTTCCTAAAACTATCAATAGTATTGATTTATGTGACCGTATACGGTAAATAGGGCATGTGAGTTCAAACTAATGGGTTATTACATCATCAATGTATCAAAAAGTTATGTATTTAGATTATAATGTTTGACACTGTAATTTATCCTATTTCACTATTCCCATAAAATTCAACTATTTTAGAAAATTACAAAAAATTCACAATTTTTTTTTGGAAATTTATAAATTGAATCCATTTTATTAAAATAATTTTATAAATATGAGGAATTTAATATCTAAATAAAATCATCATTTATTAAAAAAATAATGATTTTAATACTATTATCAATATTATATCCTATTAAAAAATTAGTTATGTTATAATCAAATTAGTAAATAATTATAATGAAGAATAATATTAATTTATAAATTACTTTTATAGAAATTATGTTTCTTTTAAATCTTTATATTTATAATAAAATTGAATATAAAATAGTTATATTTTACAAAAACTCATCAAGAAAATCATATGTTTTGGAAGTTTAAACCACCACTAACTATTTCAATGAATGTTTCAAAAAACCGACACTAAATTTGGTTTTTTAATCAAAACCATGGTGCTTCCCCCCATTTATCATTGGGTTTTGGAAACCATCGTAGAACGTATATTTAGTGGTGGTTTACACTGACACTAAATCCTTCATTTTTTTGAGCAAAAAACTTCAAGAAAAATGAAAAAACTGCCACTAAAAAATGAAATTGTTTTTTAGTGGTTAAAATTGACTCTAAATAGTATTATTACATGTTTAGAGGCATTTTAAACAGACATAATATGATGAATTTCAAAAAAAAAATAGAGCTTCAGAATCTGCAGCCACAGAACTACTATAAACCTAGACAAAAACAAAAAACAACACACATAATGGAAACAAATGGCATAAACCATCATTGGAATGAAAACCTATATTTGAAATACATATATCCCTACCAAAAACTAAAAAATGGATTATGAATCACCAAAATAGTGTTAGCTTATCATAATATTAGTTTTACATCTTTTCTGAAACCAAAGATACTATAAATCACTACTCGATGAAATCTACTCGACACCCTCTCCATCGTCATCTTCACTTCCTACTACTAGAACCTATAAGATAATTATATTTAAAATAAAATAGTGTTTTATATTTATATTTAATATTAAAACCAAAATCATTATGTGAACTAAATGATTTTGAGGTTTTTTTATTTACGTGCTCACCATTGGCCATCGATGTAATATCACCATCGATAGATCTAGTCATCTTATGATATAAATCCATCAATGCTTTCTGCATGGTGGATATATGAGACCATTATTCTGGAATTTTACTTTTTATAGAAACAATATCCCTTTGATTATCTCGAGGTGGGGAGGGACTAAAACTAGGAGTAGATGCAGCTGCAATCCCTGGTGGCCTGCTAAAGACCTCAGATTGTAATGTTCCCAATATCATGTCGTGCACTTGACTAAGATGATTCATCTGATGGACAGTAGAAATTGGGTCATCATGGGAGACATAGAAGGACAACGCGGTATTGTCATACCATAGTTCTTTAATTTTTACCTATAAATAAAATATCAGTCATATTTGATGAAATGTATGTTAACATAGTGAAAATTGACAATAATTTATTACCATAAAAATGTAATTCATACCCCTAAATTCTTTTTCATGATCATTAACATAACCTATAAAAGATTTTATATGAACATCCATCCATAGTTCTGCCTATGAGAAAAGTTGGAAACAATTCTCTAAAAATTTTAAAGAATTATAAATTAAAAATTTAATATATCAAATAGATAATATTGTCTTATAATTATTTAAACTAGTTAAAATATCACTAGAGCCAACCAGCTTCAGGAAAATATCGTTGACCCAGTAACGTGATAGATTATTTACTTAGTTTGAATTAATGCATTCTTCTATGAAACATCCTAAAATAAATAACTTTTTATTTAATAGTAATGAATGAAATTTAATCTTTCTACCAAATGGTTGTATAAATGTAAAATGAGATTTAAATTATAATATATATTTAAATGCCACATACTTCTCATGAAGATTCCTATGAAAAAAAACCTTACATTTCACTAGAGTTACCACTTCAGGTACCATATCATATAATTATTGGGTTCTCAATGATGTATCATTGAATTTGTTCCATTTTCTCATTCTAAAATCCTTACATTTCATACACAAATTTCTCAATTCCCACTTTCATTCTATAAGATCAGTAATGGTAATGTGAAAAAACATCGATACAAATAGATTCATTTCTAAAATATCATAATTTAATAAAATTAATGTTATTCAATTACACCATAGTATATTAAAATTAACATTATATGTGAATCAAAAAAAAATTCCAATATGGAGGCACATTCCTCAAATCAAAATACATAATTGGAAGTGTAACCATATTTACCTCATGTTTTCCTAGAATCCTTCCAAATAATCCCGGAACATCATCTATAGGGACCCTATTATCATCAAATAGGACAAATATCTTTAGTTTGTTAAGATTTTAGATATATGAAATTTTTATTTTTCTCTCTATTATATCATTATATCATTATTTTATGAAAACAGTTCATAGTATAAAAAAAGTAAAATGAAGTTATTCATATTACAATTTTTACATACAGCTTCCACCCTCTAATATCCCTGAGATGAAATATGATTGGAAAACTAATCCCTCACGACTGAGACTGTTGAATGGGGATGCATTTGAAGAGTTGATTTGGGGAAACTGATGGATGATGTTCTAAAAGATGACTGAATAGTGGGTACGAGAGATGGTGTAGGGTGGAAAGCATAGGGTGTATAAAGTTATATAGGGAGGGAGAAAAATGAATCATCATATTTTGGAATGGTTGAGGAAACATCAATTGAGAGTCAACTGGGATAATAAAATTCATCCTCATTGGCATTCCTCTCATTTAATCAAATAAAATTAACTCCAGAAAATATTTTTCAAAAAATTCAAGTATAAAAAAATTAGAAATGATAATATATACATAATACTGAAAAATTATATATACATAGCTATGATAATGAATGATACCACAAATAACACAAATTGTCAATAAATGAATGGATTACTACACATACAATGATTTTGTCCATCAATCATGGAATTTTCGTACTCCACCATTACATTATCTGCATCATCCACCCTTTAAAGACTAATATTTTCATCATCATGATGGAAAAATAAGTTTTCTTCTTACTGTGGATGGGATTCAATGTTAGAGGTCAAATATTCCACTTCATCACCCATATAATACAAGTCTATTTGTTTTACGTGGGAAAACACTCTACACCCTTCATCCAAAATGTATTCATAAAAATATACCACTTTTTCATGTGGTGATATGATATACAGATCATATAATTCATGGTCACTAACATCCACCATGTGATAGAAGTTCACATAACTAAATTATATGGAATCACTTTTAACACCCTTGATAATGTCAACCAACATACATTTGAATAGAAAACTAAAAAATGACTTTGGTAGTTTAATTTAATGATATTAATCAACTTTATAAATTATCCCACTTTAGAAAACAGAAATATATGACTATTATATGTTTTAAAACATTCTTCCTGATCAACTGTATGAAATTTAAATCCATTCACATTGTATGTGTCAAACCTTCTGTCCTGTTTTAGAGGACCTTGCGCATGAATAATCAAATCTATGACAAATCAGATTGAGTATCAGTATTCATGACCTAAAAAATTAATATACATTATAATATTTATAAAATATATGCATAAACATAGTAAGAATATTGATTTCAATTTTTATGAACGTACACGTCTTGAAAAACCATTCTATAAGCTCTTTATTAAGAGATTTTTACATCTTTGTCATTTCCTATTCACCCTCTCATTCATATCTTTGTTTTTATCTTATGATCTTCAATAAATGGATCTACAATTTCAGTATATAGAATCATATATCTATGTTACTGTAACAATTCCATTGTTGTCAGTGTAACATATAAGCTCCTCTCAACCGATCATCCAATACCAATAATGATTTATCATTTCTTTTTTAGTTGAGACTGAATCGATGTGACATCAACACATACAACTCGATTTAATATTGTCTCTATATAATCCAAGTATATAAGAATAAAGGTAGGAGACTCCTATTCCAGATAGCCTTCAAATAGAGCCGTCATGTTAAACATTTTTTCCACATATGATTTCAAATGACCTAGATATTTGAGAAATAAAATAAATAAAACATAATTTTACATTTAATGAAGTTCCATGAATTTTTTAATTAACATTAAAAAAATATAAATAATGTACCTCTCAACTGGATACATCCATAAATAATGTATGGGGACTCCTAATTTAGCTTACTGAAACAAAATCATAGTTTAATACATCATGAAAAAAATGATGGATGAATGATAATATCCATTAAAAAATGTGTCAAAAAAACATATCCTGAATGTTTTCAAGCTCAAATTGTTATAGAGTATTCTAAAATATTTCTTCTGAAAAATTTACAAAATTGGAGTTCAATATTTTTATCCTTTTAGGGTAATAATGTATAAAATTACAATTCTAGTAACTATTGTAACGCAATATGTGAATCCTGAATTTTTAGTCCATATAACCTATGATTTTTTATATCGACACACCTAGATATTTCACTTTAATACCCATAATATACATTCAAATGTTTTAAAATTCGAAGGAATGTATCTTTATCCATATTTTTCATTGCAATGATTTTAATAGAAAATTCTCAATTGTCATCTGGCCAGAGATCATGCTTTGTGTTCATTATTTGTAATTAATTTGGATCTTTGGGATGGTCCTTTCATATTCCATGTTCATTATGATATTGGGATATCAAATTATTAAAAATATTCTTCTCAATATGAATAACATCGAGATTACGTTGCACCAAATTAAATTCCAAATATAGAAGTTTGAAGAATATACTTTTTTTCTTTCATTGTTTCATTCTTATTTCATTGGACGATTCACTTTGAAAATGTTTCCCACTATATTTAATATGATGAACTATAACAAATTATGTTGTATCATTTCCAAGTTGTGATAATATTTCAGAACATGAAAATAAATTTTGAGGTGTTCTACGATCAATAGAACCATTGAATTTTGACTTGTTTAACTGAAACCTATGAGATGCATCAAGAAATCTTCATTGAAAGAAGAAACGCCATTTTTTAATATGTGATAGTTGTTCATGCTCAAAATAAATGTTTCAAATACGAATATACAATCCCACGTAAGTTTTTCAAAAATCTTAATTCCCACGTCAAGGGAAGTCACCAATGGTCTACATTAGAGAATTGTTCATTTATGAACATTGTTCTAGAATATTCATAATATATTTCAAAATTTTTCCTCCAATACTCCTATGATTATTAAATTATAGGCTTAATGTATGCATCAATATCATGTACATTATTTTTTTTCTAGGAATATTCACTAAAATGATAGAATACATTTTTTCATAAAGATACACAAAAGTAGATTTCAAGGGATCAAAACAATTGGTGAAATAAAATATGGGGTGATCAAAGTCCCAAATGGGTTAAATATATTTATAGCTAATCCAAATTTCACATTCTTAGGATTAGATGATAAATATGGATGTAATGAATCAAATTTATTCCATGATTGTGAATATGTTAGATGTCACATTAACCCATCATTTATATTATCTATAAAATTCCACTTCATGTCTTATCTGGTTTTCGATGACTTGAATAATCTTTTTAAGTCGAGGAATTAAAAGAAAATTAATACAAAAACTTTTCAGTTGTATTCCTTTTATTATTCTCCATAGTTGTATGTTGATTCAGACTTCCAACATCACCCATTGACTTCCATGTATATGAAAAAAATTTCTATAATATTGTCTTGTTGAATCATCTCCATAATAATGAATATAATCATTGAGAAACACTTGTATATTTATGTAATTTAAACTGAGATTGTTTAAAAAATTAATAAATTATAAAGAATCAGGGGTCCTTAATTCAAGAAATGCATCACACAGAACATGAGCCTCAACCCAGTTTGTGAGGTATCCTTAAGTGCATCCACAAGACCCAGGTTTAAAACACGGAATAGGTAGATATCCAGGGATTGTAGTATCACTGTAGCAGGTACTGTAGTAGTACTGTACACCGTCCAGGTACTGTAGCAGAACTATACACTGTATAGGTACTGTGTAGAACTGTACAATCAACAGGAACTCTAGCATGTACTGTAGCAATTACAGCAGCAGGTACTGTTCTGTACTGTAGTAGCTAGAACTATTCACCTTTGGCCACCGGTTTGGGCTTGGAGTCATTAAGGATTTCGGGCCACCCAAGCCTTCAGATCAGTACAGCATTCGGGCCACCATTAAGGCCTTCGGGCCATCTCAAGGCCTTAAGGGCACATGTAGTTTCCCCAGACACACTACAGAAAAAAGAGCAGCCCTAGAAGAGGATTCAGAGTAGGTGCACTCACCAGAACAGAGCCAAATGGATTTTCCAGAATGAGATGGTATGGCTATGCCATCGGGACCAGCCTGTGCTTGCATAGGAAGCCTATACATATGGCCATGAAAATGTGGAGAGCTACTATCATGATACAAATGCTAGGGAGGGGAAGTTCCTTTTAGACAGTCTGGTTTAATTCCCTAAGACCATCGGGTCATGTAATCTCCACAGCCTACGGGCCATGTAATCTCTGAGCCTACAGGCCTTGTAAGGGTTCCCCTACATCCCTTGAAAGGGGGTTATCAAAAAACAATAAAAATGAAGTCATTCGGGCCATTAGGGCATCACACAAAAATTCTGATATGATGGATATTACCTTATTTGTAATTATTCATGTGCATTTGATATGGTTCAACATTAGTATAAAATAATGTTTCAATATTTCAAAATTCAACCATAAATATCTTGTTTTACATCTTCAACTAAACCATGAAACACATTTGACTTCTATGTGAAGTAATCTATTACATTAGTCTCCATATAATTTGGAGGAGGATCCATTGATATGATAAAATCTAGATCTGGTTGCCTTATAGTCCCAAAAACATCACTTTTCAGGATTATATTGGTAGCACCATAAACTAGTTGTTCTGATATGTTTTCAAATTAATGTTGGTGTGTTTTAATTCTGGATGTATCATTTATAAGGTTTTTCATTTCATTTGACTTTGTTGAAAAGTTGGGATCTCATTATGTTGATTAACATCAGTGCTCAAACATTTAATAATGTTCGATTCTCTATGCCCAGTCCAATAAAAAAATTGAGCAGGTAATTAGTTCAATCTCAATTTTTCCCAATATTCATCTTTCTTCAACCATTATCTAAATCTTTATTCAATACATGGACATCTTATTCTCCCATCAAAATATTGATTGGAAATTGAAAAATCTAAAAACACCTCAAATCCCATGGCATATTCAGGTGTTTTTCTTTAGTTTTGATATCCAACTGTTGTCCATATATATCACAATGGGCCTACACATTATTAAAAAAATTAAAAAACATAAGTATTACTAACTAGGAAATTAGATAAACGAAATTTAAAAAAACACAAACCAAGTAGTTATAAGAAGAGTCATATAAGTACAAAAATATGAAATATGAAAAATAAAATCAATCATAAATAGGATTATGTAAAATTAAATAAAAATAAAAATCATATAATCATTAATTAGAAAACGTTATCATAGGAGAAACATCCTAGGGTCACTAAGTCTAGGTGAACCTTGTAATTCCATATCACTATAGTGAAGGATTTAGAGGTCTACCACATCTACAGTTATAGGGGTGTCACATAATGATTTACTGGAAATATTATTTATGATGGACCTCTTCCTATCTAGGGTTCCCTAACCAATAATCCTAGGTTTTTCATAGAGTTTAACAAACAATAACAACATACAATAGAATTTTTTTATTAATAATTAAATGAACAAGTCAATTTACAATACATATAATCTTTTAGAAACCAAAGAAATAATCATGATTATGGTTAAGTGTTACTATTTTTATTATTATACCCATTAACATTTACACACATATGTATATACATATATAAAATTACACAAAGTCACATTTTTTCAAGTGAATTTGCACACGTAGACACATATATGTATATTTATGTATATTTGTTGAACCAATATATATATATATATGTATGTATATCACAAAATAAATGTGAAAAACATATAACTATAATAAAAATTTTTAGGACAAGAGATAACCCAACATTTATAACCAATATCTCTTAAAATTTTACCTTATTAGTTAATGGTTGTTCGAGCATTTAAAAAACATTCGGTTTGAGAAAATAATTAAAGTAGGAATTAAACAAACATGAAATTAGAGATAAATGTCAGAACTAAATTATAAATCCAGTTAAACTTGATTTCCAAATGAAATACCTTTTGGGAATAAATATATGTATAATTTGATATGAATATGAGTGGTTAGAAACAAAATAATGCAATGTTCTATGATTTAAAGACACAAAACAAAGGGTAACTTAATTAAAACTCACTTTCTTATAAAATATTAGCACAATACCACCTTGACATGGTCTATAAACCCTTTAGAAAAAGTGGCACATAACAAATCTATAAAATTCAATTTAATATTGATTCAAAAACGAATTACGAATGAAAAGAAAACCTACAATCAAGGGAAATTTATCTCCTTCAATTATCGTATAAAGTATTGGCCTCAATTAGGGCTCAGGAAACTTAGAAAAGAAGAATAAACATATGGAATGACCACATTTGGGTTAGGGTTTGGCTGGGTTGTCTGATCAGTGATACCTAAGGAAAAACCCTAAAACTAAAATAATTCCCAATTTCTATATAAATAATGTTAAAAAGATGGAGTCCAAAACAAATTTTTCATATAAACAGTCAAAAACATGTTGTGAATTTTCAATATTTTCCCTAATAGTTTCTCCTATTAACAATTAACAAGACTCCTATAAAATAGAAACAAAATACATTTTAAGATGGTAAATGCTTTGACACAAGAATCCCTGAGTATTATAGATGAACCTACAAATCCTAGAAATAGTTTGGGTTTTAAGTCATATGATGTTGTTATTATATGATTGAAATGGTAAAATTGAACTAGTTAATTTCACTTTTAAATAAGATTAGAAAACAAATAAATGGCGCAGTCCATTCTATGAGATAATAAAATTTATAAATTTTATAGAAGAAATTAAAAACAAATACCTAATATACAACACTTGTCCCACTTTCCATATAGCCCAACCAGACAACCAAACAAAGATCAAGAACTCCTTAAAATAGTAATAAACGCACACAATACATAATTACAAGAAATATTTAAATTAAAAAAAAATCTTCAGGAAAAATATGTTCTACACTACCAAATGACCCTTGAGAATTTATTAATTTCAAAAAAATAAATACATGGATTAAGAAATTAAACAGAATAAAAATAATCCTAGATACATACTCAATACCCATACTTCTTCTAAAATAGAGATGGGTAAAGGCTCCATGATAGAAGGTTAAGGGGTAGTGGTGATGGTAAAGGGTGATATATAAGGTGGATCTGTGGTGGTACGATGACTATGAATAGTAGAGACAGTGATGGTTTTTATAGGAGAGGGTTCATCGACTCGGAGTTGGGCTCAGAGATCACAAGGGAGAAGGGGAACAAAACGAGGACTGAGATTTGAGGGAATAGGTCATGAAGGGGGTCGACAATAAAAGACATCATATAATCCTTATGGATAAGGGTATATAGATAGGGGGATGATGAGGAGTTGGTGGTGTCGTTCATAGGGATATTTGGGGAGAAGTTGGATGACAACTCGGACTGGGATTTGGGGGAGTAAGGCATAAAGGGGTCCAACAGTGAAGGACTCCAAAGAATCCCGAGGGTGATGGTGTTAGGTCTTTACATGTTAGAGGAAGAGGAGGTGGGGGTCGGTTTGGGTGGTGGGGTCAGGTAAAAAGTTCCATGATTAAAAAAATTAAATGTTTTAGGGGTGTTTTTTTAAAAACCACCGTAATATATTGGAATTTATTTATTGTGGTTTCTTTAACCACTACTATAAATCATTGCTAATTGAAAATTTTGGTGTAGTGAAATAGAAACACATTTATTTAATTTTACCATGATATAAATATACCATATTTTCATTTTATAAGATACCTAAATATTGTTTAACATTTTCATCTGTGTGGTTACTAATATAATAGTTATATTTTTATTCTTAATGGTTATGTTACTATTCCAATTGTTAGATTACTATTCCAATTATAAGATTTATAACAATCATATGGATTATTACTTCCTATAAACACCACATATTCCATTTATTCTTCAGGACATTCTATTTTATCTCATTTTTTATATATAAATTCATCATCAATATTAATATTATATTATTAATTCTTTGTTTTATTTCTAAATATCTATTCGTGTGTGTGGTCATTATGGTGGATCAAGAAGATCTAAATTATTCCAATCTTATTCTGTTATTTTTTATTTATTATCCCACTATAATTTTTTTTCATTCTTATTGGTTTATTTTTTTTACTAATGTATCATTAACAATTTATGAATATATTTGTTTTTGGGTTCCTCTATGTGATGGTTTTTATTTATACGACATGATATAATTATAAGAATGGAAATTCAATTTATTAAATTATGGGTCATTACATGGACCCCCCTACATATGTATAAACTTCCTACACGGATCATTTCTCAACATTTATTGAAATAACCATTAAATATGATATAGAAGACCATTTAGACCATATCCTCATGAAGATCTACCTAGGTAATAATGTCCCACTAATTCTTATATGAGCCATGGAGCATATAATTCATGAGATGGACATTCCTCTATAAAGGCATCTACAATTTCCCTCTGATAGCTATCATGGAATCTACCCATCAGTCAGTAGCTTGAGGGGAAACTTCTTGTGAAATTTTTGGAGGGTTATCTTACTCTAAGACTCCCATCAGATCTTATATAGAATGGAAAAATCAGGGGGCTCCTTATGTAGACTGAACATGTCATAGAAAACCCTCTCAGAACTATGTATTAGTTCCTCAATCAAGATTACTAAGAGATGTTTCATGTGGAACTATATAGGGTAATGATTGTTGATCAGGACCCACTAACTCTTGAGTATGGTCATATACACTATCCCAATGTTCAACATGAGATTGTCACGCTGAAATTGTTTTACAAAGTCAAAAAAATGCCTCAAAACATAATTTTATAATATAATATATTTCAATATAACAGAAAATGGGAGTTATGAATCCTTCCTGTATAAAATTGAACATAATGTTCTTACTTCAAAATATAGGTACATGTGACATGTAATAAAAAAATTTCACAATATACACTCCCTACTATCTAAAAATGAGGTCGGGTCCTGGTTAAGGTCTCGTATCTAATAAAAGAGGATTAGTAAAATCGATTTCCCATTACAAGGCATCAAGGAAAACACTATTTATTTTAAAATTGGAATCTACATTTAATGATAACCATTTAAAATAATTTTTAATGGTCCAAACGGTTCATATATATAAAAATAATGGTCTATTTATACGTGTTACCATTCCAATGTTATAAAGACCAACACTCTATTATTGTATTTGGTACTTCATGTATCAGCAAAAAATAACATTATACATATATTAAGTATGTATCAAGCCTTATATGATGAATTTAATTGTTCAATTACCTTTCTGAATTTATATCATTACCTGGTCAATAAATTAAAATTGTAACACAAGAAATTGAAATAAACTAGTGTTTCAATCCACACAATCAATGGTTCATTGTTCTAATATATTACAACTGGTTAGTTATGTTGACACCACTAATATATACAGAAAACATTATTTTGGTTGATAATTTCAAGTTATGTATCAAAATTGTTTCTTCTACAATAGGAAACATTTTCACATTTAGAGTTATAAAAATAAAAGTTCATAATGTATGCTACATGAAATTAACATAGTGAAATAATTATTGCATGAAATATGCATGGATTTTGAATCCCAGGGTACCAATAATTATTCAATATCGATACATCCTTTCCAAAATATTAAAAGGGTAAAAGAAAATCCATGATAGTTATATTAATAAATTCTGAAAAAAACAGGTGTTTCCCCCAGTGGTGAAATAAATACAATAGTAGTAGTCATAATCCAGAATAAAAAAAACCCATTCTAGGAAATTTTTCCTTTCCACTTTATGTTGGTCAGCTAATACAAGTTACAAGATCAATTAAAAATTCCTACATGTCTGGGTCTCCTATCTACCAACCCAAAAAGTAAGGAAAAGAGGGGAAATGGCTCTTGTATAGCTTTGAAACACCCCAGATCTGGCTCACTCATATATAACCAAAACTGCTACGTAACATGGAGTAAAGTGAACCTACCCATACAACAGATGATGCCTACTAGTAATGAGGGTATATAATTGTATTGTTAGGAGACGGTATCCTCTTTTCATAGAGTTACAGAAAAGATGTATAATAAAATAATGAATGAAATAATAAAAAATGAGACAGTGGATGTAAAACATGAACATCCAAACACAACAATAATCATACCTATAAAATCCTTATGTAGAACCATATCTAGTAACATATAATAAATGATTTCATGTATGTATTCTATAAAAAAATTTAGATTACAAGGAAAAAATATAATCAAATAAATAAAACATGCTATATAAAACGGAATAAAATATAAAAACATGTATCTAAAAGTATCACAAGAATAATCTCAGTTATATACTCTAATACTCCATCCAAGTATATAAAATCATACATCAAAAACTTGAAACTTCTCCTTTCTCATTTTTTCTATCAATGAAATATACGCGGGTACCAATTAGCACCCCAATTAGGGTGCGATATTAACTTAGATGGCCACCATCAATAGTGTTTTGCACTATGCAGTCTATGAATATATTTTAAGAAGTGTTCATGTAATAATCAATTCCAAGCAATAAATAAAATAACCCTCACTAGTATGGGTTCAATAGGGGACACCCGTCTGATACAATCCACTTTGGATTAAACTAGTATGTCTGTAAGAACATATCATTTTAATCATACATCAGTATGGTCACAACCCAAGGTATACAACAAAGGATTTCATCTAATAATGATAGTCATTTGACTGTCTATGATCATAATGGAACTTCAGATTCATATGGAAGTAAAACATTATAGCCATGTATGTTTGTTTTAGATCAAATCCTATATTTTACATTAACAAACAAGACATCAATTTAAATAATTTTTTTGGATTCCTGATATCGTCTAAGGTTTTCCATAAAGGTAGAAAAGGAATCACTTTAGATATACTATGAACCGATCTCCCAATAATCCCATTTATGGAATTTCACATGGGGACCACATGTATTCCCCAAGGTATTGTAAAATGTAATTTCCTGAAAATCCCACCCTTATAATCTCACATTGGTAACATAAGTGTCACACTTGGAATAATATAATGCATTTCCCTTCGATCCCATCCTTAGAATTACACATTATCAATATAACAGACTCCTATGGGATAATATTACTCCACTCACTAAGTGATCCCATCCATGGAATCTAATATAGTAATCTAGGTATCAACCCATTGTGATATTATTTATTTTAAAATAATTTAATTTATTATGCTCGATGTGCTTGTCTAATGAGTTACGAGTTGAAACTCTTATATCTCTCTTGACCTGACATGATAGATAGTCATGGGTTAGTAGTGACCCATTCTCTTTAATTATTCATATAAATATATTTGGAAAACTTAATACACATAAATTAGTGGTTCAAATTCATTGGAATACATAACCCTCTTGGACCTATAAAGTTGACACACCCTAAGGGATAGATCACATTTAGGTATACATTCATTGATGATGAATTTATATTTATAAGACAACCCAAAAATAGGTGGTATCCATTTATTTAGTTAATTATAATTTTAAGAGGATTCTCATGGATGAAATGACATTTTTCATGACATAACAAAATATAAAAAGCAAATTCCTTTTGGAAAAAATGAACTATACCACCTACCATATCTTGGTAAATGACTCTTCATCCATTTTTAAGATTCAAATCCCATCTAGATTAAGAAAAAATGGAGAAATTGTAAAATATACAGAAAATAGATCATTTTAGCTCACACAAATTTAACAATCCATACAGTGAGATAAATGTAAAAATGTTCGAAAGAGTATGGAAGAGATTAAGGATATGTGTACAATTTGGTTAAGGGAATGGGATTTCAACATATTATCATGAAAGAGCATCAAATCCTAATAAGGGATAAATTAGATCTTTAAAATTTGGTGGCTATTGGAAATGAAGAACTGAGAATAAAATTTTTGAATTTATATGGAAGGATGGGAAAAAGAAAATTCAACTATTTTATAAGGGTTGAAAGGTTTGGCCACATGGTTGGAGAAACTGTGTTCCAACCATGTGTCACCATTATCTATATAGCACACCCCCAATCACCACTTGGTGAATAGTTATACAGACCATGCACATATTTTTCATTCTTACATCCCTTGATGTACACCCTATGACAATGTTAGGCACGTAGATAGACAAATCATTCTCTAAATGTAATTTTTTTCTATGAAACACACCTACACCATTTAACATGGACATGAATAATCCCTTTCATGCGTTTTCAAAATGTGATCCTACATATATGGTCCTTGTGTTTATGTGATGCAATTAGTACTAACTATCTTCCAACTATGTTCCTCAAACTATTTCTAAAAAAAGATCTGGAATTAAAAAATCCCTAGATGAACCCAAACCATTCTATAAACTAGTAATCACATTGATTAGATTTAATATAATGATTAGAAAAAAAATTCAAATATTATTATCTCCTCAAAATAATGGGTTATAAAAATTTAACTAAGGTTATATTTTGGTATATTAAACAGAAAATTATATCAAGAATAAATGTGAATATAATTTAGGATTCCTCATATAAATTAAATGGTGGGGAAAAAATTTCATTAATGATAATAATATTTTCAACACTATACTTTCTACTGATGTTCTTAAAGGCTAGTAGTGAACATGCAAGTTAATCCATCCATATTTTAATGGAAGATGGAATAACATATGTTTTTGAATCATCACAAATCTTATCAAGGTATTTCAATCAATGGATCAAAATCAAATGGAAATATAAAGGGTTTTATAAGTATTTGATAATAAATTATCATTTGGGGGGCCTAACTAGCTGACAATATTTTGGGATTGGGGTGTATAACCAGTTTATATTGCGGAAGCATGGTAATTTATTTGATATTACTTTTTAGGTGTATAACTGAAATGTAATAGATTGGGAGTTTTTTAAAAAACATGTAAATATTGTTTTCTAAATTTTTTCTATTTATTATTACATATGATGTGATATTGAGAGATAATATCTAATGTTTTTATAAATCTAATGGGTTAAAGAGATTGAATTCGAATGGGATAGAATTTTCAAAGGAATTTAACTGATTCAACCACCCATTCATCAACCTATCATGGGAATTTTGAACTGGTATTAGTGAAAAGGACCCCTCTAAATTTCTTTGAATTATTATGAGGCTTAAAAAATATAAACTCAATCAGAAGATGAGGTGTTACAAAATTACATTTTAATAATTATATTGGTCGGAGGAATACGATGTTACCCTAAGTCCTTTCAGTTATCATGGAGGCGATAGATTTAACAACATTTGGGTTTCCACTTGTTTATAAATATTATAAAAGGACTCATGATGATAATAGAAAAATATATTTTTAGGTCAAGGATAAAAAGTCCATCCTAATTTATTTGTAAAAATGGAATATACCATGGTCATGGGTGTTCAAACTACATTTGAAATATATAATAAATTTAAAATTATTTATAAAGGTATCATCAATGTCAAGGAATTCATGATTGAGGGATGGAAAATTCAATTTAAATATTTTAAATTTTTTGGCAATGAAACTATTATTTAAAAATTTACAAGAGACTAACAATAAAGACGATTCAATAGTTTTTGAAACAATTAATGATGAATTACCAAAATTAATTTGATTCAAAAATATATTACCTGAATGAAAGTGGTTATTTGATAGTATATTATTTAAATTATATAATCACCACATATGAGATGATGGAAATTTCATCATTCAAGAATAATTGAAATGATAGTATGAACTTTCTAGAAATTAAAATAACTAAAGGTGAAGAAGAAGATATTTTTGGAAGAAATTATTTAGTTATTGAGGGTGATGGAGGGATTAAGGTGATAATTTTACTTATATAAAGATGGTCCAAAAAAGTAAAATGTACTACAAATGGAAAATGGTTACTAAAATACTGGAATTTTGAAGGAATTTGGAATTTTTTATATAATAGTAAAAATTAATTGACTATTAAATCTTAATATGATTTCTAAGGTTAAAATTTAAAAATATATAAGAAGGATAAGAGTAATAATATTAATTATAGAATAAGGAAAAATATTTTGATGAGTAATCATAAGAAACCAGATTCATTATCATGTAGCACATCAAATGATGATGTTATTTTTATTTCAATATTTGAAAATTGGTTTGATTAATTAAGAAATGATAAGTATGGAGGTAAAAGGATAGAGATATAATGAAAAAAGAATCAATAGAAAGAAGAATGTGATAATGAGATTACAGTGACCAGGAAATGGAATAAAAAATTAATAAATGATAAAAACATTGATACTGAAAAAAAATAGTTAATCAAGAAGGATGAATCCTATGATGATGATATTGGAACTTAGAAGTTGAAGGTGACTGATAATGATAATATTGTGTAAAATCTTAATTAACATTGACTAAAAATAAAGAAGGGATGTTATGTAACATTCTATATGTTTCAAGTTTTTGAATAATTTAAAAAAAAGACTAGAGGAGACTTTAATAAATCAATGAATGTAAATGGGGAATCCTATGTAGGTGTTTAAGGGTTGTTTTATGACAATGATGTAAAATATAGTTCTTATGGATCGAAAAAATATATTTTTTAACTAACAATTCAATTCTCAAAATCAAAATTTTAAAAATTCATGCTCCAGAATAATGTTGAGAAACACTGTTCCCCATAAAAGTAATAAATTATTTCTATAATTGAAATTTCTATTTGGAAAAATAAATCAAAAATTAATGTAAGACATCAGCAAGATAATAATTGATATTTATAAAATAAATTTTTAATATCAAAATTAAGAGGATATTCCGGTTTTTATAGAAGGTATTGATAAAATACAATTAATTTTCTTATAACATTTATCATATTGAAAAAAATACAATAACCATGGGGTAGTTTGGTGTGAAAATGATATAAAAAACTAAAATAAAACAAGATGTTAAATGTACATAAAATTTCAACAAAAAAATATATTTTATTATTTGGAAGATGTGTGTAGAGGATTTGAACTATAAGGTCACCATGAAGTGGAATTCATGACTAGACTACTTAGATAAATTTAATAGTGTATGATTGTGATAAAAAAAATTAATAATAAAATAAGTTGCACCATGTCTAATAGGGTTAAAAATAAGTAAAATAGAAATCCTAATAAATCTATGAATATCAATAACGAGTTCCCATTTATTTATAAAAATCAATTGAAATTGGATAAATAATTGGGGGAATCTTAAAAATATTCTAATAGAAAGAGGTGGTGGTAGAATAAAAGGTTATAGTACCTGAGAAGTAATCAAAATTGTGTTACTAAAAAATCTGAAAGATGATATGAAAAATATGTGAGTTTATTACACATTATATAGGGAATTTCTTGAATATTATTCTTACCTGAAAGGAATTTATGAAATTATCATTGAAAAAAATAACAATAATAGATTTATTTAATTTATAAATTAAATAAGATGATCTATTAAATGATAATGTATAATAGAATTAAAAATAATTTACAATCCAAATGAATATTGATAAGAAAATTAGTGATGATATTATACTAAGATAATTTCCTAGACTGATAGGAAAATATCACTCGAAATGTCACTTCTAGGGAAACAAATACATATCTCCTTAATCCGCATTATTTTTTTCCTTATCTCTGCTAATGTTCATGTAATTTAAATAGATATTTTTGGTAGTAACTATTTTATATCATGATGAATTCATCCTTTATGGAGTCTATGGACCAACAATACACTTAAAAAATACATCCGTTGAGGGGGAGAAACGTCAAGAATAAATTTTAATTTTATATAATACTTATGAATATATAAATTATAAATAAATTTAAAAAATAGGGATTGAGGTATGAAAATAAAGCATTTATGATTATCGCCTATTGACTATAAATTTTCTAAAGCATTGTTGTAAAGTTTTTATTGTAACTCATGTCGAATTCTTATTGACGGTTCTATATTATTGGAATAAATTGCTTTTTTTTCTCTTTTAAATGTGGGGATTAATTTTTTATAAAACTAAATTGAAAAGATTGATTATTTTTTATCGATTAATTAATTGATATAGATACAGGTGAGTTTAATAATTTTTATTTATTCATATAATATAATTTAACCTTGAGAATCATTTCATTGAATTAAAATCGAATTAACATGATGATTTATATCAAAACATCTAAATTTTATGCTTCAATCTATGCCTCAACTGAAGTTCTAATCATAATAAATTCCCATTGTTGGAGTAATTTATGTATTTTGAACCCATGAATTTCTGTTGTTTCAATAATCAAGGGAATCAATATGTCAAAAATAACATTCCATTTATCCATGACATATAATGTTTACCGTATACAATTTAAATTTAAATAATTTTATATGGTAAAAATTTTAAGCCTTTAAAATCTCTAAATTATGACTTACCCAAATAGGATATTTACTCATCCCTTTATATGGTTTGAATATAGATTACAATGTCTCAAATGATGAATTCAAATAAGAAAATAAATAAGATAAGAAAAAAGTTGATCACCAATCACACACAAACAAATGAGGATAGGTAAACACACATTTCACATTGAATGAGAAAGTAAAAAAATAGAAGTAATTATAGTTTAATTTAATTGAATTTAATAAAACAATAACAAATAAATTCAAGATGGATTAATAAAGGATTCTATAGAACATAAAATCTTCAATACATTGAATTTAAATGAAAAAAATGTTGGTTATAACTATTGAAATCAAACAAATAATAACATGACGATCACGAGGTTAGAAGTGGTACCTCAAGTTTGAAAACTGAGTGTGGAAGTACTTTATTTCCATAGATAAATTATTGATCATAAAACTTCATCTCCAAAGCTTCTAAGGATTTCAAACTCTTATAAGGACAAGGAGTTATAAATTTATTGATTGAGGTAGATGATTGGTTTCATATAAAATCTATCCATCATGTTGGTCACCCCATTTATAAAATTAGACATCCTTAAATATAAATAAAACTTATACAATGTTATATATATGAATGATTAAATTCATTCTTCTAAATGGTATCTTCATTGGATTTTTGTATCGAATGATATTTCTATTTTAGTAAACCATATGTTATGGTCCTGTTAGATTCATATTGCTTTGAAGGATCAAATATGAATGCATTTCAGGATAAGAATATTATACAAGAACAAAAAAAAATATTCTATATAGTTTTTAAAATATATCCAGATAATTTATGTTTTAATTTTTAGATAAATTTTAGTGGTGGATTAATAGTAATTTCAATATTAATATATTGTACTTTAATCCTGAAAAGTTAGGTGGGATTAAAAATATTTCTTATATTGGGCCCCAATTATTTTAATTTTGGATATGAAATTTTTTTCCATTAAAATTTTAGTGCCTCCAAAAATTTGGCATATTATCATTGAATTTTGGATTTTGAATTAGACAAAGAAAAGATAATATCATACCTAGTCAAATTTCCTTCACAGATTCATTGGATCTTCTTATGTGGTACATATTTCCCTTAAATGTTTCAAAAATATAATGCTATAGTTTGATGTATTTTATGAATTGTATTGACTAACACTATAAAATAAGAATCAACAAATTTGGATTATTAGGGAATGAATTACGATTAATATTTTAAACTAACTCAAATTAGGATAAATTTAAACAATACTAAAAATTATGTTCAATATTAATAAATTGCAATTTCATATAAATTATAAACATTTCATTGAAAATAATAAAAGGGATTAGATAGAAACTAATAAATAAATAAATAAATAACATAAACTACCCCATAATTAATCTATGGAATTTCCTGAGGAACAGAAAACTAAAACACTATATAAAATTATTTTCACTCCAAACAAAATATTAAATTTTTTTTCTAAAATCTGGGTGTCTAGAATTATTCACTTAACCATAATTAATCCCACCCTATATTGTTATCATAATCATATGTGTGGACTCAACCTTGAATATTACATATTATAATGTCTTTAGAGTATATTTCGGATTATTATAATTCTAATAATCTTTTCAGTAAAAAGTTTATTGAGTCAGGTCAAAAATCTTACATAAAAACCCATATATATATAATGTGTACACTTCCAAATATTATCCATTTTTACCATAATATAAAACATTTAAAATGATGTACATTAATCTTTCACGACAAAACATCATATCATTCCACATGTCTTCTTCCTTTACCATGACCATCATTAAGGCCTACTAAGAACATTAGAAATCGTGTAATGAGAAAAGAAATATCATTAAGGGACTTTAAATTAAAGAAATCATTATTCCATGAATACTTGTAATTATTTTTTTTCAAAATAAAGCTTGGAAAAAAATATAAACATTTTTTTACATAGAAAATACTTTTGTCTACCATAAAAATTTCAAAAACGTTTTTGGAGGAAAACATAGAAACAAAATAAAACTAACATGGTATCTTTGAAATCATTAAAAACTATTAATAGATTTATCACCGAGTTAAAATTTTCAACCATAAGAAGAATAATATAATTTTTTTACCTTATAAAATCATAAAATTTCTATAGAAACTAACCACAATCATATATAAATCATATATTTAACTCTCGGAATCATTTTCTTATCGTAATTATTTATTGAGTTACCCTCATGGTTACACATGAAATAACACTCATAAATAAACTTGAAATAAGAATTTGGGGTTATAATTAGGGTAACCATCACACTTAAACTTTGAATAAACATCAATGTAAACTTCCAACATTAATATACCCAATTAATTGAAGGTATACCACCAACCCACAGTTCCTTTATTTATAATGGAACACCCCATGATCATAAACAATTCCCAAGAACCTTAAAATTGTACTCAATCATAAAATATTTAATCATAAAAACATTCATTAAAATACATCAGAATATATTTTTTGATATTGATATATCCCATCCCTTTGAAACAAAATTATCAAAACTAAAATTAATGAATTATATGGGGACATGGGTTTTCTCTATAGAAAATATGAATTCTTTTAAAGTTATCTAAATACAAAAAATGGTTATGGGTGAGGGAAATTTTATTTTTTCTATATATGTTAAAATAGATCATTCCTTTTTTAAATTTTAAAAAATAAATTATTTTTTTTATAAAAATATTCCTTTTGAAAACCGTTGAATGAAATTGAAAAAAATTTCATTTACAATTAATTTATGTCCATAAAACATCCATAATAAATATCTTTTGACAATATAAAATATATGCACATAATAAATAAATTATATTTATTGAAAATAAAATTGTAAACATGTAATGTATGCTTCAATGAAATTAATATTACAAATGGTAGAAAATTAATCTCATGTCATATATGTTATAAAACATTCCTTCTATACTTTTTTGGAAAACTCACAAAATACATTATTTTGAAAATGAAAAAAATGATTTCATTCAAACCATTTGGTAAAAAAAATTAAACATGGGTAAAAATTGAATTAAATATTCTTAATGTAATAATAGAAGCCTTCTTTGATATATTTAGAAAATATAGATGTGGAATAGAAAGAGAGTTTTAATGGAATCATAATAAAATATTTTTAAAATAATGTCCCTTTCCATAAGTTTAATCATCACGTATATTCTTTATCTTCCAAAATAATAAAATTCGGTCAATAATTTACTTTCTTAATAATATTTTTCATATGTTTTTTATTCCTTTCATGTCACTTATTATCATTTTATATATAATTATATAATCATTTATGTACACATTAGACATTTTGAAGATATTTAGTTGATAATTCTGAACATAATTATGTATATTGAATATGGTAAAAGAGGTAATTATTCAATAATATAAAAAACAATTATCATTAAATAATAATAATTTTTAAATAAATAATATTTTTAAATCCAACCATTAAATTTGTTCATGTAAAATAAACCACATTACAATCACGGGGAAGGAACACCATATGTTTGCATGAATAACAATTAAAAGTTTCAATAATCATTATGAAAGATTATATGTTTTACATTATCATTATAAAATTATTATAATATCATAAATATAATACACTTTATTTTAATAAAATTATATAGACCATCTTATGTGATGTGGTGATGAAAAATGTATCACATTGCTACGTGGAGGTGGTAGTCGACACTCACACATAAATGACTGTATCATTTATCAGTGAATAGAATGTTTAGAAGGTAAATGATAAATTATATTATTATAATGATAAATATATAATTAATTTAAAATATATTTATTAATTTTATCTTTATAATCCATTCATTATAGATAGTGATGAAAATTAATTACATTGGTTTGCGGGGCAGTAGACTATCGTAAACACGAATGATGGTTATGTTTCCCATTTTATAGAAGAGGATATGGATATGGGTTATTATATTAATTTAATAGGATATAAGTATATTTTTTATATGATTTTTATTATTTTATCATGTTTGGAGAAAATTTTTAGGTGGTGGATGAAAAAATAAAATAGAAACTATTGATTACAAACGATACATCTTTTTCGAACATCTTGGTTTGTGTAACACCTTAGGACCATTGAACTTAGGGTATTCCCTAGAAAATGACATATATAATGAGGGTAGGTATTATTGGAATGTTTTTGGGTTTATATTGCTTCAGAAAAATGGGTTTTGAAGTGTGAATAAATGTAAATAAATGGTTCCATTTTTTAAGAGAGTGGTGTGGAAATAATGGAATTTCTAAAAATAATAAATTAAAATAAATAAATATTCGATTAAAAAATCCCAAAACACATTTATTTAGAATATAATATTATTATTGGAATACATACTCCCATAAAATATAAATTTTACGAGTTTTCACTATTTTTTATCCTTGTCGTTTAGTTTTTACCCCTCATTAATCCTTTTTAAACATACCATGACCACAAGCATTTTTTACCATTTAAGTACCACTAAATTTACTATAAATGGAAAATATACTAATAAATAGACCTATATTTATATTATAAAAAATATAAAAAATCTTTTTTGTATGTAATATTTTTATGAATTTTATATCTTTTATTAAAATATTTTTTATTTTAAAATCCCACTAAAGTAAATGTTTAGAAATATTATTTACATTGATTTTAATATTATCAAGATAATAATTATAATTTAAAAAATTATTTTAATACATATTTAATATGTAATGGGAATAAATATAAATCATGTATTACATTAATTGTGTCAAATTATATTACTTTTCATATTTCTAATATCATTTCTTCTATTTTATTTTGTTAAATAATTATTGTGTTAGCATTATAAAAATTTTTAAGGATCGTATTTCATCACTAAATATTTAAAATAAATTACCATGATGAAGATAAATATTTTATAAGTCATAATAATATTTATAAAGGAAAATATTCTATGGATAAACTAATATTAAAAATATAATTGTTATTAAAAAAATAATGTTGTGGCAAGATTGATTTTTCTTTAAATATAATTCTATAAAGGTCATAATCTCAAATAAATGGAAATAAAAAGTTTTTTAACTGAATGATGGATGATTATCGATGATATGAAATTATATAATAAAATTTAGTCTCGTTTATGGAGTATTTTATAATTCTTATAATTTTATTTTTAGCTTTAATTACATGTTTTACCCATTACCATGGTAACAAAAATTACTAAGATTAATATTCATAATGAAAACAATAAAAGGGAAATATTTACTAAAATCATACATAATAATTAAAAATATGTAATCAATTTCTTAAAATTAAAAATATATTAAGGGTAGTATCAATTTTAATTTTTTTCCATAAAACATAATAGAAAATAGTTTACTTCATAAATGATTTTTTAAGATTTAAATATACTTCTATAAAAAGGTAATAAGGATGATTAAAATTTAATTAATTATATAATATTTTTCTAAATAGTATTTAATTTACTTTTATATAAAATTCAAATAATAAATATAACGTTTAATATAACTAATATTACAGTTTTACAAAAATTGGTATTTTTCCCTATTTATTGAAAAATTATTCTATTCATAAAATTATAAAGAAATCAATTGAAGATAATTTTGAAAATTCAAATTCAAAAATGAAATTAATTTTTTAAATATTCAATATAAAATATCCATAAATTTATTATAATATTTAATCTCTAAAATTAAGAAAAATCATTTTTCAAGAAAAAATATTTTTTGAAAAATAAAATGAATTTACAAAAAGTCATTTTTTTATTTAATAATAATTAATTAAAACAATATTAATGATTTAGTAATTTATTTAATTCATAATTAAGTTAATACTATTTATTAATAGTAATTTAATTGATTGGTCATAATGATCATATAATAATAATTCATTTTTCATTTAAGCTTGGTGTTATATATCATGTATGCTATAAAAAATAGTATTTCTTTTTTAAATATCATGATATTTCATTCTACCCCAATTATAGAAATTATGTTCTTTCAATTATAATTTTGGATCAGTTAGTAGGGTTTGTAATCTCAAAAATAACTTTTTTGAAAACACATATTTTAAAAACGGTCAATAAAAATCCTCTTGTAAATAGAGATGGAGATTTTTTAAGGCTATTTGGAATAGCACACAGTAGGTTTAAAATTATGATAACATAAGTTGAAAGTGAAAACATATTTATATGAGAAAACCCTATCATCCAAATAATGATAGGGATTTATATAGAACATACCCATTAAACAATTAACGACACAAAAATCATAAAACATTGATGGGGTTAAAAGGCATTGAATTCTTGGTATGAAAATTAAGCAGAAAACATTTTTCTTTCAAAATATTTTTCCTAATGTTTTTTAATTAATATTTTATCTATACCATGAAAAATATGATATAAACACATATAATAATAATAATTTCTTCTTTTATCAATTCTCACCACAATCGCATCATTTCCCCCATATTATGAGTATCCAATAATACTTTTTTCATCCATAAAGTTCTAGAATAAAAATAAAATAGATCATATATTCTATTAGATAATGAAAATATATTCCTCTTATCCTCATACAATACACATAATAAAAATGGTTTTAACATGTGAAGATAATCTTGGACTGAATAAACTTTAAAATAATGAAAAAGTACTTTAGTTATCAAAAATTCAATAGTAATACCCAACGTTAAACATATATAATTCAATAAATAAACATTCTTAAAATTTTAAAAAAATTGTAGACTAAAATTGAAAACCAAATATCAGAAGGATTTCATAACATATTCTAATGATATAAATTTAATATTTATGTCCAAATATTATTAGTTACATTTAAAGTATCATGAAAAAATGTTCATTTTCTAAGCATACAATCTCATGATATGTTAATAATTTCCTTAAAAAAGTTTTTTATTTAGGACAAACTTTTCACAAACTCCTCTATCAATATAACAGAAAGTACAAAATGGATCACTTTTAAACTCACTCTCAAGGAGACTCTTAGATTAATGAATAAATAATACCCAGTGATTCTATGATATTTATTTTATCTATATGAAAATATTGAACATAAATCGCTGGTTTCCAAATTCAATGGATAATATTCTATCATATACATCAATTTCAGTTTGATATATCATGAAGAAAGGTCTTTCAAAAATCAGAGTAGATTTAAAATAATATGAATCAACTTCTATTTCAGGGACATTGAAATCAATTGAGAAGATAAGATTATTTTCCCAAATAAAAAAATCATTAATTATTCCATCAATACATATAAGGATTCAATTAGATAACTAGGTGGATATACTATTGTGTTTTAGGGGATGTGACCAATTTTTCAAAATATATATTTTTCATGAAATTTAATTAGGTTCCTTGTTCTATGAATATACCATCATGGTTAGAAATCATTTATTGTCATTATAACATAATGTTTAATGGTTATTTACACTTAATGGGAATATATTATCAGGTTGAAACGTTTTTAGTTGTAGTAAGTTGTCTCTTATAGTAGGTCAGTTATATAAGAACATTTATATACTTTGGAATTTTTTAAATATAATATATGTGGTTAATATTGAATCCAACATTCCTAAACATGGAAATCATGTCAATATCAAGTTTGAAGTTATTTTAGGCGTAGATATGTCTCGAGGAAAATGAATTTAGTTTCCTAGAGAGATCAAATAAAGAGAGGGGTGGATTCATGTTATTTAACTGGATTTTTAGTTTTTCTATTTCTAGATCAAAATTTGAAGGGGATTTTTGTGATTCATCTTAATTAATTTAAAATTTATTTCATGATAAAAGTTAAATGACATTTAATTTTTTTTGTTTGTAAATGGTTGATATTGAAGTTGGTAAGAATTGGATTTTTTATACTATAATCAATTGGATGAAAGTAATCCAAAATCATTTTCAATATTTTCGTTTTTAGAATGCGTACTAAAAGAGTGATTTTCCAAAACACTTTCCCATGGTTACAATTATTATGTTTCATTTCCCACACTGTGATTAAATATTTTGGGGTTCTTGAAAAATTAAATTTACTAGTTTTTGAATTGAGAAGGCTCGCTAGGATGGTCAGAACTATGTGGAGAAGTATTACTCCATAAGTGTTGAGGAATAAATGGATATGGTTGTTGGATGTTATTATAAACTTTATCATACCATAAATAATATTGATTTTGATGATTTTTTTTATAAGGTTATGATACAGTTTTAAAAAACCTCAAAACTGGTTGGTTCTTATCGAATGAAATGTTGGCGGGAGAGAAGGCATTATAGTGGTGTTTGTTGGAGTTCAAGAAAATAACCTAGAGGCTGAGGATGGATGTTCCACTTAGAATATTATACATTTACCTATATTAGTACATAATAATCTAATCAATTATCTTAAAATTGACTACAAGGGTTGATTATATGAGATAGTGATCCTTCGATACTAATATGTTTTTCAATTATATGGAATTGAGATTGTGGATAAGATGAGTTTGGTAATTTAGTCTCAACTGCATGATTTTGTACAAGACTAGTGAGTTCCCTTATCTACCCAGCCATATTTTTCAGTTTTAGTGATTGACATTATTCAAAATGTATTACTTGAGAGGGTGATCGAGTATATATTTTTGGCATGTTTTTAGACATGTTTGTTATGAGAACTTCTGTGGATGTAGTAGCTTTATCTATAAGATCACCAACACGTACAGTATCTATGAGGGTTCCCTCCATCACAAATTACACCTCATCTAAGTATTGGACAAGTATTTGGTCATCAATTTGGAATTAATGAATGTGGATACATGTTTCATGAACCTCTCCCAATATTTTTGGGGTGAATATTTTCATTATTCATAGATGCCATTAATTTCTTTTAAAAATTGATTGTTTAAGAAATGTGAATAATTTTCTCAAAAATAGTTGATTCATTTCAATCAATAAATTTATAGAACCATTAAGGGTTAATAGAGATATTATTTGGAATAGTTATCTAGGGAGAATTAAAATTCTATGAGATTGATTTTTTGTACAAAAACCACATGAGAATTTATTATAGATCTTACCACATGGATCTCTAAGGTGAAGATGGTTACCCTAACCAAATATCTCATACAAATATGTAAAAAATTATTCAAAACTGCTTTGAGTTAAAAATTTGACTCTATATTGGAATATTTACAATGAAGATGTCAATAATTAATATTAAGGAAACAAGTTATTTTAGTTTTTGTTCCCTAGAATTGTTGATATCTAGATAATGGTGATGAGAAAATATTGGGTCTTGTTTTTTATTATCCCTAATGATCATCCTATGCTAGTAAATTATTTATAAGATTTCATGATTAATAGTAATTGGAGTGATTTTTTTAATACTGTATGGAATAATCACACTGCATTTTTGAATGTAATATAAGTGATTAAATTAGAATGGAGGGGATTTCATAGTGTTTTTTTATTTTATTACTTTGGTTTCCTTTTTAATTATTTTAATTTTTTTTGTTTTGTTGGAAGACAACTATGTGTAATTAATTCCTCGTGGAAATCTCCAAAAAATAGATCCATTTAAATATTTTACATTTTTCACATATCCAATTTCCAAGGTCTAGTGGTTTACTATAGTGTGTATAGTGTCACTCAAATCGAATCATCCACAATAGTACTATGTATTTGTAATATTTTTTTTGTTTTATCTTTTTAATGGGGGGAGTATTATTTATGGACCTATATAAAAAGAAATTATTATGTTTTATTGATAAAATATTTAATATATATATATAGGAGATTTAATTATTTTGGATTTAATATTATGATATCATTGATACTTTTTAAGAATTATATTATATTAACATCAAATTCATGGGATGATTTGGATCAAATTCCCCCAATTTTATTCTTTAATATAAAACTCAATTAGGGATCTATTCTTAATCAATTATCATTAATACAAGGATTAATATTTGATGAAACCATGTGTATTTTTGGTTTCAATAATCCACGTAAGCCACATTTCAACAAAATATAAATAAATCCTTAATCCATGATATATCATTCGTAATCAAAAAAATATTAATTGAAATATCCTTAAATAATCTATAGATCTCAATCAATTAGCATAAAAGAATTTGAATAAAACCAGTTGGAGTTTTAAAAACCCATTAAGATTGTTATTAATCTATTTTATGATTATTATAGTGATAAATAGAATGAATAAGAAAATGAATAAGATAAGAACGAAATTTTTCACCAAACACATAAAAACAAATGACTAAAGGTTAACACATGATTTTTATTGAATGATAATGTGAAAAAAGTGGAGGGTTTCTATAATAATAGAATTTATATAAGGAATATAAAAATATATATTCATATTATGAAATTATATCATTTAATTAAATATATTCATTATATATAATTTAAAAGAAAAACATACGCAATTCAATCTGAAACAAAATGAGTAAGAACATGAATATAAATTATAGTGGAGTAGTATCTCAAGTAGGAACATGGGTATATAAGTTCCTATTAGAATTAGACCAAGGCTTGATCATGTAAATTCTCATCTAAAACATTTTATGACTCAAAACGTTTACAAAGGGAATAGTTGATTCAATTTTTATCGAAATATATGAGTTTTGTTCACATAAAATATTTCTAGAATGTATTCCGCCCAATTTATAAAATTATACAGCCTTATCAAGATATAAAGTCTTATAAAAGGATTTTTTTCTTTATTTTAAAGGAGAACCCTCAAAATATTTTGACCGTTAGAACTTTTTAGATACTGATATTGATGTTTTAGGAAGCCATTTTTTCTCCTTAAAGATATAGATTTCTTTCAAGGATTGGATGTGAATGAATTTTCGTATTATAAGATTCTCCTAGATAGAAACAAAACCTCATTAAATGTGTTTTCATCTATATATTCACTTTCTATGAATCAAGTTTTAGATTAATTGGAATGGTTAATTTGAAGGAAATTATATATTAGTATGAAGTAGTTCAATCAACGGAATAATTTTGAGAACAAAAATATTTCTTTTATGGGGAAACTTATTCTTTGATTTTGGATTGAAATTTTCTCGCCATTTGTAATGGTATGTTCCCAAAACACTGGTCAAGTATTATTGAATTTGGGTTACTAAATTTGGATCAAAAAATATAACATCACGACAGGCCTATATTCCTCATCCAATTCATTGGTTCTTCTTGAGTGGTCTACATATTCATTAAAATTTTGTAACTAGTCAATGTTCCTGCTGAATTTATCATATTAATTGGAATAAAGAACCCTAAAGACATGAATTCAATAATTGTTATTATATATTAATGAGTTATGATTAAAATACTAAACATCCTTAAATATAGATTAATTTAAAAAATTCTTCAAATTATGTTTAATAATAAAACATGGACATTTCATCCAAATTTTTCACTTTTAATTTAAAATTTACAAGGGGAGTAGATAAAAAATGGTTAAGAAATTAATAACATCACCCTATCACAATACCAAACTATATTAATTTTTTTTTTCAATATTTTCAAGAGATAATACTATTTGTAAACAAGAATAATATAAAGGGAGAGTTAAATGGAATGTACATAAACAATTGTGATTGGTTGTTATGATATTAACAAGTTAAAACCACGTAAATGAGAATTTTTCAGCATGGAATCACATTTTGATAAGTTTATGGACAATATAGGAAATGATTATTATATCACACTTATTTTTTGACATTGGGATAAATAATGAAGGCATAGAGTAGACCAAAAAAAGGCTCTTTTCTAAGAGAGTCACGTGGTGTCATCCTTCTCTCAAATCTAAAGGGGAAGGGATTTGAATTTTTTGCCTTCAAGAGAATAATATGAGTTAAGAAAATCATTTATATAGAAAATTTTAATGGTTTCTAATATAAAGGAGAATAATTCATTCATTCAATTGTACAAAGGATTTTAGTATATACAATACACTCAATGAGGGATATTAAAGGCCTCAAGTATGTATTAATTTTTATAATTAATAAAATATGTGTTTAGTGAAGTTAACAATGATGATTGGAGGGCCTTTATGGATTCATTTTTAAGAAATTATATTTCATTCTTGATAAATAATTCATTTATGTTCATAACAAGTTTGGGGTGTTACTATGAATAATGTAAATGTATTGAAAATATATAACATTGAATAATTTTTTTTGGAGATGTCCAATACTATGTAAAAATTTATATGATTATTGTTGGACTGTTATTTAATTGGTGATAACATATACTAATGTTGTATGAGTAAAGAACACTATTCAACATGAAAACTATTATGATAATTCTATGAAAATACTTCTTTTCATAAAGAAAGTTGAAAATTGTATAGAATTTAATTATTATGTAAATATTTATTTTATTAGATGAAAATATATATTGTTCATACATAGATTTATTACTATATATTATATATTTTTGTTACCCCAAAAAATTAGTCATTGAGAAGTGATATGACCTAGGTGCAGGACATGCCTAGGTTGGAGTGTGGGTTTACCATAACCATGCCAATTATGGAATTTGTGGAATTGATATTGGGAAATGTGGAGGCAAGACTATGTATAGCCATGTACACATGACATGTGGGGTGTAAGAATGGGCATGTTGGGGTGATGATGGGTCTATACCGGTAGGTGTATCCCACGATGAATGTGTGTTTTATATAAAATAGATAACCCCTATTTCATGGATGAGAGTATTACAACATTTCCAATAATGTTAAGCATTGTTATACCATAAGGATGTTTAATGTTTGATAAGTTAAGAAGTTATAACGGTTCACCCACTATTAAATACATGAAAAGATGATAGTTCATATGGTATTATTGCAGTGTTACATTAGATTGAGATTGGGTTTCCCTAATTATACCTCTAGTTAATAATATATTTTCTATCAAACAATGTAATCTAAAACATGAAAAAAATTCAAAACAACTTCCTAAAAAAATTTCAACTGGCAACATGAAAAAGATTTAATTGATGGTCCACTCAAAACTAAACCTACTATATGAATTATTGTATATCTAACTCATGAAAAATATAGGATATAACACTTAAAGAGCCTTATATATACCATATGATGAAGCGATATATCACAAGAGTAAATCAATCTATTGTATGAGAACTTATTTCTACCAAAAGTTAAAGAACAATCATTGCATAAATCGAATGAAGTGAGGTGATTAGTCCCAAGAACCAATCATGGTAGATGAACCCCTTTCACAAGGAAATACAGGATACCAAGTGACATTATGGTAGCTTGAGAAAACATGATCAAAAATATCCCATAAACCATGATAGAGGAACCTACCATATGAAGGACCTACTATAAGTTTTCCTTAGTTGAATGAGTACAAAAATCTAGAACATAACACATGAAATATTTTCTCATGGAAAATGAAAAATAGTGTATCATATGTACAGGTTATCAATACATGATAAATGTTTTGTTGTATTGAAATATTTAATCTAATAAGGACAGTTTATTTTGATACATGCATGTAGTCTTCAGATGAATTCATGAGAATCATATGTAAAATGAAAGACAATACATCTAATTTTATCTAATGTTTATGAGATATCATATATATATATTTTCCCCTCTTTAAATGTGATGAATTCATGTGTTTTCATGGTTCCCTTTATAAATCTACTAAATGAATTCCATGCATGGGTTTCTATGCTGCTTAATTATACCACATGGAGTTATATAGAATGATGAATGATGGAACATAATGATTTACTAAAATTGGTTAGTAAATTGGAAATAATAGCACTGGAAATAATGAGGTGTGGTAGATTAAATGTGATGATGAATCTATAAAAATATTTCAGTGAAGAATATTAGGACATATGAATTATAAGTCTTTTAGTATTTAATTCAAGATTCCTTGAATAAATTAAATTTAGTAAAACTACCTAATACTAATGATAATAATTAATGAGAAATTATATACATGATATGGATGTGTATATAATGATAAATGTGGTAAAAGTTTGATGTTTGATGATTTTAAACATTTTTTTGATAAAACTCTTGAATTAATTTGTGAAAATTCTGATATCAGTTAAAGATACATTATTAAGGAGATATATGGAATTGAAAACCCATATTACTCAAGATCTGGTGAAGAGTTTCTAGGTTAGCATTACTTATGATGTTCATGATGATTGTACACGAGTAGTCATATTGATATAGTCTAATTTTGGGGGAAAATAAAATACAAATTGGTGCATAAGGAATCCTAATATTAGTATGGTCTTTATATCATCAGATTAAAACTAAAGGTTGTTTTAATATGGTTGTATAACCAGTCACTCGATAATTTTAGTTTGGGTGTATAACCTACAACAACTATTGTAATATTTGGGTGTACAACATTTTCCTATTTTCTCCACTTGGAGTTTCTTGTATTGAATCAATATTGGGGTATACAACCAACATGTAAAGAAGTAGGAATTTAGGAAAAACATGTCAATATTCTGTTCTTTTATTATTGTATTACAACATATGAAGTGATACTGAGAGATAATATTATGTTTATCGATAACTATAACAAGATAATTTTCTTGAATTAAAAAGGGGGATAATTGACAAAATAAGGCCACTAATTCTACCCCTCCCCTGCTTATTGGTCAACCTGGTCCTAGGGCTTTACACGATGACTAGAGGTTGTTTCTATATCATCATTAAAATCAATCATTTTTATCTATATTCAAAAGTGACTCTAAATTTTTATATTTGAAGGAATAATAATAAATATTATTAAAATTTTACTTTAAATAGAATAACACAATGATAACCATGATTGGAGATTTCGTCATCTTAAGAGTGTATAACTTATTTATCTTTTTTTTACTCCTTATATCATTAAACAATGTTCATTAGTTATGTTCACTTGTTTAACTTTAAAACTACGTTTTTATTTAATTCTCCAAATGGGTTCGTAATCATTCTTCACTACCATTAATTTATAAATTATAACTTCCAATGTTTTTTGACATAACATATTTAATATAAAACCTATTATTTTCCCCATATATATCATTTGATTATTATTTTTCATGATATTTTTAGTGTTTCTGTTTCTAATTATTTCAGTGTTCTTGGTCAAATAAGCATCTCAAAGAGTGTTCTTCTTCACATATTTTTCCAAATCCTAATGGAATATAATAATTTCCGTTATAAAATATCAATTATAATTCCTCATAAAAATTGAATATTATTTATTTATTCCCCATGTGAAACAAATCCAATAATAGTTTTGGAATATAAACACCAATTCATAATCTATTAGATCCAATATAACCCTTTTAAACATGAGACACCCTATGAGTTGTGAAGAATCAACATGTTTCACAATTTAAATCATTTATTTTTCCCTTTTGGTATCATGTTCCCAGTTAATCAGGAAACTTTGTGACCCTTTCACTCTAGTAGGTTCTCTCAAATACTCATTTATTACCAAAAATTTAATTAGAAACATAAATAATGTACATGACCCAAGAATTTCACTCGGTTAAACTTGAAGGGATAATTCGAGATGTGTATGATTAAAGTATCTCAATATAAAATATATTTAATAACAAACCTCTATATTTTTACCACTATTTAGTAAGATAAAATTGAAGAACCTATGGACACTCCCTCTTCTTCCCTATATGCACTACTTCAGTGACATTTGGATTAGTGTATGGACATGTGGTCTTTATTAATAATTTATATACATGAATATATATTAATGATTTTTATAGATTATTTTTACAAATTTCTATTTTATTCTCTAGATATATGATCTATTAAAATCCATATCTATTTCACTCCTTTTATTTATTAGGTCTTCAATATATCCTAACATACAATATAGTTCACTTATTCAAAATGTCCAATACATACTTTTAAGTTACTTCCTATTCATATAAGTGTTTACATTTAAGTCTATATGTAATAAATTTTTCATTTTAGTTAATTTTTCAAAAGAGTATTATTTACCTAAAATAACAATTCATGTTAACAATTTTATTATGAAAAAATGGGTTTCATAGTTTGATAAATAAATATAATGGTTCACATAACTCAAAACGTTACATTAGAGAAAAAAGTGTTTTTATTTCAAGAATAATCCTATGATAATAATATTTTTATTATTATTTGGGGAATGCATATTTATAGGAAAATATCAAATTAAAACATATCATAAAACCATTCATTTCCACAACACCACTGACATGATAAATCATTTTAATTTTTGTTGTAAATTCAAATAGATTCATATAACTTCAGCTTTATGTGGAACCTTATTTTATCAATATTCAAGAAAATCAAACATTTCATGAGAATTATTCAATTATTCTAATTTCATTTATAATTGTCACAAAAAACAAAAAAAAAACTCTCGAAACTATTCCATAATGAATATATTGAGGTCATCATATTCCTAAGACATTATTATGGGATTATCATGGGATAACTTTTCCTGATTCTCTCTGATAATGGGAAAGACTTCATGTTCTGTTAGTGAATCGATCTGTATATAGAATAGGTATTCTATCATTATACAAGAAAACACATATTATTGGATTCTCCCAAAATCCCTTTATTACAACCATTTCCCACAACCACATAGAATAGACATGATAGACAGTCTAGTCATGCGCCAATCATCATAAAATTTACCTTGGTCATTATATCAACATACTACATCCAATTATTATAATGGATGTTAGAATTATATCTGAATCAAAAAACATACAAAATATAAACAAAACTTTTGACATGGTGAACAACCAATGCATTTCACCAAATCTATAAATTCTTACTTTTTTATAGTTTTATCCTCAATGATATAGCTTCCAGTAAGCTACTATATATTTTCTATAAAAAATTAATCCTCTCTTCTATTTATTAATGCTTCAACTTATGAGCGAAAATCATTCATTTATCCATTTATTCTATACTAATCTAACTTCTATCCTTTAAGAATCCTTAGTTCATATTCATAACTTTTAAATGAGGTTCCCATGTGTGTTGTGTCCACATTATGCTTTATTAATTCTACCGAATTAATTACATATTATCTATGAGGATATTATGTATCACTTTAAATATCCTCTTGTACATTTATAAATAAAATTCCTAGTGTATCTCTAATATTTCCAACAGAATGATGAACTTCTTGGTTCTCCACTTTTACAATTGTACAAAACAACCGATTACAACAAATTTTTTTATTTTATTAATCATCTTACAACATATCTTTGAGATATTACAATTCATAATTATCTTCCAGAATAATAAAAAATTATCTAGAATAACTTTCAGACTTTAATTATCTATATACATACCAAAAAACCAGGTAAGATACTATTATAGAATAAAAATTATTAAAAATCATAATAGAACACATTTGGGTTATTTATCCATTCAACATATCTACCAAATTATTTCACACATTCATCATATACTAATAAAAATTCAATAGATATTTAGAAAAGTGATACACAACATCCTGGTTTCAATATCACATATATTACAAGTTCTAAATATTTGTTTATCTATCAAATTGAATCCAGTACCTGTATAAATATATGAATGTTACACCTTTTAGAAGATTAATTAATTAGTCTGAAAATAGGTTCTAACAAAAATACAAACAATATCCCAAATTATAATTGTTTTTATTCTTCATTAATATGTTCTTTAGGTAATAAGTTTTATGTTATGTAACTCTATTATTCATTTATCTACTTCTAGTCTATCAGTGAATTTGAGAACTTATGATCTTCATATTTTCTAATCCCCACTAAAGTGAAATATCACTCAATAATTTATCAATCTATAATATTAGTCACCATATCGACCCTATTTCTATTCCATTCAAAAATTTAATCTTTATCATGACTTAATCCACAATCCTTGAGATAAAGTTTCATTTTAGTTGAATGTTTTATGTTATGGTGTGAAATAATATAATTTTGGAAAAGTGAATTTATCTTTGGATAAAATAAGAAAAAATATTAATCTATTGTGTTATTATAATCCCTTTTTGTAGACACTTATACCACAACGACTCAATTTCATATATTGTAATTGAATGGTAGCAAATTTTCTTAGTTTATGATGAATATAAAAATTCTTACCAAGATATCATACCAAAGGATGTTCATACAAAATTAAAGTGAAAATTGATAGTTCTATTTCATGAGTCTATATATCCCATAAATTCAGTATCTATTAAATATTATAATGTATCATCTGTTCTTATACAGAGTGATAGATCTACTCAACCATTGACATGATTAATGAACCATTTAATGGGCTCCAATGATTCCTTCATATATTTTACAAAAAAATTAATAATATCATATATTGCTTTAGTGATTTACATCCTTGTAAAAATTATGGCATGCATCATTATTAACATAGACCATTCATCTAAATCATTTTCCACATACTTATTCTCTTTATCCATTTTAGGTGTTTACTCCTTTGAATTTTTCAAGGGTTTATCTAAGGGATTACTCACAAGATTTGAGTCTCATTCTAAATCTTTCTAGTACATTATAGATGTTAATTAACAAGGAAAGGAATGATTATTTAGATCTCATGTCTCTTATGATCCTTATATATAACATATGAGTTGGAAACCAATAACATTTATCCAAAAACATTCACACAATTGAAAAATAATGTCTTTCATAATTTCTATTACTTGTCTATATAATATAAATTAATCAACATAGATAAGAACATATATAAAACATGCATCAAAATAAACATTCTGATAGTAGTAATGATAAAAAATGATGAAGGTAAAATTATATTTTCATGAATTTATCAAACATATGATTCCATTATCATGATTCCTATTTAATACCATAAAAATATCACTTGATCATGTATACCTGGACAACATTCTATTTAAATATAAAACATTATGGATTCTATTTTTCCACCAAATATTCATGAAGGAATATTTCATTAATATTAAGTTGTTCAAAAACAATATATGGAAACTAGGATGAAGACCATATGAATAATTGTGAGGTTCACAATGGAATAGAAAATATCACCCAAATTAACTGCTTCTAGTTATTGGAACCCCTTATGAACTAGTCATTCAATATAAAATATTCTACCATTCGATTAATAATTCAATAAATAGACCCATTTGTTCTAATGTTCTATATTAACTTCTAGAAACATATTTAGATCCCAGGTATTAGAGAAATATAATGAATCAAACTCACCTATCATTGATAACTCCCACTGCAAAAATCCACTTAGGGTTATCACCTAAATATGTATATTGGGTTCCCAATAATTTATGAGATGTAGAATGTGAATTTAGGAATCAAACATCAAAATTAGCCTTTTGATATTCATAGAGAGTCTTAACTCTTATAGTTAATCTCTTTTTGAACATCAAAATTTTGAAACTCACCCTCAATATTTTATTATTCCTGATCATTCTAACACATCTCCCCTTAGTGATCCAAGAACATTATTAGTACTTTCAGTTAGAGAACATGATTTTAATTCTTTAATACCATATTCCATGCTCCCTAAATAACCAAAAATGAATTTTCCTTTACTCAAATCAACCTCATTTTTAGATTATGGTACCTTTTTCCCCAGATAATTTCTCACCTAGTTCTGATCATTCTATAAGATCTTATCCTTGACGAAATTAAAAATTATGAAAATATTTTAATGATTGTTATTTTAGAGTATAGAAAAGAATTCATACCATTTAATACAATAATGAAACATTTCAAAGAATTATCTTTGATCTTATCCCTATGGTTTTCATTGAAATGGAAAAACATGATACAAAATAAAAATGTAGAATGAGTAAATTCTACTATTATTCAAAACCATAGTTATTTTCAATTTTTTTAGTGGATTTACATACATAGATTGATGAGATAAGAGGCACATTTAACCACGTTTAAAAAACATCCATTAGAAAATATAACCTAACCACATGATTTAGGCTATATAAATCAATATTATTTTTATCTATTCTACAATAACATTTTGGTCATGTGTTTTGGTAAAGTATTCTATATATTGGTTCTTATCATCTAAGAACATGTCTATAAATAAATTTCTTTGTACACACCAACACTATCAGACATACAATATTTCATCTTCAGTATAATATTTAATTCTGTTCAGGCCCTCTATTAGAAAAAATAACAAAATTTATCTGACATATGTTTGAGGAAAAATAGCCACAAATTGTGCATATAAAATTTTATGATGTTAATGTAGTATGATTCACCCTTATGAGATTGAATTGGTTTCTGTCTCTATACATCTTAATGAACACACTCGAGATTTCTATTTTTTGGTTCTATTACATCTGTATTGGACAACAGCTTCGATTATTCTCCTTGGATTCAACCCCTGAAACTAATATACTCATTGAAATAAACCTAGATAAATTATTTAGTGGACATGTATTGTAATAAATTCCCACAAATGTGATAGAGATGATCATTCCATAATATCGTTATCCCAGAATTTTCTTCTTTATAATGTATTATACTCTCTATAGCGTTAGTTGGGATAAATTGCTTCTAACTCAGACCATACGATACTACAATCTATTTTCCAAACTCCATTAAATAATCTAGTACTTAATTCCCCATCATCAAGATAACTAATGGAAATTTTTTTCTTCCTTAAATCATAGATACATTGGTTTTTTAATGGGAAACATATATATTTTATTATATAAAACAATTACATATCATTTTAAAAATTACTACAAGAATCTGTCAATCTTCAAGGTGAATAATTTTAAGGATTTTTAATGTAGAATTACATATACACAACATTTTGGATTTGAATTAAATGACTCTCTAGAATCAATAATCCATGAACACATCAAACTCATGAAACTTATGATTAATGTTCCACTATGAATTTTATCTATAAATTTTGTGAATGAAATTAATGTGTGATTTCTAGAGTTAACAAGAGTCTCTAAAAAATCCTTCTATAAATCTAAAATATTTTTATAAATCCACATATGATGTCACTAGGACTATCTAGCATTACCCAACTATTATCTCTTTTTTTACACCATTTTATTCTAAATTATTCGGTGATAGTGTCACCTACTATCCAATTGAAACTCATTTTTACTAATAATTAAAAACTCCATCTTTTGAATTTCATCATTCCTAACTAGATCACAACTCTCATTAATGTTAAATTCACAATTTCTATAGGAATTACTCATAATTTCTACCATTAGATCCCATGATTATGAAGGTGATGAAAAAAATAGAAATAATGCCCACACACCTTCAGGGAACTTCACAAAAGGGGCTCCAAATGGATTTTTATCATACTAAAATCATTAATATTATTAGTTATAACTTTTATTTAGACATTATATTATATTAACGTCACTACAAAATAATGATATTTTTCATTATGAAAGTTTTATCATATATTATTTCAATATTAACAATCAATTTAGTTTGTATTCACATCACATATATTGATGGACATGTTTCGATCCAAAATCATATTGAAAACTCCCATCTATTTCATATCAAGTCCTTACCACACCATATTATCCATTTATTCTAGATTATTCAAAACTATTAGAATATTAATACCCTTATTAAAATGATAATCCTACAACTCTATCTTCTATAACCCAATTCCCTACCCATCAAAAATATTATTACACACCTTTCCATATTCCAATACCATCTTTAAAAATACAAATTGCCACATTGAATCTTAAAATAGTAATTAAAAATTAGCTCAAACATTATAAATGTACTATTTGAGTTATACTTTAGAATTATGAACTTCGATTTGATAACACTAATTGTGTCAAATGAATTTTTTTTTGGAATGATCCAAACTATTAAATAAAAATATTGAACAAGGTTTCTACAAGGTCTAGATGAAATTTAGTTTATGGATCTATATTTATATAATCCATAATCCATATGCCTCAACCATGCACTAAATGATACTATATGACTATCACAATAGTAATTCCAAATGAAAAAACATCCAAAAAAAGTAAATTACACAATTAAATAACATAAATATTTTATGTGCTTTGGAACTTATAGTTTTGTGGGTGCAAGTAAGATTCAATACTATTCTACAAAATGTGTTTTCATTGATTTCAATGATTATAGCCAAAAAATTGGCAACAAATAATTTAGAATCTTTTAGATATGATCTTCCAAATTTAATTTATAATTAATTTAATGATATATTTTCCAAAAAACATTATAATTCTTATTTAATTAATTGGGTTTTCATACTTATTAAATTTTTTTAGGTGAAGAATCCAAAATATAATTCCTATATTGGTATCTAAACATTATCCATTAATCTATAATAAATTCTCCTGTAATTGTCTGTTATATCCTATAGGAAACATGTTTTTTACATCACTCATCATTGAAAACAATAAGAATAATATTTCGTTCTATTTTTCCTGAGATAGAGGGGGGTTGATTTTCTCTTTAATCACGAGATAACTCTCTAATAGGTAATTTTTTGAATAAAAAATCTTTTTTTTAATAGTTATTTAATCAATATTAAAAACATGGGGTAAAATAATTAACAATTTTTAAAGTTATGTCAATCTTATTTTTATACTATTAAAACCCTATATAAAATAACAACAATTTAATTAATATTATATTCTGATAAAATATTATAATTATACATATTAATATATCCTATCCTTTGGAACCATAGCTTGACCCATCAATCCTTCTCAACATTAATCATTCCGTAAATAATAAAAAAATTTATTTAAATAAATAAATATTAATCATTTAATAAATATAAAAATATTATATTATATAAACTCATGAATGAATATTTATTTTTATATTCACCTTTCTATATATATATATATTCCCTAAAATAGTACATAAATAAATATTTATTTATTTCACTATGAATAATATAAAACTGATAAATACATATTATAATAAATAAAATTGTGAATAAATATTTATTTTAATATTCAACTCATATATTCAAAATTAAACTATCCATTGATTGTATTTATGTGATGAAACTAACTTTATTTTACACCATCCAAGTATAATAAATAATATTAATATTAATTTCAAAAGAATTCAATGATATTATTGAAACACATTTTATGTGACCCACTAGGCATCTTTATTAGAAGAATGATGTGAACATACATAACATCAAATATCATCATATAGGATCATTTCAAATAACCCATAGAGAAAGAAGATAGTGTAACAATGAAAATAGTCTAACTATTAATCATTCTATGTAGTACAATCTCTTTGACTCAATACTGCTTCGACTATGGCGTATAATGTTTTTGTCAACAAATATACTCTATTTGTATTTCTTTTACTCTATAAAAGTAAATCATCTATGAAATACCATGGACATGGATTTAATCAGATAGTTACATGTTAATCAAGGAGGTAGAGATATCTTCTCCCATTAAATTAGAAGTGAAAATCTTTTCAGGACTTTGTAATTAATTTCACATCACCTATGATGAACTCTTCATCGGTTTCCTATAAACATGTATATGTAGTCATGGTTTGGATTTTTGAATTAAATTACATGATTCGTGGTATGTGTTAATAATAATATCAAGATCAATGGACAATACATAAATATATAGATAAGAATATTTAATGACACATAAACATGGGGAATTTTTCTTGCTGGTTCTATACTCATAACATCCGTTATTATCGAATACTAAGTGTTAAATCTTTTAGAAGTTGTCTCAATGTCTTATGATATTCCAACTCATGATAGACACACACCATTTTTGACTCTTTATACAAATGATATATGGACTATTTGATATATATTATATAATATTTTCATATAATCTCAAGGTTTTCAATATAGTTGAGAACACATGTAATCTTTTGATATAAAAAATGCTACAAGGAAATTATCACTCATAAATTTCACACAAAAGAAAAATAATAATGAATTAATTCTTTTATTAATATTATGGTGATCTAAATTACTATGTTAGTTTTTATATGACACCAACACCAAAAAAAATCTCACTTACTCTAAAGCCAACTACTAACTAAAAATGTGTCATATCTCAAATGATAATCATTATTATATTGATTTAAGTCTATTTATGATTGGTTTTCCCTTTCAATTGCCAATATTTTACTTTCTATAACTATAATCCCATATGAAAATCCTTTATGATGTTATATCACTATCTTCATACCTTATGTCCTCTATAAAGAAGCTGAAATTATTAATAATATAGTGGTCATGAGTTTACCATAATATATATCATGACGATACTATACAATATTGGTTTAATACTAAAATATGAAAAAAATAATTATGTAGATGTTTCTTAAGATATATTATAAGATATAATGAACCTAGTGTATGTAGATATGGATACTAATGGATATAATAAGTATTTGAAAAAAATACATTGTGAGTGATTTTCATGTTGTGTTTGTTGAAAATTATATAGATGGAAACATAAATTTGTTTTATAAATTCATAGTGAGTATACTCCATGAAGCTTATAAGAGGATTAGATCAGTTTTAGTGTGGTTTGATCGAATCAAGGATAATCTGGTTCATTAGAAGGTTATGAAAACATGGATAGTCCTCACTATATAATAAATATCTACATGTATCATAAGGTTAATCTTTGGTTTCTCTAAGGGAAATACCATCCTGTATAAACATCATCATATTTTTTCATAAACAGAATCAAAAGGTTCCATTAACAAAATTTGAGGATTTTTAAAGAATCACTGGATATTCGTAAACATCATTCAACTCTATGTAACAGCCATCTCAGATCTTGATAAATTGAAAATTATCTATATAAAAATCAATTTTAATTATGTAAAAATAATTCTATTTTTTTATAAACATGAAACATATCAACGTAAGGGTCATGAATTTCAGAATCTTGGATTATAGATTGCAACTATTGAGGAGGTCTTAATGATCATTCCATGACATATAAACATATCCCCCTATGATGTTTTAGTGTCATCCAGTAGTTTTCATGATATATTTTCATAGATATAAAATAATATTGATTTATGGGTACGTCTAGAATTAGGATTTATTTATGCAAAAAATAATTTAGGAGGACTTGGTCATTGGTTAAGATCATTTTTAAAGAAATTTAGAAAGGTTATTCCCAAAATGGGCATGATGGATAAACTCTATGTTTAGGAGGAAATCATGATAGAGTTCCTGAGAATTAGTGGAAATTGATGTGGACCTATATAGGTGTGTTGGGAATCATATATGAACTACACGTGGAGAGTTTCTATCCTATAAGGTTCAAGAAAAAATGTAAGTGAATGTGGTGATGTAGTGTTTTTAATGGTTTTACTAATGGATATTCACTACTCCATGTCATAGAGATCATCTAGAGGGTGTTTCACCTAGAGACATTCCATTCCATGAGAAGTAATTCATGTTTCTAGGGACATGTAATTGAGAATAAATCCCTTTATTTCTTTGAAAATTAAAATATTTATATCATCTATTTTTAGTGGGTGTGGTTGTCGAAAAATAAACAATCCATGAAGAAATAAGAATGAATCATAGTCTATGCTCCATATATGGTTTTAAATAAACTTAAAAGGGATGTTAATTAATATTTAACCTAAACATGTATAAAGATCACGAATAATAACTTTTTTACCCAAATATTAGAGAAAGATGGAGATGGAAACACTTTTCAATATGATGAATTTGATTTTGATTAAGAAATGAGAGATTGGGTATTCTTAGAGATTTTCATTCTATAAATAAGAGAAATATGTTAAGGTAAATTGTTCAAAGATATCCCTCATTGGAAAAAAATTCTAAGAAGTCCTATGAACTAAAATAAATTTATGATGTTTAAAAAAATCATTGTTCGTGAAGTTTTCAGAGTTGTTCAAGGAAGAAGAAGAAAATGAAAGAGGAATAGTTCATTATAATTTGCCGGGAGAGTAGTGAAATTTCTTGTTGTTTGTAGTTGTCAACTAGGAGTGTTAGTGAGACTTCTCTAAACATGAAATAAATAGTAATGAGACTTAGGTCCTCTAGTTTATAGGTTCATTTTCATTCTTGATCTTCATATTATCCCATTTGGGAGAAAAAAATAAAATATTTCATTCCCTTTATTTTACTACCTCATTTATATGAGGAAAATAGATATAAGTGTTCCTTATAATTATGAAATAATATCTATGAGAAGAAATAAATTTAATTAATTGACCTTAATTCACCCCCATCTGGGTGTAATCCATATTAGTGGTGAATAAATAGTATTACACCTTAAGGTTTAATATGAATTTATGACTCTATAAGGAATGATGGATGAATTTTTTAAAGATAAGGGAATTCATATTATTATGAAATGAAATATCCACCTCTGAAAAAATTAGATGAAACATTATTTTTTCACAAATAATATATGTATATATTGCTGCAATATATTGTTTATATATAAGTATAATTAGTGTAGAATTGATATACATTAATCTCAAGGAGTTAGATATCGATACTAAGGTAATAAATTCTATAGAGAGAGATTTGGTGAACTGTATCTATACAAAGGTAATTTAAGAAAATATATCTCATAAAATGTTGGAGAAGTTTCTATATATTTATGAAAGTGATTGAAATATTTAGGAACAAAATCTAAAATTCTTATCGAACAAATATGAAGATTCAAGAATGACTCTAGATGAATCATTTGATACTTTTATTGATAATATTAACATTATTATAGAATACATGTATGATATTATAGGAATCATTAATGATGTGAAAACTGTTAAAATAATCCTGAAAAGATTTCTCTTATGGTTCCATCCAAAGGTCTTGGTTCTTAAATATAATGTCTCGAAGGAGGTAATATTTAATGGATTCCATAATAAATGTATTTCGTATGAGATGAGAAAGATTAAAAATTAATATGTTTCAAAATAAAAGTCATAAGAGATAATATTAATGGATATGAGTAAACTTTAAATTTAAAAAGAACACGCGAAAATGAATTAAATATTTTTATAATTTCTCTCCACTAATCTAAAAAGAGAAAATGTATGTTTATAGGGAATATTACCACATAATTTTTAAAGAATATAAAATATAGTTCACCCCAATTCTCATTTTCATATAAAATTTAGGGATGATGGAGAAGAATACAAACAAAATACAATGGTGTGAACAACTTTGGGAACAAAAGTAGAAATTCCTCATGAAAATGATTTTTCTATCTAATGAAGATAAAGAATAATTATAAATAGAATTTTATGTGGTTTAGTACTATAAATACCTCTATTAATATGTTCTCATGGTTTTTTTAAATAGGAAATGAAACGAGGAAATGGATTATGATAATAAAATAATCAAGCGAATACTTGATCTTGAAGCTAAAAATGAAGTATCCATTATAGAAATGGAATCATAGAGAGATAAAAAAAAATTTAATTGTGTTTTACATGAATATAAGATTTATATTCAAAAAATAAGTGTATAAGTTGGAATTACAATTATAAATATAAAAACGTCAATATCAATATTATTGATTCCCACAAAATAAGTTTCATTAAGACTCAAGGATAATGAATATGACCAAATCACTGATGTCTAAGATAATTATATGATATAATGGGTTTAAATAATTTATGTACACAAAGAAAAATTCATTATTTTCATATGTAAGTGTGAAAATTAAGAAAAACTCCTTCATAATACCTGACACACTTATATATAAATTAAATAATATATCATGAACTTTTGTGTCCCTATTAATAGTTAATATTGAGAATAGTTCAACATAAGTTTTTTACTTACACTGAAACTTTTATATCCCTATTAGTATTTAATATTGAAATATAAATTTAAAAAAAATTAATGAAATAATATGAATTTTATAATACACATTATAATTTTTAAAATATAAATTACAATTTAAAAACATAGGTTTGATATTTTAAGGGTCAAGAAATACTTTTTCTTAAACATTTATTTAATATATCATGCATTTGTAATATTAAAATTTATTTATAACATATAGAGAAATTGAATAAAAAAGAAGGGATTTAAAATTAATAATTATTATGTAGAAATTATTTAATATGGATTCCCTTATTTTTGGGATAAAATAATTTTGTTTCATTTTTTGGAAAGTAGTTACCAAGTAAATTAGAAAATGGTAAATGTAAAAATCCAAGTGGAAAATATCTTCAAACAACAATGAAAACCTATCTATAATTGATTTATTAAGATATTATATAACACATCTCATCATCCATGAAACAATTTCATATTTTTTAAGCCATATTAAATGGTAAAAATGTGTTACCATTTTATTAAGTTGAAATATTTACGAAAATTCTATTCCAACCACTAATAAAAGGGGCCTCTATATACCCCTTCTATACCAGTATAAAATCATTGTTTTATCATAAAAATTTGCCTTATTTACATTAATATTCCTCTTTCACTCCCATATGTTTCTGGAAAAAAGATAATATTATCTTATTTCCTTCCAAGAAATCGTCCATGTGAAACGTGATGTTCTCAATGTATGTTCAATATTTTCACTAACGACATTTATTTTTTTTCATTTTATTTAAATTTTTTCCCTGAATATTATATTTTGAATTATTTATTTATTTAATTATTAATTTTTTTTAAATTAAAATCTAAACTGTGTTCCCCTTTACTAGAAGAAAAAATAAAAATGAAATTCTTGTGTTGTGTGGACTATAGCCTCCACAATAAAACATTTTTTATTTCCATCACAACCATTAAAATATTTATCTATGGATGAGATGGAATGATAAATATTAATTTTTTTAAAGTAATAAATTTTTTAATACGATAAAATTAATATGTTTTTAATTACATTACAAATAAATTATCATCATTAATCTAATAGTTTAAAACAGTTGTACTAATAGGATAATTTTTATTTCAAAATGTGTTATATTTTCATAGTAATTAATTATTATTTTAAACCATTAGTATTATACTATATCACACAAATAAACACTAAATAATATCATTATGATATTGTATATTGATATTGAAACAAAACCACCACAAAATCATTCATTAAATCATTGTATGTTCATGTTTGAGCCAGTTTAACCACCCATATGTTCAAAAATATATATTAATATAATGAATAAATATGGGTAGATAACTAATATTAATATATGATATAATTTTATAAATAATTATTTGTTTTTATTTTTAAAGTTTTTATACAAATATTTGATGAATTAGTTATGATAAAGCATATTTATCACAAAGAATCAAAGGAATATGCTTGTTATCAATATCACATTTAATGGTAAAGATTAAACTAATGAATGAAGGAATATTAAAAATAATTAATAATTAGAAATAATCACTAAAATTAACATTATTAACCTATTAAATATTATATTTATAATTAGAATGAATATATATTCCACTATTACAAAACTATTACAAATGGTCAAAACTAGAAAACCTCAATGTAGATAATATGTTAATTATTATAAAGAACGACTATTAATGAAGTTTATTAATAAAAATTGATATTTATACGGTTTTAAATTATGTTATTATGATAGATATGTTTTTTATACAGTGGGTTAATGTATGTTTATGTATGTGAGGGCGTGAGGTAAGGGGTTTTCCCCACAAATTCGACTATTTGAGAAATGTTTTGTATTATGAACCGAATTTCAGTTATTTTTTGTACATATACATCACACTTGAGAATTTATATTCAAAAATAAAATTATTAATAGTATTTGAATATCAATTTTAATCCCTCTATTTATGGAGTATATGATTGAATGGTTACAGAAGGCAAAAGGAGTAATTTTCAACTCAATTTTCATTAATTAATACTAATGTTATATTAACCACTTATATTCATTTATCTGGTCCATATATTTATATAGAATATATTTTAACATATAAATCATTGAATTAGAGGATTTAAATGTCTTTATTGATATCATTCTTACATATTCATTTCATTCAAGAGTTACTAAAACTATTATGAAACATTAATTTTCGATGGTGGAAAAATACTCCAATGTTTTGATAATTTCAAATTGTGTGTAGTTTCTTATAAAGTGAATACATATCTGGATACTATAATGTGGGTGTTTTTATGGAATAAATTCACTTTTTGGTAATCTCCCTAAAAATGTTTGTTAGATAATTTTCAGTAATCACTCTGATGCATGGTTAATGAGACAAAGATTGTACACTGGACTAGAAAATATTGGGGATATCATTTGGAATATTCACAGGCTCATGATAAACCATAATGAATTAATTTTCCGAAAAATAATTTAATCTACTAGAAATGAAAATTATTGATCCCAATTACTATTGTATATGGATAAATCAACATAATGAATGTATCCTCGCCATTGTATTTATTGATAGGGACACTTAATATTACTTAGATGATACCCTAGAACACTTAAGTTTGTTGAGGGATATCCTCCATAAATATCAACTTTGTTATATTGAACAAGGAATAATTAGATTTTTTAATTTATATTTATACAAATTTACATGTTTTTATTCAATAATATGTTCTTTAAAGAAATTAATTAAAGTACATGGTGAAACATATGATAAATGAATTGAAATTAATCAGGTGAAATTTGGGGTCCAGAATTATATAGCCTATCAATGCATCCATAGGTCTCATGAGACAATAAATCTTGGGATTTTGTGTATACCTCTTCATGTATCAATATAGTGTTTCGAAATAATTCATTGGAAATATGTTTTTTCCCACTATTTTGAATTATATATGTATGAGATCAATGATTACTATTATCCATGATTTCATTTATTTTCATGCATATAATAAGCTATCATTTTTAGTTGATTATGGGTTCAGGTTGTTTATTTATTTTTGTTATTTCGTTTATTACATGTTTTTGTTATGATATATTTTTCTATATTCTAATCATTGCTATGAAACTAATCCCAACCATATTTGTTCTTACTTTCCCAGTAATCCATGAGGTGAACTGTGTTTAAATTTTAGGGACATAATGGAATATATGAAAATGTTCACACACTATATTCATGTTGTATCTGATGTTTAAAAAAATCAGTCTAGTCTTATACTAATACTATAGTATTAGATAATTAGGTAAATCCACTATTTTACACAATTAATTTCATATAATTATTGGAACTGGGTTTTTAAAGTCCACGATATAATAGTTGGTTTCAGAAGGAGTTTATGAAGAACCCTGGGGAATAGATTTTGAGAAACCTAGTTAGATAGAAAAATTATAATGAATACCCCTAATTGTTTTCTTTGAGACAATATGAAAATATTAATAGACATTATATTTTTGTATTTTATATAATCAAATAATAACTTATATTCCAATATAGAGATAAAGAAACTGACAGGAAGACTGAAATTTTTTTCAACCTACATAGTTGATGCATGGATGTTCCCCCGACAAAAGTTAATGAACCACTATTTGAGGCTAATAATATCATATAAATATTAGGGAACATGAACTAGGTTGTTATAAATAATCTTACCAACATATGTAAACCTTATGATTCACAAAATTGTGAAAATATTTTTGACCAATTTATACTATAATAACCTAAAACATTCAGTTGAACTAATAATCAATTGCAATATTAAAAATGGATCATATCCGTATAGAATATTTTTCTCATATGGATAAGTAGTGAAATTAAAGAAGTAATCATACTTTTTGTTCATATAAAGGTATATATAGACCACTTTTTTTGTTTAATTCAAATCAATAAAGTGGATGATGGGATAATGAGCATGGAATATAAAACATTAATAGAGGAATTTTTTGAAAATTATTTTCCACATGAGAAAATAGAGTAAATAGAATGGAATTTCTACAATATTACACAAAAGGATGTGGAAAATGTTGTCGAATATGATGTTAACTCTAAAATTTTATCTTGGAATAATATAGAGTATGTATATTGATCAAAAATAAGGAATGATCGTTTCATGGATAGGTTAACGTTATATCTTCAATGGGAATTAGTCTATTAATTTTTTTAATAATATATCAATATAGTAACATTTAACATTAATATAGAAATTTATTTCCCCATGATGTATTTATTGAAGAGAAATTAGTTAAAAAAGAGTCTAACTGAACATCATGTGATGAAATATGTGGAAAAGGACGAGACAAGAAGGTTGGAATTTCCCACATGATATAATAACAAGTATAAATAATCTAGGGATTAATAGAAAGGAATGTGATTTTGTTACATGAGTATTAAAAAAGGTAATCAATCAAGTGAATATAATAGATGATAGATTTTTTTGATATTCAATTCCTTATATGTAATGATGAGGTACATTATCAAATCAATTACCCAACCCTAAATGTAATTTACCAAAAAAGAACAACTGAGTAAGGATAAGCTTATTTGAATACCATATCTCAAATTGAAGTTACCAAGATGTGGTGGTGGGTATCTTGATCTGAACCTCAATGTTATATAAATTTTTGTTTTAGTATATATTAATACAGAACTTTATTTTATACATGTTTTTTCAAAACATTAAATATTTATATAACAACCTAGTAACGTATTTATCCATTAAGGAACCAATGGGAAATATTATTGTAGTAAAGATGTACGATTTAGTTATAATTATGATGAATATGAATAATTTATTTGATAATTTGGTTACAATACATATGGTTGAATTTGATACGATCTTTTATGTGTATTGGATGTGAGAATACAATGAATTTTTTTTCTAAAGAGAAGATGATTACAATTCATTAAGGCCATATTGAATATCATGTATTTTAAAGGGAATCATCACCATATAAATAAAATATTAACCCTCCCAAAATAGCTCTTCCAAATTAAATTCTGGGATGAGAAGAATATAATTTTACATCCATGGATAATTAATATATCTTATGTATAGAGTATGCCTCTATAATACAAGAATTATATGATGTTTCTCAAAGAATTTCATCATCATCAACTAGAGTGTGAAGATGTGTTCTATATGAAACTCATTCATGATGAAAGAACCATATCTAATACTCCTTATATAATGGAACTAGTAGTGTTTTTGGAGTTGAAAATACATACGTAGGAGTTTTCTAATAATTGATTATATTGCCTAGTGTTTCACCATGACAATCCCCTGTTATCATCAGGAAAAATAATGATGGTTCAATGATATTTTTTTATCTATTATAATTATATAAGTAAAATTAAGAAAAATAATAAGTATCATATACCACACTTTAATGACTTATTTCATAAACTGAAAGGATCCAAAATCATTTCAATGGTCAATAATCCATATTTTTTTCTTCAACTAAGGGTGAATAATGATGATTTATTGATTATGGAATTTTAAACATGTTAGGAACATTATGAGTGTATTTTAATTTTTTTGTGTGGACTAATTCACTTTATTAATTTCTAGATCTATTTAATTGAGTATCCAAGGATTATATTGATAAGGGTTTGGTGGTTTTCATTAATTATATCTTCATATATGCTAAGATCAATTAAGATCATGATTGTTATCTATAAATAATTTTGGAGATCCATATGAGGAATGAATTATGTGGGAAATATAATAGGATTGAATTCTGGATCAATAAAAATTATTTTCTTTTCAATATTGTCTCTAAAGAAGGTTTATATATTGTCCCCTAAAAGTAAATCGTATTGTGATTATGTTCTACACCAAAAAAATATAAATGACATATGAATTTTTCGAATTTTACTAGGTTACAATATGTTTCTCAACTAATATTTTACCTGGTTGGTCAACCTAGTAAGTGAGTCAACATGTAAAGAAGATAAATTTTCATATTAATGGGAATGTGAGGAATGTTTTGATGATATGAATAATAGAATAATTAATTCACCGGTCTTAATTATACAATTTGGTTTGGAAGTATATTTAACAAATTGTGATGCATCTATGAATTTATTTGAACGTTTTCTTATAAATAATCATAGGGTGAAAAACCATGTTTGATTGAAATTCAAAATACATGAATATAAATATCTAACTCATGATCTTAAGATAAAATATATAATTATTTTTCAAATATATAGGAACTATGCCTATGGAAAATGATATGACATATATGAACATCAAAATTTTGAAGTACATATTATCTTAGAATGAAATAAACATTAGGAAAGAAGAATGGTAGTAATTACATGAGGACCATGATTTCTTGATAAACTTCCTGCCCTGGATGTCAAACAAGGTGGAAGATGCAATGATTCAGAGGGGACATAGTGTTTTGATCATGATGAGGGTTGAAAATTATCATATATACTGATATCAATTAAAAAAAGATGTGGTTATTCATAAAAATGGGGATGAATATTTACTTTTCTATGAAATTTCTAAACCAACCATTTTAGAATAGATAGATATTCCTTGGATGGATGATGGTAACATATAAAATAATATTAACATGGTAATTGACATTAAATTTACATACATAATCGGTAAATATGGATTATATCATTTTGGGAAGGGGATATGTGTTCTATCTATAACATCCTAGAAGCTTAAAGATATATATAGGTAGAAGATAACATATTTAATGAGATTGTATGAATAAGTAAATTGAATACAACGTGTCTATATTCTTAGTATTATAATATGTAAAGGATTAAAGACAATATATTTAGTGAATCTTGCAAAATTTTTGTGTACCTATATGAAAGTGCAATAATGATTCAATAAATATTTTCACTAGATCACCAAATAATCGAAGGAAGAATAATGTTCAGTGGGTTATTTCTGATCATCTTACTGGGTCTTCATAATTAATAGTGTTCTTACAATATCTAAACAATGATCACCATGTCTCTCTCAATATAAATTTTATCATATGTTTTCATAGGGAACCCCTATTAATTGTTTTTAATTATGAGCTTCAGTCAAAATAAAACTTATAGAATAATCATCTGAGGGATCTCAATAATGAGAATCATTAAAGAAACACCAATATTCCACAAACAAATGAGAATTCTGAAAAAACTATCGACATTTTAGAATACATGTTAAGATCACGTTCTCTTGACATAAAATGTTTTTTGGATCAGTATTAACCTTTGGATGAATGTTCATACAATAATAGCTTCCATTCAAGAATATATATGGAACAATGTATGGAATTATGTTGGAGGTGGTTTCATACTTCTCCATATTAGGAAAAATTTGGATGGGGAAATATTTTTAACCTATAGAATGTGGAGATGATTTAAATTAATGTAAGGACTATTTAGGATCATTTTAAAGCAACCCAAAATAGAAAAATGAGTTACCATAATAGTAAAACGAAATGCATTTAATTTTAAGGGAGTTCTTGTATTCTATACGGTTTCCCAATGTAATGAAGTTATAATATATGGTAGAAATGTTAATTAAATACCTCGGTACAATGTGACCTTTAAAATACTCTAGATAAATAAATGATTATATTAAAAATTATTTTTGCCACCCATCCTTTTTAAAGTGTACAACACCTTCCATGGTTCATTACCATGGAAATACATATCTTATTTAATGTATGTGCTCACAGTTGAGGGATTATATTTGTAGCATGACTTGATCCATAGGGAGAAGCTATTCGAGATTCTTGATAAAAGATAACAAGTGTTGTAAAACCAAAAAATATGATTGGTGAAAGTCCTTTATAAAAATTACAAACCAGTAGAGACAACATAGGATCATGAATAATATATGAGGAAAGAATAAGAATAATTTTTCCATAGATTATACATACCCCGATAATAAGGATGAAATTATTTAGGGGGGGAGTTTATAACTGAGACATACTATAGTAGGTAAATAGAATATATTAAACTATCTCAAAATGTGCACTCTAATGAGCATCAATTCATGAGTATATTTAAAATTAAAATTTTGTATTATTATAACTTTTTTTTAAAAATAATATTTATTTATTAATTCATCAAAAATATATTTCTTTATATGTATTTTTGTTATTTTTCTAAAAAATTATTTTTAAGTGAAATGTGTAATATAATGTTTTACTAATATTGGAAATTTTATGCGACTATGAGTTTATAAATATGAAATGGAAATTTATGAAAAACTTTTCTTGAAAATATATGTATTTTATAATTTAAATTATACATATTAAAATATAAATTATCTTTTAAAACCAATGGTTAATATTTTTTAACTTTAGATATTTTTTTTCAAAACATGTTTTAATATACTATACATTTTCATAATAAATATAATATTAATATTTATTGAAATTGAATCATAAAAAATGGAATTAAAATATAATTTCAGTATTTATAAATTAATTAATATGTATCACATTATTTTTATCCATAATTATTATTTGACACTATGTAAAAACGTTTTACCATGGTAAAAGTTAAAATGGTAAATATAAAAAAATTCAATCGGTAAAGAGATTTGAACATGATAAAAAAAGCCTAAAATTGATTTGATAAAATATGATCCAAATTATCAATCCCTAAACTCAATTATTTAAATTTTTTATCCACCAGACTTGTTTAACATGTGAGTACTTTATGTTAATTTGAAATATTAAAAAAAATACATTCTCCCCATATATAAAATTGGTCTCTCACTACCCCTTCAATAAAATTAGTAATATTAAGTTACCTCTTGAAACACTAACCTAACACCTTCATCTATAATCCTATTAAACTCTCATATGATTCCCGCACAGTATATTATGCTAATACATTTCTTTAAAAGAAGTCCTCAAAAAAAACCCAAAGGTCCCTATATAATTTCAATATTCCCACTAACTTTTTTCTTTTTATCTTTCCATTCAATATTTATTTGTCCAAATTATAACTAATATATTATTAATTTATAGTATTATTAATGTTGTATTTTATTTTAAGTACACATTAACCACCTTTCCGCATTCTATTATGAAAAACCAAAGTTTAATTTGTGTGTTGTGTGGTCTACCGCCAACACAACACAATTTTTTTCATTTTTCTTTCAAAATTTTTCATAGATGGATATAAGGATGGGATAAAAGGATAAATATTATGTTTATTATATAATTAAGGGTTTTATTACTAATTATAAAAAATATTTATGATATGATCAAAAAATGATCATCGTTAATTTAATCACTTAAAACAAGATTCTTAAAAGGAAAATCAATTATTCAAATTACATACTATTTTCTTATACATTACATATTATTAAGATATCATAAAATTTTGAAATAAAAAACTAATAAACACTAAATATGTTCATTGAGAATCTAATATAATTATATTAAAATAAACCACATCATGATCAATAACTAAATATAGGTATTTTCATGTTTGTGTTGGTTCAACCATCTACTTGAGAAATACTATGAATTTATATCATGAATGAATATGAGTACATAATTACTAGTATAATATTATATAAATGAGTAAATAATTATAATTTTTTGTCTTGGATATGTTATATATATATATTTAATTCCTTAATTAAGAAAATAAATTTTGATCATCATGAATCAATGATACAAGTTTGTCATGGATTTCATATTCAAGTATAAATACTAAAATACTGATGGACAGAATTTGAAACATCATAAATTATTAAAAATCAACCCTAATTGTAACTTTAATAACCTATTATTGATATTATTTTTAATAATAATTAATATAGAAACATTAATTGAAAAAACAATACAAACAATAAAAATTATAAATACCTAAGGTGAAAAAATTGGTTGAATTATGAAAAATATTGACTATTCAAAAAGATAAATAACAAAAAAATTGATATGATAATGGTTATTTAATATGATATTAAGATATATATGTTTGGGAAATATTATTTTCAATTATTTTTTTAATTTATAAAAAGTGGAATGGTTTTCCATTTCAAATTCCTCTCTTTGACACATTTTTTGTATTATAACCATATCTTTCAAGAGATTAAGATTGAATTTCTACCCAATCCACATGTGGATAATTATTTCTTAAAATTAATTTTTTTACTCATGTTATATCCACCAACTATTTCATTTTGAGTGGTGAATACATTTATATGGAATATATTTTACCATACTACTCATAACATTTAATGGATTAACATGACTTTATTGATAGTGGATGAAACTGTGGAACAGAGTCACAAAAGTGTAATCACCCTAAAAGGGTTGGTTGATCATTAACTCGATCATCACTATGATACATGGTGAATGGGACAAAGAAATCCCACCATCCTAGACACTCCCAAAGAATATGATTTTGAATACTCATATTCTATTTATGAACAATGATGAAAGATTTTTTAAACCATTTACTTCATCTCCTACAAATGAAATTTATTGAACCCAATGACTATCTTTCATGGATAAATCGACACATAAAAATACCATCACCACTAAATATCCTGATAGGGGTAACTCAAGTCACATTGATAATAACACACAACATCTATGTTGATAAAGGATGGTATCTGATACATCCACATTATTATACTAAATTTTGAAGTATTTAATTTTCGTATTTTCATTATACGATAGAATTTTTTTATTAAGGTAATAGTTCCTTATGGAATACTATGAAAGGTATTTTTGACTCTCATAGTTAATTAATTTGAAATAATTAGGTTATTAGTGGGGCATAATGTTATTTATCTCCCCAATACACCAAAATTTATCATATTAAACAATATATTATTTTTTTATACCTATTACCATATCAGTATAGTGCCTTGTAACGAGTCCGTGTAAGAAATATATTATGTATGGCATTATGCATTCATTCATTATTGGATCATTGATTATTATTTTCCATGTTTTCTTTTATTTTCATGGATATTGAATTCCATTAGTTTTAGTTGATTACATATTCATGTTGTCTATTTTTTCCTTCCATGTAAATTATTTAATATTTATATTATGATATATTTTGTTGTATGATACTCCTTTATGATCATCTAATCTCAACTATGTTTGTTTTCCTTTCCCCATAAATATAATAGGAGAACTATGTGTAATGTTTAGGGACATGATATAAATGATATTTATGTTCTCACTATCTATTCATATTTTATATTATGTTATCAAATGTAATGTATGTATGTATATTTCTATCCAAAACCACAAATTTTTTATATACTTTGCAATTTTTTTTTCAAATAATGTAATATATATTTTGAATCTACTTTTTTGGAGTCTGATATATAACACCCTCACTATTTGTGTGACATTAGGGATTATAAGTTCATCGGACACTAAGGAAGTTCATAGGGTGTAAAATAATTAATTTATCTCAATTCTACACATGTAGTGGTTTGGGGACATTGTAAAATCCTTGATGGTGAAAAATAACCAAAATAAGGTAGTGAAAGTGAATTCAAAACATCAGTTACCAAAAGTGTTGTGGAAGATTGATGTGTGAAATACTCAGAGTATTATTTTTAGTACTGAAAAAGAATCAAAATGACACATGAAATGTCAATATTTTAAATCATTGGATGTTGTGAAATACTCAACATGTGTTATACATTATTAAATAATAATCTGGGGAAAAAATAAAGACAAAGAATATGATCAATTTTTCAATGTCTAGTTTTTCTTCTAAATGAGAATTATTATTTATATGAATAATTTGGGAATAAAGTAGTGGATTGAACATATAGAGAATGATGTTTTCCCAAAGATACAAAAAAATGTAGAAAATAGTACTACTAAGAATACTAAAACAATCTAAATACTTAAAAAAATTTAGGATTTAAAATATGAGGAAGTGAATGATTAATTAGAGGTGGGAAAAAACAATTAATTAATTAAATAAAAAAACCAACATACATTGATCAATAAGGTAATAAATTTAAATATAAATATTACTAAAATATCCTGAAAAGAATCATATATGTCTGGAAAATAGATTCTAGGTCATATTTGAACTATCCATGTGATATGAAATTAATACATCATCAACAAAATAAAATTAAACCAATATGAATTATTCCACATCCATAATGATTAGGGGCTAAAAATTATTGGTTTTAGAATTTCCAATTTTGATTTCAAATTCACAACAAAAATTTGTGTTATCACTGTAGAAAGTACAATTAAAATATTCTTATTATAATACAAATGTTTGATAAAGGATATACAGTGAAATTTAACAATAATACTAGTATTATTAGGATAATATATGGGTCAATTATTCATTAAGGTAAATAGATAATGGGGAAACATTACCTTATTAGAGAAGATAATTTGTGAGCATTTTCCATTGTATAAGAAAAAAACTATGGAAAAAATATATAGGAATCTTGACTAAAAGTCCATGAAGACATTTTTTAACAATAATAGGGAATGTGATTATCAAAAAGTTTCAAATGACCACATTTATATGTTTAATACATTTCAAAAATATAATTTAATAATGAATTCCTAGATGAAATGGAAAATAAGATTAGAAAGGCTAATTGAGTTATTTCATGTGGATGTATGTGGGTATATGATATTTAAATCCATTTATGGAATGAAATATTATTTATCGTTAAATAATAAAATTAATATAATATCAGGGATAATGGTAATTTTTCAAAAATATGATGTGTTTCAATGTATCACTCATTACAAAATAATTTAGTAGAAAATTCATGGGATATATATTACACACTAAAACATAAATGGTGTTTACTAATAATGTAAAGACCCGTAAAATTCAAGGGAAATTTTTTCTTAATTTTCTTTAGAATTTTACAAGAGCGCGGTTTCAGACGGCACCTGATTCCGAGGCCCGGAGTGCCCGGAATTAATTTCCGAAGTTTGGCTCGGGTACGTTCAGTGAACGAACAAGCGGGATTTCCTAACTTTTGATCCGGTGCTCGGAATTGAAATCCGAGGGCACCGATGAACTCGCAGCGCCGATATTCGCTTAAAGAGACCTTTTCGGGAGTTGCGTTTTTTGCGAGTTGAAAGTTAGTTTTGGGGTTTTCAGTTGAGTTAAATAAAATTTGTGTAAGACAAATTTTATTTTAACTTATTAAAAACCTACCAAAGGAGGTTGGAAGTGGGACCCACACCCACTTAACCTCCCTTGGGAGGATTAAGTGTGGTGGGGCCCACACGTACCCCTAGACTTTTCAAGTCCCCTTAACCCCCCTCTTAATTGGCTTAAGTTACTCTTAATTAATTTTGGGGGTTAACTCTTTTGAATTTCAAACTTTTGAAATTCTTTTATGTTTTGTAATAATAAAATAAGATGTTATCTTATTTTATTATGGGTTGTTGGATTGTCCCCTTGAGAGCTTTTTGAGAGCTTCCTCTTCATCTTCAAGCTCTGACGAAGAACGAAGAACGCACAAACTCCGACGAAGAACGACGCCTCTCTTCTTCGTCCTCGGTGTCAACAAGAGGAAACGCCGCTTCCTCTTCGGACCTTCTTCGTCGGCATACGAAGATTCGACAACGACTCTTCCTCCGCGACACCGATATTCCACGACTCCGTCAACGTGCAACTATCGAGGTAGAGGTTCTTGAGTTCGTTGTTCTCTTTATAATTTGACTTTCCTCAAGACTTGACGAGGAACGCTCTTTTTCCGACGAAGAACGCCGCACCTCCTTTCTTCGTTCACCGTGACAACGAAGGGGACGCCATCTCTTCTTCGGACAACCTTCGTCGGCGTGCAAGTTTCGCCAACGACGTATCTCTTCGGGCATATCTCTTCGTCAACGGATTTGACGAACGACGACCGCGACGCCCGACTTCCGCGACGCCGTCTTCCGCGGAACGTAGACGAATCTTCGAATCTTAAACCCGAGGTAGGGGTTGTCGATTTCTTTTGGTTTCCTTATTTTATTCATGATCGTGATTTTATCAAGACTAACGTGTGACTTGATTTATTTTAAGTTGCGTTATTATTTTAACGTGAGGGGGGCCGGACCGCACGAACACGGCCGAACCCCCCTCCATCGTTCTTGTTTAATTCTTGCGGTGAAAGCAAGTGGCGTGGTGCCGTCGCACCACGCGGATGAACGTGCTTTTATTTTACGCGGCGTCGTCGCGCTACGCCGAGGAGAATTTTCAAGAACGTGACGCCGTCGCTCCGCGTTGAAAAGAATCAAAGTACGGCGAAGGGGCGTGGTGCCGTCGCACCCCGCCGGATGACGAACGCCACGGCCGGTTCCGGGCCGCGGCGGGACGAGAAGACCACGGCCGGTTCCGGGCCGCGGCGGGATGAGAAGACCGCGGCCAGTTCTGGGCCGCGGCGGAAGAGGAGTTCGGCGGCCGGGCCGCCGGCGTCGGAAGTCAAAGGCGGGACCGGAACTTCCGGTCCCGTTGGTAAAAACCGGCCGGCCAGCTGGCCGGCCGGATGACTTAAAACCGGGGAATTTAATTCCCCGGCCAAACCTTAAAACCCCCCTCTTAATGAGGGGGGGAGCGGTTTCCACGGGGGGGGGGGGGGGGGGGGGGCAGGCGGCTCCCCCGGATCTCCTTCAAGCGGGCCCCCAGGAGGGGGGGCCGTTTTACAAAAACGGCGCCGCAAAGCCGCGACGCCCTCCAAAACCGCGGGGCTTAGCCCCCGCGTGCGCCGCGGCCCGCCGCCGCCGCCACCGCGGCCCGCCGCCGCCGCCGCCGCCGCACCGCCCCGGGGGGGGGGGGGGGGTCGGGCCGGGTCGGCCCGGACCCGGACCCCCCCGTTTCGAACCAGATTTGGTTTTTGGCTCATAACATGATCCTCGGACCTCCGAATGACGAACCGTCTGCGGCAACACGATCCTTGGATCGAGACGGTCGTTTCGGTATATCACACTCAAGGTTTCGTTTTACTTTGAGTTCGGCCGGGTTGGTTCGTTCACGAAACCAACCGGGCCTTCGGAGCGGAAACGCTCATATCTTGAGCTACGAACGTCCGATTGACGCGCCGTCAGTCGCGTTGTGTTCCTCTTAGTGAGACAGATCTTTTGACATACTCCGCCCGAGGTTTGGACGCAGGTGGAGTACGGTCGGGTTGGTTTTTCCTTAAAAACCAACCGGGCCCCGGAGACGAAAATGCCAATATCTCTCAGACCGGGCGTCCGATCGACGCGCCGTCTGCTGCGTTGAGTTCCTGTTGACGATACGGAACTTTTGGATACATCATCTCTGGACTTGAAAACAGTTGATGTATCAGCCTCTCGGCTCGTGGAGCGGATCCTCCGAACGAGCTTGCTATGTGCGGGAACCCTAGTGCTGGTTGCGACTGTTACTGTGACGACTGCTACGACAGCTACTGTGACTGCGACGACGACAGTACAGAGATCCTGTGTGGATTCGACGACGACGACTACAGCACTCAGCGATCCTACATGGAACAGTGCTACCGAACCTGTGTGAGCTGAAATCTTCAGTTTACCTTGGGCGGTGGAGCGCTTGGGTGTAGCGGCGGACCCGTGGTGCTTGACAGTGGTGGTGCGCTTGGATGCAGCAGCAGACCCTTGGCGGTGGGGCGCTTGGTTGTAGCGGCAGACCCGCGATACTCTACGGAGTGTATGCGCTTGGTTGTAGCGACAGACCCGCGACGGTGGAGGCGTGCGTGCGGAGTACGGAGACCGTGTAGCCGACTGAGACCTGATGACTGCTTGACCGACTCGACTTGGAGTGAGTCGACTAGCCCAGTGGACGGAGCGCCCGGTATTTGGCGGCAGACCCACGGCGGACGGAGCGCCTAGTAGTTGGCAGCAAACCCGCGGTACTCATCAGGAGGAGTACCTCAGTAGGCTATCTGGGTGAGCGCCCGGTATTTAGCGACAGACCCTCAGCGGACGGAGCGCCCGGTAGTTGGCCTCAAACCCGCAGTACTCGACAGGAGGAGTACCTCAACAGTCTTAGGTTAGTGAGCGGCGGCCTCGGAGTCGTGACAGGACCACTGTACACTCTAGAGACGGAGCTCTTCAGTAGTTACGGTTTCGATAATGAAAATCCTGGTTTGAGCTGAGACCTTTGACCTTTGTGTTTCCTCATGATTGAGATGGGTTACTTGATAACTTAGGTATATGTATGGGCATATACCTGGGTAGTGGTTATCCGTTGATCTCATGATTCTTGTGTTTCCTCATGACTGAGATGGGTTACTTGATAACTTAGGTATATGTATGGGCATATACCTAAGTAGAGTTTATCTGTTGTGATCTTCTTGTGGTTATCCTTGTTGGTTTTAGTGAGACCTTGAGGGTCTCGGGGTCCCTGCTGAGTATCGTTATACTCACCCCTGCACGGGCTATGCCCGCACCTCGTTGTGTTGGTTGCAGACGACGGCCAGTACTGGCAGAGGCCGAGTGTCCGAGGACTGGACGGTACCTGGAGGTGGACTATACGACGTGGCGGTACCTAGAGGCAGACCACTGGGCGGGACATACTTGGAGCAGACGGCGGGACCCGAGGAGCAGAGGAGCTATCTGTACCCACCCTTCAGGTGGGGTTTCCAGTGGACAGCTCGGCGTAGCTGCTTTACTTTTCAGTTGCTGTTTTCCCTTTCGAGTTGTACTTTACAGTTGGGCTTGTATTTCCGGCCCCTTTTTACTTTCCGCACTTTTAGTTGTACTCTGTTTTTGCTTAGTGTTACTTTCCGCTTGCTTACTCTGGGTGTTTGTTTTCTTTACAAAGGCAATGCCTTCCCTTTTTACCGGGATTTACGCCTTGGTGCTAGTCGCCAGCCCCTGGCCTATGGAAGGCGGGCTTGGGGTCGTCACGGCACGGACCCCGAGGGCGGGTCGTGACAAATAATAATGTGGAAGAGTATATTTAAAATCATGTAAATATACATTATGTTTGAACTATGAGAACACCAAAATAAAAAATATTTGTTGACAAAAGGAATCACATTATCAATAAAATTAAATTTAAAATGTAGATTGAGAAGATCATGTAAAGTAATTTTTGGAAATAAGATGTGATCAACATTGATTTGGTATTTAATAAGGGATTATTATGTCTAAATGAAGAGAATACCACCTATGAGATAGAGTATATAAATAATCCATCACTCAAATACATTTCACTATTTAGAAAAAAAATGGTTTTTTCTCACTAAGGAGAATCATTGAATGTTTGAATTTCATGGGTATGGGGGTATTGTCCTAGGATACTCATCCAAAATCAAGGGATATAAATTTTTTAAAAATTGTTAGAGAAATTTTTGGAATTAATGGATGTAATTGTTATTGTAAAAAAGTATAACCTACAATATAGTGGGTAAATATTATGAATTTTTTAGAGGAAAATGACTAATAAAGTGATGGTAATATCAGTGGATCATGGGGTTTTAGAATAATTATTAAAGAGTAGTGATGATGATGAAAATTTGGAAACAATAGTACCTCCCAACAAGAAAATTAATATGGATGAAATTAGTGAAAAAAATTTTGTTGGTGACTAGATAGACCCAAGTTAGACCAAAAGAATTAATGCGCAACAACCCTATTTTATTTCTTAAATGGAGCCTAAAAATTCAATATGGATACTTTTCATGAAATTTGGGTCAATTCTTCAAATGAATATCTTGAAAAAAATTAAAGAAACTAAATGTGGGATGTTCATACAAGGAAACTAGATTATAATGTAATCAAAACCAAATTTATCTTCTATGAGAATCTAAAGGAATATGGAAAGGTTACATTGAACTTTGAATAATTATTTTACTAGTGAAATTATCAAATAGAAGGAATTCATATTGATTAAAATTTTACACTGGTGTCTTGATTGGAAACTATAGGGTTCTTTCTAGACAATAAAGTAAAAAATAATTTAAAGTTAAAAAAATGGATGAAAAAATTGTATTCATGAATGGAATTCATGAAGAGGTAGTTTATATAGATAAAAAATATATTTTTCAGTGTATAGAGATTATAAAAAATGTATGTTGGGTGGAGAAGTCCTTGTCTTTCCTAGATTAAACACCATTGGACACATACTAAAATCATGATCAATATTTTATGATACTGATAATTTAAATAGGTCGAGAGGATGATAATATATATATAAAAAAGGAAAATAATCAATGGATATTTGTGCTTATTTATTTTTAAGATATTAGTTTATATGTTCAAATAAATAATAGTTAAAACAATTTTATAATTAAGTGTGACAATACTTTGAGACGTCTTTGGTCAGTGAGATATAAATATTCCTTTTCATGCACGTGGTTCGATGGAATAATACATTCATTTATAAAACAATATATACCAAAGGCATACTCATAAGGTTTGACATGGAATATTCAATGACAATGATGACTCGAGAAAATAAATAAATGAAATTATCATTGGATGATAATGGTATGAAATTTGATTTATCCCATTATATGCTAATCATTATGATTTTTTTTGTATTTCATTGATATTAGACATAATATCATCATTCCTAGTTTCAATGTTCCCAGCTATAAATTTTTCTCTGAATAAATATATATAGAACCTATGAAGAGAATACATTGCTATATGTGTCACACTATTTATTTTTTGTTTTTTACTATAGTTGTTTATTGTTCTTCTTTTTTGGGTTATGTGGATGTGTATTAGGATGTTCTAATGGATGAACTAATGTTAACGTCTATTGGAGTATTATATCTTGGATGTTCTTGTTTATTTATAAAACAAATTTAAGAAAGATTGAATATATTTAAGCATGTTGGATATAGAATATGTTGTATCAAAATCAATATTTTACCCAATTGATATTTTTGCAACAATAACCTAAATACATTGGTTTGAAAGTGGAATCTCATACTCCCATTATGTGTGACAACTCAACTTCTAAAAATATAATAAAAATTATTATTCGTCTCAAGAGAAAAATTAACATTAATATTAATTATGATTTCCTCATCGAGAATATCTCATAAGGAATTGTATGGTTAGAGTATGTGTCCACTAATGATCAAAATTATGATATTATGAACAAATAAATACTCGATGTAGATTTTTATAATTATCATTTAGAATTTTAATAAAATATAGATCCCTTCAACTATATGAGTAGTACATGTGACCGCCAATCCCCATGGAAATTAATTTTTTTGGATGTTATAAATTATATATTGTGATTAATTTGTGAATATTGAATTCAGTATTTTGAAATTTTAGAGATATGGTATTTGGTTTATTTGAAAAGGGGGAAATATGTTTTCTTAGTGAACTTAAAAGTTGGTGTATTTCATATATAATGTAATGGAATATTATTTTATTGGTGCATTAGGGGTAGTAGTCTTGTGTTTTGATTGGATGATATTGTTCATGGATACCTTGATCTTATGTTCATGTGGATCTTTTAATTAAAAATTTCTTTATCTCATTAAGAAATGATCATGTGGTTTTAGAGTTGGTGACTACTAAACCATTACTAAATGCCTTGAATGAAGGATTTTATTATGAAATTTTTCGATTATAATATATTGTTTTGTGATTTTGTGTGTGAATATATTGAATAATAGTATTAATGTATTTTGTAATTGGTAACAAATCTGATAGGGGGTTTTAAAAATCCCATATGATTTCATTTTGGGTTGCGTTAGGTGATAATGAAGTGGAATAAATATTCAATGTGGCATATGTATTATTTTGTAGTCCACTTCATGATTTATGTAGGAGTTTTGGATCATAATTAGTGTAGTTTGAATGATGTATAGATGATCTATATGGCGAGAAGGATTTGATTATCTATAAATGTCCCTACTAAGTAAACAATATCTAAGTGATATGTACGGGTCATATCTAGTTTTTGTAATGTTTGTCACATCTAATGTAAAAATAATATTAGAATTTCATGAAAATGATCATAGTGTTTCATAAACCACATTTTAGGATTTTTTAAGAATTATTTTATTTTTCTAAACATAATACCACCCTTCATAACCAACATATTAGATCAGTGCAATATTGATGTCTCTAAACATGAATCAATGTTCACTATGTAATAATCAATCAGGTTTTTCATAAATATAATTATATTCATTTTATGTGTCATGCCTTTGAAAATATTTGAGGACAGGTCACATCACTTGTGGAACTCATAAGGATGATTCCATTTAATTTAAACATAACCCCTTAAGATTTTATTTCTAGTAGTGTGGTTTAGAAGTTATTGTGATGCATTTAAAAGTAAAATAAAATATATTTTATTCATGTGGAATCCCATACTATGGAGTTTGGAAGGTTCAAAGCATGTTGGAGATCATGATCAAAGGATGGTACAATTTAATGACACTAGTAGAATTAGTTATAACAAAACATTTCAAACTACATGATGAAAAAGTCATAGAGGTCATTATGGAGGAGTTAGTGAGAACCACTTTGTAAATGAGTATTAATTTAAGTGAATATGGGACACTATAGAGGACTCAAAAGTGGGGACTTTCACATTTTTGAATAGGATGATAGAATATCATTGGGTTTGGTGATATATAATTTCAATGTGTGTTTTTCTAATAGATCCCCTATTCCAAACCATGGAGATTAGTTTGGGTGGTTTTCATTCATAATTTTACCTAGCCACAATCCATTCCCCGGGAATAAATTAAAGTTTACATGGTAAAATAATAGATAATCAATGTTGAAATTTCATAGAGAATCAAATAAAGTATATCCTCTATATTTTTAGAATCTGGTTGTTGAATTTTTTATATTCTAATAAGGTAGAATAAAAAATCATATTGAAAATTGGTGGAATTTATTTTAGAAATAATAAAGGTAATGAAAATTAAAGAGTTAACCATGCCAAAATGAATGATATTGTACAATAATTTAATTTCATGATATAAATAGGAAGAGAGACATGAGATATAATTCTAAATATATAATGGATCTCATTAAAGTGAGGATACAGGTGATAAAGTGTGACTAGTGATTTTTTATGATGTTTACAAGATGAGAGGGGAAGTCTTATCAGAGTTTTCTCATAGAAAATGATTTTGTAATGTTATTTAAATGGAAATTACTACATCTTATTTAAATTCTATTCCTTGTGCAATTTGTATCTTTTTCCATTGATTAAAATGATAACACATGATGAGCAGTGTCTTATACCTTTATGGGAGAGAGTGATATTTAAATTTATACATGTTAGTAAACTATATAGTTCAATGTGGCTGATAGAAAATATAATAAAAAAAAGTGAGCATTAGTGTCTCTAGTGAATTGGAACATTATATTGCATTCCCCTTGGAAAATATTATTTGGGTAAACCACGTAAAAACATATATGTACATTATTTTTCAATGTTTCATCTATGATGAAAAGTGAGTGAATTATTCATTATAATTATGGAACAAGACCATAAATGAGGTAAAATTTTAATTGAATCACCATGCTTTAACCTCACCCTCTCTCTTGGTGTAATCCTCGTTGAATACTAACAATAAACATAAATTTATTATTTAGTTATACCTATATGTGATAAAATATTAAATTGATCTAATGAAAAAAATAGTTTTGTATCATGGTAAATAGATAGTATTCCTATTTTTATTACAACTAACAGCTAAACTATTAAACTTTCACAAGTACAATCATACAATTATGAATCCTACCTAATTTTGTTCTCTTTTTATTTTTGATATTTTAACTTTCTTATTTATTTATAAGAAATAAAAATATCAATACTTATCATGTCATATGTACTAGATTAAAATCATTTATGATTTTATAATTCCCTACACAACATTCATCTTATATAATTTAGAAAATAATCATGGATAGATTTCATGCTATGTGACACGGGAAATAATTATCTCCATGAATTTATTCATCTTTTATTTTTCAATAAATATTGATCATATATACTAAAAATTGATTAAAGAAACCCAATAAAAATATATAGGTAGATATTTTCCCCAAAATATGGGTGTCATCTTTAATAAATCCCTTAGGAAATATATTTTATCTTTATATCATTGAACTGTACGACCAAAAATATATTTTTTATATGTTATGAATATCACCAAAAACATTATGGAACTCCCACTGACCTCTTGTAGATATAAGGCTATCATTAATTCATAATTAAACCAACCATCATTATGTCCTAACAAATATCCCATGATTAGTATTATTAATCTAATCTATAAATGGATTTCATTAACTTCTATACCTAATTAGAAATATGTGGTGTCGTTAACCCTTCTGGTTGAATCATATTAACTATTTGATATATTGTAAATTATAGGTTATCATAGATTAGGATATACATTAAGTTATAAGACAATAAAAATGAAATGGATATCATGGATTACAATTGGATTATATATTAATGCGGGATAGTGTAAAAACCCATGTTGTTTCATGTTGTGACACTTGGAGGGTATATTTATTTTAGGTATTGGGATAGTGGACAATCTATGAAATGGAATTCATATCAATAAAATGATGGTTTTGAAAATTTTGGAAAGTGTTCTTTAATATATACCAATTCCAATGAGTTTTTTCTTATGATCAAATGAATGTCCAAATATGGTCAAGAGAAACATGTTTTTTATTTATAGATATATGTCGCTCATTATGATGTAAATATGGATTGGAATTCCATGACATGTGTTTGACATATAAGTTTCATGAATGACTAATGGTTTCATTATGTGGAATGTGTTTTGTAAGGCTTTAATAAAGGTAAGGACCCTTAGATGTGGCATCTTGAAAAGATTCATAACGGTTGTTCCCAAACCTAGATGGTTCAAACAATGACTATGACCTTTGGAATATTTACTGAGGATCACTATTTTTTCTCAAGATTTTGTTACAGAAAATATGATTACTTTGTTACAGACATCCATGAATGATATCATGTTTGGAAGTGTGGTGGAATTGTTTCGTGAGGAAGGGAGGATTCACCTTGTGTAACATATTGGACCCGATTATCACAAAAGTAATTGAAAATAATTGACCACATTACTTGAAGCGCACATCCCTATATTCAAGAGGCTTCCAACTAGTGTCCAGGGTCTATAAGGTTTTGGTTGGGAGACTATACCCTCATGACAAGAGTGGAGTGAAACAGTATAACTGTAAAAACTAAGAAGTGGAAATAATATAATAATCGAAATTTGTAATTATAAACACCATGGTAAAATAAAAATTTCAAATAAGAGCATTTGTCACCATTAAAATTATGATCATGTAATGATTCTAATAAAAATTGGATTTACATGGGATATAAAGGTATCTGAATATACCACCTAACATAAAATAATTAAATAACATCAAAATTATATATAATAGTATCATAATCACAAACTCGGTCAAGTAATACCATGATCCAAGAGAGTATAGTAAAATAAGACATCCAATGTTGGATGCTTCCTTCTATCCCTACATACTTCTATATGGTCTTTTTATGTACCAAGATAAATCTTGAACATGGTTTGCTATATACTTAGTAGGACACCACAAACATTGTATAGTAAAATCAAGCTACTGTATTTAAAATGATCATTTTACATATATAAAATTTAATTCATAAGTATAAATTATAAATGAGTCAGCTCTGGTTCTTAGAAGACACCAGGAAGACACTACCTATATCATCTTAAGCTAATATTTCTCTAAACATGGTACAATATCTTTAATTGTATATATGAATATATAGATATGTACGTATAAAAATGCTATATATGTGTAGTGATGTTCATATCCATATATATATACATCTACAAGATAGGACCTGGGGTATGACTCAGGCATCTATAGATAGTTGTAAAAGTCTCACTAAAAGTTAGGGTCTCCATGTCTAGGGTACATGAATTGTATGGTTACCTATTCCTATATATCCCAATATGGGATCCCATGACAAGTGATCACATTTAATTAGATATTTTATAATCATAAATAAAGTTTAAATTCGGACACCTTTCTCATTTATCACTTTTAATTAGGGACCCCAGGACTGTATTTCACCTGTCATAGGGGATTCTATACTCAAGGATCACAAATAGATGGGGATCTATTTCCAAGAATCAAAAATATAAGGGATGCCATGCTCATAAATTATATTTATATAATAATGCCAAATATAGATTTAATACTAGCCAAAGGTAGAATTAAAAATCATCAACATTTTATTTAATCAACGTCACTACTAATGATTATATGAGGTTCAGGTGAAGTGGTTATACCACTCTCACTCTGTTAATTTCCATAAACCATTCTTTTGGGGGGAAACCAATGACTCATAGAAGGTGGTTTAGCCATACTAATAATGAGTAATCCAATTGTTTATAATTAGATAATCAAAAGTGGCATCAATTTGTAGGGTGGGTGAACTATGAGTATAAATAAGGGTTTATGGGGAAATTCTAACATTACAAACAATTTATTTTAAGTAAATTATTATATTTAATGAAAGACAAGGAAATTATGGCATCCAACATGATGGTGCATGATCCAGACCACCTCAAATATAATGAAATTTTACCAGAACTCCTACAATTTCTTAATATCTCTATTCTTAACTATTTTCATCAATTAATATAGGCTAGAATGGAAGAAATCTATGAAATAGAAAAAATACCAAAAATGGGAAATTATATAATAATAAAATAGGGATGAAGATGGTAATATAAATGAATAATAAAATTTAATAGATTTAATCTCTTACCCATATGCATCCAACTTGGTAGAAAATTTTGAAATTGGAGGTTAGATGAAATTGGAGGTCAAATGAAATTAGAGGCTCAAATCCAAATGAATAAGGGCTGAACAAGCTCCAACATGTCCAAATGTTGGAGAAAATAATAGGGAAATAGGGGTTTTGATGTTGTATTGTGAAAAATGGTGGAATGTCTTTTTACCATATTTTTTAAAGGGATGAATGTTTTAGATGAATGGTTTTCCAAACCAGGCACCTAATCGTGATATTATACTAGTTATGTGGCACTAAGGGTGTGTCCTTGGGGGTTTTGGGTTCAAAAAACCCATGCAGCCCCCTATAGCCCACTAGATCACCATGTATAGTTTTGTTGTAATGACCCCAACCATAATAGCAAAGATCCAGTGCCTTACGTTTTTTCCTTGGTATAATAAACTAGTAAGTTACATCCCAAATGATTGAATAGTTTCGTATCATTGTAAAAACCAGTCACAAACATATGTTTTACATTACAACATGATAGGAAAAAACATAGAAACTCTATTTGAAACATCCATAAACTCTTAAATTATAACTGGATATCATTCATAACAAACACCATTGCATCCTTGGAAAAAATAAATCATTAGTAAGGGGTGAACTTAGATGATCAGTAATGGTAAAAAAATATAGGGTAAAATAACATAAATAAACATAAACAATAAGGAATGATGAATTAATAAAAACACATTCCATTAAAACATAATTTTGGGAATAATATGGTAGGAATAAAATATAAATAACAAATCCATTATAAATAATCACACAATAATAAAACTCCAAAAAGGATATTATACTAGTAAAGTAATCACATGGATTATAAATTACTAATATCATAATTGGTTAATACATATTTAGAAATACCTTATACATATTGTCTTTGCCTCGACCCAAACATTTGAAAACAAATAGGTTAGGGCTCGCCCAAATCCCAATGTGTTTTTTCTCATGATACCTTCTAATTAATAAAGGGGATATAAGGGGACCCTACCATAACGTACTATGTCTGATGAATTTCTCATATGAATGGATTAAATCATAAAAAATATAGTAAATTTAATTAACTTTCCCTAATAAGTAAACATAATTTATAACCATTATAACTAATACGGTGAATGGTATCAAGATATTACATCCACATTCAAACAAATCATATACCTTTTAATAAAATATGGTAGATAATATCATAGAATTTCAGTACAAATAAATCAAAATATTAAATAGTGGGTGTTTAAATAGGGGAAAATACTTTAATAAAATCATTAAGGCATGATTCATAGAAATACAATTTTTACACTACAAAGAATTTTTATTTTGGAAAAATAATTTTTATTTGTTATTAAATCATATTACAGACGTGTATATCCTATAAAATAAAATATAAGGTCAATGAAATTATTTTTTCGGCATACATGATTTCCAACGGAATAAAAAAAATTAAAAATGGTTTGTAAAAAATTTAAAAATATGCATCCTCAGTTCCTTTTAAGAGAAAATATAAATGAGTATTTAAAATTAAAAAAGTCATAATTGTTTTAAAAAAAATATAAATGAAAGAAGATTATTATTAATGACAAGAAGAGTGATTTTATAAAAATAATGGTGACATAGAAAATACGGTGGATGGTACATGAATATGGGTAATAATTTGGGATGTTCCCTTTAATCGAGCTTACTTATCAGAAAGAAATGAGAAAAAACCTTATAAAACACGTTTTTAACCATCAAATAAAAAAATTGATATATATATATATATGGAACATAAAAATAGAATTTTGGAGGATTAAATAATAGTAATTAATAATTACATCAGGGTGAAGAGATATATTTCAAAACCCAAAGGAAAAAATGGAGGGTCAGGAAAAAACTCATACCACTTTGTAATCAATTAAATCATAAGACCCCAAAATTAATAATAATAAAATGATACTTTAAATACAATGAAGATAAAGGTATTAATGATATTTATTTTTAAATTTCTGTATATATACACCAAAAATATGAAATATGTGGTGAATAAGGTAAATCTCACAAAAATAAAAGTGAGATGTGAAACCCCTTACCTTATGCCCAAATTTGTTTTTCAATTTTACTTAATTTCCACGATAATGAAATTAGAGTCATTAATAATTTAATTTGGAACAACATAAATATTTATTTTATTTATAACAATTTTATTAAGTTCATTTATTCACTTTTTTATGAGTTATAATATTCAATTTCATTGTTCGGGAGTGTTTTTTTTTGTTGTTTTCATCATTGGTTCACTTGTATACATGTACGAAAGAACATATAAAATGGAAATAGTTCATTAGAATTAAAATAATATGTAATTAAGGAACATAAAGGATATTTAATGGCATTATATTTATCTTACTCTATATATGTGGATTATTCATTAGATAAAGTGTTAATGATAGCCATTTAGATTATATTGGAATTGTTTTGATCATCACAAACTAGTTTTGTCTTATGAATTAATATTATGTATATTTCTTAGTTTCAAAATATTATATAATTTTTAATACATTTATTAAATATTTTTATAAACAGAAAAATTGTTTTATGAAAATCCATTAAGGTGGAATTGAAAAAATAAAACTTTTCTTCCATAAAGGTGGTAAATTAGCAACGTAGGGACAATATTTTAATTTTATGAAGAAAAGATGAAGAGAATATAATAGATTATTGATAAACCCTTATCATAAAAACATATAATTATATAAAAGATAATAGAGTTATAATTCCACATTTTTATATGGTGTTGAGTTATGGATAAGAAAATAAATTGAAAAAAATGGAAGGGGGTCTACCTCTTGAACTCTACTCCTTGAGAACCTCCATAATGAACATTGAAGTTTTCTTTTGGGGATAACATCAAGACCAGAATGTGGGGCATTGGTTTCATAGAGGTATTTGGTCTAAATTGATTATGATTCAAGGCTTTGGAGGTGTGAATATAAGGTGTTGTATTTATAGTTTCGGAGAGGGGTTTTTTATTATTTAATTAATTTGTTTGTTATTTTGGATCAAAACTCTTAATATTGTCAGTTCTTTTGATTAAATACACAAATTAGTGCATTTGATTTTGATAAAATGAGTTATTACCTCATATATACATCATCAATGACTCAATAATTCATTAATATAATTATAATGCTAAATACCGTAAATTATCAACTGTTAACCAAAATTTCTATTGTTTTATAAAAAACCAAAAAACTAACCCTAACCATTTTTTGACATGTAAAATTTAGAAATGGAATTCATATTATGAAATTAATTATCCAAATATAAAAATATAAATTTAAAATTAAATATTCATATACATAGAAAATATAGATTTTAACATTACAACAAATTTTATAACACACTAAAAATTAATTAATGCCGCATAAAATTATTTTATAATAACAATACCAAAAAAATATAAATTCATGAATATATTTTCTGAAAATAAATTTTATTTTAAATCAATATATTAATTATAAAATGGTAAATAAACATTTATGTTTCACAAAAATACCATCACTTGATTTATCCTTTTCAAAACATTTATATACTTTTTCAAAGATATAAGTATATCATATTTTAATATATAAGAATCCTAAATTTTATTTATTCTTTCAGAGGTGAGGATACAATTCTATTGGATGGATTTCTATTCCTAATGGTCACATTACTATTCCAATGGTCAAATTTAATAGTATATTATGGTTTAAAACTCGGTGTTGTGTAAAACATAAAACTACAAAAGATATAGAATTTTGAAAGAGACTTACCATATAATATTAGGGTGTTATATTCTCCCCACCTTCATAAAATTTCTTCATTTAAATTTCTAGAATTTCACCTCATAAAAATATTTGGGTAGTTATTTATCATAATATAATCTGGTTTCTAAGTCACCTCTTTAATTTTAATATTTTTCGAATGTACATTTACTGGTTGAGTTGTTTGATTCCTCAATACATATTATTTGTCATTCAAAATCTAGATTATATCTTCAGAGTAAGATAAATCAGGTATTAATTCTATTCCTTTCAATGTAAGTCCATGTGTTGGGTTGGGAATGTACTTCCTTAATAATGATATGTGGAATACATTGTATACATTATAACTCTGAAGTGGAATCACCAAATGATAATCCCCTACTCCAATTTATTCTAGGATTTTCAAAGTTCCATTGTACCAAGGGCTCAATTTCCCTTTCCTCCAAGATCATATAAAACCCTTCCATGGAGATACCCTCAAGCATAAATGATCTTTCATATAAAACTATAGATCATTTATCCAGTTGCCTGTTTAATTATTTTTACTACTTTGAGTTGCACTAATATGGGTTTTAATAGTCTTTACCTTTATTGTTGTTTTATCCATAATCTATTGGCCTAAAATCTTCAATTCATCAACATCATCCAAACATGTTGGAGTATGAAATATCATTCCATATAATGCATCATATGGTTCCATTAAAATACCACAATGGAAACAATTATTATTGAAAAACATTACAAAAGGAAAATACTGGCCATATATACCTTGAATGTCATGCGAATAAGATCTCAACATGTCTTCTAATGTTTCAATTTTCTTTTCGGACTGTCAACCCATTTGAGGATGATAAGAAGCACTCAAATGAATCATAGTGTCTAAATATTTCTAAATGAATTTCCATAATTTCAATTTAAATCTTGTATTACACTCATAAAAAATTGAAATAGGTTCTCTATGAAGTATTACAACTTAATTAACATAGATTAATGCAAGGAACTCTAGTAGAAAATCCTCCCTTATAGTGAGGAAAAATTATGATTTGTTAGGTTGGTAAAAAATTACCCATATTAAATCATTTATGGAGTATTTGGTAATCTATTGAAGAAATCCATAGTAATTTCGTCTCATTTTCCATATCAAAATAGGCCTAGGATACATGAATCCTCTTTAATTTTGTAATTCATTCTTCACATGTTGAAAAACTAAACATCATGATACATAATCCGCAATTTCACACATCATTTTATCCCTCCATAAATTTTCATTAAAATATTTGTACATCCTAGTGCTATTTGGGTGTATAGAGAAAATCTAATTATGCTCATCATCCAATAATTCCCTTTTTATCTCGAGTGTAGAGGTAATAAAAAACTTATTCCCTAATTTTAAAATTACATCTTCAAATAAAATGTCTAAAAGTTTATCATTATTCATATATTTAATTTTCATTATAAACTTATCATCCTTATACTAATGAATTTAAATTAGTTATAATAAATATGTTTTTGAAACCATTTGAAAAAGTAGTCTTGTTCCACCTTCCATGAAAATTAATATATCTATAGTTACAAGATCCATGTACACATGATCCTTATCAATAATAATTTTAATTTTAACTCCTTGATCCTTACTTCAATATGAATGTTCTACCTAATTCTCCTTCCTTGGGTGTTATTGTATTGACCAATCATAATCCATGAGTATCTCATGCCACCGCCTGTGTATTATGTTGAATTATTTCTATGAGAATATACATTTCAAACTCTTGAGATCTATATATATCTCACATATTTGAATTTAGAGATAGTGTCTCCATATTTTCAGAGGAAATATTTTTTGTACTAACTCAAGATCATGAGTTTGATATTTTTGTTCAACATTTTCGAATCCCTTGAGGCATAGGCAATAACTCTATCATTATTCATAAGGAAAAAACTAATTGTTTTTTTATTAATCACACTAAAACGCAAATCCACTATTACATGATGGTACATTCATGATAGAAACATTCACAAATATTTTCATAAATACATAAATTCGTTATTCACATTCATTTGTTCCAAATAAATTTAACCCCTTTATGAGTAAGTTTGGATAACGGGTTAACTAATCGGGAAACATTATTAATGAAGAACTGATAGTAACCATATAGAACAATGAGACTATATACATTGGATATTTTCATTAGTGTAGGTAATTCAAAAAATTCATTTTTCTCCACAAGATCAATGTAGAGTACATCCTTAAACATATTATGGCTATGAAAATAAACCATTTGAAGACAAAATCAATGTTTGGTAAATATAGCATATAACTATTTTATTTTATTAAAGTTTAGAATAATTTACAAGTGGTTATCATAGTTCTCATATAGTTTTGAATATATAAAGATATCATCAATAAATACAACAAAAAACTCATCAGGATAACCCTTGAACACACTTTTCATTTTAACCATAAAAATAGAGGGTCCATTAGTCAGTCCAAATGGCACTAGTTTAAACATTTAATGTCTATTCCTTGATGGAAATGTTATCTTTTTAATATATTCCTTCTTCAGACATAATTAATGATATCCATATTGAAGGTAGATCTTTAAAATATATCAATCTATATGAATTTTATCAATTAAATCATCAATGCGAGGTAGATGAAGAAAGTTTACTATTATAATAGAATTTATTTTAAATAGTCAATGCAATTCCTCATAGATATATCATTTCTGTTAAAAAACTCATCAGGGGATCCCCATGTAGGAAAACTAGGGTGAATAAATCCCATATTACTCAACTCCTCTAGTTGTTTCTTTAGATCCAATCATTTTATAGTGCCCATTCTATAGCGAGTCTTTGATATAGTCTTTTCTTCAGAGATTCAAATAATAGAGAACTCAACCTCCCTCTATGGATTATGTCCTAGTAAATTATATTTAAATACAACAATTTAATCTTTTAAAATACATTCATCCACATTTTTTATATTACTTTCCTCGTCTATAGATGATTTTTTCTCGTCCTCTCAATGAATTGCATTCAGTAGAGCTAATGGTGGTGGACATAAAAAAGAATAAGATGTTGATGATTCTACTCTAAAGACAAGGTATTCTACATCTTCATTACAAATCTCAATTTCCTACCTCTTTCAATAATTATTTTCCTCATAGTTTGAAATTAAATCCGTACCAATAATTTTATCGAATTAAACCATATGTATTATTATAAGTTCAACAACTAAATTATGTTTATATGCAAGAAAGGGTAAAAACCAACACATTTTTCTTTTAATGAGAATACCCTTAGTAGGTTTGATTGATAACTCCCTTATTAAATTAAAATGGAAATGTCTAATGTTCCTAGAAATCTAGGTAGATATAGAAGTGTTTGATAATGTAGAATCGAATATAGAATTAGCAAAAATTGAAACTAGACTAATGTACATGCAACCATATCCTTTGTATTGTCATCTATAGTTGTTCTGATTGCATATGCTTTTCTTTCCTCTCATGGACCTTTATAAGGAATGTTTCCTTGATGTTCTATATAGTCTTTTTCACATTGTTATATCACCTTAAATTGTAGATTTAATCATTGGTAACTGCTTTCATTCCCTTTATATCATGACCATGATTCCCATTAAGACCACATTTGAATCAGACTCATTTCATTTTAAGTAGGCACTAGTGTTTTTTCAAGAAGTATCGCACATTGAAAAAAAAAACATTTTCCTTCCCTTTATCCATTAATTGATCTCCTAACCTCTTCTTATATTTCATTCCCATAAAGTCATAAAACTTATAGAATTATTTATGTATCTTGATAACACATGATAATATATCTTCATATTATGAGAAGGATTGAGAGACCAGTACTTTTCGGAGTAATGGGTTTAACCCCTAAAAGAATCAATCAATCTTTATCTTTGGATTTTATATGTAATACCAAGAATTCCTTGATAACCTTGTAAATGTTTCATGGTTATTGGAAATGTTTCATCCTCTTTTGGCCTCAGAAAAACGAATTTTCTGAAAATAAATGCTCTCTATTTAGAAGGAAAATATTCTTCCATGAAAAAATCATTAATATCCCTCTATTTGATATTCAAAAACTCTTTCCCATAATTTGTGTTTTTAATCATACCATCATTGATCAATATCTCATGAGAGAAGACAATCATCCATCATAACCTTATCTCTTTCATTACTTCCAAAAATAGAAATATAGTATCTATGGAACATGTCCATTGCTCATATAAAAATTAATTTATAGTCCCATTGAATAATTGAAGTTGTTTTAACATGAAGTTATCTTTCATTTTTACACCACATTATAGATTATAAATCTCCATGAGAGTAATGTTACTAGTCATAACATAAGCCTATCATCCATGTATAGTTATAATTTTCTGAGTTAATGTTTCATCTCCTCCCGCAACATCATTATTTTGTATAGGCGGGTAGTCCCTACAATGAATTTGTCAATTGAAACACTTTTCATTCCTTTCACTATGCAACATATCTAAAAAATGCAAGAAATAAATTAGGTTATAAATCATAATGATTAATTGAGAACTATAAAAATAATTAAAATAAATTGTAAATTTTTGCACGACTAATTTCATAATCATAAAAAAGTTTTCTTTTGGGGAAAGTATAAATTTAAATCATTATTAATGTTTTATAAATAAAATGTGAATTATCCTATGAATATCACCTAGGAGTGTCAAAATAGGTGCCTGGTAAGTCTCGTTATCATGTACTACGTTTTTTCGTGTCAAGACTAACACACCTTGTCAGCATTTTTACCACTAGGTATATCTGTTCCAGAGCCATGTCTAATTGTGGTATCTAGACAGAGATGTATGTCTATGAAGACCCACATAATCTCTACCTTACCATAATTCTAGTATGATCTCCTATTCTTATCCTCATATTCTATTATGTGGTTATGTTCCCTAATCTTTTTTTCTAAATCTAGTTTCAAAGGTTTCTACTTAACTTCATCTAATACCAACTGTAAGCACACCAAACTCATTTTCTTAGAGATGGTGCCTTAATTTTTTACATTAATATGATAAACAAGAAAGTATCATATTTTAGGACTGAATAGGTTATTATAATTGAATAAAATAGATAAAAAATAATTTTTTATAGTAAAACATTTTATATATACTCCATTGAAAATATCCATAAACTTATAGATTATCCCTACAAGTCATTCATAATATACATCCTTACATCCTGGGAAAAAATAAAACATAATAAATGGGTGATATTAGATGATTAGTAATGGTACATAATATAGAAGAATATAATATTGATAAACATATATAATATAGAGAGGAGAATAACTAATATTACATTCCATTAAAACATAATCACGAGGATAATATTTCATGAATAAAAGATGAATAAATAATTCCATATAAAAAATCCATTGAGAGTGAAACTAGACCACAATTACTATTATAGTTCAATAATCAGAGTGATTATCAATTACCAACATCATAATGATGGAATTCATAATACTGGATATCTAAAACATATCATCTAGGCCTCAACTTGGACATCTGAAAATAAATGGGTAAGGCCTCGGTGAAATCCCAATAGTGTTAATCTCATGAGACCTACTAATGCATTTAGGGTCTTTAACAGGCCCCTCCCACAACATACTAAGTCCAATGAATTCCTCATATGAATGGGTGAAAAAATAAATAACATATATGAAATGTAAATATCATTCCCCAATCACTAAACAAAATCCCTAACCATTCTGAGTAATATGGTGAATGGTATCAAGATATCACAACCAAAATCAAACTGATCGAAAACCATTTAATATATTTTTATAGATTATATCATAAATGTTCAGTATCCATTAATAATAATATTCATAATAAGTTATTTAAATAGATGAAAAATTTATAATAAAATCATTATATAATTTTTATTGGGAATACCATTTTTTCTTTACAAAGAAGTGTAATTTTGGAAAAAGCCTTTTTATTTTGTCATAAAATCATATTGTAATAATGTATATCCTAGTAATGAAAAGGGAGGGATAATGAAATTATTTTTTAGGAATAAATTATTTCCAACTAAATTTAAAACATTTAAAAATAGTTTTTAATAAATTTTAGAAATGGTCTACTTTATTGTGGATTAAGGGAAAATATAAAAGTGTCGTTAAAATAGAAAAATTGAAAATTGATTGTATATAAAAGGGAATAAATAATAGATATTTTTCGTCATAATTATAGTTATTCTAGAAAAATAATGGTATGTTAAAACATAATATGGATGGTACTTAATAATGGGAAAGAAATTTGGACGTTTCCTTTTAATCGGGCTTGCTTGTGAGGATAAATTGAGAAATGAACCTTATAGGGTGTCAATGAATGTCATTTTAGATGGAAAATAAATTGGAATGATATTTTGAAAACATTTATTAATGAAATTATCCTTTCTTCATTTTAAAGGGATCTTTAAAAAGTAAATACCTTTTCAAAACCATTTTCTTGAAAATAAACATGAAATACTATAATGAAATATTTGAATACCTTTTGGAATCCTTTTTCCGTAAAAACAAATGAAAAGTGCTTGAAATTATTTTAAAAATAATTCATTTAAAAATTAGTTGCAAACTTATAAATAAGTAATTAATATCATCTAAAAACCATTTCTTTGAAAATACATTAAAAACATATAAATAAAACTTTATAATTTTTAAAATACCTTTGTAAACAGAAAACATTTTTGAGAACCTATTTATTTAAAAATTTGTTTGAAAACTAATAAAGGAATATTTGAAAACAATAAAACATTTTTAAAATCATTTTACATTAAAAATTATCTTAAATATGATTTTATTTTTTTAAACATGATATTTTAAATAAAACAAATTTTTGAACAAGGATATAAATATTCTCATATTTTTCTAAAAAAAAATTTCTTAAATCTGTTAGGTACCAAAGAGTGGTAAAATGGTACTAGTACAAGAATATATCTTTAATAAATATAGGGTAATAAATAATAATGTTCTTGAGTTATTTATCATATGATTTCATCAATGTATGGATAATAATAAACAATCTTGGTAACCAATGAGATTGTTTAAACAAAAATTTTATCACTTGGTAACTCTAAATCACACATCTCATGGAAGAAAATGAAATTACATGAAACGTTAAATATATTTAAATAAAGGATAATCAAGTAATAACATGTCAAATACAGTATAAAATATTTCTATAAAACATATGTGCATAACATGGAATGTATCTCAAATAAGGGAAATTGAGACAAAATTATTTTACTGATTCTGTGACTTTTGAAACATAAATCTCATGAAAGAATGATCCTAGAATGGATATGTAAATACCCAAAAATATAAGTATAAGAATCATATAACACATCCATCGGTAGTATACACACCACTAAAAAGTAATTGGTGGTGAATAAAACATGTATCTCATATAAATAAGAAGTGAGATGAAATCCCCTTACCTTGTGTCTATACACTCATCATAATCTTTCAAACCTCCACTTAATCGGGTGACTCATTTTGGAATATTCCAAAAATATTCCACGGTTTTCCTTTTTCCAATGTAGATAATTCTAGGGGGAATGTATGGATTTTGGTATGTTTATTGGGTAGATATTTCATGATCCTATTATTTTTAGAGGTGTGAAGAAGTGGGAGAGGTGGTGTCTATTTATAGTGAAAAAAGGACTCACTTGAAAATTTATAAAACATGTTAGGTGTATACATGGTATTACCTACAAAAGTCATACCAAACCAACATAAATCAATATTGGAAGGGTTATGGACGTTATTTTTCTATACTATGGGTTTTGGACAAGTGTATTAGTCATTTGGCCCCTGAGAGGAAGGTTTAGTCCCTAATAAATCTAAATTTGACCTTAATCACTGTGATTTATTTTAATCATTTATACTAATATTTTTTGTCAAAAATTAATTTTAACTAATTAGATCAAAAATATAATAACTATTACAATATATTTTATTATTTTTATAAATTCCATTCATATAAGAGGAAAAAATAACATTAATACTAATTTTATAGACATGACGAAATTATGGTTTTTTATGTAGAAAGATGTTCTAAATTTTATTATGTTTTTATATTCAATTATAATGTGAAATTGATTATAATGACCTATATAGTATTAATATAAGTTTAATTGATATGATTTTACCTTAAAATGAATGTAAAGAATATGTTAAAATTAATATATATTTAAACAAAAAGGATGTTTTTAACTACAAAGTAGTATTTTTCACTATTCATCAAAAATGATGTTTCATAGAAAAATTCCAAAAATTCACCCTAGTAAAATTTGGGCATTATAAATTCAAAAGTTATGTTTATTTTATCAAAATAAATTTCTACATGTCTCTAAAATTTATTTTATTTTTTATAGAAGGATATGAATTGTAGTTCATAGTAATTTAAAACATATAAGGACATTAAAAAAATTATATCTTCCATTATCAAAATGATTTATTTCTATAAAAAATTATAAAAATTAGTAAAAAGTAGTTATTATTATTCATATAACTATCTTTAACATCTTGGATAAAATTATATCATTTAAATATTATAATATAATGATTCTTCATAGAAACTCAATGTTGTTTGTAACGTACACTAAGTCGGTGTTTTGGGTAGCACAAACCAAGTTGGTAATGTGTGTCACACATGAAAAGTCAGATCCTTTTGAATGTAATGTTTTAATTAGTGGATATATATATAAATGACTATTTATAGTGTCACACGAAATGAAAAATATCAAAAATATAAATCAATTTGAAAAACAATTGACAAAATCTCTTGGTGTTACATTCTACCCCCTTAAATCTAATTTTTCCCTAAAAAGTTTCCTCTGTGAACCAATATTTAATTTTTAAAGTTTCATTCATTGAAACCAACATCTTACAAATTGATACTGAAACTTTTGTTAAATATGGAAAAGTGGAACCAAAATGGTTACCTAAAGTAACATATAAATAGTATTCCACATAGGAGTACATAGGTTGGGTGTAAATACTAGACATAGAGGAAAATAATAAATATTTATAGGGAGTGATTTTGTTCATCAGTAATAAACAATTGATTGATCAAATAAATTTTAAGGGCATCAAATTCATAAATCAGTGGTGATTTAATATTACATAGGCTCAACAAAATTATGGTATTAGGATAACATATTTTCTCTTTTTCATTAACCTAATGTTGAGTAATTATTTTTTTGACTAAGAATATAAGGAAATATATGTACATTAAATATTAATATAAACAAAATTTACTTATTTAATTGTGATTTTATAAATTTTTAATTCAAACATTACTTCAAGAAATGGATGGCAAGAAATTAACATTGATGCCTGGAGTGCTAAAATACAATTTTAGAATACATTAATGCCCATAAAAGAATGAAAAGTATAATAATTTTTCTCTAACTATTCATAAAAATAAACATAGTTAACATATTGATATGAAAAAAAGTTACACTACTATTTAATCATAAATAATTATTCATAAAAAATGATTATACATTAACAGTGACATCACATAGTCGAGTGGTAGGCATGAAACCCTTATCGTCCATCAGTTATGGGTTCAAGACTAGCAGGCTTGTCAGACTTGACAAGTTTTCAACCATCATACATGATTCCCTTTGTTAAAACCATACTAATATATTTTCAGAATTATGATGGATATCCATGAAATAAGTTTAATCAATAAATAGCCTTTTAACCAAGGTTTTCAATACAATCTCAATTCATAAATACATCCTATGAAGTTTAACACAACATTTTAATGAATGGATAAACTTATTACCCTTCTTAAAGGTGAAAATAAAAATACTTCAAGTTAAATCCACAAAATAATCTTCACATTGGTTCCCACATATAGCACAAATTACCACTTTGTTGTCACATTACAAACATATGAATAACCTAATTATATATTCCCCTTAATCATAGTAATAACCATAATTACCATAAATAATTTTGGAAATCATGCATGATTCTTATTACATTGATTACTGGATATATTATTTATTTCTTATAAGTCATAAAATTCATCTTTGATGACATAATCAATTTTTTTCAATAATCAGTTTCAGTGTAATCTATACCGTCCAATTAACTATTTTTTATCCAACCTATTATTATCCAAATATCATTATCTCAATTTCCGTCATTAATTAAGGGTTACATTCACTTAATCAGTATATCAAATTCCCATGAAACTAATTTTCTATGTATTATCTCCATTTAACTTTTACTTTTAAATCTTTATTGAAAACTTATACTAAAAATACATATACATTTCATGATTCATGTAACATAATCATTGAATTCCAAAACATAAATAGGTCATTAATATAATATTATTATTAAACCATTACTCGGGCTTCATCAACTTCCTCCTTAATACCATTTCCCTAGAATATGAAATAGGAATCATGCATTAAGGTTCCTAGAACTCAATAGAATCATTGTTGTTTTGATCAGTATAAAAATTAATGGAAGAACAACACATACCATTCGCAAGCCATTTGTGGTCTCATTATCATTAGAAATATAATTAAAAATTATACCACCTTACTAATTTTCATTATGATATTTTAATATGGGAAATATATTAACATAATGTGCATACATTATAAATATGAAACATTCAAGGTTAACCATGTTACTTCTAGTTCCCTCCATTGATTCAAAACATAACACATATAGTGATAAACACATATCAAATTAGAAAGCCACAGAATCATGAAAAATTACATATAGGATTTCTAAATCATGACACCTAACTTTTAATCAAAAACACCATAAGATTATCCCAGGTTATCAGAAGTAATCTTCAATTTAAATCCATCATAATGCTTCGTGAAGAGTTTTTAAAATTGGAAAGTATATCCCCTATGAGTGTCAAACCGGGTGTGAAACAAGGCTCATTGTCATGTACTGGATTACCCTGAGTCGGACCTAAAACATCTTGTCAGATTTGTTACCCAAGGTGAATTTTTTCTAGATCCACATTCACAGATATTATATAGACATTAATTTATTTCAATAATTCCACACACTCTATCCTTTACCAAAATTAAAAGACATTTCCTTAAATGTTATCTTATCCTTATACTTATCCTTAGAGACATCTGTAGACAGGTCCTTAGAAATATATATAGGGATCTCACTAAGGTTTTATCATCATAGTTTCAAAATTCTAACAATACATTTCCATTAATACCAATTATAGTGAAATATGCTTTACATATATGGATATTACTTCATTTTTTATAAATATCTAGTCCATTGCAAAAATACATTCCAAGGGACCGTAATAGATTAGTGACTTTGGAAACATGGTAAAAATATTATATCATGGTAGAAGATCATCACCATTTCCCATAAATATGTCCATCTTTATTACTTATACGTAACACCATTCTTCCTAACATAGGGAAAGGAAACATAAGAAATGGGTGAGATCATATTCTTAGTAAGGGAAAATAAAGGAAACATGTAAGTATAACATGAAACAAAGGGCATGGAAATTGAGAATAAAATTTGAAGATCATACCCTTTATGTTAAATATCATAATAAATATTTATGTTTATTATCAAATATATAATAAGAGAATAAAAATCATAAATCATGAACAAATAAAATAGGAATAAGAAATTGAATTTTTGTCATGCATATTGGTTTATAACTTTTTGAACAGGTATAATTCTATATAATATCACTCATTAAGTTTAGTACATGAAATTAGTCCCACACATAAACATATGGACATGAAACCATATCCATTAATAACATTGATAACATGTAATCATTTTCACACATAAACTTTTGGACATGAAACTAGGTTTATACATAACTTTGTGAACATGTAATCTAGTTAATTCATAAATTGTGAACATGTAATCAGGTTCACACATAACCAGGTTGAAATGAAACTGGGTAAATACACAAAACTATGAACATGTAATAAGGTTCACTAATAACATTGTGAAAATGTAATTAGGATCACACAAAAACTTATTGAGATGCAACTGGTTTCATGCATAATAATATGAATATTTAATAAAGCTCACTCATAACATTATGAACATATAATCAGGTTTATTCATAAACATGGGGACATGAAACCATATAAATGCATAACATTTTGAACAAATAATAAGGTTCACTAATAACATAGTGAATATTTTATAAGGATAACACAAAAACTTATGGAGATGAAACAATGTCCATGCATAACATTGTGAACATGTAAAAAGGTTCTCTAAAAACATTATATTCATATAATCAGGTTCACATATAAAATTTATAATATGAATCATCCATAATTACCCAATGCATTTTAGGGAGATATATGTACCACACATCTCATAATATAATTACTCATACATGTTCTACAATATAATAAAATTTCATCAGATCATGACCAATAAAATGTGATGAGTTTTATAAACATCAAATCATAACACATGAAATGAAATGGGAATTGTTAAAATTTCCTCACATCATAACATATAAAAAATAAATAGGTTTAATAATCATTTCATTAAATTATAAACCCTGAAAATTATCTGTTTTAAAATGAATATAACTCATGGAATAGAAATCGGATTCATAGACATTGTTGCATCAAAACATAAACCATTCAAGAAATAATTTTAATGGAACCTTTGGATAATTTCATAAAAGGGAATTACTAAGAATACAATATTTCCCCTTATATGGAAAATAAATTGTAAAGATATTTTGTTAAAATTTCAAAATGAAATTTTCCTTTCTTATTTGTAAAATCCTCTTTAAATCCTAAAAACATTTGAAAACCATTTTCATGAAAACAGACATGAATGTTTATAAAGATTTATTTAATGACCTTTTGAAATCCTTTTTCTTTAAAAACCTATGAAAAGATCTTTGAAATAATTGAGAAAACATTTATTTGAAAATAAAATAAAAAATAATAAAAAAGTATGGATAATATTTAACATTCTTTTTTAAACATAAAACATTTTTGAAATCCTATATCATTAAAATTATTATTGAAAACTTATTTAGGATAGTTTGAAAGCCATAAAAAAAATTTAAACAGTTTCCCCATGAAAATGATCTATATATATCATTTCAAAACATTTTTTAAAAATTTCTTTTACAAATAAAAAAAATTGTCTGAAGAGAGTAATACTGTTATATTTTTCTGAAAAACATTTTCTTTATTATACTTTGTAATACAGAGTGGGAAAATGGTACTAATACATGTATATATATTGAATAAACTTTGTGGAACAAAACCCATGACTGTTATTGAAATATGGAGCATAATATTTCACCAAATGACGCATAATCCTAGACAATCTCAATAAAAGATAATATTGTTTCAATAAACATCTTATCAATTGGTAACGTTAATCACACTCTTCGTGTAAGAAAATAAAATTACTTGAATCATAAAATATATTTTAAGGAAGGTGAATCATAATATTACATATCAAATATAGTATATAAAACTTATATAAAAATATAAATTCATAAAATGTCATGTGTCTAAAAAAATGAAAATTGAGATGAAATTATTTTACCGATTTGGTGACTTTTGAAACACAAATCTCATGAAAGAATGATAATATAATGGATAATTAAATACATTTAAATTTAATTATAAGAATCATATAATACATCGATGGTAATTATACACACTACTCGAAATTAATGTGTGGTTAATGAATCATGTATCTCCTAAAAATATAAAGAGAGATGAAACCCCCTTACCTTGTGTCTTTACTCACGTTGTACTATTTAAAACGTCAACTTAATCATGTAAATCATTTTGGTTTGTGCCAAAAGGATTCTTTGTATGTATTTCTTCCCACGAAGAGGATTTTGAGAGGAATATAAATATTTTGAGAACTATATTGGTTAGATAATTTTCAAACCTAAGAGGTTTGATACGGGTGAATAAGTGGGAGAGGTTGTGGCATTTTATATGGAAATAAAAGGGCTCAGAATTCTTCAAAACAATTTAAGTGTACACATGTTATTAACTAAAAATGGTCATAAAAAACCAACCTATACCTAAAATGTAAGGTTTATGGATGAAATATAGTCATACAATAGATTTTGGACAAGTATCTAGGTCATTTCCCCCCCTAGGATTATGGATTTTTCACTAAATAAGCTTAATTTAACCATAATCGTTGTTATTAATTTTAATCACTTTTACTAAATTTTTGGTCAAAATTTATGTTGACATTATTAGAATCTAAATATTATAATGAATAAAAGGTTTTATGTATGTTTTTCCAAATTCAATACACATAAGCGAAAAAATTATGATTAATGCTAATCCCGCAGATGGGAAGAAATTATGGGTTTCAAAAGTATAAAGAGGTTTGAAAGTTTATTAAGTTTCTATATTCAATTTCATTGTGAAATTCATTCCAATGAACTAAATAGTTTTCATTTATTTATAATTGATCTAATTTGACTTTAAAATAGATTTAAAATTTAGTTTAACAATAATAATTATTAAAATAAAGAATTTTTTAACTAAAAAGTAGTATTTTTTACTATGTCTCAAAAAAATGGAGTTTCTCAGAAAAATCCCAAAAAATAACCATAAGATAATTCTTTCACTCTAAATTCGAAAATTTTGTTATTTTTACCAAATTAAATTACTATATATATCTAAAATTAATTATATTTTATTTCCTAGAAGGACAGGAAGTATAGTTCATAGGATTTTTATACATATAAGGACATTACCAAAAATTATATTATTCTTTATCAGAATGATTTATTTCTATAAAAACAACATAAAAAATACATGAAAAGTATTTATATATATTTATATCATACTATTTAACAGATAAGATATAATTATATCATTTAAGAAATTATAATAAAATGATTCTTTTTAGAAACATGGTGTTTTGTGTAATGTACACCAAGTCGGCGTTTTGGGTAGCGCAAGCCAAGTCAGTAATGTGTGAAGCATAAGACAAGTCAATGTCATGTGAAAATAATGGTTGAATTTTTGTTTTAATATATATATATAACTATTTCTAGTGTCACGTGATATGAAAGATATACAAAAGATAAATTAATTTGAAAAACTAATACACAAAATATCAAGGTGTTACAAGTATGATTCATTAGATAAAGCATTAATGATAACCATTTAGATTATTTTTGTGTTTTTTCGATCATTACGAACTAGTTTTGTCATATGAATTAATATTATGTATATATAATGGTTCCATAAAATAAACTAAGTTTCAATATCTAGATTAATTTCTAGTTTAACCATAAAAATGGTTTTTTGATCAGACATGAAGGAATAATTGAAAAAATGAGAATTCATCATCCATGAAGGAGGTAAATCAGTAACTCGCAGACGATGATTCAATTGCTAGAATAAAAGTGGAAGAGAATATAATTGATGTTTGATATACAATTATCGTAATAAAATAACATTATATAAAATATAATGGATTTATAATGACACTTTGGTAGTGTTAACTGAGGATAATATAAGAAAAGAAAATAAACTAAAATAAAAAAATGAAAGGGGATTTTACCTCTTGAATTCCTCTCCTTGAGAATATCCTTAAAGAACATTTAAATTGTGTTTTGGGTGAGATAAGAAAGAAAAAAATATGGTGTAGAGGTATAGAAGAGGGATTGGGATTAAATTATCCATGATTTAAGGCATTGGATGTTTGAGGATAAGGGGTGGTGAAGGGTGGTATTTATACAGGAGGAGAGAAGGTGTTTTTTGATTATTTAATTAATTTTTTTATTATTTTGGATCAAACCTATGAATAGATTTGTCTCTTGTGAAAAAATATAGTAACTAGTGAATTTTATTTCGAACCAATTGTTGATTGCCTCATCAATACGTCTTTCATGATTCAATAATTCATATATTTACTTATAATGTTAAATATCGTAAATTCCTGTATTACACTCTTGACCAAAATACCAACTATTTTATAAAAATCCAAAAAAATAACTCTAACCAGATTTCTATGTGTATATATCAAAAATTGAATCCATTTTATGAAAATAATTTTCTATATATGATAAATTTAATTTAAAAAAATCATTATTTACTAAAAAAATATTGATATTAATATTATAACTAATATTATAAGACATTCAAAATATAATTAATGTCTCAAAATATTATCATATAATAATAAGTATATAGAATACTAATTCATGAACCTACTTTATGAAAGTAAATTTTCTTTTAAATCATTGAATTAATTATAAAAATTTAAATATTTTTTTTTCACAAAAATAACAACACATAATTTATCCTTTAAAAACATTTAACTACTTTTATCCAAGATTTAAATATATCCAATTTTTATTTATAAGAAACTCAAATTTTATTTATACTTTCATAGGTGATTTTACTATTCAATTTTTTATATTACTCTTCTTAAGGGCCACATTACTATTCTAATGGTCATATTTATTAGTATATTTTAGTTTTAAACTCAATGTTGTGTGAATAATAAACTATAAATGATGTTAAATTTTAAACGAGACATACCATAAAATTTTGGGGTGTTATAGGTGTGGCCTGAGGGGCATGGATACAAATAACCATGTGCCCCATTGAAGTTAACGGGAACACTGTCATGGTTTAGTCACATAAGGTGCAAAGATAAAACAAACCATGTACCCCTTTATAATTCACTACATCACACACACAGTTTGGTTTCATGGTTAGAACTAACTATGCTCTAACCATAAAAATTAGTATGTATTTTTGTAATACATAGATCCTGGCTTGGAATGTCCCCCATATTCTTTTGAACCACTACATGAATCTTAAAAACAAAAATTTATGAAAAAATAAATTTACTGAAAACAAAAGGGGGCCTTACCTCATCTAAGAAGTTGAGATCTTGTAATATATTATCCTTTAAATAACTCTTCCCCGTGTTTTAAATCTGAGGGTTGTATAGTTTTGTATGAGAATAACTTTAGCCAATGTGCATGTACGTTGGATTCTCTATCATAGGTCTCATCCTATACCCGACCATTCTTCCATAACACCCACAGAAGAGGAATTGACCTACCTCTAGGAGCCTTCATGCACCAATCGATGATTCTAATCGGATACATTTCAAAAGAATCACTCTATTAAAATTTAAAAAAACTAGCATCCAAAGCATGAAACTAGTCTAAAATGTAACATAAAATTGAAGATACATGGAAGACTTCATTCATGGACTGGTACTAATGATTAAGATCTATCTAATAGGCTATTGAGATGATTTTATTCATGATCATGAAAGGATAAACATAAAAATTCAATAACATTCCATGTATCTAAATCCATAAATGAATTAATCTTGGAGAAACTCATAGAATGATCCATTGTCCCAACTCAAACTATAGAGGTTTCTGTTAAACATCGGTATGATATTTCAATCTAGAATTAATAGTAGCTATATGAATCTAGATAAGTTATACCTTCTCTGAATTATCATAAAAAATATAAGGTCTCGGTATCACTAAATCTCCTTACTCTATCCAATATATGGTGAACAACATGCCTACTATATAGGGCCTCATATGGATCCATCTGTATAGTTTCTTATAATTTTTTATTAAAGGAAAACTCTATGAGACATAGTTGTTACTGTCGAGTCCTCTAAAATAAGGGATACATTCTCAAATCATTTCCTCCAGTAATGGAATCTTTTACATGGATTCCCCATCAGTATAGGTTTGAAATGATGTTCTCATAAGAATAAATGTACCAAGGGCCTTCTAAATCCATTTCCATAACTGTTACATAAACTGAGTGTCCTTGTTCGATAAGATTAAAACTAGAACAACATATAGGCTTATAGTCTCAAGAATATAAAGAATCCGAAGATCATATTTTGAGAAGTTCTCTATAAAAGGAAGAATTTGGTAAATATTGTTCCACCAGTAAATGATAACCCATACAACGTCACTACCTTTTTGTGACCTAGGTAACCCTGTCATGATGTACATTGTGGTGTAATCACATTCCCACATTGTGATGGGTAATGGACACAAAATCCTCAGTGACCATTAGTATTCTATCTTCACAAGACTACATGAGAAACATTTGGCGATAAAACCCATTATCAACTTGTTCCTCATTATCCACCATTAATAAAAGTGTAAGTCACTATACACCTTGGTAATGCTAGGATATAGTTCTGAAATGGATGTACGAGACTCTCACATCAACTTCTCCTGTATGTATGCAGGAACCCAGTTTCATACATGAATGTGCAAGACCAAAACCTTATCAACAAACCAACAATGCGGTGGATCCTCCTTAGAATCACTTTATAGTTGGACCACAAATTCAAGACCTTTAAGACACTCAATCTTTATTAATTTTAAAAGGGAAAACTATACAACAAACAATACTAAAATAGGCTGATTACGATACTCCTGAACCTCTAGCTGCATCTCATAAAATAGGGTCATCAACGTCCACTCACTACTAGAATACGGACCACCCTATTTTTTAGTCTTCTATCATAGTGAATATTCAACATCATTTTATTTCTTGTCAATATAAGAAATCTCAATGTATATGTATTATAAATATTCAACCCATCTTCCTCGCAAAAGAATTATGTCATGATTTGGAATTATGTTTTTTAGAATTTTAAGGTCCATGTACACAATAAAATGCTCCCATAATCGATTTTACATCCATAAAATCAATGATTCAACCATACATAATCACTAGAGATCATGAATTGGGTAATTACCCACTTGAGGCCTTAGTTGTTGAGAACTGTATTCTCTAACATGATATACCTTAATAAAAATGCTCCTTGTATAATTCTTGATGCATCCCAATAAAATTTATAACTTCTTCCTATCTCTGAAAAAACAAGGATCAGTGTTGATGTTAGTATCCCATTCTACTTTATAATGTAATCCTCATATGATATGGGACATAATAATTTCACACCCTTCTTAGTCAAGCCCCCTGAGAGGTACGTCTAGGCATGAGAATTTTATAATGAAATGATTATAGTATCCACCACGGCCCTAAACACTCTATATATAAAATATTTTCTTGGGAGGTTCCTAGGAAACTACATCTATCATATTATATATGTTAATAGATACTCCTTCCTCTGAGATGATTTGAACCATGATGTGTACTTTATTGCTATAAAAGATTCATTTTGTGGTCATACCATACATCTAGTTCTCTCTCGGTGTATTCAACATGATTTGAACATGTTTGGAATTATAATGTTGATTATGAGAATAAAGTTTTATAATATCCATAAATACTATAACAAATGATTCCAGATATTAGTGAAAATCCAGATTTATTAGAGCAATGAAATATTTTTTTCACTTCATAAGAGAAAACTAAATTACCAAATGGTTATATTAGAAATATCTTCCATGAAACCCTATATGAGGTATTTATAATATCACAACATGTATTTGATGATATCATGACCTCAAATCAATCTTGCAGAAAACCCAAGCTCCTTAGAGGTGGTCAAATAGGAAATCTATGCAAAGTAGTGGATACAGATTGTTTACCATTAGTTGATTAAAAATCTTGTAATACAAGCCCAATTTGATTTTAACATCCACCATCTTGGAGAAAAGGGAATGTGAACCCTAGACTGATGTTCTAGACTACATAAAACACTTATCCTCTATGTTTTATAACTTCTCCATAATATCTTAAAGCTCTATTGGTGCTATCCTTAACTTCTCCTTAATAGTGAACACCACCTCTCTTACATGGGATAATCCAGAAAATAAATCAAGAATAACCACTTTGAAATGATCCACATTAGGAATAAATTCAATACAATGCATCCCATGATCCCTGATATAGAGACTTGTTATCTTCTTTATCACTCCTCTATTCCCTTATTGATCTGTTCTATCATGATTGTCCTAGAAAACAAATTTTCCCTTATGAATATAGGTTCCACCCCTAGGAAATTTGAATGAAACACTCCAATGATGGAAATCAACATGATCATAGTAATATATCAATCATTCCATTCCAATAATGAGGTAAAAATCCATGAAATTGAGCGAAAATAGGTTTCATACCAAAATTCAACCACCAATCTCAATGGGGAAATATATACATCGGTTTGTGCTCTCATATAAGATCCCCAACGGTGCATCAAGAGTCATCAGACAATAAATGGTATCAACCCCAAGCCCAATACATTCCATAATTATTTTAGATAATAATAATGTAAAGAACCAATGTAAAATAATAAAGATACTAAAATAGAGGCTAATAGAATAGAAACTCATACTGTAGAAGTTCTGGGGCCCTGCTCCTCCAAAGTATATTGTACTGCAAAGGTATGTTCAGAGCCGTGGCTCTTAAATACAACCCAAATACTCTTGGGTATTTTTCTATTCTATAAACACATATATATAAATCCTAGCTACCTCTTACATGACCACATTGTCATCCTGATCAGTCGTTACTACTCCAGTTATGTCCCTAGTGAGGGGATACATTTTTATTCCTGAAGGAAAAGCTGATATAGATCCTCAAAAACTCAGAACATATGTAAAAACACTGCAAAAGAGCTAAAGGTGCACCAACCCACCATAAATTCATAATTAAATGAGATCTATGTTACAATGAGCCTTTTTATTCCTTCGATTTCTCTATTAGTGACACACCATGAAGCTATAATTTGGTATCATCTAACTATTGTTTCCCTTGTATGTAGACTCAATGATATGCTTGTTACTTCCTAAATAACCACTTCCTTATCTCAGAATTGAACCATCATGACTTACAATCATCTTCCCATAGGTTTCTCTTGGAGATGAGTGTTTGATTTACTACATTATAAATGGTGGTCATCCAAAATATATTGACTCGATATTTGATGGAATATATGATCTCATCCGCAAAATAATTCTGTTTTATAAACTTATCACTGATATGTTTCGGTGAAAAGAATGGATGTTCAGTTAAATGGGTTTAATATTCCATCATAGACATGGCACACAACTATAGATGAATAAGTTCCCTATTTACTTCTACTCTCAATATATGTGGAAAGAAGTAATCATTGAGGGATGTCTATAATTATTCCCAGTCCATACCTTAATAAAAACCAGCCTAGGTAATCATTTCCCACTAATTATTTTCATAATCAAGAATAAAATTTGTCATAAGCATGAAACTCCACTTTAGACATATATATATATATATATGTGATAAAATATGAACATCATTTATTCTATCCATGACACTAAATCTATGACTCTTCCATCCCCTAATATAGTAGGCGGATGCTACTGCTAAAATTCTCACAAGTCTTCTATAGTAGGGATTGGTCATCATGCTCCATGAACAAACTGTACTAATAATATAAATGACTCTGGGATCTAACCATTAGAGCCTAGAATTGGAACAATGGGAGGTGCATCATTTGGTTCTACGAGAGGTAACTTTGGTGGCTCAGGGACCACCACATCAAGAGAATGACCATCATCGTGTTATTAGTTCATGACATGAGGTCATTGTTGTGGAATACTTCTAAAAATTCCAAGTGCATCCCTCAAATAAGATTCAACAACAGTAAGGATAAAAAAAATAGAATAATATAGGTATATAGACTTATTATAAAAGAGTCACACCTCTCCCCTACTTCTATGATCAAGTCTATGTGATAAGAAATATAAAAATGGATTACCAGATACACACCCTATTTCCCACTACTTTGGTCAGGTCCGGGTAAAGGTCTCACATCATATATTATTGGTCATAGTATATAAAATTACAATTTCATGTTATCGAAGAAAACCCGGTTACATTTCAATTGTAATCCCTAAATAATAGTAACCATTTTTTTTAATGATTTGAATTCATTTCAGTTTTTAGTGGTTTATAAGTATAGATATATAATTGTTCTATTAGATGAGTCAGCCTCCTAACGTTATAATGGAATATGATTTATAAATTTCAATTGGAACATCATGAAACTATAACCTACCCCTTCCATCTGGTATCATAATGTAATATATTGTAAAAACATATTTGAATAGATGAATCACAATTCCCAATTTAGAGGGTCACATTCTTTATAAATTATAAATGGAATTCATAAAACTGAAGAATGTATAATTTTATAACATGTTACATGTGTCCCATGGGTCAATCAAGGCATAATTGGTTTATTAATGTTCCAAATATAATATTCAAGGAACACACAAAAATCACAAGAAATACATGTAATAAAAGAAGCAAGATACACATATATGACATGGAATAATGAATGGATTGTGAATCCCTAGGTTCCTATTATTATTTATAAAATTATAACTCAATACATTACTAGGTAAAATGTAAAAGTAAATTCACAATAAATATAAATTATTAAAATAAAAAATAAAGTTTTTCACCCAACAGTTTAATCAAAAAAACTATAATTGACAGAAATGAAAATAGAAATATCCTAACCTATGTAATTTAGATTTCACTTGTATGTGGGTTAGGTACTCCAAAGAAAAATGACATTATCAAATTCTGACATGTTCCTAGTATCCATTATAATACCAAAAAAGTAAAATGAAGGTAAAAAAATCTTCTGATACCACTATGTGAAATCTCATTCCTGGATCACTCATAAGTAACTAAGCCTGATTGGCCACATGAGCTTTACCAATCCACCCTAGAGGCCACTAGATGCTGACTAGTAAAGGGGGACTATGATTCTATTGTTGGAAGACTTCAACCTCATGAGTTGAGTGGAGCACAGTTGTATAACAGTAAATAGTATGTAGTAAAAACAATATAATTAATCAATTTTAGAAGCATAAACATACATATAGAATAAACCAGTAAAATCCACATCATTATCACCTAAAAAAGATTGATCATTTCATAATGAAAACCAGAAGGGAATATTCAATAGACATAGAGGTAGATGAATATACAATATTCTAAATAAAATAAAAAATAACTAAAACTCTCATTGATATCATCATGAGAATAATATATATCATTTACACTAATGGTCCAACCCAGTATAGTAAAATTAGAAATACAAAGATGGATACTTCCCTTTGTACATACCAATATCAATAATATCTGTTCTGGTACTAACTGGAAGACTGAACATGGTGTGAGATAAACTCAGTAGGCCTCCACAAAAAGTGTATAGTAAAATATTTCAAGTGCATATAAAATTAGTTGTGTTAAATTATAATAATGTAAAGAAAAATTATAAACTGAAAACAGGTTATCTCTATGTCTTAAAGGAAACTAGGTATACACTCCCTACTTTATACTATGCTAGGGTATCTCTAAACATTGGACCATATTTGTATGTGTATATATAAATTTGTATAGATATGTATGTATATATATGTTATATATATAGAGTGATGTCTATTTCCATATATATAGAAACTAATACTAGATAAGACCTGAGGAATGAATCTTGCATCCATGAATAATCATAAGAGTCTCATATAAATTATAGGATCACAAAGTCTGAGTTTCATGAATCATATGGTTCACCATGCTCGTGTATTGCAATATGGGATGTAATTCATAGTTTTTACATTTAATCAGGGTCTTCATGAACGTATATCACATTTCATTAGGAACTAAATTCCTGGTTATCACTTTTAATTAGGAATTCCATGACCTTATATCAAATTTCTTTGGGGATGCCATGCCTGAGTATTATAAATAGATGGGATTCCATGTCCGAGTATCGAAAATATAAGGGGCACCTAGACAATAAATTAAATATAAATAATAAATATTGTTCATACTATCATTCAATCCAAATGATGAATTACATGTAATTAACATTAAATTTATCAATCTAATGACTAATGTTTATATCAGGGTCCTGTGAAGTGGTTTTACAACTCACCTTCCCTTAATTTACATAACCATTTAATTAGTTGGAATCCAACAACACTTAGTAGGTGGGTTGGACATTTTAGTACCAAATATGAGCCATAAAATTAATGAGCACCCCAAATGGGGATGATATTATTGATGTGTGGAACCTACAACAATAAACAATGACTTATCAGGAAATTATAACATAACTAAAAAGTAAGTTTTAGGAAATTTATAGATTTAAGGAAATATATTTAATGTTAAATGATTATCTTAATAGCGTATAATATATAGTGACTCGGATTTAGGAAAAAATTCCATACCATATACCATAGATTAGTAGTTCCCTCATAATCCATTTTCATCCTTTAATATGGGCTAAAATGGATGAAATTGACGAAATATACAACTTACCTAAAAATATGGTTTATTAGCTTATGCCAAAATAGCATTGAATATAGAATGATAAATGGGGGAAAAGGTAACTTATTTAATCTCTTACTGATAAACATCCAATATGAAAAATAGTACTAAAATTAGAGCTTCGAAAAAAATGGAGGCTTAAATCCAAAGGATTGGGGGATGAATAATCTCTGACATGGATATATTCTAGAGATAACATAGGGGAAAGGGATGTTTTGGGTTTTTAACACAAAAATGGTAAAATGTCATTTTACACCGTTTTCAAAGGGGGAGATGGTTTGGAAACATGGGTTTCCAACCTGCATGACTAAACATCTACCTATACAGGTTAATTGGAACAAAGGGTGTGGTCCTAGGTGCACAATTTTGTAAAATCATGTTGCACGCTTTAGTCTACATATGAACCTTGCATTATCTTGAAACCTAAGGTGTATTATTAAAACTAATTGTGCTCCCCTATATATGTTACTTCAATAACCCACATTCCTGAGTTGTGTGAGGTTCATGGTTAAAAATAATGGTGCATTCCTTCGCAATTCACTACATCACCCACGTGGTTGAGGAACACGGTATGTACAAACATGTTTTAGTCATAAAAGTTAATATTCATTTCCAAAAGCCTTTTTATAGGCTCCAAATGATCCCCCTAAAATCCTAACCTACTATTTTTAATCTTTAGGAATATAATTAATGAAAAATTATTTACTAAAAACTAAAGGGGATCATCCTCCTGTTAAAAAAATGTATCATAGACTATGGGGGTATTTACATCTCTGGGAAAAGGTGAATCAATTCATGACCCATATGATGCATTTCATTTTATAGTTTGGATAATATAAATCTCTATAGCTAGGGATATCCCAACATGACACATTGGGGTACCAACTTGGTGGAGATAGGTAGGGGTGATGAGCCCTATTCCGAGGGGTGGTCATATAGTGACTTAGAATTATAAATTGACATTGACCTTTCTCTATTATTTTAATTGCCGAATACACCAATTTTAATGTTCAACCCCCTAATATTTCACGTTGATAGAGGGGTTTGTGGGGTAACATTTTCAGTTTCAACTCTCATATTTAACCCTATCTAAATTACATATGAATATTGGTGGTTCATTGGTGATTATATAAGGAATTACATGAATTTTATTCATATATCTCTTTCTATTCGGGATCCCATTAACCACCTTCGATTTGGTACAAATTTAGGTTAGTTGATATAACTTACACCAAAAACCCATGGAAGAATTGATCTAGGATGATGGGGATTTTGAATTTGTAACACCCCGAGCTTCCACGATACGCTTCTCATTCAATAATGTAATAGCTTTCATTGTACGCAACTTCGAGTTCTAAAACACCGCGACTAATCAAAATAGCCGTTATGAATAGTAATAACCACTTTTTAAAATTATAGAAATTTTATATTTCAAAATGGACTTCATTTTTGTATTTGTAATATAGAAATTATACAAAGTTGAATTTTTTGTAATTTTCTGAGAACTTCAAATTTTTTATGAATAATGAAAAATAATTAAAAACAACTTTTTTAATCAAAATAATTTATAGTGATAAATTATACTATTGATTGGTTTAAGAGTATAATTAGAATATATTTTTACCATTTTATCCAATGGTGGTCATTATAATTAATTTAACATTGAAATTGGACATAAACAATTGCCAATCTTTTGATATAAATTGTTTCTTAAAAACACGCTATTTGTTGTAACAGCGGGAATTAATTATAAAATTAATTAATGAAACTTATATTTTTGGAATTTTTTAAAATAGACATCATTTTTGAATTCGGAATATCAATTATAGCTTAGGGTGAAATTTTGGCATTGTTCTGAAAAACTTCAATTTTTGATGAATAGTGAAACCACTAAGTGGTAGTTAAATAACTGATTTTTCGTTTAAATGAAATATTACCACTTCTGTGATTTGATTTTCAAAAAATCCGACATACATGGTTGTAATTCAGAAGTAAAATGTGGTTCAATGAGATTAAAATAATTTTTTGGAGAATAGTAACTTTTAAGTTCTTAATCGCGATTAGAGGTAATTAGTGTAGTTTAAGGTACAAATAATTTTTTAATAATATGAGATGCGCATGACACTTGTCCTACTCCTATTGTATGAGTCTTGGCAGACCAAGACAACCCATGGGTCAACTTGGGGACCCCATGGAGCCACTTTAGTTGGAAAATGACATTAATATATATTTATTTAATGTTAAAATTAAATTGACACAAACATGAGTTGTTTTACTAAAACAGTTTCTATGTGGGGTTACACACGTCCAAATTTTGATTATAAATATTCATTAGAAAGATAAAAAGATTTCCTACATCATAGTATTTTTTTTATAGTTTTTAGACATTAAATAAATTAAATTATTTATGAAATCATGATGATGCAGCGATGACCTCATTATTTAACGATTTAAATAAAATGGGAAGATAATGCAGAATCCAAGGCTTAAACTTGTCCAAAGCCTATTGAATGAGGATATTTCTAACCCTTATCACCTTATCCTCGAATTATATAAGTGTGGGACCTCTAAAATCCGAAACTCATTTTATAATAAAGTGACTTTTCATTACTTTCCAAAAGTGCCCCTCCTCTTCACTTATAAAAGACCCCACCACTCCCACCTTATTAACACCATCAAGCCATTTGGCTCGGCCAACCTCTGCCCAAATACTCTCCCAACTTCCACCTCTTACTCCTAGAAGCCTCACTTTGGGCATAACTCTTCCCAAGGATGCCTTTGGCTCAAATCAAAAAAGAGTTACCCGATTTTGAGGTAATGTCTTCTCTAATGTTGTTTTGTTTTATTTTTCTTCTCCAACCCCCTAAACTCTTTTTATTCATTTCTTTTGTAACAACACCAGTATCATAAATATACTAGGATTTTTTTATAAGAGGTATTCGAGCTACACTTACACACACCTACATCTAATGGTTAAAGAACATACGGTTTCTGTGGATGGCGAATTTCTGCCTCACGAAACGATGATTGTTCAACACTCATACAACACCTTAAAAGGTGGCCATTAAGATGTCACTATATTTATATATGATATATAATGTGTTTATGTTTTACTTATTCTTCTGTATTTCTCATTTATGGCATACTTTATGATTTCCATTATGGGTAAAACGCGATAATTTCATTTTAGGAAGTGCGGACTACCGCCCCCTCAAAGTGATTTGAATCGTTAATGCCATATGTGGGATGTATAAAGGATGGAGTAAATCGTATTATACACTATATTATACTGGAATTATATTATACATTTATATCATTATGATTTCGTTCCATTAAATATGAAATTGAAGTGAAAGTAGCGTTCATGCGTATGTACGGCTTACCGTCTCCATGAACGGTGCATTTCATTTCTAACCTCTAAATGTTACGTAATATTATAAATGAATGTATATACTAGATATATAAGATATATATGACATATAAATCATGAATATAATTCTGGAGATAATGGATATTCTACCACATAAACAACTTGTAATTATAAGAAGTTTATTGTTGACTCAAGTACCAAAGATCGACAAAACGACCGTTGTTAACTTAAATAATTAAATAATGTTCATAACATGGTAATAAGTGATATAAATGGAATAATGAACATGAAAAAGGTTCTTAAGTAAATAGAAATTAACTCTAGTTTATTATTCAGGAGGTTAAAGAACGGTCGAGTCCGGACAAGACGCAAGGTAAGAGAATTTCTTAACCAAACTTCCATTCTTTGGGTTAATCTCCTACTTTCAAATTATGTCATGATATTATTATGTCCTATCTTGTATTTGTACTTTCTTTATGTGTACTTATAGTGAATAAATATAATAGATCTATTTTATTTTAAAAATGATCTTTGTAAGGACTTTATCTCAATCTCCTTTCATTGAGGCATATTTCATTTTATACACAACATTATTTTATACGGTGTATAAACCCCTTTAACTATTACGTTTATTCAAAAGGTTTTCTTTTATAATTATGTGATTTTTAAGTGATTTCAAAATAAATATATTTATCTCCAATATATGAAAATCCAGTTCAAATGTATACGTACTTAACGCATGCTTAAAAATGTTTTCAGAAAACCTGACTCTCGAGTGTGGTAGACAGGAAGGGATTGGGCGTGGACCCATCATGGCCTGTAATTAGTCAAGCAGTCTCAGAATTAGTTATTTTGTTTTTAGAAGCTTGCATAATGTTTTCAGAAAAACACTGGATTATATTTGAGCAATTTTAAAAGTAAGTATCTTCTAAAAAGATTTCATCGGTAGGTCTCATGAGACAACTAGACGTGGAATTGGCCGAGGCCCTTTCCCAATTTGATTTATGGTTTTGGCCGAGGCCTTATTCATTTTAGACGTCTTGGCCGAGGCCTTGACAAAATGTTTCAGAATGTCTGGCATTATACATTCCATCATTATGAAAGTGGTTATTGATATTGCATGTGATTATTCGACCAGTAGAATATCCATGTGAAGAAGTAAATGGAATTATCTCATTTTACTTTTTCCATATTATGTTGATGTTCATGTTTAAAAGTCTTTTGTTTTAGTTATACATTGCCTTAAATGTTTATGTTTATTTATGAAAGCTTCCGCAATATTGTTATCCTTACTGAGCATCTGAGCTCACCCCTTTCAATGTTTTAATATTTTCCAGGATGTGAAGAAGTATTTTATGAATGACCTGTAGAGATTGTCAGAAGAGGATATGAGAGTGGACTATGGAGACTTTGTTATTGTAGTTTTTCACTTTAGGATGTAATGTAACATTTATGAATGTATCTAGTGTTTCCAAGGATACTAAACTAATCGATCGTTCGAGACTTGATCTTTTGTGATCATGCCAATGTTACGAAGTAACGCACCGGCTCCGGGTAGCTGGGGTCGGGGCGTTACAGAATTAATTAGTTTAAGGATGTCTCATGATGGTGAACACATACTGTTTCTCACTATTTGTTTTGGTGGGGAATCACCCTATTAATTTTTCAGGGGTTTATGATTGAATTGAAAAAAATTGAAGATTTAGTGGGTTCTATATGATTTTTTTATGATGATGTAGTTAAATAATGTCATCAGATGTTTTCATACCATTTCATTTATTTTCAGTGACTTAATATCTCTCTATGAAATTTAATGAAATTATTTTATAATAAATTAAATAGAATAATTATTTAGAAATTATTATAATTAATTATTTTGAATGTAATGACATGAGATAGGATCATAGTGTTGATACAATCATGGATGATGCTTCTAATATAATAGGTGATGATGGATGACAATTATTAAATGGTAAAACGTTGAATGTGGTTTGTTTTCCTTCAACATCTCCCTGATGTTTTTACATGTCATTTTGTACCATTTGACATACATTATAATCACCACGTGTGATTAAAATTACATTTTAAATGATTTTCCACCTAAATCATGATGAATATAATGAGAGTTTCAAGGGACACAATAGACCCCTGAGTATTATCATAATTCCTCTTTCATCGATGGAGTAGGGATTAATCATTAATTTGTTCTATGAGACGCATGGTCCCTAAAAATATATAAATGAAACGAAATGAATGAAAATGATATACATGGATGTATGGTGTATTTATATTCTTAGGTTTGGAGAAATATTTCTAGTAATATTTTTAAGAAATTGATTTTCTAGATTATTATGTCACCAAGGGTGAGGGAATTTCAGTTGAGCTCACATGATACCAATTGTAGGCTCTCAGGCTTGATTTGAAAACTAAACAATGTATAATAGTATAAAAAGGATGTCTAGGAAGTTATTGAATTATTATACATTATTTTCTTGGGAATGATAATAATATGTCTCATTCTTGATGGGTACCACCACCTTGGGGGTTGATTAGAGATTTGAAAATTTTCATGAGTGAGATTATTCTACTAGAGAATGATGAGTTGTGAAAAGAGGTTATTCTCTAATTCATGGTATTGAGAAATCTCTTCTAGGATATCTAAGATGGAACCTAGTGTGGTTCATGGGTTTTGTTGGGAGGAAATGGAATCAAGATGCAGAAAGAATTTGTCTGGGTCAAATTGATATAATTCATTGATACCATGGTGGTGTTATGATGTGGTATTTTTATGAGGTTCCACACCACCCTTTTATGTCTCTTGATGGATAGATTCTATTTGATGTGAGAACATTGTTGGTGTGTTGGATATACCATATTGTATGTGAGAAGAGACTGTTACACATTTGAAAAACCCTAGTGGATACACAAATAATGATTTTGGGAATATCAATGGATTTAACATGATGTGACTTTACATCTGAGATGACATTTTTTGGATAAAATATCTTTCACAGTGACATTGTAGTTTTTTTGGTTGGCTGTGTTTTGTTGATAAATCCATTTAAAAATGTTAGTTATGAAGAGCTAGTGAAATTTTTGACCAAGTATGTTGAAAATGTTGTATGATAGTGTAGATATGTATGAGTTTAAATAATATGTACTAAGATACTAGTTGAACTTATATTTTGAAGTGGATAGTCGAGGTATGGAAACTTTTGAAGGCATTTAAAAACATGGGTGAACAGGTGAAACATTTTTTTTGATGTTTCACAAAAGTGAATATTAGAGGTCACCTCTTATTTTTTTAAGAAAATGAATGATTTCCATTCATATTTAAAGGTTTCAGGAGTAGGTGGATGAGTGTCTCAAAGTTCCATGAAAGTGAATATCTAGGGCCACCTCATCCAAATTTGGAAAATGAATGTGTTTTAGGAATTTGATGAACTTTCATGAATGTCTAATTCACATGATAGATATAGAGTTATACGAAATCATGAAATACATAGAGAGGTTACATGGGGACATTGAATTTTTAATTTATGGATACATTGAGTCATTGAATTTTAGAAAACCTAAATGTTTCATTCATTGTTTGTGGCATGAAATGTATTTGTGTGATGGGTAAACAACATCTATAAATAGGATTCTACCCCTAATTTGGAGTTACCAATTCATAGAGATTATGAGGGATCTAAAATTGTATAATATTTGTCGGAATTAATTTGTTTCCTGAAGATATTTTGAAAACTATATTAGCGAGTTGAAAAGTGGCTTGTGTCTATATGACCAATTTATTACCATGACAAACAGTAGTTTTGTGATAATTTTCAGTTCTATGAAAATATAAAAATTTCGGTGAATGTTGGGATTTCATTGATAGAACAAAAAGATATGAAAATGTTGTGGATTTGTGTGAAATGATTTCAAAGGTTGCATGAAAGTAGAATTTGTTAGAATCTGAAAATATTGTTGACATTATATTGTATAATGATACAAATAATCTAGATTAAATTTGAGCTTCATGGAACACTAAATGGATTGTAAAAAACAATGATTTAAGAGATCAATGAGATAATATTGTAGAATACGTGTGATAACACATTGTTTAATTAATAGGACATAGACCTTTAAAGTGTTACTTGTAGTGAATTATGAGGGATGGTGAGTTTTTCGGAATATTATTTCAGTAGAGAAATATAGTGGATTTTGGATATAATAATGTTTTATTTTTAAAATAATTATAATATCCCAATAAAGTTGGAATAATTATATTTTTTCATGTATCTATTCATGCTAAACATAACATAAATAGTACTCCAATGCCATGATTTAAACAGTAAATCACAGAAAATTTAGATAGTCAAAGTTCCAAAATGATTAATGTAGTGGATATTTGTTAAATAAACATCTTATTTTATAATACTTATAAAAATTATTTAATTATTTTTATCATCTAGAACATTTATTTAACATATTACATGATGTAATCATCTTATTAACCTAGGTAATGGAATCATTAGAAAGGGATGAGATTAAATGATTAATTAGGGAAAACATAAACTAATGGATCAAAACATGGTGGTGAACATGAGGGAGACATAAACATCATAATTAATGATCATAAGACAAAAGATTAAAATATTTAAACTTATGAGTGAAACATAAGATCATTAATAAATCAAAACAAATATATAAAATACAACTTCTGAACCTGAAATAAAAGATTAAAATACTAAAAAATAAAAAATCATGAAATAAAGGAACATCATAGAAATGAAATTCATTTTGAAACTTTAAATATCTTGATAATAAAATTAGAAATGATTCATAACATCATATACATGAATATTTAGTATTACCATATTTTTAGGGAAACATCTCTGATAAACTCATTATGATCAATATTATTGTAAAAAACACATTATATCAATCCCTTAAAATGTGAATAAGACCATAATTTCCATTCATGTTTGAACAAACCAATTTTGTCAACACTAGACAATATCATTTGATATAAGCTTATAAAAATTAATTTGATGGTGATATTGAACACCGCCTATCATGATTCATACATATGTGAATAACATGAAATCAAACATTAAAAATATCTTAATAAACACATTGAAAAATAATTAGTTTTTATATAAAATGAACATAAATAATCATGAGTATCAAAATTCCATTTAAAAGGGGATAATAATATAATAACATATAAAAATAATATTATGATAGATTTATCATTTAATGTTAATTATTACCAAAAACTAAAATAATATTCTTGATTTTTTTGAAATAATCGATGTAAAATTCTTAGATATGAGCCACTTTTCAAAGAGATTCATTTATTCTAGAAAATTAAAAATAATTATTTTTATGAAAATGTTTTTTTTAACATTTTTCCCTAGAAAAAATATGACATAATTTAAATTTGGATGTCTTTGAAAATGTTGTTCTATAAGAAAATTATATAAAACAATGAAAAGATATTGAGTTACCAGGTCCCATGCCTATAGACATGATTTTCTATGGAAGTCCGTTGACCACCTATATCATAAATATAAACACTAAAATTACCTATTTTGAAACCTAAATAATACTAATTTTAGTTTATATTCTCAATTAATGAAAATTTACTTCATGTGTTTAATTTACTATTATCCCTTTTTAACATCGATTGTTAATATCATTAACCATTCACACTCGCATTATAATGTTTATACAATAACCTATATTTAGATACTAATTTCATTATTGAAATATCATATACGATTATATAACCTATAACTAATATTTTTTTAATATATTCTTATTTCATCCCAAGTTACTTATTATTATGTTATGTGAAAACCAGTTTCATAGGGTCTTATTTCAGCTGTTTAGGCGTATTAAAACATTATCTCAATAATCAGTTAAATAAATAATATAACAATTAAAAAATATAATAATATTTATTTGATTAATATTTTATAATACTATTATATTTAATTTACCCAGAACCATCCATAATTAGATTTTATAGGATGGTCATGTAGGTGGTAAAAGAGACCCAAACATTAACATTCTTTAACTCAATTGGATAATATGGGTAAGGATTTGTTTATTTTAAAGTAATTTAATTATTACACAATATAAAACATATTAATTTTTTCTATTGACGTAGAACCATATATGAATATTTTTATATTAGTTATGAAATTCTCGATGAAAAATAAAAATCGTTTCATTATAGAGGTTGTAATCTTCACATGCACATGATTAGAATTCTCATTTCTCATCATATGGGAGGCATAAAAATGGGTATTTAATTTAAATTTATTTATTATAAATAATGTAGATAAATTAAATTATATAATATTAAAATATTTAATATTAGCCATAAGAGGTGGTAATGAAAAAAATGATGTCGCTCTGCAGAGAAGGTAGCTCGCACAGTGCACTACTGATATTCTTTTGTTTTATCTTGGTTGATAGAATTGAATAATAGTGGGGTTTTCCATGAATATAATAACATATAAATAATATAATTATAAATAAAACCATAATTTATTATACAGATAATATATTTGGAAGAGTAAGATAACGAATAAATACTTTAGAGGGAATAAAACTTACATTAGAGCTTTGATTTTTCCATGAAAATTCCCTCAAAACAAAAGGTAATAGTATAAAATTGTGTCAATAAGAAAATATTTTTATGTAGAGAAATATAGTGTTAAAAAAATTAAAAGTTTTCAATTTGGAATTCAAAGGTTATGTGTATATTTTTAATAGTGGAATTGGTTTCCATTTATATGGGAATTGAAGGGTACTTTTGCAAATAGACTTTATATTTAAATTAAATCCTCACAATATTCAATGGTAAAAGGTTCCAAATATAGCATAATGGGAAGTGAAAAAGTTTTTTTGGGACATTGATCTTTCCCACCATTAATTTGGATACATTATTGAGTGTTTCAAGGCTTATCTCTATTATTTCATAACCTTTTCTTCTGTATTTTCTAACTTAATAACTATTTTTTTCTTTCGAAATTAAATTTGAACTAAAAATATCATATGACCATTTCAAAAAAATTATAGTCAACATAAAAATAAATTTAACACCTATTTAATATAACTAAATTTATATATACTATAAAATTAACTTTTAAATTAATATGTATAATTTTTAGAAAGAATGTTTTGGTAGAAAAAACTAAACTTGAAAAAATACATTTTAACCATTTCAGATTCTCTTCTATTATTTAACCTCAATGAAAAATTAAAGAAATAATAATATATTTATCTATTCCTTAATTTATAATATTATATAAAAAAATAAAATTTCTTAAAAATAATTTATTTGATATAAATCCCATGATACTGATAAAATAATAATTTGAAAATAATTGTTTCTCTTTAATCATGGTTGTTATCATTAATCCTAAAAAACTAAATTTTATACCCATTAATTAAATTACATATATTAAATAATATGATATTTTTTATTTTAATAATAAAAATCATTAAATTCTGATTCAATTTATAGTGACATTAATTTTAATGATAGAACATGTAACATGTAAAAGAAATTTCTTATAAAAGTGTATTTTTATGTAAAATTATATATGAATATGTAATTATTTTAATGATATTTATATTGATGAAATTAAAAAAATCATTATCATCAATATGATATATATTTAAAAATAAAAGAATTATAAAATCTTTTTAATTATTTTATAATAAACTAAATTATACTGTAAAAAACATTTTTAATCCAATTACTACAAAATTTTTAAAAATGTTGAGAATTAGTTTATACATATAACATGTTATAGTAAAATTATTTATAATTGTTTTATAAATTATAATATATATGAAAAATTATTCAAAAAAATTATTTATCTTCATAAAATAAAATAGAAAAAGTGATGGCATTAATGAAATCACTATTTTCACTATTCACCTGAAAAAATATATTTTCATAATATACCAAATAATATTTTTTTATAATATGACTATGATAAATCTGAAAAGGATTTTCATTTTATCAAATTCACAACCAATAATTGAAAAAATCTATATTAAAATAAAATCATAATGAATTTGGAAAATTGATTTTTTAAAGAAATCAGGTTTCCTATATATTAACTAGTTTCAAAAAAATAGTGCTAATAATAAATATATCTAACATTAAATAAATACATTTCATAAAATACATTAAAGTCCTCTTAAAATATTATATTACTTTCTTTATGGTACTAATTTGGTTAATTATTTAAATTTAATTTTAACTTTTTTTGTTTTTTTACAAAATTATTTATTTATATAGATTTTATAATTCTATTACTATTATTTATACCTTCTAATTATACAACTACCTTATAGTAATCAATGTATGTTTGTCTTTTTGTTTCATGTGGAGGAATCCACTAAACACAATTTTAAAATTATGGTGAAAAAATTCAGATTGTTACATTAAACCTCCTTAGAAGAATTTAATCCTCAAAATTTCATTAAAAATATGAAAATAGGTGAGTTTTATTGTTTTAAAATTCCTTATCTCCAATTACATCCCCGAGTTTCCATATATATTACTCAAACATATGAGTTATCTAAAAAATAATTACCAGAGGAGTGGTCTTATTTTACAGCACCTTGCCTATTTGATCAAGAATATCCACATGTTATTCCCCATATGAGTGAACATATTCTAGATTGAAAGATTATATACATAGTACATATTAAGTTTATAGTATATGATTTATCTAAATATATTCAAATAACACATCATTAATCTTAGAGAGGTGTTGTGGGAGTACTAAGTGATAGGTTTTATCCCTAAAATTAACAAGAATCTCAAATGGACCGATTTATATAGGGCTTACCATACTCTTGTTTCAAAATATCATAACCTACTTCCATAAATATATTGAAATGAAAACCTTTTCATGACTTAAATATTGTATATATAATCAATGATTATGGTTAAATACCTTCAATTGACTTTTTATCTCATTCATATTCTATTTAACATTTTAATCATTCTCCATTATTTCTTGGACGGACTTATCATCTTACTTTCTCTAAACTCATCACAACATGTTGGATTCAATAATATTTTTCCATATAGATCCTCACATGGTTCTATATGAATTGAGTAATAAAAAGTTTTGATATATGATAAATCCTCCTTAGGAATGTCATGATCCCAACATCCTTGTAAATACAATGAATAAGATCTCAACACATTATCTAGTTGCTGAATCATCCTTTCAAATTGATCATTTATTTAAGGATGATATGTAATGATAAAGATCAACACTATATCCATTTATATCTAAAAAATTCTTCATAACCTATGGGTATACATCAAATCCTAATCAGATACAACTGAATTTGGTAACAGATGCAACGTCACCACATTCCTTATGAACATTTTAGTGATTTGAACTGGGGAAACATAATTTTTGATTGTAATAAAATACACTATATGTATAAGGACATCGACTACAAATCTTATTAAATTATGAACATTATATTTTTGGGGGAGTCCAATGATAAATTTCATGGTATTGTTTTCTATTTTTCATACTGGTATGGGTAATGGTAACAATATTACCATTGAAAATTTTCATTCATACTTAACATGATGGCATACCAAGAGTCGATATATGTATTCAAAAATAACTTTTTTCATAAAAAATGATGATAAATTTCATTCAACATACCTATACATCTCCACGCATCTTGAATGTTTATGTTATTATATGTTATGTGTCTCATTCAAAAGTTCCTTATCCAGTTCTAACTTTTATGGGAAAATTATTTCATGTCCAGAACTTATAACATTATATTTATCAAAGTCGAACTCTAATATTTTTTAAAATTTTATATATCTCTATATCATATTTATGAGATTCTATAATCCTTACATGAATAAAATGTTAAGAAGTTTGTCGGGAAAGATAATATTTATCACTTCCCCTAATATAACATCATTATATATCCATTGGAAATCAATTAGTGGGTCTTTTTTCATCCACATAAATGATATAGTAACATGACCTTCTGAAAAATACAATTATCCACAGTATTCTCCTTTCTAGGGTTATAATGTATTGTGAACAAATAATATATTCTCAACCCCAATATTCTCCTTTATCCCATTTTAAATTAATTTTCTATTAATATATATTTCACGCTCTTGTGATTAGTGAAATTATCACACATTTCTCTAAAAATATTATATATACAAATCATCAATGCAATGCTCATTACATCCAGCTCTAAATATGGTGTTGGGTAAATTTTATTATAAGTATTTAATATAATGACTGATCCTTAAACATTTCATAATCTTGAATTAAATGAAAAATTCACATTGAGAATATTTTCAGTTTTATAGTTTTAGAGAGTTAGGTTATAACAAATACATAACTACTTGAATATTACATGTAGACATATCTACCATGTTTCCATTTTTTCATAAAATAAAAACACTTTGATAAGAATATCTATGTCTAGTTCCATGTTTTAAACCGTATGAATTTTCCTTGATCCCATCCTTGACCATATTCCACTTTATATCCTGTGAAAAAAAATTCAAAAACGTGGGATGAGCAAAAAAATCTAAGTAAGGGATACACAAAGAAATAAAATTGTTAGTTTTTCAAAACAACAAGTAAATCATGAATAAATATCATATGTAATATATTTCACCTTTAAGAAGAAGTAAATACTCTTCATTGAATAAAAGATCAATACATACCTTTTTGTAACAAAAAAATTACCATAAAACCCATATAAATAACACATAACATATAAAGGTAACATGGGACATAAACATACTTAAATTGAATAACTATACAGTCGACTTCCATAGATATCACTAAATAGAATATCCATATGGCCGACTTCCATACCCAATGCATTGGAGGTAATACTGTAACCACTCGTCCTGGTTTATCATTGCACCACCCATCATTTGGTTTATCACATAACCACCCGTCAAATGTCCAACTACCATTGTAAAATCATAACACATAAAATATTGCAAAGATAAATATTTCACAAATAACATTTAATTTGAAATCACAATAAATCATTTCAACATATTAAAATAATCAATCCTTTTCAAAAACCAATTTCAATAAAAATACTCCCAAAAACAGAATAAGGGATTTCTTTTCCTTTAAAAAATCCTAAGGCTTATAGAGGAAGCCAAATAACGATTACAGCAGCGAAGAGTTCATTATCACTACAAACGTTAAAAACATTCCGTTTATAATTTGGTAAAATACTTTGTAGAATAAAGATTCCATTTTAATGAAAGTAAAATTTAAAGGTGTTTATATATTTTATAAAGGAAATTCATGTATTAAAACAAAACATTCCTCAATGAAAGGAGATTGAGACGATGTTCTTTACCTCGTGCCGAACTTGACCCGTTCATTATTTAATTTCCTGAATAATAATCTAAAGTTAATTTCTAATTTATTAACAACCCTTTTCAAGTTTCTTAATAATTTTATACCATTTATTAACATGTTATAAACATTATTTAATCTTTTATGTTAATAATGGTTGTTTGGTCGATATTTGGTACTTGAGTAAAAAATGATCTTCTTATATTTACAAGTTGTTCATGTGGTCAAATATCCATTATCTTTAGAATGGTATTAATGATTTAGATATCATATATATCTTATATATCCAATATATATATATATATATGAATATATATTTATAATAGTACATATCATTTGTAGGTAATAAATGAAATGCACCGTTCATGGAGATGGAAATCCGTATGTACGCATGAATGCTACTTTAATTTATATTTCTTATGTTAATGGAATTAAAAAAATTATACATAGGTACATTATAACTCCAGTAGTATATAATATATTATATCATAAACTCTATTGTATATATGTCCCGCATTGGGCATGATTGAGTCATATCACTTTGAGGGGGCGATAGTCTGCAGTTCCTCAAATGAAATTATCACATTTACCCATCAAGGAAACAATAAAGGTATGCCATAATTGAAAAATACAGTATCATAATGAAAACATTAACATAATATATATCATATATAAATATAGTTCCATCTTAATAGACACCATTATAAGTACGATGAGATAATCAAACAGTCATTGTTTCGTGAGGCGTTAGTTTTCCATCCCTAGAAACAATATGTTCTTCATCCATTAGATGTAGGTTTGTGTATGTGTAGTTCCAATAATTCTCATAACAGAATCCTAGTATATTGAGGATACTGGTTTTGTTATAACATAATAAAATAAAAGGAGTTTAGTGGTTGGAGAAGTAAAATAAAAGAAAAAAAGTCAAGAGAATTTGTTACCTTTAATTTGGGTAACTCCCTTTGGAATGAATCAAAAGGGTTACTTGAAGTGTCTTATGCCTAAGTTAAGGATTTAATAATGAGTATAGGGATATAGGGAGCTTAATTGGGTAGACATTAGATGTTCCAAGGGGCTTGAAAGGTGTGAGGAATGGGATACAAGTGGTGTCCGTTTATAAAGGGAGGATGGGTTTTTTAGGAAAGTTTGAAAGAATTATTTTATTATAAACTTAACTTCGGTTTTAAAAGGTCTAAAAATAATTAACATTGAATATACGATGACTTATGGCCGAAATAAAATCTTGAAATAATAATTGTATAGGTTTTGGATATTATTATATTATTTATAATCTTATTTATTTAAATCATTTATTAATGAGGTAAATACTGCATCATTATTGTGTCATAAATAATTTAACTTATTTGATGTCTAAAAATTATAAAAAAAATAATATTATGTAGGAAATATATTTATATTTTTGATTAATATTTATAGTCAAGAAGATAATTTATATGACCCCATGTAAAAATTGATTTACTAAATGCTTTTTGTTTATGTCATTTTTGTCTTTACTTTTAATTAATTAATATAATGTGACATTATCACACCCAAGTGGCTCCCTGGAGTCCCAAAATCGACCCAAGGATTCCCATGGTGAGACATAACTCATCAAAAAACGTTATGACAAGTATTATAGTAATTTATTATTATTATAATATTATTTTTACATTGAGTTGCCCTATTTACCTTTACCCGCGGTAAAAAAAGTCAAACGTTTCTATTTACCAAAAATTATTTTCATCTTACTGAACCAAATTTTTCTTACTAATAAAAACCATTTATGTTGAATTTTAGAAATTCAAATTACATAAGTGGTAAAATATCATTTAAATGAAAATGAGATTTTTTGAACTACTACTAAGTGGTTTTACGATTCATCAAAAATTGATGTTATTCAGAAAAATACCAAAAATTGAGTCAAAGCTATATTTGATATTCCGAATTCAAAAATGATGACTATTTTAATAAATTAAAAACATAGAAGTTTTATTAATTAATTTAAAATCAATTCCCTTTGTTAATACAAAAACCGTGTTTTTATGAAATAATAACTTTCAAAAGATTGACAGTTGATTATGCCCAATTTCAAAGTGAAATTGCTTCCAATGAAAAAAATTGGATTAAATTGTAAAAATATAATTACTTACTCTTTAAAAACCAATTTAAAAGATAATAAAACCATAAAAATAAAGTAGATTAAGACACAGTTTTGGATTAAAATACAGTATTTTTCACTATTCATTAAAAAATGAACAATATCAGAAAAATACCAAAATTTCATCCAACGTAAATTTTGGTGTCCCGAGTCTAAAGTAAAATATTATATTGTCAAATATAAAATATAAAAGAGAAGAAAAATAGATTTGAAAATGGTTCTCTATCAAAATACGGTAAATCAACCATTTAATGAATATTAGATTATTTATGCTTAAAATTAAATTCTTTCACATTTTAAGCCTCTAAATTTTATTGGATAAATGTATGAACATTTAACAAATATGTATAATAATATTTTAGTTAGTTTTATTCATTCCTTCCAAAACATAGGCACGACATTAACTACCATTTAAAAATAATAATGTTATATCATTAGTGTGCAACGTATGATTTCAAAAAAACCCATTGTTGCGTATCGGGTAAGCCACCGAATATGGAATCCCCTTTAAACTAAAATTAATATTTAATAAAAAAGTTTAATAAATATGAAAATATCATATTTGTTTTATTTACCAGGGATGTTACATTATTTTTCATAAAACATAATAAATTTATAAAATAATTTTTTTGATGATTCAACACAACCCATATTTTAAAGCATAAGAGTATATTACAAACCATTCCCCAATGTAGGGTTAAATAAGTACATGAGCAGTGACCGCCCACTTCATTAGTTATTGAAAACATTATTTACATTCATATGACAAAATTAACATTCCTTCCTTTCATTTCAACCCTTTTAGTGGATTTTATATCTTTTAAAAATGTCTCAAAAAGTTTCATTAATATCATTATATCATAGAAAATCAATTGATATTCGTTACAATAGTCAATCTAGTCTGATTCTTGATTTCATTCACCTTGGATTAATGTAATAATATACCCATACTTAAGACTACATGATATATCAATAATAATTTCAATAAAAAATATTCCCTCATTTTACATTTAGAATTGATTTTATCTTTTCTCAATTTTTTTAACATAATATTCAAATGATCTTCATAATATTACATGCTCACTAAATATAAGAGAATATCATCTATAAAGAGAAACCAACATTGAATAAGGTAGTATCTAAAAACTATATTAATTAGATCCATTAAGACAATATGAATATGGTTCATTTAAAATGGAATTAATATAAACTCATTGTGTCCACATCTTGTATATAAATTCATCATAGTATATCTTCATTTTGAACCATATATGATTGTATTCATTTGAATGTTTAATTTTTTGTAATGGGTTGAAAAAGAGTTTGATGCTCCCCATGGTGAAGCACGGGGATGTATAAAACCCTGGTTCAAATTCCCTTATAGTTTCTTATTTACTCCTCAAATTCAATAGGATCCATTATATATGGACAATTTTATATATGCATGGATTCCGGTGTAAGTTTGATTGAAAAATCAACATTATTCTCCAGAGGAATAGAAGTAATTTGATCTAGAAATACATTCTTTTATTCTAGTATAATAGGAATCTTATCAATGGTGACATTATCCCCCAAATATTTAACCCAAGCGTCCCTCATTGATGGGTAATGTAACCCACATTATTGAATATACTTCCAATAGTATTTTATAATATTCTTTCCATTGATACATGATAATAGTATGGTTTGGTATTTGAAATGATAATTCCTTATCCAAAACATTATAATGTTATTTTGGTTGTTAAAGCTAATCCATCTTCAATATTATGTAAAATTAAACAATGGAAGAATAATTACATTCACCATAATTATCCTCCGACAAATATAGATTGGAGCATATTGTAATTAATTGACATAATCATTAAGCTATGAGGAATTTTCATGGATATTTTATTAACCATTTCTTGTGTTGTTTATTTGACATTCATAGAAAACAAGTGTGATATAAAATAATGTGATGAAAAAAATTAAATAATTGATTATCATATCAATAAAAGAGATTAATTATAAAAAAATATCTTCTTTATCTTGGATTACCTTGGTGGTTGTGATCGTTAATCACCTTCCTTGTTTCATTGGTTTGGAAGGTTATTTTTTCATATTTTATTTATTGGCCCAAGTATTGGATAATTAATTCAAATTATTTTTTATCTCCCAGAAATTCAATAATTTTAGTGTGGAAGTATCATTAGAAGGGAAATTCTTCTATTAAATTTCATTAAATTACCAATTAGCATTTGGTCTATAATTTTTGTCTTGGTGTCATTTTTTACCCAACCTGAAACACTTCCCTAATCCCTTGAGAAAATTACCTAGGTTTTTGTTAACATTCTTATCACTTGGTGGGAATTAGTTTTTGTTAACACCAAGTGTATTATCAATTATTCATATTTTATACTCCACATTACATGTTTTTATCCAAAAAATTGTGAAGTTGTAGTTTCTATACGAACCTTAAGGGATCATAAAAAAAATCTATTCATAGATTCTAAATTCCCTTTTGGAAAATTATATTTGAAGACAAGGGTTTATACAAGTTAAGAAGTGACAAATTTCACCCTCAAAATCAGATATTAACCTAGAGACCTATCTCGTAAGTCTTTTAAAATTTTATTCATATTATCAAATATAATCATATTACATTGCATCAACCTTAATAATTCATTATTTATTACTATGTGAAGAATGCATGTAAAATATTTAGTAAACATTATCTACATGAACTCTTATAAACTTATATATTCTATATTATCATTATATTTTTTATTATTAATTACATTTATTCAATATCACCATTTAAATGATAAACATCCAATTAAAACTTCTTATCACTTGAACACTAGGGAAAGGAAAATATTCATTCCACTGCATCAGCCCACAGACCAGTAACAAGGTAACCAGATGTCCTACTTATAGAGGGTGGATGTTCCCTCATTAATTCCACAAAAGTTAATTTCTATCTCATGATTAATTTTTTAATATCAATAGGATTTTTGGTTTTTCCCAAAACATGATATAGTTTGGTGATAATTTCTGTAATATTTATCATCCTAACCCTAATATCATTAGGTTTCCTATTAGGACAATATCCACATTTTCCATTACACACATAGAAAATTTGGTTTTTTTGGTACCCTTCATTTAATTACTAATGTAAAATTATGAATAAGTATACATATATTAAGAATTATACCTAAAAGAAAATTATAATCTTAGTAAAAGGTTTTCACAAACAACATGCATGAATTTTAAAATTTTTCCCTATGATTTAGTTCTAGTTATTTATGATTGAATTTATTATTCAATTAGTTATAATAATTCAAATATATTATTATGGTTTTTAAAAATGATTTAATTATCAAAATAATATTCTCCATATGATTCAAACCAATTTCACAGTAAAGCCCCACTCACCATGCACCAAAATAATAGTTGAGATATACTCAACCATCTCTTTTTGGGGTTGTTACAGCAAAATTAATGTATTCCAAAACCAAATCCACATAAAATATCCTAAAAGAGTTTTATTTCTTTTTAATTTATATATTAAATAATTTAACAATACTATGGGATGTTATCATATAATTAGATTAATCCATTTAAATTTTTCCTTGGGGGTTTTACTAATGTTCTCTAAAGATATCCCCAAAAATAACTAAACCATTATTTAAAAAAAACAATAGAGACTCATACTAAACATAACATGAATAGGACATCAATACGATGATTTAAATACTATATCACAAAAAGTTCTCATATTCTAATGTCCAAAAGGATTATTGTCTTGGAAATTACTTACATAAACATATTATTTTATAATAACAACAAAAACGTTTATCTCATTGTGCTCTCCTAGAACCATTAATAGAAATATCATATTATGTAAAATATTAATTAATTAGTGAATATAATCATAATAAGGGGGGATCTAACTCACTTAGTATGTGAAGCAAATACTCTAAGTGTTCGTATAGAAGGGGAAGAACAATATGGAGACACACACATCATAATACAAGATCATAACACCATATATGAAACTATTAAAATATGTCAATACAATATAATAAAAGTAAAGGATCATTATTAAATAATAAATAAACAAATTAATTACATATGAAGATGGAATAAAAGTGTATAATTCCTGAGAAGTTTAAATAAAGAAAACATGTAATTTCATAAGAATAAAACACAAATTAGAAGATGGAATAACATAATAATAAACATTAAATGTGTCATGGCTTCATAAAAGTGAAAATTAACTCAACCATAAGAATGTGTAATATTGTATGAGAAAACACATTATTACCATGAATATTTAAACAAACGCATTACCTAAACGCTCAAAAATATAAGAAATCTAATCATATTAATGTCTATGAAAACAATCCCATTTTTCCACACCTTACTGTATCATTTTATATAAACATATAGAAATGCTTTTGAGGGTGATATAGGAACCCAACCATCATTATCCATACATATGTGTCCCATATAAAATTAATCAAAGACATATCATAATTAACCCATGTTAAATCAATCAAAGATATATCGTAATTAACCCATGTAAAAATAATGGGTCTTCATATAACATGATCTTAAGTAGTAATGGGTATCCAAATATACATCAAAAGGAATTAGAATATAATAATATATAAAACATATATCATTGTAAATATCATTTGAATACAATAAAAATTAAATCATGAAATGATCTTTTTGGATGCTTTTTGAAACAGATAATATAAAAGTCATAATTATGGGTCAATTTTCAAAGAGGTTTAATTGTTTCAAAAAAATATGAAATGAAAAACATTCATGAAAATGGATTTGTTTTAAAATACCTTTTACCTATAAATAAAATATCAACACCACTTACAATGTAAATATTATGAAAATTATGTTCATTAATAATATTATATAACTCAATGAAAGGAGTTTTAGTTTTCAAATCCCTTACAATTACCCTTGAATTTCCCACTGATGTTCTTTGATATCTTTTATCGTGTAGTTAAACATCCTAATTATATATTTTCTAACTTTATTAAAATTAATTTCCTTTCATAATCCACATTAACAACAGTTCTCTTCATGCATTCAAACTGTTGTAATCTCATTTCAACATCAAATGTTAATTTTCTTTAGCTTTTTCACATACATTATAATGTTCATATCATTTCTCCTCACTAGAAACTAATTAAATATTTTTATATAATTTAATATTCTATATTATATAACATATATTTTTTTTAAGGTTCTTATTTTAAACCATTAGTTTTTTGGTTACATTATGTGAATACCTATCTATAACTGCTTATTTTGGTAATTTTGGTGAACAAAGATGTCAAGTTAATTTTATGTTAAATTTTTTTTATAATAATTAAAAACCAATATATTAATAATTTTTTCATAATATATTATAATAATAATTGTTTTCAAGTTCACATAGGTGGTTAAACCAGTCCGTACATGAACGCACATTAACTAGATTGGTGTGTATGGTTATGGTGGTGTTTCTTATGAAATAATTACATTTTCAAAGAATAATAGTTTTATTATTTTTATTTTATTATAATGTTAAATTGGTTTTAATGTTTTTACAATTTATAAAAATAATTTATAGAAACAAAAAAAGTTTCATCATGGAGGAAGTAATATGCACATACTCACAACCAGCATTCTCATTATAAAATATGAGAGAGGGGTTAGAGGTGGTTACTAAATTTAAAATTCAAAATTATATTTATATAAGTTATATTATATTTATATGTCATTACCACCATTAGTACAATCTGTGAATAGTGGTAAGGAAAAAGAAATGATGTTGATTTGTGGAGATGGTAGTTTACAGAACACGCTAATGAAGTTCTTTTATTTTTCAATGTGTATGGTAATGTATAACTAAGGTTTGTAACATTAATATAATAATATCATATAATTATAATGATACTAAAATCATCGTATTATTATGGTGATAAGATATTTGGAATATAGAGATTAAGAATAAAAATATGAGTCAGTAAAAACACCTTTGTGAGAGACTTGATTTTTTTATTGGATATTCCCAATAAATTGATGGTCATTAGATAACTGTGAGTGAAAATGGTTTAATATTTATAGTATTTGGTGACATGTAATGAATCCCTTAATTTTTTCAATGTACTTATTTGAAGGATATATGTATCTTCAGAGGAGTGGATTTTTCATTGTAACACCCGTGAATTTTATAAGAAATATTTTTTTATATAAATCATCAAAGGAATCTTTCGCTACACACAACACTATCTTGGCTTTCTTTACACACAATCGTGACCTTCCTTGATAGATTGCATCATACGCAATACCGAGTTTCACTAAACAACAATATGATATTAAAATATTATTAAAACTTGCCTTTATGAATAGAAATAACCACTTTTTGAAATTTTGTAAATTTTATTTTTCAAAATGGACTTCATTTTTGGATTCAGAATATTAAAATTAGCCTAGGGTGAAATTTTGGTATTTTTCTGGAAACATTCAATTTTTAATGAATAATGAAAACACTGGGTTACTATTTAAACACCAACTTTTTATTTAAATAATTATTTATTTTATTTCATTTTATTGTAGGTCAAAATTGATACATAATAACTATATAATTTAAATTTAATTCATTGGAGTAATTTTATAATAATTTTAGATAAATAAAAATTTTATTGAACTTTTCACCGTCTTTTACCCACCTCCTAGGAGAATTTTCTAATTTACATAAAACATAATTTTATTGCTTCTTTTAGTGGAATTTAAAAAATCCAAGAGACATGGTTGATGTCAGTAAGTAAAATGTGGCTCAATGAGATTAAATAATTTTTGGTTAATAGAAACTTTTTTACTTTTATTTACCACGGTTAAAAGTAAATAGGGTAATTAAGGGTAAAAATGATATTATTATTACCCTAACACATGTCCTAATTCTATTAGATAATTGTAATTCGACCAAAAACAACCTTAGGAATAAAATATGACCATTTAGGCCCACTTGTATTAGATTAGGATATTTATTATTAATTTATTTAAAGAAGGGTTAAAATAGGTAAAATCAACGTTTAATAAGTAAATAATTTTTAATATAGGGTTATACATAAGATAAATTCTACTATAAATATTAATTATAAAGATAAAAAGATTTTCTACATAATGGTAGTTTATTTTTAATTTTTAGACATTAAATAATTTAATTTATTTATGATACAAAGATGATGTAGTAATTATCTTATTAATGATATATTGAAATAATTGATGTTATAAATACCCAAATATATGTAATTTGAGACTTTTCATGACTTACAATAATTTTCTAGGTTCATATGACATGTTAGTATTGATTTAATTAACTTTCTCTGAACGAATCATTCTTTTATAAGTTTTACAAAAATCAATTACTAAATAGTGTCAAAATTGACATAAAATAGTTTTTAAAACAAATATTATATTATTAATTGTAATTTTATTCCTAAAAATCTAAGGTTTGGCCCAATGACTTAGATAAGGTTATATATATTTATAATAGACAACTTGGGGTTATTTTGGCTTGTTATAATATGTTTATTATCCTTATAGTGTAAGAACACAAAAAGACACGGTAAAAGTAAAATTATCTAACTTAAAGTTAAATCTAAATGATAAGGTTAAAATAGTAAAATAAACTTGTCCAAATTCTATTGGATGAGAGTATTTCCACCCATCCCCACCATAGATTATAAATAAATCAATTTGGATTTATTTAAAACCGAATATGGCTTTATAATAAAATAATATTTTTAGTTTTTCCAAAGGTGCCCCTCTCCTCCCTTATAAAAGGGCACCTCCTCCATCTCTTCCTCACACCAATTTGAGCCTTCAAGGTCGGCCAAACCCTTCCAATTTTGACTCTCCACTTCCCTAGAAACATCCTAGAGGACCTGGTCTTCTTCAATGACCAATTTTAGTTCCCTAAAAGGAGGTCTCAAAGAGGCGCATCAAAGAAGTGGTAATGTCCGTTACCGATTCTTTCAAATTTATTTCTTCTTCCACTACTTCTTATTTAGTTGTTTCATTATGAATTAATAACATTAGTATCACTCATATACTGATATGTTATTATAAGTATGAAACAACCCTATTTCACCATCTATCCATCCTACGGAAAACGAAATCACCGCGCGTGTGTACGTACGGAATATCGTCTCCACGCCGTGGTGTAATCTATTTTCCACCACCACCGTACATGGATGGGTATAATGGTGTAAAAAATTAATATATATTATTATTCTAAAGTGATATTGATTCTTTAATAGTATACATACACTCCAATACAATTCCACGATCATGAGAACGATATCATCGCTCATGCGTACGTACGGAATACCGTCTCCACGATGTGATGCGACTCGTTCTACATGATTTTCATTGCATAATGATTACATAAATGAATTGAGTGAATAAATATGATATATATTACACTAGTAACATTCTTGAAATGAGGTATCTATGACCTAAAAAGAAGAATAAGAATTTATTCGACAAAACACGCATAAGAACAAAAAGTAATAAACACCCGAATGACAAATAGCAATGAAATATTACTAACAATGAGCTAATAATATGACCATATATGATATAATAACAATGATTATGATTCTAAAATAAGTCAATGACATTATTTAAATTATAATATAGGAGGTTCAGACACTTACGAAGCAAATCGGACATAAGGTAAGGGAAAATATCACAATCTCATTTTTATCCGAGATTGTTTATACTTTGGTATTTACTGGGGTGTATTTTATCACCCACATCCATGTTTCTTCAATATGTAATATTATTTCCATCCACCTACAATTGTTTAAATCCAATTTTACCCTTCGGTGAGTTTTTAGTAAAAGATATGAAAGGAATCTTTTGTCATTTTTCGTACGAGGTACTTTTTGACATTTTCAACAAAAGTACGAGAAGAATTTTTTTAAAAAAATTATACAGAATGAATGGATTTTTAAAACATTATTTCCAAGAATCTTTCTTTACAAGTTTTAATGTTTATTTTTAATCAACTTCTTTTATTTTAAAATTGTATGACATGTTAAGAAAGGAAAAATGTTTTTGAAGTAGAAAGGATATTTTCCACAAGAATGGAGTTCAAGTGTTTTGTCAAAATTATTTTCCATCTAAGATAATATAGGGTTTTGTTTCTATCCCTATTGTCAAATTGATTTGATTATGTTATTATTTAATTATTTTTATGAAATACTTTATCTTATATGAATTTTTTTATGATGTCACGATGTTTAAGAATCCCATTTTTATTACATGGGTTATGCAATAATGTATGGTTTATGATTTTGTGGCACACATAAGAATGGTTTCATTATGAGATGTGTGGTACCTATATCTCCCTCCAATGCATTGGGTAATGATTTTATATCTCATGAGATATACATGGCGGAATGGAAGGTTAAATCGGTTCAGTGAAACATGACTGAAACGAGGAATGAACATGGTTCAGAAATGGACATTGTCTACTAAGATAGTCTTGGAAATGAGTCTTGACTAATAAGAAATAATTCTCTATGATTATATGTGTATTCCACAAAGCTTCATGTTTTAAGTTATTATTATTATGATTACATTTTACTACCATGATTTTTCCCATGTTATGAATTTGTGATCTCTTTTGGTGGGTAAGATTTCCAAAATGATATGTTCTTATGAATATGATGTGATTGATATTTCTTTTGTTTACCCTTACTGAGCATTTTAGCTCACCCTTTTGTATGTTTTGTTTCCCCAGGTCAGGAAGAAGTTTATTAAGTAAGATATGCAAAGAGGGACTATAGATACGATTATATATATGGGAGACAATGTAGACGCTTTATGAACCAGTTGTTTATGTTTCCCAGTTTCTAAAGACGCTATTCCTATACGGTCCTTTCATGGTTTTGTTATATATTATAATAAGTGCACATCAATTTTGAAGTACTGATAATGTATGTAAAGTATGGGTCGTTATAGATTGTATCATAGGAATGGTATAGTCAACATTTGAAAAACTAGAATGTGAAGGCCTTAGTAAGAATGCTAAGGATAAGTCTAAGCATAGAACACAACCTTAGTGTTTTAGAAATGGACATGAATAACCTAGGATAAGACCTTAAGTGTGAAATTTTGTTCTTGATTATGTGGTTTTCCTATTATAATTAGTGTTTCTCACACTATTCTTCTTGGTTTTAGTCAATGACCGGAACCAGAAGGAACTGTGTTAATGCAGAATGTGACGGGTAATGCAATGATTATCCCCCTGAGCATCCAAATGTTACAGGAGCTGGAATGAAAAATTTTGTAGACATGCTCACACAACTTTCTCAAGCTATGAATCATGCAGGACTTCCAAACGAGAAAAGGAAGGAGCAATATTCTGTGGAATCCTTCATGAGACAGCGTCCACCTTCATTCAACAGGTCTACTGATCCATTAGTTGTTGAACAATGGATCAGTACTACTGAAAAGATATTTTCAGATCTTCAATGTTCTGAACATGATAAAGTCATCAGAGTAGTATATCGTTTGGAAGGTGATGCTGATCAATGGTGGAATCTTATTAAGAATATGAGGAAAAGGGATGAAATTGAGTCCATGGAATGGGATTAGTTCAAGAACTTATTTTTCAATACGTACTTCCCTCGTATTCTCCAAACAAAGATGGAGAAAGAGTTTCTTGAACTAAAGAAAAAGGATGATGAATCTGTTGGTACCTATGAAGCAAATTTTACAAGACATGAAATGTACTCTCTTGGTATTATTATCCAACTTGAGAGTAAGATCGATCGATTCTTTAGTGACTTAAAACCATGTCTTTGAAGGGAGTTATCCATAAGGGACTTCAATAGCTACAGGGAAATCGTTCGATGTGCTTTCAAAGATGATATGGAGATTGGAGTAACCCATCAGTCATATGGGTTTGATTAGAAGAGGAAAATGGAAATAAAAGGAAAATCTAATGAGCACACTGAAAAGAAGATGAGTTTTCCATTATTCTCAAAGTGTGTAAAGAAACCTGGAGGGAGTTGTCATAAAGGGACAGGTAAATGTTTCAAATTTGGAATGTAAGGTCATTGGGAATTTGAATTCCGCAATTATGGGATGAAGATGTCTAGTGATGCGAACAATTAAAAGACTACACAGAGTGCACCTCCTACACTTCAATGTTACAAGTGCAAGGAAATGGGGAATTATGCCAATAAATTCCCTAATACAAGGATTTTTTATGATGATAGACGTCAAAAAACTCTTAAGGTTAAAGACAAAATAAATTCACATGCAATTTCTATCAGCAATGTGGAGTATGATAAAGAAGTGGTGAAAGGAACACTTACCATCCACTCTAAAGTAGCAAATCATTTATTTGATTCAGGATCCACCCAATCCTTTATTTCTAAATAATATTCTAAGGGTATCACTGTATTACCTCAAAAATTAGATGTTGAGTTAGGTGTGACAACCCCTAATGGCACAACAATCGCATCAAAAGTTTATAATTCTTCTCTGACTGAAGTTTGTGGGAAAGTGCTTCCTGCAAATCATGAGATCCTCCCTATAGTGGAATTTGATGTGAATCATTGCATGGATTGGATTTCTCTATATGGAGCTCATATCAATTTCCAAAGAAGGGAAGTCACATTTCATATTCCAGATCAATCTTTTATCATCTATCGATGCAAGGATGAACATAACCTTCCAGTGGAAATTGCTTCCATCTTATGGGTCTTGATTCCACGAAATGAAGGTTATTTATCTCAAATGGTTGGTGAGAAACTCACGGTTAAGAATATTCCCATTGTACGGGAGTTTGATGATTTCATTCCAGAGGAATTGTCGGGTCTTCCACCAAATCTTGAAGTTGATTTTTCAATATAACTCATACCCGGTGCATTACATATTTCAAAGACAACTTATAGAATTGTCCCAATTGAGTTGCAGGAATTGAAGAAGAATCTCCAAGAAAATCTTGATAAGGGGTTCATACGCCCTAGTGCGTCACCTTGGGGAACACATGTTCTGTTTGTTAAGAAGAAATATGGTTCAATGAGACTCTGCATTTATTATCGAGAACATTAAAATATCACTATCAATAACAAATATCCTCTCCCGGGCATTGATGACTTATTTGACAAACTATGCGGAGCTCAATACTTTTCCAAGATTGATCTTTGTTCAGGGTATCTTCAATTAAAGGTCAATAGGGAGGATATACCAAAGACGACATTCTATACAAGGTATGGACATTATAAATTTATAGTGATGCCATTTGGTCTTACTAATTCCCATGCTATCTTCATGGATCTGATGAATAGAGTCTTAGAGACTATCTTGCTCAGTTTTTGGTAGTCTTTATAGACACTATTATTGTATATTCAAAGTTAAAGGAAGAACATGAAGATCACTTGAGAATTATATTTAAGACCCTGAGAAAGGATAATCTTTATGCAAAATTTACCAAGTGTGAATTTTGGATTCAAAAAGTTTTATTTTTGGGTCACATAATCTCAAAAGAGGGGATATCTGTGGATCCAGGAAAAATAGAGGTTATCAAAAGATGGTCAAGACCAACAACAGTAATTGTGATCCGAAGTTTTCTTGGTTTGGCTGGATATTATCGACGTTTTTTGAATGATTTTTCATGATTATCTAATCCACTCACCAGGTTGACTAGGAAAGGAGTTAAGTTTGTTTGTACGAAAGAATGTGAAGAGAATTTCAAGGAGTTGAAAAGAAGTTTATCCAGTGCACCTGTGCTCACACTACCTTGTAGTGGAGAATGGTTTTTGATCTACAGTGATGCATCCACGAAGGGATTGGGGTGTGGTCTTATGAAAAATCATATGGTGATAGCTTATGCCTCACAACAGTTGAAAATCCATGAACAAAATTACCCAACTCGTGATTTGGAGTTTTCTGCGGTAATCTTTGCATTAAATATTTAGATGCATTATCTTTATGGAGAAAGGTGTGGCATTTATACTGATCATAAAATTTTAAATTATATTTTCACACAAAAGGAGCTGAATATGCACCAAAGAATATTGTTGGAGCTGATTAAGGATTACGACTGCTCAATTCATTACCACCCTCGTAAAGCAAACAAGGTGGAAGATGCATTAAGTCGAAAATACCATGCCAGTTTATCCATGATAAGGATCACAAAGGATTCAATATTTATGGATTTACAAAGGATGGATCACGGAATTATAATGAAAGGGGAAAAATCTTATCTTTCTCAAATGAATGTTCAACCATCTATACATGTTAAGATTAAAGAGGAACAGAAAGAAGATGTAGAGTTACAAAAGAAGGTGATAAATGTTCTTTAATTCAACCTTGATTGCGATGGGATAATAAAGTTCAGGAATCGGGTTTCTGTTCCTCCCATCCCCGAATTAAAGAATGAGCTGATGGATGAGGCTCATAGTTCTTCATTCCCTATTCATCCTGGAAGCACGAAGATGTATAGGGACCTGAAAGAGTACTTCTCGTGGGATGGCATGAAAAGATATTTTGCTGAATATGTATCTCGATGCTTGGTTTGTCAGCAAGTTAAAGCTGAGAGACATAAGTCTAAACGGATGTTACAACCATTACCCATACCCGAATGGAAATGTCAAAACATCACTATGGACTTTCTCACAGGACATCCTAAAACATCCAAAGGTAATAATGCTATCTGGGTTATAGTTGATCGTCTTACAAAGTCTTCACACTTCATTGCTATTAGAGAGGATTTCTCTTTGGATCAGCTTGACAAGATATATGTAAAGGAAGTGGTAAGATTGCATGGAGTACCACTTTCTATTATATTTGATCGGGATCCGAGGTTTACCTCAATGTTCTGGTGAAGTCTTCAGCATACTCTCGATACAAATATGAGTTTCAGCACTGCTTATCATCCTCAGATAGATGGTCAGTCTGAGAGGAAAATTGAAACTCTAGAAGATGTGTTGAGAGCTTGCTCTATGGATTTCAAAGGTGGTTGGGATCAACACCTAAATTTGATGGAATTTTCTTATAATAATAGATTTCACTCCAGTATTCAGATGGCTTATTATGAAGCTCTCTATGGAATGAAATGCAGGACTCCAACTTGCTGGGATAAAGATGGGGGAAGAAAGCTATTAGGACCTGATCTTGTTGATGAGATGGTAGAAAAGGTACGATCTATTCAACAACACATAAGAGTAGATCAGAGTCGACAAAAAATTTATGCTGACAACCGAAGAAAAGACTTAGATTTTTAAGTGGGTGATAATGTGTTTTTACGAATATCACCTTGGAATAGAGTAATGAGATTTGGAAAGAAGGGAAAGCTGAGAACTAGGTATATCGGTCCTTTCGAAATACTGGATCGTGTTGGGAAGGTAGCTTACTGATTGACACTTCCACTAAATCTATCTCAAGTTCATGATGTGTTCCATGTATCTCTCCTAATAAAGTACATACCTATTCTTTCACATGTACTCAGCTCAGAAGTTATACCGCTGGAACAGGATCTTTTTTATGAAGAACAACCGATAGAAATTCCCGATAGTAGTGAAAAAGTTCTACGGAACAAGACCACTCTCTTGGTGAAAGTTTTATAGAGGAACCACCAATTAGAAGAAGCTATATTTGAGCTTGAGGATATGATTAGGGAGAGGTATCCTCATCTGTTTGTTATAATGTGACGAATTTCGATGGCGAAATTCATTTTAAGGGTGGTAGAATGTAACACCAGAGACATTTATAAGAAATATTTTGTTTTTTATATAAATCATAAAAGGAATATTTTGATACACACAACACTATCTTGGCTTACTTTACACGCAATCACAACCTTCCTTTATAGCTTCTGTTGTACGCAATACCGAGTTTCACTAAACAACGATATGCAATTAAAATATTATTAAAACTAGCCGTTATGAATAGTAATAACCACTTTTTGAAATTTTGTAAATTTTCTTTTTCAAAATGGACTTCATTTTTGGATTCGGAATATTGAAATTAGCCCAGGGTAAAATTTTGGTATTTTTCTGGAAACTTTCAATTTTTGATGAATAGTGAAAACACTGGGTTACTATTAACAAACCAAATTTTTATTTAAATAATTATTTATTTTATTTAAATTTATTTTAGGTCAAAATTGATACATAATACCTATATAAGTTAAATTTAACTCATTGAAGTAATTTTATAAAAATGTTAGATATATAAAACTTTTATTAAACTTTTCACTGTCTTTTACCCACCTCCTAGGAGAATTTGCAAATTTTCATAAAACATAATTTTACCGCTTCTATGAGTGGAATTTCAAAAAATCCAAGAGACATGTTTGATGTCAGAAAGTAAAATGTGGTTCAATGAGATGAAAATAATATTTGGTGAATAGTAACTTTTTAGATTTATTTACCACGGTTAAAATTAAATAGGCTAATTAAGGGTAAAAATGATATTATTATTACCCTAAAACATGACCTAATTCTATTGGATAAGTGTTATTCGACCAAAAACAACCTTAGTAATAAAATATGACCATTTAGGCCCACTTGGATTAGATTAGGACATTTATTATTAATTTATTTAAAGAAGGGTTAAAATAAATAAAATCAATGTTTAATAAGTAAATAATTTTTAACATTGGGCTATACATAAGAACAATTCGACTATAAATATTCATTAGAAAGCTAAAACATTTCTTACATAATGTTATTTTATTTATAATTTTTAGAAATTAAATAATTTAATTTATTTATGACACAAAGATGATGTGGTAATTATCATATTAATGAAATATTGGCATAATTGATGTTATAAATACCCAAATAAATGTAATTTGAGACTTTTTATTAATTCCATTAATTTTCTGGGTTAATATGACATGTTAGTATTGATATAATAGTATTTTTTCTAACTAATCATTCTGTTATGATTTTTACAAAAATCAATTACTAAATAGTTTCAAAATTGACATAAAATAGTTTTTAAAACTTATATTATAATATGAATTGTTATTTTATTCCTAAAAATATAAGGTAAGGCCAAATGACATAGATAAGTTTATATATATTAATAATAAAAAACTTGGGGTTCGTTTGGCTTGTTATAGTAAGTTTATTATCCTTATAGTGTAAGAACACAAAAAGACACGGTAAAAGTAAAATTATCTATCTTAAAGTTAAATATAAATGATAAAGTTAAAATAGTAAACTAAACTTGTAAAAATTCTATTGTATGAGAGGATTTCGACCCATCCCCACCTTAGCTTCTAAATAAATCAATTTGGATCTATTTAAAAGCGAATATGGCTTTATAATAAAATAATATTTTTAGTTTTTCCAAAGGTGCCCCTCTGCTCCCTTATAAAAGAGCACCTCCTCCCTCTCTTCCTCACACCACTTTGAGCCTTCATGCTCATCCAAAACCTACTGATTTCTCCTCTCCAATTCCCTAGAAACATCCTAGAGGTCCTGGTCTTCTTCAAAGACAATTTTTAGTGCCCTAAAAGGAGGTCTAAAAGAGGCGCTTCAAAGAAGAGGTAATGTTCGTTACCGATTCTTTCAACTTTATTTCTTCTTCCACTTCTTCTTATTTAGTTGTTTCATTATGAACTAATTACATAAGTATCACTAATATACTGATATTTTATTATAAGTATGAAACAACCCTCTTTCACCATCTATCCATCCTACGGAAAACAAAATCAACGCGCATGCGTACATACAGAATATCGTCTCCACACCGTGGTGTAATCTATTTTCCACCACCACCTTACTTGGATGGGTATAATGGTGTGAAGAATGAATATATATAATTATTTTAAAGTGATATTGATTCTGAAATAGTATACATACACTCTAATAAAATTCCACGATCATGGGAACGATATCATCGCTCGTGCGTACGTACAGAATACCGTCTCCACGATGTGATGCGACTCGTTCTGCATGATTTTCATTGCATAATGATTACATAAATGAATTGAGTGAATAAATATGATATATATTAGACTAATAACATTCTATAAATGAGGTATCTATAACATAAAAAGAAGAATAAGAATTTATTCGACAAAACACGCATAAGAACAAAAAGTAATAAACAGACGAATAACAAATAGCAATGAAATATTACTAATAATAAGCTAAGAATATTGACATATATGATATCATAACAATGAGTATGATTCTGGAATAAGTCAATGACATTATTTAAATCATTATACCAGAGGTTTGGACACTTACGAAGAAAATCCGTCCTAAGGTAAGGGAAAATATCACAATCTCATTTTTATCAGAGACTGTTTATACTTTGGTATTTACTGGGGTGTATTTTATCATCCACATCCATGTTTACTCAATATGTAATATTAATTCCATCCACCTAAAATTTTTTAAATCCAATTTCACCCTTCGTTGAGTTTTTAGTAGAAGATATGAATGGAATCTTTTGTCGTTTTTCATACGAGGTACTTTTTGAATTTTCTGACAAAAGTACGAGAAGAATGTTTTTTTAACTTATACGGCATGAATGGATTTTTAAAACATTATTTCCAAGAATCTTCTTTTAAAAGTTTTCAAGTTTATTTTTAATCAACTTCTTTTATTTTAAAATTTTATGACATGTTAAGAAAGGTAAGACATTTTTTAAGTAGAAATGATATTTTCCTCAAGAACGGAGTTCAAGTGTTTTATCAAAATTATTTTCCATCTATGATAATAAAGGGTTATATTTATATTCCTATTATTACATTGATTTTATTATATAGTGATGGAATTATTTTTATGAATTCTTTTATCTTATATGAATTGTTTTCTGATGTCACAAAGTTTAAGAATACCATTTTTATTACATGGGTTATGCAATGATGTATGGTTTATGATTTTGTGGCACACATAAGAATGGAATCATTATGAGATAGGTGGGACCTATATCTCCCTCCAATTAATTGGGTAAAGATTTTATATCTCATGAGATAGACATGGATGGAACGGCAGGATAAACCGGTTCAATGGAACGGGACTGAAATGAGGAATGAACTCGGTTCAGAAATGGACTTTGTCCACTAAGATGGTTTTGGCAATGAGTCTTGACTAATAAGAAATGATTCTCTATGATTATGTGTGAATGGAACAGAGATTCATCTTTTAAGTTATGATTATTGTGATTACATTTCACTACCATGATTTATCCCATGTTATGATATTTTGATCTCTTTTTCAGGGTAAGATTTCCAAAATGTTATGTTCTTATGAATATGATGTGATTTATATTTCTTTTATTTACCCTTACTGAGCATTTGAGCTCACCCTTTTGTATGTTTTCTTTCCCCAGGTCAGGAAGAAGGTTATTAAGTAAGATATGCCAAAAGGGACTATAGATATGATGAAATAAATGGGAGACAATGTAGATGCTTTATGAACCAGTTGTTTATGTTTCCCAGTTTCTAAAGACACTATACCTATACGGTCCTTTCATGGTTTTGTTATATTTTTTAATAAGTGTACTTAAATTTTGATGTTCTAACAATTTATGTAAAGTATGGGTCGTTATATTCATGCTTTTATAAGGGAAGATAAGGGTAGTTTTGGAATCACTCTTTATATTCGCATTATATCCATCCACTATTCAAGGTTTTAAGGATAAATATTTTGAATTTTTTTTAAGGGGAAATGGAATTGGATTTAGTGTCCTCTGCACCATTCACTTTGAGAATATATTCTGTGGTTTAAGGTCTATCTCTAAGGATTTATACCATTTTCCTTTTTAGTTTTTACATTAATAACTACTTCTCTAAATTAGTAATTCAACTCCTAATAAACATATAATATATCCCTTATAACCATATTTCATTGATATATAACTAAATTTTACATATATTTAATCATATCTAATTTAAAAATATTATAAAATAGACTTTTAATTCAAAACAAATTTTGTGTAAAAAAACTATTTCAGTATAAAAAACCTATTTTGACAATTTCAAATGCTTAATGTTATTTAATGTTGATGACTAATTAAATGAGAGTTAATATATTATTTATTTTTATATATATAATATTATATTCTTTATTTAAATTAAATTAATCAAATTTTTTCAATAAACATTCCATGATATTAATAAAATAATGAATTTTATTAAATTATTCCACTATTATCATGTTAACAAGAATTAATTATAACATATAAATTCGTTACCCATAAATTAAAAATCCAATATGAAATAAATTTTAAATTATTATTTTAAATATATGTAGTATTTAATTAGATTTATATGTGTTGGAAACCTAATCTTAATGACAATTCATGTAATAGTTAAAACCTCGTTTTTATATAATTTCTAAAAAAAAGGTTTATGAATCGGACATAACTTTTAATTACATGGATTCTAGTAAAATTAATGTAATAATTATCATTAAAATAGTATTTATTAAAAAATATAATAAATTTAAAATAACATTTCATTATGTTATATTTAATTAAACAAAATAGATGAAAATTGTTTTCATTAAAACAATATATTAATTTTCAAATTTTGGTGAATGGGATTATAAATATAACATAGTATTTTAAAATGATCCATTCTATATTTAATATAAAATTTTATTTAAAATTTGTTTAAAAAATAATCAATTTGTTTATAAAATCATTTCATAAATGTAACCACATTAATAAAATTGGTATTTTCCTTATTCACCATAATATTAACTATTTCCAAAATATATTAAAAATTAATTTTTCAATAATATGTATATGAAAAATCATAAAATGATATTAATTTATTCATTTATAATAATGAAATTTTTAAAAAATAAATTAAAATAAAGTCAAAACATAATATGAAAAATTAATTTTAATAACAAATAGTATTTTAAATATGTTAACTATTATTTTAAAATTATTGTTTGTCATAAATATATAAAAATTGAAATGTTTTTGTTTTACAAATTAAATTTAAGTCATAAGAAAATAATTTATATGTTTCTTATATGTAATAATTGGGTTGATTATTTCAATTGAATTTAACATTGTTTTGTTTTTTTATAAATAAATTGATTTATATAGATTTGATATTTCTGTTACTATTGTTTACACATTCTAATTTTATGAATGCCTTATAAAAGTCTATTTTTTTTGTTTTTGGAGTTGTGTGTAGTAAGATCCACCAAAAAGAGTTTTTCATTTCGGATAAATAAATATGGTTCGTTTCATTATGTATCATGAATTTTTTCAATTATACTCCAATATTTATATAGATAGGATATAAATGAGTATTTTTTTTAATAATTAAACATGGTATAAAGATAGGGTTGTTTTAATCTATAATAATTTGATTCAACCCCCCCCCCCCACACACACACATAGACAGGCACACACACACCCTCATGTTATTAATACAAGTGAGGAAAATATATTGGTTTCAGGTCGAATGGTTATAGTGAGTGTTTCTCTCCTAGTCAAGGACATAAACCATCAACCACTAAGTTATTTTTATTATCAAAGGAAATGATTTCTATCTGTTAAATAATCATATGGATCCACATACTTATTTTAATTATGTATGGATGTTCATACACCTGCGATGCATGGGATCTAATTTGGTAAGGATAATGAGGCTTTATTAGATGTTGAAAAAAGTGAGAGGAATATGGATGCTTGATGAATCAATGTATTAGGGGGGCCCTATACATCAAAGTACACACATAAGTAATGTCATGTTAATCACCACATGAAATTTGAAAAAATAATTTAAATACTTACGAAGGTTATTCAAAATCGTGGAAATATTAATTAAAAGTTCTATGAATCAAGTATGAGGACCTGAGGATGCACTATAATAAATATATCAGTGTATTATTAGATTGGGTGAATTTGGCCATAGAGGATATGTGTATTATTGGAGAAATAAGATATAATTAAATGATTTTCAAACACATCCTTAGAATATTTCAACCCTAATTCAATCTAAATGTTACAATGATTGGTGATAAAGATCTAAAATAGATTACATTTTATAGTTTTCACCGTATTCTTGTCGTATCTACTATGAATAAAACGATATTGACAATGTAGAAAAGGAGAATTTTAAGGACGTGGAATTCAAGTACATGAAGAAGATATCCATGGATTATGGCGAAGAACATGACGGGTTGGTTGGGTTTAGTTCAATAATATAATCAAATTTGAATAGGAAAAATACAAATGTTTTAATTAAAACTACCACTAATTGTTTTTCGATAAATAATTGTTAGAAACCATGAAAAAAGTGTACCTAAATGTTTTTGGAAGACGATTATGATGATGAAATTACCCTAAATATGCATTCAAACAATGTTAGTTATTAGAAATGTAATATTCATAGTTAATTCAATAAGAATGGCCTACCTTCAAATGAAAATTATATTTCAATTGAGAATAAGAAATAATAAACTGAATACTAAAGACATTTTAAATAACATTATATTGATGTAGTTATGGTAAATTACTAGATAAGGTAATAGAGTAATGATGATAAAGGATAATAGGTAAGAAGAGTGGATATCTAAGTTGAGATGGAGAATATTGATAGAGAAATAGATGTTTAAAGAGATAAAATAAATAATGATAACAAAGTGATTCCTGATGATATATATATATATATATAGTAGTAAGAGGAAGAGAATAATGATTTAATGGAATAAATTTAAAACCTAAAATATGATTATCCATAATACTTGGATAAGGTAATTTATTATAGGAACAATAACGAAGAGAATCCCCATTTATGGATGGTGTCACGAAGATATTGAATGATCAGGTAAAACATATTGAAAACTAGGGGAGAAAGTTGTCATCCTACAATGAAAAATGTAAGACAAAGATATACTATTTAATCTTAGTATAAAATAATAAAAATAGGTCATATGGGTGATAGAAAAAGTAAAATAGTAGCATGGGGGTACAATAAAGATGAATGAAGATTTATATATGAATTATAGGTCTCATGTGAGGCTTGATTATAAACCGAAAGAAGTTTTGGTTTATCATAGACTACAAGAACACACTTTGAATTTAAAAGATGATTCGGGTCAAACAAAGAGTTAGAAAATACAATGAACAACCTGTCCTGTAGTAATGAAAAACACAAATGCACCTCATATCAGGTGAAATAGATGTAAAGATATGGGAAATTACTAACTTTTTTAATTCATATCCATGATGACCTAAAGGGAAATGGGTAAAAAGGAATTAAAATAGATTTCCATTTTAAAGTATAATTTTTATGTTCATGGTTTCAGATATGAATGATTTTGAAATATGGCCAAATATTGCTCCTCCAAAATGAAATGTATTGTGATAAATAAATCCAAAGGTGGACATAGGTTGTATATAAATCAAAAATCAATCAGAATGATAACACAAAATATATTCACCACATTGAAAAATGATATAAATCTATCTTTATTTAAAGAAGGATGGAAATAAAAATAAATATTTAGGGTGAAACCAAATACATGGATTAATAAGGGAATATTTCAGTAGGTATTGTTTCTATATATTTCTATGAAAGTATGAGATTCTACAGAGGAATGAATCTTCAATAGTGGATATTCCTATAACATGATGAGAAATATATATCTCATAACATGTATCATGAATTATTTGGAAGGATTCCTAAAATTAGGAAACAATAAAGGAATAATGAATAATAATAACTGGAAAACTAACTCTGTTGGTAAAGTTATAAGATGTGTAGATGTATTAGGTTTTTAAGGTTTCGATAACAACTTTTTTGGTTTTAGTCACCGCTATGTCTTAGGGAATGTAATAATATTCACTAATAATTTTTGTATCATCATGAAAATTTGTGAAGAAATGGTGATACAAGGAATGTGTAGGAATGAGAATCACTACCTTATGAGTGGAGAGGAAGATATATTATTTCCATCCATGGAAGATGATAATAGTTGTGGCATAAATTTCTTGGTCATTTGAGCCAACCATTCATGTAAAATATTTAGAACATTAAAGTAACTCAGATCTCCCTAAGCTAACATGTGAAAATACACACACATTTTAGGAATTATAATAATGGGATGATAACTCAATACATTTATACAGAAATAAAATTAATTTTTCAATTTTTTTGAAATGGTTAATTTATTGTGTGTAAACCTATCTACCAATGATCCCTTGATGGGATGAGATAATATGTCCAGTTCATTAATGATTATAATAGAATGAAATTTATTTTCTCCATCACCTACATGTATGTGGTGTTTAGTTTCATAACAGAGTACTTGAGAGAGACTAAAAGGATGCATCAAAAGGAATTCTAATGTTCTAAATAGACAATGGTTAGTATTTCTCTAATAATGTGGTTTAAAACTATGTTGAGAAGGATGGGATAAGGCACTAAATATTTCCATTAAGATCTCCTTAGAAAAATATTTTTGGTTGAGAGGAGAATTGGGATGACCTATGAGAGATATTTTGGAATGAACCATTTTTTTACATTGGTCTACATTTTAATTGACCAAAGTTATATCTATGTAAATAAATGATGCCAAGATAGCTATGGTATAGAAATAATCCATAATTGAAGTAATTTTCATACATCAGAAGAAAGTGTTTCTTTTTCAATAAGGAGAAACATGGGATGTTTCATTCCCATGAAGGTAAAGTGATATTTATTAGAAACTCAATAAAGATCAAATAATATAAATTTTTCAATTATTGGATATGCGATATTTTAAAGAAAAATATTTTTGTCTTGGGGGAAAATTTATATACTGATGAATAAATTAGTGAAGAACATCATGAGGATAGTGATGATAAAGTTAGTAGATCGAGAGGAGTGAAAGTGACTCATGAAGATTCAGATAAAGATATTGAGTATAACAATGATAAATGCACATTTAATGCTACATAAAAGAAAAATAGTAGGGATGAAATTAATAAGAACAATATCATATATGATCCAATAGAACTAGTAGAGATAAAGAGAATGAATTACCCACATCAACCCTATTTATTATCATAAGTAAATCCAAATTTTAAGAAGTAATTTATAAGATATTAGAGTTGGTTTTTGGAAATGAATGAACATATTCATTAAATTGAAAAGGCTCTGATGCGTTAGATTATTTTGAGGTCAGTAGAGATTAATTTCATAGAGACAAAATGGATCTCCTAAAACCAACTAAATTAAGATATCTTGGTTATTTGAAAAACAAATTATTGGTGTGAAAGGAGTACTCCCATATCGAGGGAATATATGTATATAATACATTTTCTCATGTTATATGTATAAATATTATTCAACATTTCTTAAGCATAGAATTTCCAATGAAGTTAATATTTTTTTTGTAGATATATGTTAATTATATATTTCTAAATAGAGTTATAGGTTATGTTGTATACCATAAATGAATAGATGTATTTATAATCCATTAATATGACATTAAAAAGTTCCTGTTGAAGAAAGTTCAGTATGGGTGAATGTAAGCACTTGGATCACAGTACTCAAGACATGATTAATATTTTTAGTATATAGATTTATAGTGAAGTGGATTTCATTAGAAAATCTATTTAAAAAATGAGAGTAATCTAAGGATTATAGTATCATTTTATATTGAAATTATAATATTTTTTGGATAAAATTAAGACAAATAAAAATAGGTTTTAGAAGTAATGAAATATGAATTTGAAATTCCAATGACTGAAAATATAACTATTGTTCATGGTTTATAAGTATCACATGGAAGGAATGAGACATTTTTTTCTCAGTCTTAATATGGAAAAGAGGTTCTATGAAGATTGTGAATTGATAATTCTATGGATATGAAAACTCTAGTTTCATCCTAAGTGAAACTATTTAGGTATATTAAAGGAAATGTGTTCAATGTCAAAGAATAAAGGCATGATATTATGAGCCTATGATATATAGTAGTGATACACAATGATTTTTTTTTCAAAATATAGTAAGCACAATATCAATATAATACTATGTAAATACACTTACTTAGGTTAAAAATCATACTTAAATATATGAATATCATGGTGGTTTTTTTATAAAATAAAAAGTAATTTTCAGATTTATTGGGTTATGCAGATGCTCATTGGGTTGGTTCAACATATGATATAAATTCAATTTCATGTGGTGAATTATATCTTGTAAGATTATGAATTTATGGGACAAACAATAAACAACATTGCAATTATCTGATCACTACACAATCTAAATATATTATGGTTACTCAATATTTCTTAAATTTAATATGGTTGAAGTAATAGATTGATGATATGGGAGTTGAAGTGAAGTCTTAAATAGAAATATATTGTGATAAGTAATGATCAAGAAATATTAGAAAAAACACATTCCATCACACACTAATGACGTGTGTTGAAGTCAAGTATCATTTTACTAAGTTAAAAAGTAGAGTTTTGTATTTTGATGTACGAATATGTTTCTACAGAACTACATGTTGGAAACATTATAATTAAAGATATTACCAATGAAGTAGTTTAATGAAATCTATTAGAAATTAGAGTCTATTTGACTCCCCACACTTGAACAATAAGGATGTGGGAACCCTATCATTGAGGTGTAGTGTGTTTTTCCTATATGTGGATATATATTATTTACATTGTTACATAATACAAATGAGTAACATTTTTTGCCTTGGAAAATGAGGTATAAGTCATGTATAAAAAAGTTGGAGAAGTAGATAAGTACAGTTGTTAAATAAATGATGTTTCAAATATGAAAATGTTGAAGATTTTCATTGAAATTAGATATATGAAATTAGTTTAACTTATATATCTATAATGAAATAAATTACCTATAGGTTTTGGAAAATTGTTCTTATTGAGTTTCATCATTGTTATGATACTTGAAACAATGGTATTGTAGAAAAGGAAAAGAAACAAAAATGGTGGTTTTGAGAATTAAGTGATTCTTTAATGAATTTTATATTTTATTCATGTTTCTCACACAGAGCAAGGACCATGTGGTCTTATAGTATGTGTTGTCTAAATAATTGGCAACAATATAGAGTCCCAAGATGGAAATTTTGATTAAAGAAGGAATATAAAATAATATTCTAAATGAGTTTCAAATAAAATGGTTAAAATTGTATCAAAGGGGTAATAGTTATAAACAAATACAAAGGGATAATTTTTTGGGAAAAATTATACCATGTTTTATTTTTAGTGTTTTTTGTATGTGTTTTTTAATTGTATAAATTGACAAAGTATGTTGTAAATTTATAACATGGTTGTTGAAAAAGTATGTTCACAAAGATCTTGGAAGGTGGAGAACTATAAAATTTAGGATCATCTATAAGGATATAAAAGTTGAAGATATACATTAAAGAGAAGAATCATGGTTTATAATATCGGGATGGTGTTCAAAATATTTTTAAAATAGGTGACACTGTTTCATGTCCTTTTTGAAAGTGATGATTAAAGTAACCCACTTATTTTTTAATAAAAATAATGATTTTTATGAAATTGAAATGTTTTTGGAATAATAAAATGAGTTTCCTGATGTTTCATGAAACTGAATTTTCAAGACCCCATGTAAAAAAGGAATATATCTATATTAAATTTGTAAGCTTCATGAAATTCATAGTTTATGTGACATCTACTGAGTTTTAAAAGCTTGTGAAATACATATGGATTTTTTTATAAAAAATTTAGTTTTGAAAAAAGGTTATTTCAAATCATTGATTCTTAGAAAACATTGATATTGTGTACAAGTTTAGTGGTGTGCATGGTAGCTACATAAAGTGGATACAATGTCCTTAAATAGGCCTCAACTCCATATTTATAGGGCCCAACCCTTAGAGAATATTTGTCCATTGAAATCATGGAAGAGTTTCATAATCGAATTTCCTATATAAAGTAGCTAAGAAATAAACAATTATATGAAAAAAGGGAATTGGGATTATATTATCAAGTGATTTACTCGAAAAATTAAATATTGCATGAGTTTCTAGAGTTCCATGACAAAATGAAATGTTTTATGAAAGTTTTAAGTTCCTTGAAAATAAGGATAGTTTCTAGAATGTTGTCGAGTTATGAAAATTTATTCAAAATATTTCATGAATGTGAATGTTTTTGGAACCAAAAATAATTTATAATAAAATTTTTGGTAAATATATATTTATAATTTGGATGAATTTTGAACATAATGTCTCATGAAATTGGGTGTACACGAAATTGATTCATGGAATGAAAGGAATAATATTTTGGAGTATTTGAGAGCCCATATTAGTTGAGAGAGCATTGAACTTGGAGGGACAACGAGTCCACTATAAAAAGTGTATCAATTAGGGGTTATAGTTAATTTATAGAATCGACAATTTATTTAATATAATCCTTCTAATATCCAATTTAATGGTGAAACAAGTAAAATTATTTTGTTTAATGCATGTTTTAATTTCTGTATATACATTTATATTTGAAGGAGAGAGATGAGTGTGTTGTTTAATGACGAAACACAATCCATATAGGGGAATGTTTTAATCTATCTTACATTGATTCACCCCCCAAGGTATTATACCTATTTGGGTAAAAATATTCAATAGATATATATAGAGGCTTGTATGATGTAAAGGAATGCCCTAATATGTGGGGATAAGTCTGAGTGAGAAGATCCATGGTAATGATAAGATGATCTTTAAGATTTGGATGAAATCCTATTTGGTGTTTATGCTATGTCACAATATTGGGGAGGGTGTATGTCCTTGGGTAATGTTTTTTTAGGACATGGTATATGTTTCTAGGGAAATGAGAAGTTAAAATTTGTAGTTGGATGATATGACATATGCCTCAATGGTGGGGAGAGTGTATACTCTTGGTTCGGAATGATATTGATAAAACTATTCCCCAGATGCGAACATCTCTGATCTAATATTATAACAAATAATTTATTAGAAGGGTGTGTCCTCTAGATAATATTAGGACTAATGAATCCCGAGTGGGAAACTATTCCCCTAGATGATATTTTTCACCTGATTTATGGTAGGAAATGGCCCCCCATGATGGGAGTGTATTATGATTAGAGACATCTAGAACCATCAAAATAAGGTATAATAGATCATGGGTGTCACCCGAGAACTAATTGATTTAGAGTGGTTATTTTATAATTATTTAATAAAGTATATTTTCATATGGATCATATCGCATAATAAATTCACAATGTTAACTAGATATGTTAATGGAACAATTGGTGGTGGCTAGATAAGTTTTAATCACAACCTAATTAGGTTTCCATAGCACTATTTTATCAAATTAAACTTCATTTTCATAGGTGCAAGATCAGTAGAGGCCATGTGTTGGATTATTGAGCTACAGATCATAGTCATGGTGTGGAGATTGATATGGAATGAGTATCAATGATAGAATTAGATACTATTTTTTTTAATTTAACATCATTTAATTTTTTATATTTGATTATTTCGGGGATATATTAGTTAGGGTATATTATTGTAAGATAAACTTTATTTTTTATTGAATGGATTTGTTTGTTTGTCTCTATATACTCTAGTTAATGGTTATTAATTTATGTGGTTATTTTCACGGATATTTCTCTATGATATGAGGGTATAATATCCTTAAGGTATCACTATAGACCCACATTTCATGTCAGTATACTCTGGTATATGCATAGGTTTACTTAAGGTCATTTAACACTCTTGTTGGGATACCGGACAATAGTCTCAAAATGGATGTGTAAAAAAGTTCTATGAGAGAGTCTTTTTGTGTCATAATATTTTTATATGGTAGAAAAGGAATGAAAATGTGTTAGATATTATGATATATAACATACTAGTGATTCATTAACACCTCTCAGTGAGAAGTCAAGTTTAATAGGGTAATGTGACTTTTTATGGTTGTTGATGTTATAGTTTAAATATTTATTCAACTATGATGTGTGTTTTTCTATATATATATATATATATATCTTTAATTTTACATATCTGAGCTAGATTACTATGAAATTATCAATATTAATAAACTTATGGTGATTTTATTACTTTAACATGATGTGTGGTGACCCTAAGTGAGTTTCTATTTGTATTAGATGCCTTGGTTAAGGTCCATTGGTTGGGTGGAAAAAGTTTTGGATGTATTAATGATTGTGATATATAGGTAAGGTATTTCTATGATTTTTTTTTCTAGAGTTAATGTAATTCCCTGAGGTGTGGATACCCTTTTGATGTTATGGGAATGGTATGAAAGATTATATTGTTTTTCATGATGTAAGGATCCAAGCATTGTTTAAATCGATATTGGGTTTTGAGTGAAGGATTAATCTGATGCCTATATTTGTTGATTTTAGGTGTAGTTATCGATTATATAGTTGACCATGATCTTAGATCATTATATGTAGGATATATAGAGAATTTTTATATTCTTATTATTTTAGGATGATACCTAAGTAGCTGGAAATCATGTGGTTGCCTTTGGCATGAGTCAAATTCCATTATCTTGTTGAAATGGATGCACTAAGAGCTACTTCAGATAAATGAGATATATATTCAATTGAGAAAGGTAATGTTTTAGGATCATAATACTAGGTATGAATATTTACAACTCATTAGTGCATGATCCAGGTTATATTATTGTCTTGTGTGGGAGATAAAACCTATTTGTTTTGAATGAGAATGAGATTGATAATGTGTAATAATCCTTCACAGTGTTTACAAAGCATTAATAAACCTAAAAGGAGGATAGTGTGTTTTAAAAAATTATATAAAATCCTTAATTTGTGATGGTAAGTCATGTCAATTATTCATAGTTCCCATTGGGTTTGTGAATCATTGGGTTTCCATGTGTGGGAATGGTATCTCAACATTTGGGGTCAGGATAAGAGATTCATACCTTAAATGGATTGATTGTGGATGGATTGGAGTTACATTTTATGGTAAATCAGGGATAGTGTATTGATAACATTATCTGTTTTGGAGAGAATGGTTTGAAGGAAGTGTCATACATATGATGTTAGAACTTGATCAAAATTAAGCTCGATGATTTGTTTAAGGAAAATTATATGGCAAGGAGTGAACTATTTTCGATAAATCATGTGACCTAGTAATTGACATGATTTTAGTATATGTCAAGTATAACATTCCAGGTGATCTGGGAAATGGTAGAATGATGTGTTTTTTTGGAACTCTGGGTGAATAGGATGGTTATATCCCATCATTATATTTGATAATGGATTGAGCGTGGGATATGAAGATCATCATTTTGGTTCAGTATAATGGTGGTAAATAGACTCCTCTAGAGGGAAGCATCTTATCATCCTCAAGGGTATGACCCTATAATGATAAGGGTAATGAACACAGTGAGGATTATTAGAGTATTTTTGGGGTGTAATAGATATTATTGTGTTTATAATGATCCATATTTATCTTGTTCCTTTGTGGGTACCTAATTTAGGATTTTGATATGCATGTTGAAGGAGTTCATGTATTGGTTTTAAACTGAGGGCTAAGTTGATGTGATTTTAGAGTGATTTCGATCAGAAGTGTTTCATTGCTCACTGAGAGAGCATGACAGGTGTTGTACATGGTTGAGGGACAAACTATGGAATTTCATATATTATTAGGTTCATATTTTGGTTTGGTTTCTAGGATCACGTTTTCATGCAACAAGAAACTAATTCATCATGTTTGGGGGGTTTATAGTGTGTTAGTGGGTGTTAATGAGTAATATCTAGAAATATCATACATTGGAGGATCAGTTCATGTTTTTTATATAACATGATTTGATTTGATGGAAACCTAATGGATCATTTTGTTAGACCATAAAAAGTGTTCTTCTGGTAGAAAATTCCTATAATGAAAAGAACCATGTTCCAAAAACTGTACTTTATGGGAATTTGTTTATGGTAGGGATTAAAAAAATATTGTAAATGAATCGATCAAGGATTATATTATGTATCATGGTAGATGGGTGTTGTTGAGATGATTCTATTTTTGATGATGGTTAAGAGTATATAACTCATATTTACGTGAGTGTTGTTCCGCAGTGTTTGGAGTAGTGGAACTGAAGCTTTGTTTGTGTTCTAAGGTAGAACATGATAGAATTAGTTGTGAATTTTTGACAATGATAGGTTGGAATTAATACTGTAAGAACCTTTGTGACTTATTAAGGATGATAATTGTTATGTTGGGGAAATTGTAAAAAACCATGCAGTTTTGGTTTATGAATGTTAGAGGGAATTTTAATCTTTGATCCCCAAGTAAGGTATATTTTGAGAATTGGGATTCGAGTCAAGATAATGATTTATGGGCTCATAAGGGCATCTCTTTTATCTCGTGTGCTATCGCTATAGGGGTTATCATCCTCTCAACAGTGATGGATCTTGTGCTAAGTGGTTACCATTATGTCCTCTATTGATTGGGTTCATTGCAGTTGCAATGTGGTAGGGTATTTATCTTCTCCCCTGGTCAATATGTGATCATAGATGGTGACCTCAAGAATGCTCAGAGTTGGAAATTTCCCCTTTGACTTTCTCATTTTGACCCTTCCATCTGGTTCTATAATGTATTTCTGGTTGTAGGTTTTTTAGTTTTGATGTCTATAGATTTATTCTAGACATGATGTGGGAGAAAGTGTGCCTCATCATCTTGGTTCATGGCCCTCTAGTTCTATGTTTGGAGCCATATCTATGATTACCTTTCCTTCATTCACCTCAATAAATTATTCTTCTATGTGGTTTTTAGCTTTCAAGTTTTCTTGTTCCCCTACATCAGTGTTATATGGTCCAATGTAGTTCTCGTTTTTTTTTGGAGTTTTGTTCCCCAGATCAATGGTATTCCTCTACACTTTTGTCCTTTTCCATATATGGAATACCCCTATCTGGTCAGGTTAGAAGGTTTCTTTTATGGTTTGAGATGGTGTTTGTGGATCCAGCGATGGATTTTTTATCTTTGAGGAATTTTATAATGAAATTGCCTTAAACATTACTCAATCATAAGGTAAGTCATCAATTGACATTAATTCACTTTTGGGGATCTATTTTGAATTAGAGTTTTAGAGAATTAGGCCATAACTCATACATAGAAACAGAAATATTACATGTAGAGACTTTTACTCATATCAATTTTTTTCATAAAATGAAAACTCCTTAAAAATAATCATGGGATCATTTCATGTTTAAACAGCATGAATTTTCCATGATCCCATCCTTGGTTATATTCTTCCTTAAGTCCTATGAAAAACATCTCAAAACATGGGATGAGCATAAAAATCTCTGAAAGGGATATAAAATAAGGAAAGAAAACATTAGTCCATGATTACAAACAAATAAATAAATCATAAATTTTACTCATAAAACATAAGCTCTTTAAAATACCTCCTGAAATATTAATATTGATGAATAACTCATAGAAATCATAATTCAAAAGGGTAACTTATGGCATCCATAACATAATTAATTTGTAGCTTTCACAACAACATTGGGAGTAACCGTAATCGTTACTTTTGGAATACCAATCACATTATATTCTATTAATATCTTAGGAGAAACCTTAATTTTTACCTTTTTATCATTAACCAAATAATTGGAGAGATATCATAGGCTCACACGCCCTCATTTTATCACAGAACCACCTGTATACAAAATTAATTCCCAAGAACCATAACATAAGCCTAACAAATGAAAAAGCATAAAAGAAATATAACATCTCTACATTGAAATCGTAAGACATAATTTCAAGATACTGATATAATCAATACATTATCAATACCATTTTCAAAACCAAAATACATAAATATGGTATTTACTATTTTTTGAAAACATTACAGCTTGTAGAGGAAGCCAAATATCAAATAAGTTTCTTGGTGGCAGAAAGGTCTTTGTCACTACGTACGTTAATAAGTTATATTGTTTTTTCTGTTTAGAAAAACGCTTCATAAAAAAATATTCCCTATTGAAAATCATTGAAGAAAATTAAAATTCAAAGGGTTTTATAATACACCATATAAAATAAGGTTGTGTATAAAACAAAATATGACTCAATGAAGAAAGATTGATACGAAGTCCCCTAAAAAGATCTTGTATTTAGATTAAGGATAAATAAATGACATAAATATGTGTTAAAAATAGAAATACACCCAATATTAGTGTATATTTAGTGTCAAACACTATGTTTTCATTCACACATATTCTTGGAAATAAACAATTACATGGACATTTAACTCAATGAATGAATATTGAGTGATGATTTCCTTTAAAAAGTTCATATAAATGAAATAAGAATTTATCAATGGGGAGATTATGTGTATAAAAAGTATACACACACAAAGGGAAGTTGAAATTAAAACATAAAAAAATTAATAGTGATTCCAGACATGATTTTGGAATAATATAATCAGCGAAATATGCGTGAAACCCATTGAATGGAAAATGAGTTCAAAAGTTCTATTACAAAGTCATTTCTTTCAATAAAATAGATTAATAATGTGTATTCACTATAAATCCCATATTTAAATAATAAATACAAGATAATATATCAAAATTAATTTCTCACATAATCATATAATGACAATGTCATGAAGTATAATACTAACCCAAAGAATTGAAATTGGGTTAAGGAGTTCTCTTACCTTGAATCTAACTTGTCTCGTTCATTCTTTAATTTCTAGAATAATAATATTAGTTTAATTAATACTTTATTTGGAACCTTTTTAAATTTTATTTTACATTTTATATCACTTATTACCATGTTATATCAATTAGTTGATTATTGGAGTTTATATCAGACGTTTTATCGATATTCAGTACTTGAGTCAAAAATGAACTTCTTTTGATGTAAATTGTCCATGTGGACAAAAGTCAATCATTTCCAGAATATTATTCCTGATTTAGATATCATATATAACCATTATATATGTATTTATAATATCCATAATAATTGGAGATAATAAATTAAATGCTCCATTCATGGAGACAGTGGACCGTATGTACGTATGAACACTACATTCATTTCTTTTTCTTTTTAAAAGAATAATAATCAAATGATATAAATTCATATAATAATAATATTACTATATTTATTTATTTAATGACTCATACGTTTAATAAAACCATCCTTTATATGTTGCATTTATAGCATGAACGAGTCATATCACATGGAGGGGTCGGTAGTCCACACTACCTAAAATAAAATTATCATATTTATAAATCATGGAAAGAATAAAGGTAGGTTGTAAATAAAACATATATAACCATATAGACATAATAAATATTATATATATTATATATAAATACATTTCCATCATAATGGAAAAAATTAGAGGTTGTGTGAGGAAATTGAACAATCGTCGTTTCGTGAGGTTGTAGTTCGTCGTAAACAAAAACACTATGTTTGTATCCATTAGATAGAGGTGTGTGTAAGTGAAGTTATAATAATTATAATAAAAAAATACTATATATTTAGGATTATTTCTTTGTTATGTTATCATAGAATAAAAATATCATAGGGAGTAGAGAAGGAAAATAATGAAATGGAACTTCAGAGAAGACGTTGCCTCTAAATCTGGTAACTCCTTTTGATTTGAGCCAAAAGGCTTCCTTCAGATGCCTTATTCCCAATGTAATAATTATAGGAATAATTGAGGGATTTTGTTAGAATATTTTACCATATTTTAGACTATCCAAGAGGCTTGAGAGGTGTGAGTAAGTGGGTAGAGGTGTTGGACTTTCATAAGAGGGAGAAGGGGCAGTTAAGGAATGTCTTGAAATATTAACTTATTATAATATAATTTTAGAATGATAATATTTCCAAAGTATTATATTTAGATTATAATAAGATAATGTCTCTAAATACTCTCAAAAAATAGGTTTTATACAAGTTTAGGTAACAAAATGAACTTTATCTTTTAGCTTTAACCCTTAGTTAAAAAATTAACTCTTATATTGTCTTCTTGTATTTTCATAAAATATAGTTTCTATAGTTACTATAAAATGAAAATAGAACCACAAGTGGATAATAAATTAAATTTTTTGGATTATAAAAGTTAGTTGACTGATTATTATATTTTAAAAACTATTATATCATTTAATAAAATGTTATTTGTTTTATAAACTCATTTATGTCAATTTTGACACTATTTAGTAATTAATATTTATTAAAGTCCTAACAACATGATTCCTTCGAACGAATGGAATTAACACAAACATAATATTTCAATATCATCACAAAAATTAGTTCATGGAATCAGAAAGATCAAATTAGATTTATTTTAATATTTATAATAATAATTATTTGAATCTTTCATTAATAAGGTATTTAGTTCATCATCATTTTGTTATAAATAAATGCATTGATTAAATGTATAAAAATTATAAATATAAAATTATAATTTAGGAAATATTTTTATCTTCGTAATGACTATTTATAGTCCAATGATCAGTTATATTACCATATATTTAAATTATTTTAGTAAAATATACATGCCTATATTTAATTTTTCTTTACTTTAAATTAATTCTTATAACATGTCATTATCACACCCATGTATGCCCATGGTGTCCTAAAATTTCCCCAATAATTCCCATGGTCATATATTTCTCATATAATATTATTAGGACATGAGTTTGTGTAGTTTAGTATTATAATATTATAAATTGTTACCTTTATTTATCAAATTTACCCTTTAACCATGGTAAATAAAAATAATTACTGAAGCTACTATTAATAATATCCCAAAATAAAAGATACATATTTATACAATTTAGGAATTTTTATTACAAATATGGATCGAATTTCTCCAAAATTCAAAACATATAATTTTCATAATTTAATTCCCGTTGTCAAAACCAAAAACGGGTTTTTGAGAAATAAAAACTATCAAAAGATTGAAATTTTTTTATGTCCTATTTAAAAATAAAATTACTTCTAATGAAAAAAATTGGATTAGATGATAAAAAATAAATCTAATTAATAATAAAAATAATTAAAAGTACAATCAAACTATATAAATAAATTAGATTAGAATACATTTTTGGGTTAAAATTCAGTTATTTTCACTATTCATTAAAAAAAATAACTTTATCAGAAAATTATCAAAAATTTATCCAAAGTAAATTTTTATTTATAGATTATATAGAAGAAGTTTATTGTTTCTGATAGGATATATAAAGTGTAAAAAATTAGATTTAAAAAGGGTTCTCCATCAAAAGGCTCTAAAATGACCTTTCAAAAAAATTAGGGTATTTTATGCATAAAACTGGATTCAATCTCATTTTAATCTTCTAAATTTAACTGTATAAATATAAAATCATTTACCAAACATGTATAATCATATTTTAGATAGTTATAATTATTCCCTTAAATAAAATGGATAGGCATTAAATACCATTTAAAATAATAATAATATTATATGGTTTGTTAGTGTAACTCATTATTGTGTATGATGTAAGATTTAGAAAAAACCTATTGTCGTGTTTCGAGTACGCTATCTAAAAAAGTGTCCCATTTAACATAAAATTAATATATTTTTCATAAATAATATACATATATGTATATATATTATTATATAAATACCTAGAATTCTACATCATTTCCCCTTTTTAAAATTACGTCCTCACAATTATAAAATTGATTTCCGAAATTTCATTGAAAATCCTTGACTGGAAAAAGACTCAATAAAACTATAACTAAAAAATTATAAATAAAAAAATTCTCTAGAGAAAACACATACTAGGGTTCCATGTAAAAAAACATTGATATGGAAGAAAAACTATCCATCTTGTTCTGATGGAGAGTGATAGAAAACCAGATCATGAGAAATTTAACAACCAAAAAACCTTAAACATGCAATGGGTTAAATGGTATTTGATTTACTAAAAGGAAAATAAAATGGAAAAGCTTTTTCATTTATATCCTTTTCCTAAATTTGGGTAATTTTTTTACAATCTTGACTAAGAACATAAGAGACCATACTTACTTTTCCTGTAGAATTTCATCCTTTAATAAATATCTATAAAAAACTCATATTTTCTCCTAATGATGAGTATAAAGATGATTGGGCCACACCTGAAGCACTATTACTAACTTCTATAGAATCACATAATCCAAGGAAGATGAACTATATATTCTCGAAGTCTTTAGATGTTAACCAAAAACAAAACATTTTGTACAAGATCAGATAATCCCCCAAAAAATAATCCTTTTATAAAAAATAAAAATACTCTTAATCTATATAATTAAAAAAACACTCATAGTTCAACAAAGACAATTAAATTAACAATTGTCCTTAAAATTATTCAAAATAATGCAAAATAATTTTGAAACCCAAAATTTAAAAGGATTTGATCACCAAGTCTTTCATGATAAATATTATCATTTATCTATAAATAATATCAAAAACTCTTGAAGTCTCATTCTTAAAATTAATTAATATAATCACATATTCTCCATGATAGGATAATAATTTCCATATAAACACAAAATCTCATAATTTGCATAATAAAAAAATTTATTCCTACAAAATAAAATTTAACAATTACTTCTCAAATGAAATGCCATATTATTCTATTTTCCTTAGGCATATAGTGTTCCAAAAAGAGTGAACGTCTTCCAAAATAACATTTTTCACTTAATCACACAATAATTTTCCTATACTAAGGATATCCATTTCATAACATATAAGTTCCAAAAATAAACTCATTCTTGACCCATAAAATCATTTAACTAAAAATAATAAGTCATACTTAGATTCACACAGCCTTGTCGGAAGTGAAAAGTCGTCACTCAGCTTGTGGGTTGTCCCTTTTATAAAACTCAAAAATAACCCTAACATGTTTTAGCCTCAATGGTTTTTTATACCAATCATTTTCAGCCCAACTCATATTGACCTTAACATATTAATTCATTAACTATTATATATATTAAAATTTTTTATTTCACCTCCATTTTATAAAATAAAAATATTCCCAATAGAAAGAACATCTTACCTTGATCATGGTGTCTACATGATTTCATCAACATCTTGTTGATGTAAATATAAGGTACATGCTCTGGAAAATTGATTTTGATATCCTTCAAAATAATTTTCTTCCTTTATCCAAATAAACCTTGTAAAACCTTGGTAATATGTGTGTTCCTAGAAAAATATTTTCATAAAATAATCTTATATTAAATATAATTTTAAAACATATGATAAAATTTGACTTTTATAAAAGTGTCAGACCAAGTTTGAGTTGATTCTTTCAATCGATGGTCCTTTTAAAATTATATAATTTTGTGATGCAAGACTATATTTTAAAAGTAAAAATAAATAGGTTGCATAAGGGTCTCCTTCTTCAGTACCATTTTCAAAATCATAATATGATTCAAAATCTGGTGATAAGTTAAAATATTTGAAAATTATTTCATAATATTTACCATTATTGAAAATATGAGAATATTGAGAAAATAGGATTTGATTAAATACAACCCATGGTCCATGAAGGTGTTGAGGTATATTGGGGTGTTTGATATCTCAGACAACTGCTTGCAAGTGAGTTGTATGCTCGAAAAATTTAACAATCAACTAAACATGACTTTTCATTACTTATTTCAAGAATATTATCATGAAGAGATAGGAATGTTTTTTGATATCCCCTTACTTCTATTTGTATCGAACTTTCCTTGATAACAAAAATTTATAAAACAAGTATTTAACTAAATGAAAACACATATGTATTTACTATGTGTTTATATAAAACTCATAATCCCTAAAATTTTCTAAACCATTACTTTAATACCAACTATATGACCCTAACCGTAAACATTACATAATATTGACATAATTAAAAAATTTCCTTTAATTAAATTTGAGGATATTTTTAGGTTTACATTTTTAGAGAATTAATTCATTACCCATACATCGATAGATAAATATTACAAGTAGACACTTTTACTCACTATCTATTTTTTCCAAAAACAAAAACACTTTAAAAATAATCATGGTATCATTTACGTTTTAAATGGTATGACTATTCCCCGATCCTATCCTTCACTCTATTATTATTTTATGTCCTCGGAAAAGCATTTCAGAACTTTGGATGAGCATAAAATGATGAGTATGGGATATAAAATGAAAGAAAGAAAATATTAGTCCATGAATACCTGAAATTCAATGAAATAAAACTTTTTACTCATTAAACATAAGATCCTTATCATAAATAATGAAATAATAAGATTTATGAATGAATCATTGAAATCATAAATCATAAAGGTAACTTGTGGAATCCAAAACATTCTTTCTTTGTTGCTTTCACAACTATATAGGGAGTATCCTTGAAGGTTACATTTGAAATACCTATATTCCCTAAGCCTATTAGAATAAACCATAACATTTATGTTTGTTATGTTACACAGTAAATTTCAGAGCTATCATAGGCTCACCCGCCCTTGGTTTATCACAGAACCACCAGTATACATAAGTAATTCCCAAGAGCCATAACATAAAGAAAACACATAAACAAGAAAATAGGAAAAACAACTATTCCACATTGCAATCGTAAGACATCATTTCATGATATTGATATAATCAATAGATTCTAGAAACCATTTTCAAAACCAAAATACCTAAATATGGTATTTTATATTCATTTTAAAATCATTAAAGCTTGTAGAGGAAGCTGGATATCAATTATTTCTCATGGAGGTGGAAATGTCATTGTGACCATCTACGTTAAAAAGAGATATCCATATTTCCATTTATTAAAACACTTAGTAAAAAAATATTTATTTTTGAAAATAGTTGAATGAAATTAAAATTCCTAGGGGTTGATTATACACCATATAAAGTAATCTCCTCTATAAACAAAAATATTCCTCAATGAAAGGATATTTTGATGAAGTCCCTTACAAAGATCGTGTAATTAGATTAAGGATAAATAAATGAAAAAAATATTTGTGAAAAATATGAATACACCTAATATAAGTGGATATTTAGTTTAAAATAATAATATCCATTCGCACATATTCTTGTAAAAACAAAACCAATGACATGGATATTTAACTCAATGAATGAAGATTGAGGTAAGATTTCCCTTACAAAGTTCATATAAATGACATAAGAATTTACTAATGGGGTGATTATCTATATCAATAGTATATCCACACAAAGTGAAAAGGAAATTAAAATATAAATAAACAAACAGTGATTCCACACATAATATTAGCATAATATAATCAACAAAGTACCCGTAAAACCCAATGAATGGAAATTGAGGTTAGAAACTACCTTTCCAATATAATTTTTTAATAAAATAGATCGATTGTTTATATTCACTATAAATCCACATAAGGAAATTATAAATACAAGATAAGATATAAAAATTCATTTCTCACATAATCATAGCACGATATAGTCTTGAAGTTAAAGACTAACCCAATTAATGGAAATTGGGTTAAAAAGTTCATGTACCTTGAATCCGACTTGTCTTGTTCATTCTCTAGTTTCATGAATAATAAATATAGGTTAATTTATACATGATTTAGAACATTTATAAAGTTTATTTTTCATTTTATATCACATATTACTATATTATAGAACGTATTTAATTATTTGAGTTCATATCAGTCGTTTTGACGAAATTCAGTATTTGAGTAAAAAATGTAATTTTTTTGATTTAAATTGTCAATGTGGTCAGAATTCCATCATTTCAAAAATATTATTCATGATTTAAATTTCATATATATCCATTATATATTTATTTATAATATCCATAACAATTATATATAATAAATGAAATGAACAGATCATGGAGATAGTAGACCGTATGTACACATGAAGGCTACTTTCATTTCTTTTTCATATAAAATTATTAATAATTAAAGGATATAAATTATTATACTTAATCCATTATTATATTTATGTCATGTATGTATCATAGGTTTAATAAAATATCTTTTATACGTTCCATTTATAGCATGAAGGGGTCATATCACTTTGTGGGGCGGTAGTCTACACTTCCTCAAATGAAATAATCATATTTAAACATTATGAAAAACATAAAGGTATGTGGTAAATAAAAAATACATAAGAATAGATAAAATATAAATAGAATATATAACATATATAAATACTATTTCACCATAATGTAAACAATGAGAGGTGGTAGGATAAAATTGAACAATCATTATTTCATAAGGTAGTAGTTCTCTGTATATAGAAACAGTATGTTTGTATCCATTAGTTGGAGGTGTGTGTAAGTTTAGTTAGAATATTTATCATAAAAAAAATATTATATTGATTATAATGGTTTTTTTACTTAATCATATTATAATAAGATCATAGGGAGTGTAGATGTAAAATAACTTAAAGGAACTTTAGAGAAGATGTTACCTCTAAATCTGGTAACTCATTTTCATTGGACCCAAGAGGCTTCCTTGAGTCACCTTATTCCCAAAGAAAAGATTCAAGGAGTAAGTTAAATATATTGGGAGCCTATTAAAATATATTTCTGATGATATAAGGGTCTTGAGAGGTGTGATTAAGTGGGTAGAGTTTTTGTCATTTATAAGAGGGTGGAGGGTCACCTTAGGAAAGTCTTGAAATATTATTTTATTATAAAATGATTTTTAAATTATAATATTTACCAAAGTTTTATATTTGAATGATAATATGATAATGTGTCTAAATACTCTAAGACAATAGGTTTTAGAAAAGTTTATTTCACCAAAATTACTTAATCTATTAGCTTTAACCCTTAGTTAAAACATTAACTCTTACCATATCTTCTTATATTTTAATAATATATGGTTACTATACTTACTATAATATAATAAGAGAACAAAAAGTGAATAAATAATTACATATTTAACATTATATATTTATGTTCTAATAATATTTTCTATTTAGGACTTTTATATCATTTAATACAATAATATTTGATTTATAAACTCATTTTTGTCAATTTTGATACTATTTAGTAATTGATTTTTGCTAAATCCATACAAATTTTATTCCTTAAAAAAGGAATTACATAAAATATTATATGTAAATATAATTCATAAAAATTTATTGTGGAATAAAAATTTTATAATTTAATTTAGTTTAATATTTATAATATCATTTATTTTAATATATCATTAATAAGGTAATAAATGCATCATCATTGTGTCATAAATACATTTATTTATTTAATGTCTAAAAATTATAAATATAATAACATAATTGTGTAAATTTATTTATCATTCTAATGACTATTTATTTTAGAAGACATCAGTAATATTACACTATATTAACATTTCGTTACTAAAACATACATGTTTATGTTATATTTCACTTTACTTTAAAATAATTCTTATAAAATGTCATTATCCCAAACTAGTGGATCCATGGGGTTCTAAAATCAACTTAAGGATTATCATGGTCATAAATATCTCATATTATAGGATTAGGACATGTTTTAGTGTAGTTTAATATTATTATAATATTGTTTTTACCCTTATTTATTAGATTTATCTTTTAACCATGCTAAATAAAAAGTATTACTGAAATTACTAATCATAATGTACAAAAATAAAAGATACCTGTTTACAAAATTTGATCCTTATGATTCAAAATATGGAATCCATTTTTTCAAAATTAAAAACCCATAATTTTCAAAAATTAATTTAATATTAATTCGCGATGTCAAAACCAAAAAATGGGTTTTTATGAATTAAAAAATATCAAAATATTAACACGTGTATATGTCCAATTTAAAAGTGAAATTATTTTTAATGAAAAAAAATTGGATTGAATGATACAAAATTAGTCTAATAAAACATTAAAACCAATTAAAAGTACAATATAACTATATAAATAAAATAAATGAAATGACAGTTTTGAATTGAAATGCAGTATTCTTCAATATTCATTAAAAAATGAACTTTATCGGAATATTACAAAAAAATTATCCAAAGTAAATTTTTATGTCCTGCTTCTATACAAGAAGTTTATTTTTTCAAACAGAACATATAAATGTGAAAATAACTATATTTAAAATAGGTTCTCCATCAAAATGTCATAAAATGACCTTTTAAAAAAATTACAGTATTTTATGCTTAAAATTGGATCCATTTTTATTTTTAGCCTCTAAAATTCATTAGCTAAATGTAAAAACATTTACCAAACATGTATAATAATATTTTATTTATTTATATTTATTATATTTGATATAATGGCTAGGTGTTAACTACAATTTAAAATAACAATATTATTATATTCTTTTTTGGTATAACTCATTGTTGCGTACGATGTAAGATTTCAGAGAAACCCATTCTTGTGTATCAAGTACACAATCAAAAAAAGTGTCCCATTTAACATAAAATTAATATATTATTCATATATAATAATAGATATAAAAAACTATTATTCTATAAATACCTGGGATCCTACACTTTTTATTATGGATTGTGGGTGGCCTATTCCTGGAAACGCAGTCTATGTTCATCAGGGTAGTGGCTCCCTAATCCTCACTGATCGATTTTTTTGGGCTCCCTTCTATCATATAATGTCATGGGTTCCCTCCATCATGCTCGATTCTGATGACCTGGCTTCATGGATCTGAATGTCGCTTTATCCGAGATTTATGTGGTTCTACAATGGGATGGGTGATGTTAGCGTTGTGTAGGGAAGCGATGGGATGTGATGGTGTAGACGAGTGCGATCTGTAGGACCTCATTTAATAGGAAGTGTTGGGGGTTGGATGTATTTTTATGTCCCTTGGTTATGTGGTTTTTTTCTTTATGGTTTCTCATGGGTGGTTTGTGGTGTGCGGATTAAGGGATGCACTTGTGGTACGACTTGATTAGTTCTCACTAAACCAAAATTTGATTTTATTTAGAAGAAATGAATAAAAAATCAATAAATCAAATATCGAGGGTGGAAAATTTCAATGAAATGTTCTTAAATATGTATCAAATCTATAAGGGTGTTTTTGGTGATCAAGTGAATGTCGAAGTAAGCTTAGGGAAACCCCTTTTTTGATTCTGGTTGTGGGCAGCTCATCATGTCGTGATGGGGGTAGGTCGTTCCATGATGAGGGGCCAATCAATAGGGTTCATGGTATAACTAGATGGATTATGTTTGTGGATGATGTTATTTTTATTCTATGTGGATTATCATTATGAAGTTTCATCACACCATAACCCATATGGGTCATGCCCTAATGGTGACCATTATTTAATTGATCGAGGAACCATATTTTGTCTCTTTATGACTTTCATGGAGAATATATTTTAATGTAACAACCCTTAGGTAGAATATAAAATCTCATTCAAGGGGTATATTACATCACAAAAATATTTTATTATATATTTATATTTAAATAAATTTTAATTATTTGATAATTTTCTTTACATGAAACGTCGATTTTAACCAACCCGTGATATAGTAATAAAATAATATTATTAAATTTAATAGTTATGACATGTCTTTTGGATTTTTTAGTATTAATAAGACTAAAAAAATTGTGAAAAGAATTATTTTCACATGTATAAAATTAATTATACAGTTATAAATTGGATAAAATTAAAATAAAACCATTTGAAGGTAAATAGAGATATGTTTATAAAAATAGTTTTCCTGAACATAATATTTTTTATCTTAATGAATCAAATTAAAATATCTTCATGAGTGATATTAATGAATTATTTTGAATATATATTAAAAAAATTATATTAATATTATAATTTTTAATAGGAATAAAATAAGAATAAATCATGTACTATGATTAAATCACATTTTTTTTAAAAGGTTTTAATTTTATTTTTGAGCATTTATTTTAAAATAAATTTCCAAAATATATAGAAACTGAATCCTATATAATGGATTCAATATATGGGATAATAATAATAAATTTAATTTAATGCGAATAACTGTTTTTTACACATAATAAACTATTAAAATAGTAAAATTTTGTTATCAAGGTTAGGATTAAAAAGGTTTTTCTGAGGGTTAACCTAAGAGATAATGATTATAACATAATGATACACTAACAATAATTTGATTGGATTATTTCATTTAGATAATATTATTACAATATTAGATTATTTGTAATTTTAGAGCCAATTTACTTGAGCAAGATATTATTATTTTTTAATATTTTAAAAATCCAAGTGTGTCCTCTCCCTCCCTTATATTTGATCATGTACGTATAGATACTGAACTTGTGGTAAGGTTTTACGTTACAATCTATTTTTTCAGTATTGTCTAGGCTAAATTTCTATAGACGAAAATTATATGGATCATAAATTTACTAGAAATATATTCTATTATACTCTATTAATTTATATATTTTTAGGTATTGTTAATATTTTTCTAAATTTTTAAATTAAAATTATCGATAACTCATTTTTAAATAATAGTCATCCGTGTTTTCTCTTATGTCAATGAAATGTTTCTTATTTGAATGTACTATTCAAAATTGATAAATAAATGTTTATAACTATAATTGAAATTTTTTAAAAATATAATTTTCACTTCCTCTTAACTTATTTATAATGATGAATAATGAACATTTTTAGTGAATCATTTTTCTAAAAAGGTAGTTTTTGTCTTTATACATAGGTGTGAAAGTTATGTTTTCTTTTAAATTATAAAACCTGAATAGTTTTTCATAATATCATGAGAGTAATATAATTTGAATATTTCATAAAATAGTTCCATGTTTAATTTAAATAAAATACTTTTCTGAGTATCCTATTACTTTTCAGTTAAAATGTTATTGAATGAAAATGTTATTTTATTATGTATTCAAATAATGTTTTGAATGATATTTTAAAGATATATTTCATATATTTCAATTAACATTGAGTATTTGTATGCTTCAATGGGGATATACTATTTTTACACCACTCAATTACTTTTTTTGGATTCCTTATGATGATGTAGATTTAAGGTTAAATTTATGAATGTCATTTTTTTACCATAGAATAATTATGTTATGATGAAACCATTATGAAACTAGTTTTTTTCCATGAGTAATGCTTTGTTGAAATGATGAAATGTTTATGAAACTTTTTTACTTTAAAAATGAGATGATATGATGAATGTTTTATGATAATTTCACACAAGAATGTATATTATTTTATTATTTTATAGGTGATACTGGGATTATATATCCCATAAATCCATTCGGTAATAATGAAATAGTAAATAATTTCTTAGGAGAGGATTCAGTTAATATACAACTAATGGATTATAGATTTATCTAGTCATAATTTACTCCTAAGAGAATGTTTCAAATAACTATGTATCGATTTCCATTAAGGGAATTTTTCCACAATAACAGTAAATGGAGTGTTTTTTAACGAATGAAGTGATTTTCTAGGCTTATTAATATGCCACAATATTGTTCCTTATTCGTATGATATGTTCTCATGAATCATTATTGATTATTTATGATTCTATACTATTATATATCATATATTTATATTGAAAATACATTATTATATGATTCATGATTTGTGATATTTGATTGATTGGGTATGATTGTTGTATGTTATGATCAAGTTCTCAAAATTATTTCTTACCTTATTCTTTCATATAATCATTTACTCATATATGCTATGTTTATACATGCTGATCATATAATCTCAAAATTTATTATGTTTTCTTTCCCCAGTTTATTAATACATTTTCTTAGTATTGTATGTATTTTGAAGGTTCTTATGAGAAGATCTTTGTAGTGAATATTGAAGATATTTAATGAAATAAGATAATTAATTATCTAGTTTCTAATGACACTAAACCATTATGGTTATTAGGAAGGATCGAATGGACTGACGCCATTCTTTTTATTTTATTATGGATAATCCCCCTTTTAAGGGTTGCAGGGGAACCCGTACATGACCAGTAGGCCCAAGGCACAAGGCCCAACATGCCCCGAAGGCCAATACATGACCCGAAGGCGTAGGGACATACCATGCCCAATACATGACCTGTAAGCCCAACCCACTAGAACTACCCCTCCCTAGCTTTTTCATCATTGATCACCTAGATCCCCACCTTGCATTGCTGATCGGCTAGCATTTCCCCGTACAAAACCGCATGGTGCGTGGTCCTGATGGTGGTTTCCATACCCTCTCATTCTTCTAATCTGGATATCTTTGCTTCTGGTGAATACTACTCCAGTTGCTCTGATCCTCTTTTGGGGCCTTCACTGTGGGACTGGGCTACTCCATGGTCTTCTTGGCCCAAAGGCCATAAGGCCTGAAGACCTTTTTGGATGACCCGAAGGCCCTGGAGACACGTAGATCCAAACCAGGTGAATAGTTCTGGCTACTACAGTACCGAACAATACCTACTACAGCACCTTCTATAGTGCCGAAAATTTCCTACTATAGTGCATGCTACAGTAATTCTACTGTACTACTACAGTACCAAAAATTATCCTCCACTCGGTTTTGAACCTAGGTCTCTTGGATGCCAAGCAAGTGCCCTTACCACTCGGGTACGAGCTCGTTGGCATTAGGAAGGAACTATTATGAAATGTATTAAATATTTATAAAATATAATACAATATTTTTTTATGAAATTTTGAGGTAACCTCAGTTAACATCATATTAGTTTTTAGTAATTTTTTCAGACTACTATTAGAAAAAAATTAGTAAAAACCCTGGGCATAAGTCTAATATAAGCATATCATCAAAACGATTTGGTGAAATATCGATTATTTGGATTTATAAAAAAAATAATTCTCGGGATTCTAGAATGTGGGTGTGGTGGTGGAATAGATGCATCTAGGGGTAACAACTCTAAACTGGTAGGATTGGGTATTAACTTGATCTTTACAAGTGTACAAAAAGTGGGATTAAGACTACACACATGGATAGACACCCTTGGAGGATATTGTCACCACCCATATCGGAGGATCCTATGTCGTGACTACCCCTAGCTCTCATCCAATAAGATAGGGGCTAGTGACTAGCATTGAGTAAGCACATCTCACAAGTGGGAGTCATTAGCCTAATTTACATGTACAAGTGAACAAATCTCTAAGACACAAAGTTTTGAAATGAAATAAACAACTGAAAGGATTCATGAAATCATATAGGATCACAGAATCTAGTATGATAGTTAAAGTATTGGAGAGTAAACCGGGCCAAAAACATTCCCACTATAAAGAGTCTGTAATAAAAGTACAGTGTGAAAATAAAAGGTAATGGGACTTTTGTCTGAAAGACATAGGAACACAACTTGTTCTGTTCGGTATCTCTAAAAACTATATTGTCGAGGTTTTCCTAGGACTCTATCAAAAGGCCTATCATCTTTACAAGACATAACACATGTGGGAAAAGTCCTTTCATGGGTGAATATAACTATACTCAGTAGGATACCCCAAAACCACAAAGCAATAAAACAAAGGAAGCAGAGTTATATCTACAGAGGTTTATGTCTATATCACATATATCAAGATTATCTAGATACACTCAATAGAGACACCATGCCATCAGGCAGTCATGACCAACATCCATCCATAGGATTCTACCCGAAGAATGCTTATTTATAGAGAGATCACTCATTGATCCATGATATCATTAGAGACATTCGATGAAAAAGAGTAGCTCATTTGGGCCTACCAAAATTGGAAAAAGTGGACAATAAATACATTTATACATAGAGAAGTTTTTACTCCTATAACTAATAAGAGAAACCAAAAATCATGCCCAAAACTGATTAGGGGATACCACATGCCCAATCAGGATCAACCCGTTACATAGGGGATCAAACCCAATATTGATCTGGGGATGCCACATACCCTATATATATGGCATTCTAGATGATGTATAAGTTCCCTTATCAAGGAGATCAAGAGATTCCATAGAATCCACTTGGGGTGAGAGAGTATAGCACTATAGTATTGGGGAGGGATTCCATACTCTATCTGAGACTCTTCCTTTGTAGTGGATTATAATTCAATGATGTGGATGTAGTATAGTATTGAAACCTTGAGGGATAGAGCAAGGGAATTCACTCCATCTATATTATTCCAAACTATAAACACAACTATCCTCAAGAAATCATTATGGGAGTACAAATCCTTTCCTAGGAGGTATATGGTGTATCCATCTATCCGAAGTTTTCTTATGTGGAAGAGCCTCAGGAAACATGAAGTCTCCATATACAAATTTTTTTGAAGGTTATAAATGGTATTTAGTGACACAGGATTCCAAAAAATTTCCTCAAAAAGATCATCTCATCATTAGGGTCACCACACTGCAGACGGCTAGACAATTGAATGATCTGTTTTGAAGTAGTGAGCGTGTGAACGAAACTACCAAAAACCTATCCATGGAATGCTGACCTACCACTGTGATATGTTCACCTTCCACCGTAGTTTAATGATACCTCATTGGTCACTAACATGGAATGCCAAAACTCATCTAGTTCCCTAAATAGAGGACAATCACAAATCTGAGCTATTTCGGACATCGTTGTCATAAAACAATACATCTCGTTGTTAGATCTTTTTGGAAAGAGAAATAAATTGTCATTAATAATTATTTTGAGATGAATTATGAAAAATGATAATTTTTTTATAATCAATCACCCAAATAGATTATTCTCCATCATCACACCTCTTTCTTATTGAAAAAATCCTAGATTTATGATATCGGATCATTATACCATGAAACGGGTGAGCAACGATCAATTCATCGGGATGTGTCAATCCCCGGGCCAATGAAGAACACCCGTGGTGAAATGTAGAACTGGGGGGAGTAAATAAATATAAATAAATTAGAACTAACCTCAATTAATGTTTGTGTCAATCGTTTTTCATTTTTTTTATAACAATAATATGAAACCGTCAACATATTAACCAAAATAAATTCTCCCACTACAATCCTCACAAAAAAACCCCTTTACACAATACACATGAATTCTGAATCAATCAATCAATCAATTGAGTCACATTCATTATAGAAATTAAGAAAATGTAAATTAAAAAATTTAAAACCCCGAACTACCAGAAGTTGGATTGATCATTGATGATGATATAATTTGTGTTGTCGCCGTTTGTCGATCCATGATCCATAAAATATGAGGTTATGTCGATTGATCAATACATGATCTTCTACCATTTTCTTGAGTGGATTATCTGAAGTTCTATCTAGTAGTCATCCATAAACTTCTTAGTTATTCAGCTAACCATAGATATCCAACATAACAATCATTTTAATGTTTGAAAATTTTCTAATTCAGTGAAATGAAATAAAATTATTTTATTCAGTTCCGCATATGTGGAAACTTTTCACAAATGGCCCATGCCAACCATGGTTATGTCAGGCCTATGGAGAAACATTCATCACAAAATCAATTATGCACTCTAATTTCCAATCTGATTCCCACTTCAATAGTTTTTAGGATTTAGAAATAAAAAATTTATTAAATTATTTTATTTATGGTAACGTCCTTGGTCACTTTTTCCACAAAAAAACCCATAATGACCAATGTCAGGCCTCTCCTAGGGAAAATATATTATTTTGAAATCAACGGTTCCCTTAGATAGCTGATCTTGGAAACCATTTAGGAATTACATTACGTTTTAATTAGACCTATGTATTATTGATATTAAATACTTTAATATTTTTCAAACAATTGTTCCATGAACAATAGACCTCAAAATCCCACATTGTCTCAGTTCCTGGTCTCAAAATAAATTCATATAATATTAAAAAATAATTTACAAAAAATCCAATACATTACAGATATTCTTGGGTTATTTCACATTTTATTTATGAACCGTTATGAAGTATTGTAATTTATGATAACCAGAAATGGCCTTGGTCAATCCTATGGTGTCATAGATTGAAGAAAATATTTCATGATTTAGATATCCTTTTAATTATTTTTCAGGATTACATGACTACTCCGAATGATTATTATTTCTCATACTATAATTTTTGTTCTATTTAAATGTTTGGAACCAAGAGGAATCATTTTTATTCTAAATGTGATGGCAAAATATATTACCATCATCCAGAGAAACCAAATAAAATGGGTGATGGGATGAAAATTATTATGGAAATTCTAAACCAACTCTATCATGCAATTGATTGTAAGATGAATCATATTGATCTTCTAAATACAAAAAGAAAGAAAGAAGTCACTATATAATATATTTTTTTTAAAAATATCAATATTCCTTTACTTTTTCATATAATTCAATTATAGATAACCAATGTATCAATATCAATGAAAATATATTTTCCCTTATCTAGTTTTATAAAAATGTAAACAATTTCTTAGTATTTAATTATTTATAAGGTGAAATACATCAATGGTGTAATCATATCATGAAAATGAAAAAATACGAGGAAATTGACTCAATAGATTGTGAAGAGTTTTAGAATTTATTTTTCAATAATTATTCTCCCATAACTCTTCGCAATAAAATAGAAATCGAATTTCTATAACTAAAGTACAAGAATTATGAATCCATGAGTACAAATGATGGAAATTTTACTTGACTTTCATGGAATGATTTGAATTTTTATCATTGATCCTATACGAAATTTTGACCGATTCATTACTAGGATGATACCAAAGTATTATATATAATATACATTAATAGATACAATAAAATCATTCAATTTTATCTCAATATGATAATAGAAATAAAAGAATCACATTGTTCTCCTTGTTTTGGGGACCAAAAATCTAAATATAGAATTTTGAGTAAATTACAACAATAAAACCCATGGTGGAAATAAAATTAATATTTCATCATTTCATAAGTGTTGAAGAAATAATGGATGAAATTTTAGTAAGGGGTCTGGTAAAAGTGTTTAGTATGGAAAATATGTGCATAAAACAGTATATTTTGGACGTGATGTCAAGAGGCCAGTCAATGAAAGGAATGGTGAAAATTCTCAATTGAATTTCTCACCTATAAAAAAATGTTATAAAAACATTGAGTATGGAAATTGAACCAATAAATGAAGGAATCATAGGGTAATGATGAATATCAGTGTTATTAATCTCTTAAGACCTAAGACAAAGGGATATCTCATGTAATCACCTTTATTGAAGTGGTTCATGATAACAATGTTTCAAAAAGGTATACATACCCTCTAATATGAAACTAATTTTTTGTATTTAATTCCTAATCTACACACACAAACACACACATATATATATATATATATAATTTTTCTACCGTCTCATTTCACCACCTCAATGAATAGATGTTGAGTAAAAAAAATCACCTGATGGTATGATGATCACATATCAAGTCTATAGATCCTCTCTAAACAAATTATTGGAATTTGATTCCTACAAATATTTTGATTTTACATCTAGTTCAATTTTATGTGATTACATGAGATGGATGGATCTCTCATTATATAGATCCCACAACAATTACTGAAGAAATTCACATTCGATATTCTGAACTAACCTATGATAATCATTCGGTGTGAGTAATACTATCAAAATCTAATAGATGTTACATATATTTCATGGGTAATATTACGTTTTTATGAAGTATATATATTTTAAATGGTTGGATATAAAATCAACATCGAATATAAAAATATTATTCTAGATTATGATCATTAATTTGTTGATGAATTTCTATATCTTACCTTTAACTGTAAAGATGGTTTTGAAAAAGAAATTATAATTAGTTATATACATATTTAAAATTCTACATGTAGAATGTTCCTGAATGATTTGTATAAATTTATGAATAAAATATAAGAGAGTATTGAAAATGGATTCATATGGAACAGTGCATCACTATGGGGTGAACCAAATAATTTTATAAAGAAAAAACAAGGGGCAATGTATCTCTTTATTTCTTGTTGATAACATCACATGATAAATATCATGTACAATTGTGATATACCATATATTGATTCCTTGTTTGAAACAACTAGAATATAAAATTTTCTAATGAGATATTTTCAATAGGTGTCTCCGTAAATGGAATGTAAATGAAAATCATATCAGGAAAACGTTTTTTTCTATGTGCCCTTGAAAAAAGATTTCATTATGGAGGATTCTCCCATTGAAAAAAAACATTTACCGATTATATTTATGTCAAAATTTGTGATTGGATTGATCCCCCATCAAAAATGATTCAAAAATATTAAAAAAATACAAAAAAAATATAAAAATTAAAATAAAAAATATAAAAATATCCAATAAAAAACATCATAATAATATATAAAAAAAATTTATAAAATTATAAATATAGGAATTAAAATGATATTAGAAAACATATGTGCATTTCAATGTTTAGCATATTTAATATTTCAAAAATAAATACATATCACTAAATAGGGGGAGAGTCATCTATTAGAGGTGGTGGGGGATCTCCATATCTATACCCTAGGAAAATAATTGCATGTACTCCTTTATCTGATACAACTAGTCATGTGCTCGATGCTACTTCTCCTCCTACTACTCAAGTTATCGATGAAACTCTTCCTGCTCTCTAAACAATGCCTCTATAGCCTCCTCATGAGCTTTCTACTTCTCCTTTTACACTATATCCACTGATGACATCTATTTATCATCTACTATCGATTTGGATGATGAAAACACATTAGTTCCATAATAACCATCATGTGTCAAATGAGAAACGATACCAAAACACAACATTCCTTGAAATCATACTGATTCACTTAAATCAATGTATCGTCCTCAAATCCTAAAGAACTGGTTGCTAGAGCCTCAGTATCAGAGATACTCTCATCATTTTTGAGATATGATACCATATCCTATGATACCATCAATTTCAATTTGAAATTAAAATAGTTAAAATATTTTTTATTTAATTTTCAGACACTACAAAATTCTAATGATCATGATATGATGTTATCGACTACAAGTAATATATATTGGGATAAGGTTATTATAAATCATGTTATAAACATAGAATTATATAATATTTGGATTCCCAAATTCCTAAATCAATAAAATAATAAATAGTTTACATTTACATATATATAAATTATTAATGAAATGTGATTAACAAATGTCATTGATGAGTACTAAATGTAAGACTACTAGCTATATGTGTGACCTACTACCCCTGGTCTTTCTGATCTATTTATGATCACCTCTTAAAAATATGTATCATCCAATATGAGTATAATCCATCCCAGAACTATGAGTATATGTAATGGGATCGATGGAAGCCGAAATACTAATTACAAGTAGTTACTCTAACTTTTTTCATGGCACTCTTCCTCATATTTTTCAATAACCAATGAAAACTATCATCTTTACAAACCTCATTGGCATTTTTGATAGATTATATCATGTGATAATCAATGAGATTACATAAACCCGACAAATAATATAATTTACTAAGTAACTAATTAAATAAATTTCAAAATATATTTTATATATTTACATTCCATCCAATGATCAAACATTCTCTTCCGAACGTCAATTGGAATATGATCCCATGTCACCCATGATTTGGAAAAATAATTCCACATAATATATTTCCCCGATCAAAAATATATAAAAGAAAAAATATTTTAAAATAAAAAAAATAATAAAACAAGTAGTAAATAAATAAATTAATTAAAATTAATGATAATTAAATTTATCTAAATTAAAAAAGTAAGGATAATTTCTAATATGTGGATCAAAATCAATACATTAATTTTTATTGGGAATTGGTTATAGAATCATTAATCTCTCAAAACCATAACCACTCTTAGTCAATAAAATTCCTACAATGTGAGAGTCGGATGACGAAGCATCATGCTCTTGACAAGAATGTACAACCTCATTGAGGCTACATAATATCTCATTATCCGTCTGAAGGATGAAAATAAATTTTTCAACAAAAAAATGACGTTCAGTATTACATATATTTATTATGAATATAACCAATATGTAATTTTTTCATTATTCATCATCATATCATCTTCATATGTTGTGGTTTCAATATCTTCATCTTCCTCCTCAATATAATGATTTTTCATTGGATTTCCAGCTTTATCAGCTCTTGTTAATTCAAATTTTTTTGTTACATCATCTAAATCACCATCACCATCAACTAATTATTATGGGGTGTCATCATCGATATTCACATATCATCACTGAAAATATGTATTTGGAGTTTCTCTTGAAAATTTTAATTCCTTACACTTCAATATAACTTGATTCAAGTTTCATAAATTGATTTTCTTAGAATTTTATTGTTAGAATATTCCACTGAACAATTAAGTCTCTTGAACAAGAAAAAACAATTTGATTAATAAATATGATGTTCTTGACGAGTCAATGAAAATTGTTCATTTATTGAAATAAGGTATTTATATTTAATTTTTATGATTCCACAACACAGATTAACACGCAATCCTATGTCATTATCAATCCAATGGAATTTAAAATTTATTATATAATTTTTTTCTCAGATAATATATATTAATTATTTCATCCAACATACCATTAAATTAAAATTAACATTCTCTATGATGATATCATCTCAAAATGACACAACAATTTTTTTGGTTCCCTATATTCATATGTATGAAATCAAAAACCATTCACCACATATGCATCATAAGATTTAACATTTCGGGATAGAGGGTTTCTCAATACACACAATATATTGTAAATGTTATTACCATTTTTTGGTACGTAAAAATATGAAAAGAATTATAAATATAAAAAACGGGTTTATTTCATTTTTTAAACAATAAAAAATTACCATACCATTCATTGAAACTAGTAAGAAAAAAAATTCCGACTTTTTTCAAGCGTATCTTGTGTAATTTCTCCAAAATTATTCTCTATACAATCTTAATATAATATATATATTAAAAAGTATTAAATATTATTTAAAATAATGGTAATAATTTGTGATAGTTTCACTCACTTTACAAATTTGTTCATTTCATCATAGTTAGGCATAATATATGTGTGATCCCTATGATATCCATTATCTAAAATACATCATTCATAAACCCCACCAAAGACAAGTTGAAGTTGATTAAAAAATAATAATTCAATTTTTATCAAGTTTTCAACATTTCCCTCATCATGGTGTATTTAGTTGTGTTTTGAAAGATGTTAATGTTTGAAATTATAGGTGTAGGAAAACATTTTCCTCCTACAAATAAGCTTATGTTATTGAACCTTTGACTGGTTATTTATGGGGTACCTTTTTTTTCTATTTCTAAATACCTCTCTCATATAGGATCATCCTTCATAACTCTATAATCCCTCCATATTATTCTTGCTGTGAATAATTTAATTTGAAATGTTCCATTAAATCAAAAAATCATGTGGAAATTGTTTTCTAGTAAACCTAATATTAAAACAACATCTTTTGGTATTCTAATAAGTGAATCATATTTGTTTCACCAAAAAAATGTCACACTAAAATATGATATTTATGTTTCTTCATCCCAAATTGAATAATTTAACAATCCTTGAACTCTAATTAGTGTAATTTTTTCTAATATAATACATCCCTCATTCCTTTTTAATATGGTAAGACAAATATTTTCAATACCAATATCCAAATTAGAATCATAACCCTTGGTTGCCTCAAATCCTCAATCCACTGACAAAATAACTAATGATTTTCTTTGGAATGTGTATAAGATTATTTTTTCTTAATTAACTTCATTAATATGTCATTTTCAAACAATTTTGGATTGGCCGCATGAATATTTGGGAAAGATCTAATCATTCATTTAGATTATCTTTAGTCTTAACAAGTGAGTCCAAAAAAGTAAAAAATATATTAACAAAATAGTTCTGCTAAAAAAATTTGACATCTTACATGTTATGTACCAAAAAATCAGACTAATATAGGTGATCCATACTATACATTATTCAATTAAATTTTGATCTTTCCCCAATGAATTTTTTTGTTTACAATAATTCCAAATTTAATGGGAGGTAGTGAAGGGAATGTAGATGCTAAATAAATAACTAAGAGACCGGGTGTAGTTCTATCTCTTCCAATCGTTCCTTCTCTAATATGTTTTTGTTCCATCAAAAAGGATGATCAATATGAATAAATCTACGATGACCGAAAAAAAAACAAGGTTTTATCCAATTCCTGAGAAAAAAACATTATTATCCCTAATAAAATTACAAAAATTATTTTGGAGCATCTGTACTGTATCCGGATAATATTATATATACTAAGAAGCAATTTATTTTCCATATTAATTAAGATTTCCATGAAAATTCATTTTCTCAACAACATCATATGTACAAACACCATTAATCCACTATAAATTTAACTCATCCATAAATGTATTGATACAAACATCGATATTATTTGTTGGATGTACTACAATTAATAATATTATAAAGATATTTGGTTTATTCATCAATATTCATGGATTAAAGTTGTGTAGAATTTTAAATATAGGACAATAATAATACGCACTATTATATAGACCAAATTGAAGGAAAACATCCGTTGAGAGACCTAATCACATTTTACGGGATTGTAGTGAAAAATAAGGATGTACATGGTAAAAATGATTCGATGAAACACCACCATGATGATTATTTAAGATTTTACCATTTGGAATATTTTATTTGTTCAATAAAATAACTAACATTGTGTTTTGAGAGATAAATAATTATACAAATATGATGAAAAAACACCACAACAGTTTACTAAGAACCAATCCAACCTTCCCTTGTTGAGACCCTTCTTACCTAAATTTGAAAAATGTTTGACAACAAAATGAGGACACATTTTCATGATAATATAATAATAAATCAGTTAAACATGATTGAATATTATGATAACAAATATCCAAATTACTATACATTCTCTTACTCTCCTATAAATTGGTTGGCAACACATATCCATTAGGTAATAGAGATTAAAAAATAGTTAATATAATATAAAAATATATATTTTAAATTACATAATATGATTTAATAGCCATAAATTTTTTAACTGCATAAAATATTTCTTATCTTGCAACCAATATATAATTAAATTTTCTAAATAATTTAGAAACTAATCAAATAGATATGGTTTAAACATAAAATTTAATTCAATATCATTCTATTTATTTTTGTTTAAAAGAAGGAATAGTAACCCCATGTGCTAACGTACAAAACCATGATGGATATATAAAAAAGGTACTAGTATGTTCTCTGGAACAACATTCACCATGTTGATACCAAAATACATAATCTTCCCAAAAACCAAAATCAAATAGATGACCTACAACAATTTAAAATTGTTCAAATATCCTCATATCAAATTTCATACATGAAGACATAATTGTACATTCATAAAAAAATATAGTTTAGATTATTCAAATGAAATAAAATATTCACTCCATCAATATATATATAAATTATACCAAAAAATTTTGGATTACTACAATGATTTATCCAATAACAGTCCTATAATAAAGATTGAGGTTTACTTCCTTATTCCATATTTTTATAAGCAATAGAAAAATGAAATATTTTTTATGATTAATCTGATATAAGTAATAGTCTATGGAAAATTGAAAATAAATAAATTGAAAATTGCATGTAAATATTATCAATGATATCTAATTAAAATAATTTTTTTTCTTATTCTACAAATTAAAACTAATTTTTTATAATGAAGAATATTTTATTCTAGGAAAATGTTAATTAACATTAATGGAACTATAATAATGACCTAGGTTAATGAGGTTATAATAGAGTGGAGAGGATGAATGGGATTACATAGTGAAAGAATTCCAGTGCCCATGTGTTCAGAGAATTTAAGGGAGAGGCAATAATGGGTAAACCTACATGTTTACCCATGAATTCCTCTCATCCAAATGATCTAAACGCATGGGAACTAGAAATTTTTCACTCTTTTCTCACATGCATCCACTAAAATCCATTATTCCCTCAATATAATTAGTGATTAATGGAGTTGGAGGAAAAAATAGAGGTAATAAATTTTGGCACCACGTGATTAAAAATGATTGGATAAGAAAAAACATGGATAAACATGTGAGTGATGGGAGAGGAAGTATATTTGAGAGAATAAAATGACAATCTTAGTAAATTATTTAACTTTTTTTGTTAAATCATTTTTCCTGATGAAATATTGTTTTAACGATAATCATTCATTTAAACTATGATTATCAATAAACAAATATTTTCTCATGAAAAGTGATTGAACCAAATAAGGGAAAAATCACCAATCATGTCATTTATATCTATTGCATGTATTTCAAATTCCATCAATCCTAATTTTACTCATGGCTATCTCTCCTCTAAATAGACTAAACTCAAGGGAACAAAAATTATTTCACTATTTCATTTCCTTCATCCCCTCTACTCTATTCATCCCCCGCACCCATTGACTAGAATTCTATTAATAATTTTTGTTAATTGTTGTAATTAATTCTCATTATAGATAACTTTTACTAATTAATTCTCATTAATGGTAATATTTTAATAATCTAACTAATATGTGCTATGTTTTACAAATTACCACTAATTACCAGTAATTTTGACTAATTTACAGACATTACTATTAATTTTGTATGAGTAAACGCTCATTGCCTATATTGTTTTTCCTAAATACCATTCAATAATTGTATTTTTTTCAAATTACCACTAATTTCCAATATTTTTTTACTAATTATCATTCATTAGTGGTAATTTTTACTAATTACTACTCATTGTTGGTAATTCATAATAATTACCCATCATTACAACTATTTTTTATAAATTAACACTCATTTAGAATAATTTGTACCAATTATCATTAAAATAATATTAATTTTTTCTAATTTCCACTCATTACTGATAATTTTTACTAAATGACCCTCATTATAGATAGTTTTTATTAATTTCAACTTATTGCCTTTATTTTTTAATAATTAACACCAATTTATGATATTCTTTACTAATTACCACTTATTATGGCTAATTTTTACTTATTACTACTGATTTATCTTATTTTTGACTAAATACCAATCATTTATTCTATTTTTTACTAATCACTACACATTTCCACTAATTTTTTACTCATTGATGCTAATTATTGGTTATAGTTTCTAATTATTTCTCATAATCAAACATTTTTACTAATTGATTCACATTACCTATCATTTTTACTTAATAATGCTCATTACCATAAATTTTTACTAATTACAGTTCATTACTACTATTTTTTACTAATTAACGCACATTTCCACTAACTTTAACCCAATAGCGCTCATTTAGACTAGTTTTTATTTACTACCACTCATTTTTGATAATTTTTATTAATTACCTCTAATTTGTGATAATTTTTACTAACTACCTCTCATTACCATAATTTATTACTAACTACCGCTCAATTCAAATAATTTTGTTTAATTACTGCTCATTTATACTAATTTTAGCAAATTAATGCTCATTCCCAAGAATTTTAACTAATTAATGCTCATTTCCTCTAATTTTTATAATTTCTAGTCATTTCCAAAAAAAATTTATAATTTTCATTCGCTTCAACTAATTTTCACTAATCCTCTATCTTACCACTCATTTCTACTATCACGACCCATCCCAGTGGGGCCCGCGCCGTGACTCCCCAAGCCCGCCTCCAATAGGCCAGGGGCTGGTGACTAGCACCGAGTAAGAATGTCACTAACAAGGGAGGCATTGCTTAAGTACCTATACACACACACACATCTTAAAGCCCACAAATGATGAAATGTAAAACACTAAGGAACAAAAATGCATGCATACAACTAAACCCAACCAACTAAGTACGACTAAAGGTAGAGTACTGTCAAGGTAAACAGGGCTAGAATACAAGCCCACCAAAATCAAGAGTCTAAAAAACTGCAAAGTCCAACCTGTAAGCAGAAAGTTACTGGGACTACCTCTCGTAGCCGTAGGAACGCCTCGGCCTGTTGGGAACTACGAAAGCTCAGTCCTATCCTGGTCTACCTTGGACTCTGTCAAAAGGCTGCTCGTCTGCACAAGACACCAGATGTGTGGGCAAAGCCCATGCAAAGGTGAGTATAACAATACTCAGTAGAGGACCCCAAAAACCACAAAGCAATACAAAGTAAAAGTACAATCAACTATGAAATGTATATGTTTACAGAACATATAAAACAAACCAGATATACTCAAAACCCAAACTCGGGGTCTAGAGACAAGTCACGCAACTGCATACCCCCGGAAGGGATTCCGTTTGAAGATTCTGTGATGCACTCTTTCCGAGAGAACACACTCCATGAGTCTTATATCTCTGATGATGTATGTCTAGGAAATTCTGTTCGTCGGGAACCGTCACGAGAGATGGCTACACTCATTACAGGAGACACAATCCTGAGTGGAAGGGTTACGATAGATAGAAGCACTCATTATGGGAGACACACTCTTAAGTGGGAAATATCTCAATACACAGATGAGGATCACTGCCACAGCCATGGAGGATACCACGACTCATCTGGAATTCACCTATTAGGTAGAGGATCAAGGCTCGGTAGAGTTGGTCCCGTCGATGTCTGACTCTACCTAGGGTCTGGAATGGATAGAGGATCGCGATCTAGGCCTCTCGGATGGATGCCTGAATCTATCACAAAAATTCCTACTGATGGGATCATAATCCTGCGTGAGGGAATGATGCCTGACCTTTAGGGGAACAGGAATACGGGGCAATAACCCAAACGAAAGATGTTCAAGGCACGGTGAACAAAAGGACCAAGCCATTTTCCAAAAATTACACGGCATGTAGAAATGATACACGTCGTGTTGTCTAACCCCGAGTATTTCCCATGTACAACGGCCCATGTCCTGAGGCTGGTCGTGTAGAAAAATGTAGTACATGGTGAGTAGTACGAAATACACACTGTGTTTGGGTAACTAGGGTTGGCTCCGTGTACTCTGGCCATGATCCCGTAGACAGTCACCAACCTGTGTACTCCAACCTGGGCGATCCACACACGGGGTGACCCACACTGTTCACCTCTCCTGGCAGGGTGATGGAGTACATGGTCGTGTACTCCATCTTGTGTTCGTGTATCCTTGGGATACACGCCGAGCTCTGCGTAACTGCCTATGTCAATCTGTACACGTCGTGCTGCCTGAAGCCATGTAGACCATCCTGTGTCTGTGTACAACCCAAAGTACACACCGTGCTTTGGGGATGATCCAACAAAGCATGTGACCGGGGTCACACATCGTGTGATCCTTCTCTGACCCCAAAACCCTAGCCGCCACCGTCAGAACTACACGGCGTGTTCCTCGGAAGTACACACCGTGTATTCTGAAACTTTCCAGAATCGGCGCTCATCGCCAGCGCACCTCCCGTGTTACTCTGATCATCAATCTAGTCATCTAATCGTCGCAAAACTTCTGGGTTATGGTCACCCCGACCCCATGAACCTGCTTCTGTCACCTTCTGGACTCCGATCGGCTCCAAAAATCTATTTCGATCTTCCCACGTGAAGAACACTCGAAGAACGCTCCTTCTGATCAGGTCCGATTTGTCGTCCCCCATCGTCGCCGCACCTCCATAAGGTCGTTAAGGTGTCGAAAGTTCGATTTGGGATCATTGTGTCGTAGAACAGATGTGCAACGATCCGTTATTCGTCGCCCCGTGAAGAACGCAAAGAATGCACGAGGAAAGAAGGGAGACAAAATCCAAATAAACAAAATGAGGAACGAACCACCGCTGTCGTTCATCACGGTGTTGATTCTCTCCCATTAATAGACTTAAACAGAACAGGAATCAACAACAACATAAGGCATTAATCAATTCCCCAAAATCATCCCAAAGAAAACTTTCCTACAAGAACGCACAAATCCGTGGATAAACATGTTCGTGGTTGATCCGTGTTCGTCGTTTAAACTCAAATACGGGGAAAAAATAAATTGAAAAAAAACCCCTGCCTTTTGAAAGGATCGATCATTGACGAAGGTGTCATGCTACCATTTTCATCGAGATCCTTCACCGTCGGCGCAGCGATCCTCGATCTCGATCTGTCGTCGTTCGTCGCCGAGAATTCTCTCTATTCCCTTGTGGATTCGGCAGAGATTCCACTCAAACGTTTCCAACGATCAATAATTGAATAACCCATTAAAATGGAAACATGTTTTCATTTAATTACGTGGAAGCATTAATGAAGTTGAATTGCCATTTTGAAGTTATTATGACGCGTCATTAATTTAGGAAGCAGTTTCACCATCACCACGCTGCAGCAGATGTTTCCTTAAATGAAATAAAATAAACTGGTTAATTTATTTTCATTTTATTTTACATAAAACGTCATAAAATTAACTTTTTCCCTCAACCCATGCCGGTTGAGGTTAGACTCCTTTTTAGGTAAAGTCGTCGTCTTGGATGCAACGGTGCGTTTAGATTTTTAATCCGGGCATCCGTTGGGAAACTGCCACAACCGCACACAAGTGCCGACTAACTTAACTAAAAAAAGTTCTCACCACCATTTCGGGCTCACTGGACCTCGGAATGATGTGTCTTCTTCGTGCCCGGTCTCGAAATAATTCCATATAATATTTAAAAATAATAAACAGAAAATCCGAGACATTACATTCTCCCCACCTTGGGGCTTTACGTCCCAGAGAAGCCAAAACAAAGGCTACTCAGAAAGATGAGGGTACTGGGCACGGATCTGGGCCTCCTGCTCCCACGTGATCTCTTAAAGATTCTCGTGCTGCCACTGGAAACACACTAAGGAAATCGATCACCCACGAAGGATCCTCTCATGCCGATCCTCGATCTCCATCGGGTACTCAACAAAGGTCACTCCATCCTCGATGTCCAGCTCGCCCCAGTCGATGACATGCGATGGGTTATGCACGTACCTCCTCAGCTGCGTCACGTGGACGACATCATGTACCTGATGCAGCTGTGGTGGTAGAGACAAGCAGTGCGCCACCTCGCCAACACTACCCAGGATCTGGAAAGGTCTGATGAACCTCGTAGATAGCTTGCCACCTTGGACAAATCTCGGCAACCCTCGTCGAGGTGAGACCCGAAGGAAGACATGGTCTCCCTCTTCGAACTCCAGAGGTCTTTGTTGCCTTTCAGCATAAGAATTCTGCCGGCTCTGTACAGTCTTAATCCACTCCCGGATGATCTGTACCTTCTCTATAGTAGCTCGCACTAACTCTGGACCAATGAGTGCTGACTCTCTGGGGTCAGTCCAGAAAAGCGGTGACTGACAGGGTCTCCCGTACAAGGCCTCGAACGGTGCCATACCGATGGTGGAGTGGTAGCTGTTATTGTACGTAAAATCCACCAGTGGTAGGTGGTCCTCCCAGCTGCGACCAAAGTCCATGATACAGGCCCGCAACATGTCCTCCAGAACCATAGTGGTCCTCTCCGTCTAACCATCTGTCTGGGGATGAAACGTTGTGCTCAAGCACAGCTGAGTCCGAAAATTCTCCTAAAATCCCTTCCACAATTGGGATGTGAAGCGGGCGTCTCAGTCTGAGACTATAGTCGAGGGGACGCCATGAAGATGAACTATCTCATGTACGTAGAGGCGTCACAGGCTCTCTAAGGATCTCTGCTCTCTGATAGCTAGGAAGTGGGAAGACTTGGTGAGTCGTTCAATGATCACCCAGATGGAATCATGCCCCTTGGACATCTGTGGTAGGCACGTCACGAAGTCCATCGATATTCCATCCAACTTTCACTCTGGAACTTCCAGGGGGTGAGCTAACCCTGCTGGAACCTAGTGCTCAGCCTTCACCTGCTGGCATGTGAGGCATTGAGAAAATGAACTCTGCTGCTTCCTTCTTGATGCCTAACCACAAGAACTAACATTGATGGTCCTAGTACATCTTTGCCACTCCTAGATGTACATCCAAATGGGATGCATGGAACTCCCTCAAGGCCTCCTCCTGCAACTCCAATGGTACAACAATGCGTCCTCTCAAAAGAAATATGTTCTCCCCATCTTGAGAATATCCCTCATGAGCATGTCATGTGGATAACTGAGCACATGAGGCCACACAGTTGATATCCCCAAGTTGTGCCTCCCTAACTCGCTAAAAGAGTGGAGGGGTGACAACCATCGACTGTAGTTAAGTTTTATCCTCTCCAACCATGAAGGATAACTGTAACGCGGCTAACTGTTGTGTTGCCTCACTCAACAGATGTGAGCTCGACCTTCTACTAAGAGCGTCTGCCACCTTGTTCCCCTTCCTAGGTGTATAGATGATCTCGAAATCATTGTTCTGGAGGAACTCTAGCCAACGCCTCTGCCTCAGATTCAGATCCTTCTGCGAGAAGATGTACTTGAGGCTCTTATGGTTAGAGTAGACAATGAACCGCTCGCCCATAAGGTAGTATCTCCACATCTTCAATGTGAAGACTACCACTTATAACTTGAGATCATGGGTCTCATTGTTCTACTCATGCATCCTAAGCTGGCGCAAACCATATGAAATCACTGTGTGCCGCTGCATCAGGACACAGCCGAGCTCGGTCCCTGATGCGTCGCAGAAAAATATGTACTCGACACCCTCCTCCTGCAATCTCAAGACTGGGACACTCATCAAACTCTGTCTTAGCTGATCAAAATCCTACAGGAACTTTTTTGTCCTCATGAAGGGTTGCCTCTTCCTGGTCAAGGCCGTCATCGATGATGATATCCAGGAGAAATCAGGGATCAATCTCCGGTAATATCCTGCCAACCCAAGGAAGCTTCCCACCTCTGTCACGCTCTGAGGTGGCTCCCATGCTAACATAGCCTCTACCATGGCTGGGTCCATAGCTACTCCATCTGCCGAGAATACATGTCCCAAAAATTGGACCTCCCGAATCCAGAACTGACACTTTGAGAGATTCCCATAAAGCTGGTTCTCCCAAAGTACATCCAGAACCATCCGAAGGTGTCTCGCGTGCTCCTCCTCTGACGCCGAGTACAGAAGGATGTCGTCGATGAAGACTACTATGAACCGGTCCAAGTACGGCTGGAAGATCTGGTTCATCAACCCCATGAGCACTGCGGGGGTGTTGGTCACGCAAAAGGGAATCACCAAGTACTCATAGTGACTGTAGAGACATCTGAAAGCCATCTTCTGTATATCCTCATCCAACACTCGTAGCTGGTGATAGCCTAATCGAAAATGAACCTTCGAGAACCACTATGCCCCTCTTAGCTGATCAAAGTGGTCATCAATTCTCGGTAGTGGATACTTGTTCTTCACCATCACCTAGTTCAGGCGTCGGTATTCCACGCCCAACCTCAGACTCCCTTATGCCTTTTTGGAAACAAGACTGGAGCCACCCATGGTGAGACACTGGGTATTATGAAACCCTTGCTCTGCAAATCCTCCAACTGCACCCTCAGGTCAGGAAGCTCTGCGGGAGCCATCCAATAATCTGATGAGGAAATTGGTGTCATCCCGGGTGTAAGTAGATGCAGAAGTCAATTGCCCAGTGGGGAGGTAACCCTAGAAGATCTTCCGGAAAGACATCCTCATACTCCGCCACCACTGCTGGGAACTGAGAGCTCACAACATCTACTCCTCCGAGGGTAAGACTAGCCAACTCATGAGTGATCGGCTATGCCCTCAAATGCATGAGCCCATTTTGTGCTTCATGGGTTTCCTTTTCTCCAAAAAAGGAAAACCTGGTTCCATCACGGCGGACACACCACACTCTTCACCTAAAACAGTCAATCTGGGCATGGACCGAAGAAAACCAATCCATAACAAGAATTAAATTGTAAGGAATCGAAGCTACCACCAAGTGGTTACAACAGAAAATCTCACCTCCAAGGGTAATATCACATTATCTGCAAAGGTGTGTGATCGTCGAGTCTCCTCCCGTAGGTGTCTCCAAGCATAAGGATCGATTCAACGGTTCTACTAGAATCTCGAGGTTTTGTACCATACATGCGGCTATAAGGGAATGAATGGAACCTTTGTCTATGAGTACGATAGCTAAGGTAGAAAATACACAGATCGTATCTCGAATCATCCTTGGATCCCCTGGGTCGTATGCCTCAACTGCATGCAGTTGTCCCCATCCCTATCCCCCAGCTCCCTGAGCCTGGTGCGGACCTCCGGGGGTGGTGGTGGAAGTAAGTCGAAGCGTCTGCCATCACCTGCAGCTCTCCCTGCTCCTCTTCCACGTCCGCCGCCTGGCGGATCTGCATGCTCCGTTCTCTGCCTCTGCCTCAGTGGTCCATCCACCACTTCCCTGTCAGCATCTCGACGTGTCAGGAAATATCTAGCAAGATGACCACTACCGTCACATGCGTAGCATCTCTTCTCCCTAGGATGACTGGATCCAGCATGAGAGCCCTGGACTGTCGATCCCCTATCCTAGGTCCTCCTATGACGTCTCTCACATCCAAATCCCTGTGCCTGATGTCAGCTCCCTGCTGCTGGTGTCTCGGCACCTGTCTGCCTGCTACTGACTGTTGGCGGCTGTCTCTACTCTGCCAAGAAGCTCTCGATCACCAAGGCCCGCTCGAGCACTCCATCATATGTCGAAATGAATAGAGGCACGACACTATCTCGGATGTCCGGACGTAGACCTCTCTCAAAATTCTGAGCTCTAAAGTACTGATCCCTGACCATATCCATCAAGTACCTGGTGAGTTTGGTGAACCACGATCAATAGTCATCCACCATCATACTACCCTGCTGGAGCTGAAGAAGCTCTTAGATTCACACAGATCTCAGTGTAATTGGAGAGAAATCCTCCATTAAGAGTCGCTCAAACTCTGTCCACGAAAGAGTCTCCCCATCGTTAATATGTGTGGTTAGACTCCACCATCGTCCCGTCGAACCCTGAAGAAGGCTCGCTCCTATGACCACCATCTGGTCTGTCGGGGTCCTCACTAGATGGAAAACTCTAGTCACCACCTCAAGGCAGTCCTCAGCCACCTGAGGGTCGGGCTCACCTCAGAACCTGAGGGGTCTCTGTCTCTGAAACTCGTGGAGTGCGCTAAGCCTCCGATCCTCGTTGGTCGTTACTGTAGGTACCACTGGCTACTCCACTGGTGGTATATCAGGTGCACCACCTTGTGGAAATGCCTGGGGAGATGGTCCCTGTATCAAAGCCTCGTCGCTAAGGGGGTCAACATCGTGATCATGCTACAGAATCCTAGCAGGTAGGCGTTGCGGAGGAATCCTGTAAAGAAACAAGATGTGTCACGGTCAATGAGTATATCTGGATAGCTGACACCAAGGATATAGAAGACACCATCCATTCCTATAAGATGCATGTACCTTTTATTTCCCCTAAACTAGTGTTTTCATGAACAGGGTCGAAAAGCATGTTATCAGAGTCCTGGTGTATGGATGCGTCGGCCACCGAACCAACACTGGGGTCCCTAGACTGAAAGCCGAACCCGAAACAGTTAAAACTCTTTCCCCAATAAAAAATCACAGACACTTGGTCCTAAGGTAGAACCGACCTCCTCTAATACCACTCTTTCATGACCCTTCCCAGCGGGGCCCGTGCCGTGACTCCCCAATCCTGCCTCCAATAGGCTAGGGGATGGTGACTAGCGCCGAGTAGGCATGTCACTAACATGGGATACATTTCCTAAGTACCTGTACACACACACACATCTCCAAGCCCACAAATGCTGAAATGTAAAACACTAAGGAACAAATATTCATGCATACAACTAAACCCAACCAACAAAGTACGATGAAAGGTAGAGTACTGTAAAAGTAAACTGGGCAATAATACAAGCCCACCAAAAACATGAGTCTGAAAAACTGCAAAGTCCAACCTGTAAGCACAAAGGTACTGAGACTGCCACTCGTAGATGTACGAACGCCTCAACCGGTAGGGAACTCAGAAAGCTTGGCCCTATCCTGGTTCTCCCTGGACTCTGTCAAAAGGGTACTCATATGCAGAAGACACCAGATGTGCGGGCAAAGCCCGTGCAGAGATGAGTATAACAATACCCAGTAGAGGACCCCAAAAACCACAAAGCAATACAAAGTAAAAGTACAGTCATCTATGCACAGTATATGTTTACAAAACATATAAAACAAACCAGATATACTCAAAACCTAGACCCGTGGTCTAGAGACAAGTCACACAACCGCATACCCCCGCAAGGGATTCCGTTTGAAGATTCTGTGATGCGCTCGTTCCGAACGAACACACTCCACGAGTCTTATAGCTCTGATGACTTATGTCCGAGAAGTCCTATTGTTCGTGAACAATCATGAGAGATGGAAAAACTCATTACAGGAGAGACACACCCGAGTGGAAGGGTTACGATAGATAGAAGCACTCATTACGGGAGACACACTCCTGAGTAGGAAAGATCTCGATACACAGATGAGGATCACTGCTAGGGCCATGGCAGATACCGTGAATCATCCGGAATTCACCAGTTAGGTAGAGGATCAATGCCCGGTATAGTTGGTCACGTCGATGCCTGACTCTTCCTAGGGTTGGGAATGGATAGAGGATCTCGATCCGGGCCTCTCAGATGGATGCCTGACTCTATCAAAGAATGTCCTACTGAATGGATCATAATCCTGTGTGAGGGAATGATGTCTGGCCTTCAGGTGAACAAGAAGAAGGGGCACTAACCCAAACAAAAGATGTTCAAGGCATGGTGAACAAAAGGACCAGACCATTTTCCAAAAAGTACACAGCGTGTAGAAATGATACACACCATGTTCTCTGACCCCGGGTACTGCCTGGGTACAACGGCCCATGTCATGAGGCTGGTCATGTAGAAGAATGTAGTACACGGCATGTAGTACGGAGTACACACCGTGACTAGGTAACTGGGGTTAGCTCCATGTACTCTTTCCATGATCCCGTACACAGTCACCAACCCGTGTACTCCGACCCATGCGATCCACCCATGGGGTGACCCCCGCTGTTCACCTCACCTGGCCGGGTGATAGAGTACACGGTCGTGTACTCCATCCCATGTTCGTGTATCCCTGGGATACACGCTGAGCTCCACGTAGCCGCCTCTACCGAGCTGTACACAACGTGCCGCCTGAAGCCATGTAGACCATCTCGTGTCTTTATACTACACAAAGTACACGCCTAGATTCGGGGAAGTTCCAACACGCTATGTGACTGGGGTCACACACTGTGTGATCCTTCTCTGACCCCAAAACCCTATCCGCCACCGTCAGAACTACATGGCATGTTCCTTGGATGTACACACTGTGTATTCTGGAAATTTCCAGAATCGGCGGTCTTCACCAACACACCTCCCGTGCTGCTCTGATCATCAATCTGGTCGTCCGATCACCGCAAAACATCTAGGTTCTGGTCACCCTGACCCCACGAAGCCACTTCCATCGCCTTCGGGCCTCCCATCGGCTCCAAAAACGTGTTCTGACCTTCCCGCATGAAGAACGCTCGAAGAACACTCTTTCTGATCTGATCCGATTTTTCATCCGCCATCGTCGCCGCACCTCTACAAGATCGTTGCAGTGTCGAACCTTCGATTTGGGATCATTGTGTCGCAGAAGGGATGCGCAACGATCCATTGTTCGTCGCCCCGTGAAGAACATGAAGAATGCTCGTGGAAAGAAGGGGGATGAAATCCAAGTAAACAAAATGAGGATCAAACCTCCATCATCGTTCGTTATGGCATTGATTCTATCCCATTAATAGGCTTAAACGGAGCATGAATCAACAACAACATAATACATGAATCAATTCCCCAGAATCATCCCAATGAAAAACCTCCTGAAAGAATGCATGAATACATGGATAAACTTGTTCATGGATGATCCGCATTTGTCGTTTAAACTCAAATACGAGGAAAAAATAAATTAAAATAACAACCCCTATATTTTGAAAGAATCGATCGTTGACGAAGGTGTCGCACTGTCGTTGTCATCGAGATCCATCAACATCAACACTACGATCCTCAATCTCGATCTGTCGTCATTCTTCGTCGTGAATTCTCTCAAATGCCTTGCGAATTCGGTAGAGATTCCTCTCAAATGTTGCCAACGATCAATAATTGCTTAACCCATTAAAAGGGAAACATGTTTTCATTTAATTACGCGGCATCATTAATGATGTTGACTTTCCATTTTAAAGTTATTATGACGCGTCGTTAATTTAGGAAAAAGTTACGCCTTCGCCAAGATGTAGTGGATGTTTCCTTAAATGAAATAAAATAAACTGGTTAATTTAATTTATTTTATTTTACTAAAAATGTCAGAAAATTAACATTTTCCCTCGACCTATGCCGGTCAAGGTTAGCTTCATTCTTTGGTAAAGTCACCGTCCCGGACGCAATGGTGTGCTCAGATTTTTAATCTAGGCATCCGTTGGGAAACTGCCACAACCACGCACAAGTGCCGACTCATTTTACTAAAAAAAGTTCACACCACCATTCCGAGCTCCCTGGACCTCGGAATGAAGTGTCGTCTTCGCGCTCGGTCTCGAAATAATTCTATATAATATTTAAAAATAATAAACAAAAAACGGAGACATTACATCTACTAAATCGCGTTATTTTCTTCTAATTATCTATCATCTCTAATAATTATTCCAATTTTCTAGTAATTAATACTAATTTGGTCTGATTACCACAAATTTTTACTGCTTAAGGATGAATTTTAATAATAATTTTTAAATTATTTATATTTATTATTAATTAAAATAATTTCTGTTAAGAACTACTAATTAATATTAATTATGAAAAATTGCAGTAAAATATTATTAGTAGTTACTAATAACTATGAATTATTACAAATTTATGTTAACTAGTACTATCTATAAATCAACTAGTACTATCTTAAAATTATTAAAAATGTATACTAACTAGTACTATCTATAAATCAACTATTAGTTACTACTAATAACAAATAATTCCTGATAATTATAGAAAATCACTACTAATTAAAACTAATTAATTCTAATTATAAATTATTACGGATAATTAAAACTATATAATTGAAAATAAAAATAATTACAACTACTTTAAACAAATTACTTCAAATTAAAACTAATTACATATAATTAAAACAAATTACTTATAATTAATTATACAAATTTCTGATATAAAATAAATTGATTAAAAATTAAAATCACTAAAAAATATCTCAAAATGAGGATTCAATCGGATGAAAACATTAATATTTACATCCCTATAAAAATTAAAAATTTTGAAGGAAAAATTGGAAATGAGAAGAATAGAGTTGAAAAGAGTAGAGAGGAGGAGAGATTGTAATGAAATGGGTGGATTGAAATCGAGCGGTGGGGGTATATATATATATATGCTAGATTTGCAGGGGAAAGTCTATTTGTGATGATATTCCCATCGAAAAGTGTAGTATTTGTTATAGGCCATCTCAGAAATTGTAGCCATAATAAATAACAGAGTTAGGGATAAAAAATTTGGGATATGTAACATCACAAATATAATTCTTCTGGCACATTATTTAGGATGAGTTGAAAATCTGAATCACAAATAACTATTATGATGAATAGTACTATGATGGGTGGAAATACCTATCACAAATAACAATTCCTGCAGTTTGGCGTGCATGTGCGACAAATTTATTAGCGACATTAATTCATTCCATTCACAAATAATTTCTTATTTAAGCTTATTTGTTAAGGGAAACCAATTTTGTTGCAAGTATTCTCCCCGAAAAGACTATTTGTGATGAGTGATGGGCCCATCAAAATAGTCCATCACAAAAAACTCAATTTTCTTGTACATTTATCATCTAGGTCGAGCATAATACTTTTCCAATATTGGAATTCACTTTTAATATATTAAATTAAGGGTAAGGAAAGAGGATATACCCAATATAGTCTTCCATGTGAGGAATGGTCATTATGAATTTTTAGTGATGCCATTTGAATTTACTAATTCTTCTACAATATTAATGAATATAATGAATAGTATTTAAAGATTGACTATATCATTTTGTGGTAGTTTTTATAGATGATATTATTATATATTCTGTGATCAAGGATGATCATGGATTTTATTTTAATATTTTCTTACAGACCCCTATAAAAGAGAATTTTTAAGTTAAATTCAGGAAGTATGGATGAAAGTTATAGAAATCTTCATTATTGGTGCACATAATCCAAGGAGAGAGTATATTAGTGAATCATAAAAATTTGGACTCTATATATATGTTGACTAGATGAAAAATAGTTATAAACATCCATAGTTTTCATAGCTTTGTGGGATACTATCGATGATTTATGTGATATTTGTCACTAATATCTAATCAAAAAACCTAGTGGATTCAGAAGAGAGTTATGTTCAGATAGACATATAAATGTGAGTAAAATTTCAAAGAGGATAAAACAATTTGGTCAACATATTTTTCATACACTTCCCCATAGTAGAGAAGGGTTTCTGATGTTTAGTGATGCATCAAAATAAGAGAATAGGATGTGTCATCATGAAAAATTATATGGTGATGTATTATGGAACATTCTAATTGTATAATCATGAGAAAAATTAACCTACTTATGATTTATATTTGGAAGTAATAATTTTAAAAATAAGCATATGGAGGCGTTATCTTTACAGTGAACATTGATATATATATATATACAATAATAATTAATATTTAATGTATATATTAACATAGAAAGAGTTTAATATGCATAAAAGGATATTTTTAGAGTTGAATAAAGATTAGGAATCATCAATACAGATCCACCCTAGAATGTGAACACGTTTTTTGATGCCCTACGGTGAAAAAATAATAATAGTCTGTTCATTATGCAGATTTAATGAGTACCTATTTTTTGGATTTTTGTAATATGGATCTTGAAATTATAAGAAAAATGGGAAATATCATATTTCCTCAGATGAATTTTAAACCATCCAACCATGTTAGTATTCAAGAGGCATAAAAATAGGAAGTTTATCTTAAGAATAAGGATAAATTTCCCTCTAGTTCAATCATGACAATTAAGGGATGATAAGGTTCAACAACCATGTATGTCTACTAGAAATACCAAAGTTGAGGAATGAACTATTGGATTAAGATCATAGTTTATCATTTACAATTCATCATTGATGTATGAAGATGTATATAGAGATAAAATAGTATTTATGTTAATATAACATGAAAATGGATATTTTATAGTATATATATAATTTCATGGTATGTCTAAATGTGAATTATAAGAGACATAATTCTAAGGGGTTGTGGAAATAATTCCCCATTATTGAAATGGAAATGGGAATACATTTCCATAGACCCCCTAAAAAACTAAAACGTAAAAATTTCACATGGGTTATACTCGATCACCTAATGAATCCTTATATTTCATTACCATCAGAAAATATTTTCATTTAAAAAGATTTCTCAAAATCCCATTAAATAAGTGGTAAGGATTCATGAAGTACCAAATTCTAATATATTATATCGATAATTGAGGTTTTCCTCAAAGTTTGTAAAAAGTATTCATTTAGATTTTCTTACAGATCTGGGTTTTATTACAACATATAATCCTTAAATAGATTGATAGTCATAACTTAAGTTTCAAACTCTAGAATAAATGTTATGATATGGATATAGGACTTAGAGATGTGGTTGGGGTCAACACCTTCCCTTGTATAATTTTATACCATAATAGTTTTTAGTCCAGAATTTAGATGGATCATTATAACAAAGTTTGTGGTAGGAATTGTAAAACTCCATTATATAGGGATGAATTTGGATAAATGAAGATATTTTTTACCATAGGTAGTCGAGAAAATGATAGAGAAGGTTTGAGCTATTTCTCACCACACTAGGGAATCTTATAGTATATAGATATGTTATGCTGAAAATCCTCAATGAGGTCATCAATTTAAAGTATTTGATAAGGTATTCCATGGAATATATCCATAGAAAAAAGATATGATTTCTTCGAAATAGGGAATTCTGATACATAGATATATTAATCCCATCAAAAAAATTATCAAGTCCATATAATATCTTATCTTATGGTGCTTCCACCGAATCTCTATCATGTTCCTGATGTATATCATGTATCTCTCTAGAGGAAATAGATAAATAATCCATAAATTGTACTAAAAACATAAGATGTATCATTGTAGCATGATATCTCCTATGAGAAAAATAAAATGGTGATTCTGAACTGAATATATTAATTTTTGGGAAATAATACCACTCACCTGATAAAACATTTGTTAGGAAACTATAAATTTAGGGAATCTATGTGGGAACATAAAGATGAGATGGGGAATAAGTGTCCTTAGTTAATTGTATCAGAGTGATATAATATCAAGGAAAAAAATATATTAAGGGCTTATAATCTAATACAAATATTTTTAATGAAAAATTTCTTTGAAAATAAATTTTATTTATTCGATTGAATACTTTATACGTTACCCTAAAATTAAATAAACCTTGATATTCTATTAATATATTATTACATCATTTGGAAGTTATCATCCTAGTACAGGATATTACTATATGAATAATAAAATATAAATAATTGTGAATTATATTTTAAAATTTTATAAAATTAATTCATTAGATTCTAATTTTATGGATATTAAAATAATATAATTTTAATGAAAATAGAGAATTTTTTTTGAATAAACATTTATGTTAACAATATTTTTTATCTTAATAAATTAAATTAATATATATTTAAGAAATATTTTAATGAATTAAATATTTTTTATATAAATTTTTTTGTTTTTTACATTCATCTAATATTTTTTAATAGGCATCGAATAAGGAAAAATCCAATTATATATATATATATAAATGATGTTTCCTAAAATTTGTATTCATTGCATTCTAAGTGCTTATTTAAAAATTATTTCCATCCACAAGTATAAATTGAACCATGAAAAATAAATTAAATAATTTTAATCACTATAAATAATATTATTTACTATGTTTAACAAAAAATTCATCAATAAACTAAACAAATAAATAATTTTACCACATATATGGTTAAAAATGGTTTATTGGGGGTTAACCTAACATATATGGTTTAAAATATCAAAATAAATGAATTATTTTTATTTGTTGAATTTTTTTAGACCTCCTAATTTCAATATTTAAATCCATTGTATTTTGGATGCACTTGCCATGAGTAATACATTATTATATTTCAAAGTTTTAATAAATTCCATTTGTGCGCTCTCCCTCCCACAAAAAAGGACACCACATCTCGTCTCTTACTCACACTAAATTATCATTTTAGCTCATAAAATACTTACCCCGATCACATATTATCATCCTTAACCATTTACTAGATTTCATGTATTGATCAATAGTGCATTCTATTAAGGATTAAGGTGTATGGTAATGGATTTTTCTCAACAATGTTGTTTAACTTACAACTGAATACCATTAATTTTATTTATTATTATTCAAAATTTAAATATATGTAATAAATTATAAAATATATAATTTATTATCTTAAATAGAAATAATTTTTTATGATATTGTTTCAACAATGTTTCTCAAACATTCTAGAGGATGGTAAATGAAAGTATCACTCATGCATTTGTGTGGACTACCGCCACCACATCACGATATGATTCAATGTCCATCACCACTGCAAAAGAATATTTATTATACTATATTTAATTTTAATATATAACATATTTATTAAATAATTATTATATTATAATTCTAATGTATTATCTACTTTCTTACATTTCCATGCATTGGAAAATTATAGCATCGCTCATGTATATGTGTGTACTACCATCTGTACACAACGACGTGTTCCATATTTGTTCTCTAATTTATATGAAAATTTATAAATTTGTATATTATTAACAAATACGATACTTATTTCATTGTTGTGTTTATTTGGATAATTAATTCATGATCATGGTTCAAGTACTAGATCCATCGAACTGAAACAAGAAATGAAAACCGACCTGTATTCAACAGAATGATTATTTTAATGAGGAAATTGTCATTAAAATTAAAATTATAAATTATATATGTATAATAAATATTATTTAATTTATTAATATTATTAATTAATATCTATATAATAAATGATTTTTATTATAGATGAGATTTTAGGATTTATAAAGCTATGCGACACTTGGGATAAGGGTTTTTTTTACAATATCTTTTTTTTAGATTCTCTATATTAAATTTCCATCAATTGATACCAGATAGATGGTAATCATCAAAAAAATATTTTATTATAATATTCTTATATGTATGTTTTTTATATATTATTACAATTTTACTCTTTTTTGTACTTAAAATGATAAAGGAATCATTTTTAAATAAAAACCCCCTTATTTACACTTTTTCAACAAAATTTATATTCTATGTCCATAGTCATCAAATTTATATTTTATTTTTATTACCTAACCAAGAATTATTTTTTAAAATTAAATTTTCACTACCTTTGAATTTATATAAAATTATCTATAATGAATCTTTTTTACGAAATTTTCATCTGAAAATAAATGCTTTTACTTTTTACAGTGTTGTGAAAGAAATTTCTTATTTTAATATAAAAAATATTGTGTAATTTAACTTTTATAATGAAAATTATTTTCATTGAATATTTGTTAATAATTATACATAGATACTTTTAAGGAAAAACAATTATCAATATTTTGGAAATTTCAATTTAAAATGTTGTTACTTGAAAAAGTTATTTTCTAATTATTTCAAATAAATGTTTGAATTTTATTATAATGTTATTTTCATATATATTAATAAAATGTTTTGTTTTTTATTCTCCAGTGAGGATATGATAATATTATTCCATCCACATTCTTTATATAGATGTCATATGATTATGATTTAAAGACAAATCTATAAACCCATTTCTTTCGAAATAGTTAATTTTTTTATGATGATATATTTATGAACACAATTTGTTTTTCATGTGTTATGCTATGATGAAATGATGAAATTTTTATTAACCCCATTTCATTTCCACAGAATACGATATGATGATAGAATGAATGATTTATGATCATGTGTAACACATATGTTTGGATTTATTTTTGTAATAGGATGGTACACAATTATATATCCCTATAATTTATTAGATAATTATGATAGTGTTGAGAATTAACTAATATATTGAAAATTAAATAAATAATAAAAATATGGTGTAATTAACTTGATGTAAATTACTCCTGATATAATGTTGGAAATGATAGAATGGGTATTTCCATTATGGTCTAGTCTAAAAATATAGTCTTGGGAGTGAACCTTGACTAGGGAAGTGATTTCATTAGAATATGTGTATTCCAAAATTGTTTTTATAATGATTATGATATTTTCTAAAAGATAATGATTGATTATTATTGATTCCTCACTCTTATGTATTATGTATTTTGATCAAAAAAAATTCTAATGATTCATGATTAATTATATTTGATACATTGGGGTTCATTATTGTAAATTATGATTATATTATTATACCCTTATAATTATATTATCCGAACATATGATCAGGGGTTAATATCTTTTATATTTACCCTTAATAGGAATCTAATCTTTCCATTTCTTTTTTTTCATTTTTTGCATGCTATGATGAAATGATTTCGGTATGGTATATCTAAGAAGTTCACTATATGATATTATATTTGTAGAATATTTTTAATATATTTCAATAAATAATATTATTATGTATCGAGTCTCTAAATATACTAAACATTTATAGTTATTAAGAATGTGTTATTGTGAAATTTATTGATTATTCATATGAAATGATGAAATATTAACATATAAAATTATAGGGTCACCTTAGTTGGCATCAAAGTAGGTTTCAGTAATTTATGGAGATTATGGATTGAAATATTTGCTGAAACCCCAAGGGATATTACTATGATAAGGATAATGCATTCCTAAAACATCCTAACACATAATGTGGGAAATGGCCTCTAAAACCATCTTATGGGCCCTAGTGGCCAGGTAGTGGAACTTGCATCAAAAAACCCCTAACACCTAGGGCATGAACCTCCTTTAAATTGGGATTAATAATTTCCACCATAGTAAACGGTCGATCCTTAACACACCTAACAATGAAATATCACTATATTATAAAATAAATTCCTTATTTGAGGAATTAAAACCTTCTATTTGTAGGTTATATGTCTCATTCCAGGTGACTTGTGTCTTTATATAGATAGTTCCAAAAACGGTTTTCTATATAAATTTTGATTCTTATTAGATGAACTACCATTTTTAAAAGATACCAAAATTATAAAATTATTATTATTTTTAAAATTTAATAAAATAGTGAGTCAAAACAGGGAATTAAAATTAAATAAAAAAATATTTTTTATGATAGGAAGTGATATTAAGACTAATTATGATAAATAGATCTTAAGGAGGACAAGAATATAATATTACAATTTATTTTAATAATTGGAACAAAAACTAATAGAACCACATTTGAGAAATAAATAATAAAAAAGCCACTATATATTTATATTAATGCACTGGAAATTGATATAGAAATGATAAGAGGATTAAATAAAACAATTATTGATGTTGAAACTAATCTCATGGAAATGACTGATTATCTCATAAAAGAGTTAAAGATGATATCCATAAGGATGGAAACGTTCAATGTTAACACATATAAGTTCAAAATTTAGTGTCTAAAAAGTATAAGATGGATAACCATATTACTTAAGTGGTTAGGAAAAAAATAAAAGGTTACAAGTGAAAATTTTATTCCATAATGATTTTATTTATTGAATGAATTATAAAATTAAAATGAAAGGTGGTTTGATGGAAAAAAATGACTCACATTAGAAGAATTTATTTCCATGTATGTTTAATCTAATGGCATAGTTAAGTGCTCATCTTTAATCAAGGGGGATTAAGATCTTTAACTTTGAAGAATAATTAGAATCATTTAAGAACTATGTATATTCTAGGGGTAATCCAAAGCTCAATAATTCATCACATTTATTTTCTTCACACCTCAATATGAGATGATTTAATAAATAAGACTCATAACATCTTATGGGATAGACATTAAAATATCTATATGTCACAAAGACTATAATACTTGGGAAAATCTAGTTTTTTCTATGAATAAACAACACTATGTCCTAATATAAAGAGAGATACTAATATTCCCATGAAAATGGAATGTTTTGAAGTTATTGAATACAATCTTTAAAATGAACCCACAAGAGTTTAAAAATGAATGAGGACTCATGTATGGAATGTATTTATGTCTTTATTTTGTGTAATTCATGTAAAAACATTTAGATTTTGGTGTTGGGGAAAGGGGATATATCAAATATTTTGAAGCTTCTAGATAACCTAGAAGAATGTCTCAGAATGAACAACTAAGGTTGTTTGTTTGTTATAAAAAATATTATTATTATTCTATCTATATATTATTTAGATATTTTTAGGATATTTACTAGGTTGTAAAGGACCACATTAGTACACATACATTGAATGAAAAGTTCCATTGAGAAACAGATTTCAATGACTATATTAAGAAAAATCCTTTACGTAATCTAATGTAAAAAAAGATACCACACACTATCCCTAATTCTTTGACATCTTGGAGGGATAATAACATTTTCTATAATAAAGATAATAGTTCAACAGATGTAGATACTATGAAGTTCCATGAGAATGGGACATTTTAATGAAAGGTAAGTGTTGAAAATTTGATAATTCAACAAGTTATAGTTAATGTAGAAAGACAGTTTAATGACAGAAAAATATTTCTATTATGATTAAAGAAACCGTGAGGGGTGATTCTTCCCAAGAAAAACATTTTTTGATTTCTGTTTTGTGAAATAGAATAATCCTAAGAAAATATTTGATTTGGAGGTATTCAATCAAGTAAAATATATATTTTAAGATGGACTCTAGAATGAAAAAAATGGGAAACGGATTTCCAGGGTGACTCACCATCATCCTCAACATGATGAAGATTATGTTACCCTGCTATACCACCCTAAAATTTTATGAAATATTTTTTTAAAATTAAGCTAATTTATTTTATATATTATGTTAAAAATAAAACCTAGTTTAAATAAATCATGATATTCTATTAAAATATTACTATTTAATGATATAGTTATCTACTAGCCATTGGATTAAAGGGTATGAATAAGAATAACTAATTCATTAAACACATATAGTATAAAAATTGTATTTGATGGAAAAAATATAAATTCATCTCATATAATATTGATTACAGGTGGTTGAAATTTATTAAATCATTCACCTCAAGTTTACAATTTTGAAAAAATTACTAACGGATTACCTTGTGGAACCAAAAACACCCAAAAATTATATATCCTTGAGGGACATGCTTTTTAAAGATAGGATCTCATTAGGGGAGTTTATACAACAATTATTAATAACACATTTTGGTTTAAAGTTTTGGAGTTTGGGTTATCAAAACCTTTTGGGGTAATTTATTACAACTTTACGATTCTCTTATATATTTAAGGTATATTTGTGAATCCTTAATTAATTTCAAAATATTTCATGGGTCACCCTTGAATTGACAATAAATTATTATAATGTATGGAATTTATAATCATATATATATTTCCCTGGTTCTAGATGAATATAGATAATTATATGTATGAGAGGTTCTCCATTATTGATATCCACTTTTGTACGGATCATAGATTCTTTTTTCATTATTACAACAATGCTAGTTTTAAAACACATATTGGGGTGCAATGGATTTTATCATCATTCAGGGAGATGAGAGTTGTTTTGATATCCATTTCAGAACCTTGAATGGCTTCCAATGTATCATCATGAATGGAATTAGGACACATGTAGTTCAGTGTTACTTAACCGTGAACATCATACCATTTAAGGTTATGTTATAAGGAAAAAATCGTGCAGTTTCATTCCATGTGACTAAGACATATAGGGAAAAGGTTACTAGAATTGTTTTGTGTGGGAATTAAGAAGAATAATACCAAGGAACATAGAAGGCATATGGATTCATAGGTTGGATAATACACTTTTGGTAATGTGTCCTTAACAGAATTAGGCTCAGTTTGGGGTGTCAGGTTTGGACCTCAGGGACACTTTTAACATATCTCATTTAGAATGGAATCAAATACCATGTAGTTCAGCTATAAAGATCAATACATATGGATTCCCTCTGAAGATTTTTCTCATAGGGGTGTATGGACCATTGAGAGGATTGTGTTTGGTATTACTCCTAAGAAGGATTCCAATATTGGATTTGCGTCCAAGAGAAGTGACTTGACTCATGGATATTGTAGGGTTTTGTTTGGGGATTAAACCTAATGAGGATGCCCTATCATGAAAGGATTGGGATTAAAAATAGTATGAGTCACAAGGATTGGTTTGGGTATTTCACTTGGAATCATTATGAAAGTTCATATTTTGGGGCTTATTCCTATGGAGGACTCCCTTGATTGGTTGGGGCTTACACTTTGAATGAGGCCCATCATGTTTGGGATCATGTGGATTCCATAAAAATCGTCAACCTATAAGCCCAGATGAGTCATGATCAGCATGAGAAACAAGAGGAAATGGTATATTTGATAAAATACACAATCAACTTTTATATGATCTTGGATACATTTCCTTGAGGACACATGCCTATGGAGGCCCTCTGAAGGAAGGCAAGAAAATATACATAATACTATTCTCTTCTAATACATGTATATAAATATTTAGTTGTTGTGATAGTGGGTATCATCAAATCATACATGAGTCATGTTTTTCCATTCATTAATATGAGAAATAGGAGGACGTAAAAAATCCATCAAACCACACACTCCCCCTTTATCTGTTAGAAAAGGTCGGAGATACGAGGGAAGAAGAAAGGGATTTGATATTCCTATACCATAACCCTTTTCATATCTAGGTTAGTCACATAAGTCTACACACATATTTATGACCAAATATCCAAATAGGATAAAGAGTGAACCCTCTTATAAGAAAAGATACATGTTTTCTATAGTAGGGATGCCCTAAAATTGGGTTTGTAGTGGGAGAGTATGATATCATTCCATATTAAATGGAAATCCAATCATAATCCTCACCCTCCCTTCCTAGATTCGAAGGCTTTGGATATTAGTGACAACTAGGGAAGTTCATGTTTCTAACCCTAGTACCCAATACATGGAGTTTCCAAACACTTCCCTGAGGGATACGATCCTCATGAAAATGGGAATGCATACTCACATGCACCCTGAGGACGCTAATGTCCTAGTAGGACAAGTATGTGAATCCTATGACCATAAAAATTCATATCCAAATGAGATAAACATTGGTGTGACTCTTTCAAGGGGTTTTCATATAGGGTTTCTTTAAGGGAGGTTTCCATTTGGTTCCCTCATATGAGGGATCCAAAGGAAGGGGATCCCTACAATCGGTTTCATAGAAGAGGGCTTAATAGAGGCTCATGTAGGTCCTATATTAGAGATAAAGGTTCCTCGTGAAGGATCTATGAGAAACTATAGGTGCTAAATGTTGGGTTTATATGATTTTTCGAGATATATTTGACTTCGAAAATGGATCACATGGGAAACAAAATTTGTTATAGTCCTTATCCTAGGAACTACGGTTCACCTCAGGCATCACTGGGTGAGTCTCTCGTATGATCATGATTAGGGAAGAGACCTCATGTAGGTGGTTGTCCACTAAGGGGAAGATGAGTCCTCCCATAGTTTTATTATGTTTCAAAACCTAGAGGGACTTCTATATCTTTGTATCCCTCAATTCCCTCTTTTCACTGTTTTCAATGGGCCACCTGAGAGGTGTTTTGAGTCTTGGGTGATGGGGTTTCATGGCAATAGATTGGTTGCTTATTTCTATTCTCTAGTTGTACAAATAATTATCCCAATGGTCATATTTATTGGAATATATGGAACCATAGTAGAAGGGTCTTGTTCACCAGTTTCTGTGGTGTAGTTTCCTTATGCAGGTGTCCCTCATAGGGATGACCTACCTTTTAGTGGTGCATAGGGGGGATGTGTGAGTTTTATGATGCGTAGGGATGTCCGCATAGGCTGGAATGAAAATCTCCATTGATTATTCATGTGTATCTTCACCACTTTAACATTTTTGAGTTACACTTCCTAATGGTTTCATCCCACTAGAAAAAATGGAGTGTCAACAAAATCCCCCACTAATTATTTGATACAATTGAAAGAAGAGGGTCTACTCATGTGGTATAATAGAGAAATAATTATGAGGGTAGCGTTGGTCAACCACATAGGACACCTACATAAGTTAGTGACATAGTCCAAGTGAAAAATTATGGTGCACAAGATCTAAGAACATATCTACTTCATAGGTCCAGTATGCACGTCTATGATGTATATAAATACAGTTGTCCCCTTCGTCAGTTTCTCCCATCCCATGATGGAACATTTCTCTCTTTTCATGCATGTATTCTGCCTAGCGTAGTATTTCTTCTCCTTTTGAAAATGTCTCCCAAATAAATTTCAATGGTAAAAGAACTCGTGAAATCATTTTGTGTGGTTTTACCACAACCAGGAGCCTATGTGAGGTTTCGAGTCAAGTATAATTCACAAGAGACCTGGTCGAGAGGGTAGTCCATGGAACCTGGTCGAAGGGCCTCCATGATCAATTTCCTTTAAAGAAATTAATTCTTCTAAGTTTGAATTTTATCTTCCCTATGTTAATATTTTTCATAATGAGAAAAATGATGTATTTTTATAGCTTTTCAGTGGCTATCCTGATGACTTATATGAAGCAAGACGTTACAGGTTCCTCTGAGGTTATCAAAGATATTGGGCTAGATTACTAAGACATGTTTGAGTCTACATTAATGGTTCTATAAAAGTATATTCCACCATATCAATATGAGTATCCCTGATGTGATTACATTCCATTTTATGAGAACAGAACCTTGATGGATTCCATTATACGTTGTATTTGGAGTTATGTCCTGAATTCCTAGTTTCTAAAGGAAGAAAACTACCCTACTATCAACATTTTCTATAATGGTTCTTATATTAAGATATTAATGCTTCCTAATGAACAATTTCTCATCAAAACAACTGAAATTTTGATTTGAAATAAAAAAACTATGAATAAAATCTTCATTATTAAGACTCAACATTCTGTGCTTCACAGATAGATTAGACACAATGTTGAAAGGGGTAGTAGGTTTTCCGTTCAAGAGCGTGAGTCGGGACTGAGAGAATGTGGGTGTATTGGGAGCACCATAATTATGAAGGATTCAAAAAGGAGCTTTAATATGTCTACATATGTGAGGATTTTTTGGAATCAAAAACATATAATTTCAATAACTCAGAAATCATCTTTAATCTTCTGAGCTAATGTAGCCCTCATAAAAATTACTTTCACTTGATGCATAGTGAAGTCGACATTATCCTCCGGGATGTCAAAAATATTTGGTTCACCCATTCTTAAGAAAATGTATGATGAGTTCATCCCACTAAATACTATGTGTGATGATGCTAAATGTCCACCACATATGGCCCATGAGATTTTATATATGGTGAATAAATTGTAGAACAAACATCCTTTCCAAAGGGTTTCATCCATACAAGGACATAGTTGAATGATTTTCTTAATGAATATGGAGAAGGTCCCATTTGAAAGCACCCTATAGTATTCTCCACCATCTATAATCACGGTTCTCCTACAACATTCTATCCAACACTAGGAAAAGTTTAGTTTTCCCATTGGGGATATATGGTCGATCACGAAGTTGCTGCAATGAATCTCACGACTATTTTTCTCTCAATGTGGCTAATAATTTTCCTACTTCTCGTCCGTGAATATAATTAGGGTGTGTGGACTAAGAAATTTTTCATTATAGAAAAACTAGTATAGGGGAGGTACATAGGGTTGGCTTCCCTCATCCTGGAAAGAACTTATTGGTGATTTTTCCTACATACGACAAGATGGTTTTGTTTAGAATTGTTGGGTTATTTCTAGTGTTATGAGGGTGGATTGATGGAAAGAGTAGTTCATATGTTGTGATATGCTCAATTAAATCCCTTGACAACTGATTTGACCTAATTATTCATGATGTTTCTCGAATCCATCCGCTGAGACTAATGTATGATGAAATGATGGGGTTGTTGACTATTTTCGGAGAATTAAACATCTTCTCATATAGTAACCCATAGACATGGACATTTATCAACTAAATAAAGGAAATGAATTAGGAACTGTGGTTTTACAAGATTGAATTTAGAGACAACATTTTTTTGGTCTGCATTGACACCAATATCATATATGAGGCCTATGCTTCATATAGATTTACATACCAGTTCAAATACCTGCATCAGTCGAGTGTCTTTCATACAACGCATGTTAGGATTGTGAAACATCTAATAGTAGCCAAACATTTTTAGATTCTAATGTCAATGGAGGTATCCAAAATATAAATTGAATTTCCTCCATTTGATATATTAATTAGGCTAGAGGCTAGGAATGTGAGGGCATGGATATTTTCATACTCTCAATGGGTGATCAATAAATGAGTTTATCAGGTTGCGACCATGAAAACTTTTGTTCATGGATTTCATTGTATAGAGGATCAGACCAAAGGTGGAGATCCTAATTCTATGAATCCTTCAAGTAAATCATGGTCAAATATCATCAATCTAGCTAATATGGAGAAAACCACACCCCTACACCAAGTTGGTATAATCTTCATTATTAAAAGGAGACTCATATTCCATCCACCCTTTCTTCCATGAGATAACAGTATAATAAAGAGGATTCCAAGTCAAAAGTGGTTGGGTCTTCCACATATCTAGCCACATTGGAGCTAAATTATGTGATACCCTTAGTGATATGAGCTTAGGAGGGAATAAGTGACGATTTCAAGGATGAATGAATGTTCATCTAAGTGGAAATTTGTAACCCATATCCTGGAGATATTATAGAACACTCTGATTTCAACCCAAAAAAAGATTTTTCCTAGGTGGGGGAATGTTCAGGAGCTATAGGCTTTGATATATAGAATATGTATTCAAATTCATGTCACAAATTCAGTGTCTGAAATGCTTGATGATAGAGTGCTTGTGGGTGTAGTTGGTCATCCTGAAGAGGAATGATATGACTACATTGTCCCTGATAATGTAATTCTTATTTTACCATTCTCTTTTCTTTCCCTTTCATCATCTATTATTAATTTGGTGGACTATTTTTCATCTTGATATTGAAGAATAATAATAAGATATGAATGGAGAGGATCTTGAATGATTTAAGTATAGATCGACGAGAAAATCCAATGGGGAAGTGGATAAGGCCCTTGGGTCCCTAGAATTGTCCTTGGTCTGGTGAACCATGAATGAGGAGATGGAGGAAGAAACTCCTCAACCATCACCTCAAGCCTCTATTTACAAGATTTTAGATATGATCCCTTCACCTCCTCAAGAGAGGAAGTGAAAAATGGAAATATTGTTGGATTGTTTCATGTGTTTTAGTAATTTTATGTGTCATCATTCAATATGTTTAATTTCCATAAATACCCATCTAACCATGATTTACCCTTACAAAATCAGCATCACATTCTTACCTATGGGATCTAACATTGTTCCTTCTTGGATAAATGAGGTTACCATGGTGGAGGCATAAACCAATTCTAATGAATCCATCATTTTAAAGGATGAATCCCTGAGAAATGCAGCTATGCCTGCCCCTTTTATATAGAGGGGGGAGACGGTCAGTATAATGTCAAATACACTCACTAATGTGTTAGGTTCTATTCCAGAATTTCATATTTCCACAAAATTTTAGATCAATTACCTAAACCAAAGGAACTTGAAGCAGACAATGTTGGTCTCATTGTCACTCTATAAGGGGATTATAAAGATTCCAGATTGTTCAATAAAGTTGTTGATGTTGACCTTAGCTCCACAGGGCCAAAATATTTATTTCTTATTGATAAGTTGGAGGAGATGATCAATATTGTATCTAATTTAGGTCATGTGCAATGGGTCTTCGATACCCCTACTAGCGAGGATGAAGTGAGACATGATTCGATGTATCATGAAACGGAAAATCTAATTACTCCCTATAATGATATCTTAGGTTCCCTTAGGTAGATGGAGGATTTACAAAGAGAAGCGGATGGATGTGATTTTTATCATTCATTCATTTTCCAAACACTATTGACTGTCATTCACCTAAATATTTACATAAAGTCATGAATTCTGTTGCTTTTAATAGATATTTTCACTAATTGACTTCAAAAACAGGGCATCAATGTCCACCATACTTCTATTTCCTAGGGAGGGACAACTTATAATCCTTTAGTGGCTGATTCTCGATAGCCTATGATCCCATTTTCTCATCAAACTGAAAAGTATGTTCCTTTTTAAGAGGTTCTTGCTCCATGATTTGAGGATAGAGAACATGAAAGGTATCAATTATAACAGTCGACCCCACAATGGGTGAGTGTTACCAAAACTTTTGGTCACCTCATTTCATTTTTTTATTGACCCCTCAATGTTGATGCAAAGTCTCACTTACAATCTAGTTTCATTGACTTCAATGACTTATCCTGAGAGGGGAATTCCATGTCAGTTCCACCAACATTCGTAGGTGGATCAAAGGCTACTTTAGAGGGAGCGGAATAAGGAATCATTTTGAGTTTACTATTCATGTATTATGTCTCTCCCTCTGAGGGAGGCTCAAAGTATGATCTGGAGATGTATGAAGCATTTCACACTAAATGCATATCGTTTGGAGGGATATTTGGAATCTAATCGATAATATGGCTCTTTAGGAAATGTCCTTTCAACTTTTATGAATTCTGTTAAATAATTCCATTTTGGGATATGGAGGATTTAATTACCATATGATCCATGATGTGGTGGACTCCATCGTTTGGTGAATGGAATATAAGGGAATATCACAGTAAGATGAGGCATAGTTGATGGGCTAGTTTGAGAACATAGAGCTATTGTGACCCAAGAAGTGATCATTCACACCAAGAATGTGGAGGACTTATAAGATCTATTCAATGATAAGTCTCTCCTAATAGTTCTCTTTATGGATGAAATAAATATTGTATGGGAATATGTAGTCTATCTTCATCGATCCCTGGATGGGGCTTTGGAACAAAAAATATATGATGTTGGACAAAAGTAAGAGAAGATTATAATGAGGAGGAGGCTACTGCTGAAAAATTTGTCATGCTTCGACAGGATGAAAAGATTACATGAGTTATATCTTCACATATCAAATCCTATATTGAGGAAGAACTATAAAACATTGTAGAGAGGCTCCAACATATGAAAGTTACCATGTGTTTCAAAACATAAAATCAAAATTTATTTTTGTTTCAAACCACCCATTCATTCAATATAATTCGCATTAAAATAATAAAAAAACAAAAAATGACTCATTTGATTGAATTTCATCCTATTTTAATTACAATGACAAGGGTGAGAGATAGCTCTATTTTAGACCTAATCCATGGGGAAAAGAGATATTAATTTGAATATTTATATGGTTTTGTTAACAACCTTACAAACATTGAATATTTTTTATCATCACCACATTTCTATTCCTAAGTCCTACATGAGGAATAATTACCAGGCGAGACCTAGATTTTGTTTATACTTCCCTTTCTGGGTTTTCAGCCTAACACATTTTGTTCATATTTCCATTCATTTCTAATTTTTTCCCTAAACCAAAAAGAGTGTTGGTATATTGATCTAAGACTCAAATTTTTTCATGAGTTCCATTCATAGTTTTTTATTTGTTGTGTAATATTTCTATTTTCTATGAGTATTTTAATATCGTTCCATCCAGACTAATGAGACTAGTGTTTTATGTCAAAATTCATTGAACATAAGTTTTGAAATGAATACCCAAACAAGGTTTGTTAGCCAATAAAGTTATGGAACCCTTTAAATACCTGATTGGGAATTGTCAACAATCATTTTGTGGTTGTAGAATCTAAATAATTACACTAGGTAATAGATTAGGTGTCCCTTAAGTATAAAGTTACCATTGGTTTACTAAAACTGTTTTTGGGATACATTATATAGAGCCAACTAGGGCCTATTAATGAATAGTATAATAGTGGATTCATTTGACTGACATGTTCTGAACCTTTTTTTATGACTAATAGAAAGTCAACCAGGGTGCATTAAAACATTTTTATGAAGAGATGTTCTCATGGATTCTAAAATTCTATTGTCTATTGAAGAAATAAATTAATGAATATTCATATTTTTCATGACAATGAAGGGAGGTTTTTTTCAAAGGAGGATTTCTAAGAATGAAGAGATCATCTATATTGGCATTGACCATGAATGGGGTGTGTTACAACATAATCATATACATGCAGCCTTTGGATAACAAACCCATTTTGTGGGTGATCTTATGCTTATCCAACTGGGTCATCTTACAACATAGTCAGACAAAGGATTTATAAAGGATTCTAACATTCTATTTCTGATGGATAAAGAATGTTAATGAAAATTATAATTTCACCTACACAAATTATGATTTTTTGGAAGGAAGTTACCTGGATATGGAAGGGTAATTTCAAGTTGAAATTACCATTGAATTAAGGGGAATAGATTCTCAATGTAGGTTTGACCTAAACATGGGGAATATGGTTAATGTAGTTTTTCGTTTAGCTCATAAGAATGGAATTATTATGTTACAAAAAAGATAGGTGAAAAGTGTCCTATTGGGATAAATCCGTTCTTAAATACGTCAAATATGAGGTAGGAACTTGTAAACCATGTTCTAGGAGGTTATTAGATCGAGAGAAAGAATATGGGACAAATATGTCGGGGTGCCGCATAAGGAATTTCAATCGTGGGTTCAAAAATAATGCTGTCAAATCTTATGAGGAAAGAAGAGTGTTCTCTCAAGGTAGAGTTTACCAGCTATTAAAAACCGTTTTTGAGATAAATTATATTAATCTAACTAGTTCATGTTACAAAATATTAAAATAGTGGCATCCTTTGGATAAAAAAACCGATTTTGTGGCACCATTAGACAAATCTAACTGTGGAATGTTACTGAATAGTAAGGAAAAGAATTCATCGGGTTTCAAATATTCTAACACCAAGAAATAGAGAGATAGTATGAATATATAAAAGCATCCCAGATTAGGAGTATGATAGGTTGAAGGGATATTCCCTTGCACAATAGAAGTGATTGTACTGAAATTTTCCATCAACTGTTGAGACCCTTACATATATCTAATTTATATTTAGGAGGGGAATATCTCTATTTACATTGATGTCCCCATAATTTGGGGACCCATATAAAGATATCATGTATATATCATTTTTCATAAATACAATACTGAGTAATTTTCTTTACCCCATAGACAGGACTAGGACATGAGTCCTTGGTGTCCCTAAGTATCTCATTGGAATGAGAATAATTCCATATGTAGTTATTAAGGTACCTTGTTTTTTAAATTCATACATTGGTGAAATAAAATGAATAGTTTAATGTCTTATATTCAAGATATTATCCATTTTATTATTTTCATGCTATAAGGATGAAGGAGACTTGACCTGAAAAAGAAGATAATATTGTTGTTGGACTATGGTATTTGACCTTAGAATCACTATGTATCTTATTTAAAAAAGAATAAATCAATATCTATTACTAAAACTGAGTCCCCATACGGATTGAATTCAGGGTTGAAGAAATAAATGGTTTCCTAATATGGTATGATGCATGGGGTGAGACACTATACTGAATCTTGTTATGTAAATATGACTCATACATAAGAGATAGGTAAATGTTCCCATTTTGCGATATAGTGGGTCCCAAAATTGATTTTCTGATCATTACTACGTATCTCGTTAGAATGAAAATAAATAAAAACATAGATCTCAAGGTAATAGTCACATTTATTGACATGTTATGAGGACATCTTATGTTCCTCTTACAAATATGTAGTTAGGATCATGATAACCCCAATGTGAATTTTTCTTCCTAACCTACTCTAGGAATTGTTTTACCAAATAATCCCAATCCAACATATTCTATTAATTGTATGAAAAATAAGGATTCTAAATAGTTTATCCCACAAAACTAATGAAATTAAAGTGAATGACAGGGGAATTGGTAATTTTTTGGTTGTTATTTCTAGAGGCATGCTTTGAGAGTCACTATATATCACATTATTATGAGAATCAAGACACATGTATTTCTTGAATGATTCCCTACATAGGCCTGATCCATACACAGGGGGTCCGTTTTTGTTGTGTCCATGACTAGAATAGGATATCTGGGTGACAATATATATCTTTTTGGAAAAAAATTCAAGCCACACCGAGTTGTAAAAATCCCATACAGTTTATCTTCATGTAGTGATAATGAAGATGAACTGATGTGAAAGGGGGAAATTTTATGGTTGGGCCTGAGAATTTAAATATAGGTGTCACTACATATCATGTGATGGAAGGAATCAAGATAGACATTGTTATTTGAAATATCTCATAGTTAATCATCATGAAGTGATGACTTTAACCTTATATTATAACATATTTTGTAAAAGACGTAGGTCACCCGACATGAAAAAGAATATGGCAGCTCGACCAGGGTATAGGACCAAGGCCACACTACATATATTACGTGATTAAGAATGAATCCACTCATATTTCATGATAGATAGTTTCCCACATCAATTAGGTTTTGTTGTTCGGAAATATGGGATTTGATATTTTGGAGAATGATGTTTTTCCCATGACAAGATGCCAAGGAGTGTCTATGTATCGTACGATGGTAGGAATCAATCCACATGTTTTGGAAATATTCTTTGGGTTGGTCCAATTCATACATAATGAAAAAATGGAGATTTTACCTTTTTATCACATCTAGACAATAGGTGGGAGGTATGGGAATCATTATATATCTCATTGAAATTATAATCAATTCACATTTTGTTCATGAAATGATCGTGGACATTATCAGAATGAAACTAGGAAATAAACCATAAAGATATATGTCACTTCCGAAGGATGTGATAATTTTGGGGATTATACATATAATAGGGGCCCATGTGCCACTATGGAGTGGAAATGATAGGAGTGGGGATTGCATATGGGATATTATCATCCTTTCATCCTCTTGTCAATCCAAGAGGTCTTCTCGACTCATAGAGGGGTTATAGGGGTATGATTACGAATTACACCTAAAATAGAGGCCCATATTTAGAGGACCACTAGGAGTATATTATCTCTTTGTATTTTAGGGGTTTCGTAACATTGAATTAGAGTGATTATAACCATGTATTTTATTTTCATGTGGTGAGGAAGAATGTCATCTTGTAGTTTTAAGTCATATGAATAGGACCATATTTCGTGTCGTATATCATCATGTGATAAGGAAAATGATGCCACGTAGTTTGACATCATGGAACACAAACATGATCCATTTAGTTTAACATTATACGCTCACGAAATTATGCTACATAGTTTAGAGTCTTATATATTAGACTATATATGGTGTTGTTCAATTTAACTTCCTACAACTAGGATGATATTTCATTCTTTTAAGGTTATTTTGTCAAAAACGAACTACATTGTTTAACAATATGCATATAGGAAGATATATCATGTGATCACGTTAATTATTTCTTCAGGAACCCTATATTGGTCAAGGTCGTAATGATCTCTCCACCCCTTGAGACTAAAGAATTTGCTCCATTATATTGGACCTTGGTTATATAGTTTGGTCCCTCCCACCTGGGTTAAATATTTGGGGTATTGTTTTCTAGTATAATTGGATTTCTTATGAAAAATACAACTTCTCCTTAGAGGAATGAATAGAGGAAAACCTTCCTATTAGAGGCTCTCACTATCCAATTTTGATATACTTACTTTTGATGCAAGATTTAAAATATTTAATCATATATTCATTATAATTCATCAAATCCTTTATTTGATATCTCATATGTGGAAATATAATCATAGATGAAAACAAGGAGTGATGGAAACTATATCTTGACTCATAGGATGTGTTTTTTTTCGTATACTAGTGAGTATGGGGTTTCCCGTGTGGTGTTATGGGTTGTAGTATTCTATTCCCATAAGGAATGAAATATATTCTCACTATAAGAATTTAATCTTTATCCATCAAATTCTAGAGTATGTTTGATAGGGTGTTGTTTCTATCCTTTATCTATCAATTAGCTGATGCAATGTAGGTTGATGAATGGTTTGATTTGATATTACAATCTTGATATATCTTATCCACCATAGAAGAATAGAAATTGGTGTTATTGTCCATCAGTATTGTATAAGGGACACCAAATCTAGTAATGATTCCAAACATCGTAAAGTTGTCAATGCTTTTGGCCCCAAATTTGTTGAGGGGTATTACCTCTTCCCATTTGGAGAAGAAATTGGTAGCAATTAAGATGTATTTGATCTGGATGGTTGTAGGAGGAGGTTATGTCCCTACTACATTTATTCCCCATATAGAAAATGTCAACGATTATTTGACTCTATTCAAAAAAATATAGGTTTTGATAGATGATGTTTTCATGCACTTTGTAGGGATAACATTTATTAGGGAACTCTGAGAAATCCTTTGTCATCGAAGGCCAAAAGAATCCAATCCTTTATATTTGGTTAGAAAACAGGTACCCTAACTGGGGTGTACCATAGGCTCCCCCACATACTTGTTTCTTAATTTCCCATGTCTCTTCTATGTCGAATCATCTAAGAAGGAATCCATCAAATTTCATTTATAGAGGACATTATAGAGATTCAGGCCATCATAAAGGTTGAAATTGGTTATTCACCTCCATATATTTTCCTTCCCAACTCTATCTAATGGATGTACTCCATATTAGAAGTATTAAATGATATGAATCATCCGCATAGTGGTAGTACCATATGATTTATGAATAGGTATGACTTTTTTGATATCTTTCATTCTTAATTGACCAAAAGACGATACCATATGATGATTGAAAGGTTGATAGCCATTTCAGCTTGGTTTGGATACTCCTTAGTTTTAGCTGCATTTTCTGATGAATACACCTAGGCATTCAATGATCATAGGATGTGAGAAAATATTGGCCATGCGGTTAATTCTTCTCTCAACCATCACACATAGTCAGGAAGGGGGTTATCTCTTCTCTTCTAATATAATAATCCTTATTGACTAGCTTGATCACTATCACCAAGTCACCATTCAATTCTATGTGGTAGAAAAATATTTGGAGATCCAGTACAATGCTAGTAATGATGGTCTAATATTCCACCTTATTTTTAGTACAACCTTCTAACAAAAGGAATAAGTAAGTCAATAATTATTTCACTCGATAGAAAATAACAATACATAGACTAGTTTTATTGAGCATTTTTTTTCAATTTTTATACCTATTGGAATCAAGTATTCACCATAAAAATACTTTTTCCCACATTTGGGGTCCACCTTGAATAGATAATATATAAAGATATGGAAATTCAGTGATTAATGATGTTTTTTATATAGACAATTGTTCTATGAGGAAAACTACCATGGTCTACAATTTCTTTGATTTCTATGACATGAATTTTATATAACAATACCGTATAATATTGCCCCACCATTCTAGAAATCCTATCAACCTGTGAATAATGAGGATTTACTTGAGTGGGTTTTTGTGAGAGACCAAATAGACTTCATGGTGATGCGAGTAGTTCCTCAGTTTCAAAACTGTGGAGATTAATTCCATGTAGCTCATCTTGATATATGAATAATGAATCTCACCATCGATAATGGTTCAGTTAAGATAATAAATCTACTTTCATTACTAGCATCATTTATCTTCATGTGGAAGGTTCCTAGTGATCGGTTGAGTGTTTCTAGATATAGAATGAGTGGGTTTCCCTCAACATGTGACATTAATACCAGTGGACTCGAGATATATTTCATGAGGTTTTCATAGGATTCTTGATTGTTAGTAGTCCACTGATATGTGAATCCCTTCTTTTTTAGTTTAGGGAATTGGAAACACTTTTCAATATGGTTTTCTAAATATTGTATGATATAGGCCATGTGTCTTGAAGTCCCATAAACTCTTTGACGTTTTTATGAGGTGACATGCTTAGGGTATCCTTTGTATTCTCATGTTTTACTTCAGTTCAATGATGGTTCATAAATAGAATTATATTGTTTCATGAGGTTACCTCAAAATCACGTTTTATTAGATTCAATTTCAGGCTATGCTACCATAACATGCAGGATATAGTCTCAATGTGATCCAGATGGTTAGAAAACATTCAGAAAAAAACTGTTATATCGCCAATGTACCATTTTAAAAACAACCCATATGATTGTTTGAGGATTTCATACATAGAAAATTGGTATGTGGGATTGACATTTTCAATCCTATGTGAATTATGTGATAGACGAATACTCACTAGGGGCATTGAAGGTGGTGGATTCTTCATCTTCTTAGTCCATTTAAAATTGGTCGTTCCCTGAATATTCATCCATGAAAGAGATAAATTGATAAAAATTCATCCCATCAATCAAGAGTTTTGTGATTAGAACTGGTAAGTCATATTTTGTATAGTGTTGGTTGATATCTCTAAAGTTGAAGGAATCTATGATTTTCCCATTCTTAATTTTCATAGGTGGATTACTGGATAGACCATTTGGATATTCTACATCTAGGATGAAGTCAACGTTGATGAGCTTATGCGCGTCAGCCTATAATTTTGGAGGCATGATTTGGGTGTTTCTGAATTTATATCCCAGGTGATCGTTTAGAATACCATAGTGATGGGTCAACACCCCATGATCAAGTCCCAACATCACTATGTAATTCCAGTAAAATGAATCATACTGTTTCTTCAGGAAGGAAGTATATACCTACTTGTCTTTGGAATTCATAACATCATTGTTCAAAGTGGGACATGAATCTTCTATAACGACCCGTCCCACATGGCCCACGTTGTGACTACCACAATCATGCCTCCCAAATTCTAGGGGCTGGTGACTGGTATTGAAGTAATTATTCCACAAGTGGAAGATATTTTCCTGAGGACATGTATGCACACACACACACACAACCACATCCCAAAAAATTATTGGATAGGTAAAACACTACATGAAACAACTAAGTAAACCACAACCAAAGTATAATCGAATGTAAAGTACAAGGTGATAAAACTAGGCCAGTATAAAAGCCCACCAAAAAAAATAAGAACACAAAAAAGTAAAAACGTTCTTTATAAGATGTCCGCATAAGACCACACCTGAAGTATAGGTGGAGGGTAGCTACATGAAGTTGTAGGAGTACGTCTCGTCTATCTACGCTCAATGAAGACTACCTTGTTTTGGTCCTCCCTAGACTCCTTTAAAGAGTTGGTCATCTTAACATTAAATTAAATGTGCAGTAAAATATCATGAAGAGTTGAGTAAAACAATACTCATTAGGGGACTCCAAAATGAAAAAGGTAAAGCACAATAGGGAAACAACAATAAAATTCACAGTCAACCCTATAAAATTATATACCCAAAAATATACCAAGAATATCCTAATATTCTCATCTCATCCACTAAGAAGCATAAGGTCCCACCTCATAGCTAGTTTCATGATTCTCATAGAAGGTTCAAGGCATAACACATAAACAAAGAGTATATGCTCCACGATCTTTCCATCCCTGATGGCTCTCATTTGAGAGATACACTCCATCAGGTATAATCCTACCATCTTTAATGGTATATTTGAGAGAATGTGCTCCACCAAAGAACATTATATTAGGTCCAACTCCTGTTCCTGGCAAAAAAGGTATAGTCATCATAGTCCTGCACCCCATACATGACTAAGGAAACCTAAGTGAAGAGTCTCGCCCCTCACTGCTATGCAAGGATGAAGGAGCAGTACTCTAGAATAACATGTGATACCTCAGTCTCTCCTATAAGGAGTGGACCACACCTCAGTACATTGAGGGAGGACTAGATCGTATCCAGAAATCATTCACATCCAGTGGAGGGGGCCGCTCTTCGCAACTATGTCCTACAGTTAATGGAGCTCTAACTTCTATAGAGGCTCCAATCCACATCGCTACTCAATGATGGGGTATTAAGGATCCATAAGTTAGGGCTGACACCCTAGTTCCAATAGGGGAGTACAAATCATGAAGGACCTGCACACTGAATCGACATGGGAGTAAAACTCCATTTATCAAGGAAATGCACCCTACCCGATAGGGGTGTTCCACTCAGTGACTAGAGGATCTCCACCCTTGTAATATAGGGGAGTATCGACTCTTTTAGTTTGTTTTCTTTAGGGGACACTCACACTAGTATGTTAGGATAGTAAAAACCCAAGGATAGAGGACCCACTCACTTTCACGATAGGGTAGTACCAACTCTATAGTAGAACCACTTAAGGAGGACCCGCACACTAGAACAGCAGGGGAATACTGACTCCTACAATATAGGACATGCTCTATACCTGGTTGGGGAGTACCGCCTCAATATGTGTTAGATGTGGAGGACCCACTACCAAGACATTCAGGGGAGTACCGACTCCAATGTCCAAGGACCCGCTCCCTGGTCTCACAGGGGAGTACGAACTATTTCTTCACAAACATCTTCGAGAACCCGCTCCCTAGTCCTTTAAGGGTGTAACGCCCCCATATGAAACTATAAAAAAAAATAAACCACACCCATGACATGTGGAGTTCACCATATAAATAGTTAGAGTTATAAGTAGTACCCATGACTTCAATGGTCAATGGAGTAACCATCCTAACCTTCCTTCCTATGAACCACCCTGGTACTGCCCAAAGTCTGCATGCATCAGAAGAGACTATGACTAAACCCAATATGTTGTACTATAACTTTCTCAAAAACTTATTTGGAGTATCTCAAAATTATAGTCTCTTCCCAGGGTTCCAAATTCTGCAGACATATCATTAAAAGGATTATGTGTTTATAAGTTATACCCATTTTTGTGAAACGAGGGCTAGTTGGGTACGGGTCCAGTCTAACCCAGTCATCCTGGCCTGATACGGTGGGTCGGTTTCCCTGGCTCAGATGCGGAAAATAATGAATCCATTTTCTCTTTATATAGTTCTAGCTGGAGCTACTACTCCATCCAACCAATCCATATAGTGTACTAGGTCATCTATCATGACCCGCGACAAATCCACGGGTCCTCATCCTACCACGGCCATGGGCCACATCTTCTTCCACATGGATACCACCACCAACTCAACCGTGGTGTGCCACCACGATGGGCCACTGTGGCACACCTCTCTTTTGTCTGGCATGTGCCTGCCACCGACCTTTCCGAACACCGACGTCGGTGCCGACGTGCCGTCAAAGTTTTCCTCAGACCACCGAACGTGGTTTGATGGTCCTTTCTTTGATCCATAGGGTAATACAGAGCCCTTGGATCCCCCTCTTCCCTTCATGGGGATGAAATATTCATTGGTATCCTTTCCACAAGAAATATTCTGATTGAAGGTGTCACACATGCCACTTTGGTCCAATAGCCACCATCATCATCGCACCAACTTCGTGTCGTGTCCATGTGCGGGGGTAAGGAGAGAAGGACCATAAGGGAAAAAATCAATGAATATTATTCACATTTTCTCTGTTATGGATTTAATCTTTTACCATTAGAGGGATCAAGATAGAAATTAATATCCCAGAGTCAAACCCAATAAATACCTTCCCACAAGGACGACGATCGCATGTCAACTTGTTCATGGGTAGATCTGTAGTTGTCATTCAAAACGAAAATTGGGGAATGAATGGTATTAAATAACAACCCCTACCTTGATTTAGTTATTTTAAAAATGAATAAAATCTCCACCTTATGATCATTTGTCTATTTTTGATCCAAATCATTGATCCATCATCAATGGAATTCGTCGATCTTCAGTCCTGAATTCGATCTCCCAAGGCGTCTTCATCACTTCTTGATTCATCGGTGTTCGTCGTTGGAGAGAAACCCTCCTCTGTTCATCAAATAAAAATTTAGATCCAACCCACTTTCACCAGCCTCGACACCACATTAAAGTTGAAATTCTTCACATCGTTTATGTTTCGTTACATCATTGCGTCGTTACGATGTTTCATAAATGAAACATCTTATTAGTTACGCTAGAGAGAAAAATCACTTCGTTGCAATGATTTCAAATTTCACATGAAATAAAATAAATCATGTTTACTGTATTTAACTTTTTCAGTACAAATTCCGTAAAATAACTTTTCTGGTCGACCTGTGTTGGTTAAAGTTATGTCCTTTCTAGGAAAATTGTACCATTTTGAGTTCAACGGTGTCCTCTGATTTTCGATCTGGGCACTGGTTCAATATGTAAAAAAACTCGCTCACACGTTTAATTAATAATCTTAAAAAAACTAAAAAATCCATTCTAGAAATCTTGGATTCAGAATTTCATGACATCTTAGAGATTGGTCTCCTAAAACCCCATTTAATTTTAAAAAAATCCATAGAATTCTGAGCCATTATAATCTCCCAACAATAAGACTTTTCATTCCCGAAAAGAAAAATCCCATTCCCAAGAGATGAAAACTGAGTTCATAAAGGGTCATTTTTCTTCATATAAGCATGATCCTCAAGGAACCCCCAAGATAGACCACTCTCAGGTATAGATCCTTCTAGGTCAGCATCGTGCATCAGTAGGCACTTGTTTCTTTAGCTGCGACAGGTGAGAAAAAGCACCAAACACTACGATCCATCTTCAATCATGGGGTCTAGCGGCTCACCTACATGCTTTCCTAACATATATACAGACATAAACCCAAAGTTCACATACCCATTTGGATGAACTGTGCTAAATCATCCACATGTGTTACACGTTTAGGTTTGACGCCAAACACGCAGGGGTATTTACAAATGAAACAGCGATGCCCATGAGCGAACACTGGGTCTTACTAAGACCACTATCTACATTCTCCATCGGCCCCAAAAACATGCCAAAACAAGAACACTAACACACCCACTAGTAGTATCCTAGGTGAATATGAATGTTATAAAACCATTATATACTACAAAAAACATCATGGGGGTCTAACTCTTCAACCATTGAATGATCCCAAGCATGAATACTTAAGAGATTCCTCCCCATGCTGCTTGGGATTCCCTTTAACAATAGAAGAAAACCCATATTTACCATCAAATAAACACCATATCTTTATCCTAATACAGTTAATATGGGTATGAACAGTAGTAGTTGACACCCATAATGATGTCGTAAGGCCTCGACGCCACGACTAGGAGATCCCAACTATAGCTCTCACCTCCAAGAGTCAGGTCACACTATCATCACTAGTGTGTGATGAACAGGGCTCCTCAATAAGGAGTCTCTATGCATGAGGGTTAAGTTCATGGTAAAAATGGAACCTCAAAGTCTCAAAATGAACTTGTAGAAAAATGAGAACTTCCTACACCTGTGTCTAGTTAAAATGGAAGTCAAAAGAAAAGACACAGAGCATACCATGAATTACTATTGGAGGTTCGTGGTCGTAATCGATGATTAAATGCAGCTTCCCTCTTCCACATCCTCTAACTCTATGATCCTATCATGGACCACAAAGGGGTGGTGGTTGCAAAGATGGAAACTTCCTTCCACCTCATACATCTCATCCAACTCCTCTTCTTTTCCCTCCATCTTGCATAACTCCTTATTTCAAGAGCTGTCTCTACCATGGAGCCCCGTCTACCGTCTCCCTCTCAATGACATGGTGGGTAAGAAAATATCTAGAGAGATTCCCCCAATCATTTCAAGTGTAACACTGCCTCTCCTATAGCTGATCTACTTATTAGAATTGCTCCTACGCCATAAACCCATGTGTCAATGTTTGGTCATGGGTATGCCTCTTATGCAATGATATTGTCACCTATCATCTTCTAGCTATAGCAGATGCATCCACCTCATGACCTTTTCTATATATCACATCCATATTCTCCTCCGTCATGAAGCTCTCAACCACTAGGGTTTACTCTAGTACCCCAAAATACATCTGAATTCTAAGGGGTATCACTGATGCTCTGATATCCTGGAATAGTCCATGTTCAATGGTTCGGGACCTGAGGTGAGGGTACCTCACTATACTTTTAGAGTAACAAGAATTCTCTATGAAACTTTTGGATTACTCTACTACCATCATGCTACCCTACCATAGGTGTGGAAACTCATGTATATACACAAAGTGTAAATCCACTGAAAATAACTCCTCCACGAAGATTCTTTAAATGTCAATACAGGTGAGGGTTTCCTCATCATGATTCTCGATCATCAAGCTCTACCATCTCGCTACTGAGAAATTAATAATGATCACATCTAATATTTCCATTTGGTTGAGATATATCGTCACTTGGCAGAGGACACATGTAGCCGCCTCATGAAAATCCTCAACTACTTGAGGATCTATCTAGCCATGAAACTTGGGAGGTATCTACCTCTGGAAATCATGTAGCACACTTAGTATGCATGCATCTTATACTTATAGAACTAGTAGTAATTGATGATCGATATATGGTGGAATCATTGGTGAACCACCTAGAGGTAACGCCTCAGAATCAATGCCCTACACTAATGCCTCCACTCGGGGTGGAGCATCCTTATAATCGTGCTATATAATTCAATCCAGTTGTCCTCGTGATGGAATCCTAAAATATATATAGATGATCCATGGTTAAAAGTGTATATATCGAGAGCCGACTCAAGATGGAAATGGAAAGAACTACCATTCCTACATGATTCATGTACCCTTTATTTCCCTACAACCACTGTTTCCATTTATCAAGTCGGAATGTAGTTGTGCAGAGTCATGGGGTATGGATTCATCGACTGCCACACCACCACTGGAGTCCATGTCCTGAAATACAAACTCAAAAATAGTTAACACTATTTCCCAAAACCAAAAACAATAGACCCATAGTCTTTGAGAAAGAATCAACCACCTCTGATGCCAATTTGTTATGACCCGTCCCCCGAGCCCCATGTTGTGACTACCCTAATACCTCCTCCCAAAGGCTAGGGGCTGGAAAGTAGAACTGAAGGAATTAATCCAAAAGTTGTAGGCATTTTCTTGAGTACCTTTACGCATGCACACACACACAACCACATACCAAAAATTTCTGGTGAGGTAAAAAAATGTACGCAGCCACTAAGTAAAACAAAACCATAGAACAATAAAAAGTAAAGTACAGGGTGGTAAAACTGAACTAGCATACGAGCACATGAAAAGAAAAATAGAACATAATAAAGTACAAAATTTCATCGTAAGATGTCTGCAGAATACCCCACCTAAAGGGTTGGTGGAGGGTAGCTATCAGAAGATGTAAGAGTATGTCTCATCTATCAGCTCTCAATGCACACCGCTTGGCACTGGTCCTCCCTCAACTCTATAAAAGCGTCAGTCGTCTTCACAAGAAATGACATGTGTAGGAAAATCCCATGCAAGGGTGATTAAACCAATACTCAATAGGGAACCCTGAAACCACAAAGGTAAAGAAGAAGAGGGAAACCAAGAAGAAATTAAAATTTATCCCTACACAGGTATATTCCCATACATATACCAAGAACATCTGTATATACTCATCTCAGCGAAGAAGAATCATATGGTCCCACTTTATAGCTAGTACTAGGATTCTCAAAGAAGGTTCAAAGCCTAAAATATAAACTATGAGTATAAACTCCATGAGATCTCTATCCCTAATGGAATCTGTTTGAGAGATAAAATCCATAAGGTATAATCCTACCATTCCTAATGTTACGTCTTAGAGAACGTGCTCCGTGAGGAACATTCTACTAGGTCCAACTCTAGTGCCCGACACTAGAGGTCTAGTCTTCACAGTCTTTTGCCTCATGCAAGACTAAGGAAATGCAATTGAAGAGGCCTGCCCCTCACCATTGTACAAGGTTGAGGGAGAACTAATCCAGAATAACCTAGGATACATCAGTCACTCCTGTAAGGATTGGACAACACCTCAGTTCGTCAAGGGAGGACTAGCTCTTATCTTGGTATCATTAACATCAAGTAGAGGGGATTGATCCTTGAAGATGTGTCTTATTGTCAAGGGAGTCCAACTCAAATGGAGGACTTGCTCCCTGTCACTACTCAAAGATGGTGGAGTACGACTCTATATGTGAGGACCAACACCCTAGTTCCAACAGGGTAGTACTACTCATAAAAGACCCACACCCTACCAGGTAGGGGAGTACCACTCAGGGACTAGAGGAGTCGCACCATGGTAATCTAGGGGAGTACTGACTCTGTTAATTTTTTCTCTATGGGGGACCCACACCCTAGTACGTTAGAGTTGTACTAACCCCAGGCTAGAGGACCTTCCCCCTAGCAGGGCAAGGGATTCCTGAATCTTCCATAGTACTACGTAAGGAGGACCAGCACCCTAGAACGACAGCTGAGTGCTGAATCATACAATAAAGGAACCTCTCCCTACTCGGTATGGGAGTACTGATTATATATGTGTTAGATATGGATGATTTTCACCCTATTACTTCATGGGAGAACTGACTCCAATGTTAGAGGACCCACTCCATGGTCCCATAGGGTCTACCAAATCGTCCTCTAAGAACATACTTGAGAACCCGCACTATATTCCTTTAAGGGAGTAACACCCCTGGGGGAAACTATGAAATGGAAATGAATGTGTACCCATGATATGGGGACTTCCATATCTAAATAATCACATGGGATAAAGAGTACCCAGGCCATGAGTCGTGAAGGGAACAAGCATCTTAACATTACATCATAAGAACCACCCTGGTTCTATAGAAAGTCGACTTTCACTGGAAGAGCCTATGTTTGAAACCAATAGGTTGTCCTCCAAATTTCTCAAAATCTAATTTGGAGTATCTCAAATGTACCATCTCACCCCAAGGGTCCCAAAATTTTATAAGACTTGTCCAAAAAAATGCTCCATTTATATGTTATTCCCATTTTAGCAATACAGGGGGCCGGTTGGGTCTAGGTCAGGTCAGACCGGGCCCAAGGGGCCCATACTAGACTGGATAGACCCCGACCACCTCCACTTTCCTGGCCCGCTACGGAAAGACAGTTTTCCTGGTTCAGATGTGGCAAAGGTCATGTCTGTTTTCTCCTCTGGTGGCCCCAGCTGGCGCTTCACCAGCCAATCAGTCCGGGTAGCAGACTGTGTATTTTAACACGACCTGTGGAAAAACCATAGGCCTGGATCTTGTTGCATCCGGGGGTCGAATCATCATCCAAGAGGAATCCAGGAAGCTACCTCAGCCATCTCAACTGTGGCACACCGCCCTGCCATCAGACACTCAGTTGTCGCCGCAGCATGCCACATCAACCAGCGTGCTGACAGATTTTTCCATACACCAATGAATGTGCTCTGTTGGTTCGTTCGCCGAAACAAAGGGTGATTTAAAGACAACGGGTCCCCAACATCACTAACTGGGGACTAAATCACCATTGTGATCCTTTCTACTAAAAATTGTGTCATTGACAGTGACTCACACACCACTTTTCTCCGACCACCAACATGGCCATCACACAAACTTCTTCTCATCACCACATGCGGGGGTAAGGAGAGACGGGCCACAAGGGAATCAAATCAAGGAATGATCTTCAACAATTTTTTTGTGTGACTTTAATCCATTCCTGTTAGAGGGATCGAAACACAAGTTAATCTCCCAATGTCAAACCCAATAATGACCCTCCCACAAGGATGATGATCCTCCAATGAACTTGTTCATGGGTTGATCAATGGTTGTCGTTTAAAACCAAGAATGGGGAATGAAAAGTTTTTAAAAACAACCCCCATCTCAATTTAATTCATTCACTGAAAAAGAACGTCTCCACATTTTGGACCTTAATTTATGTAGATCAGAACCGTAGATCCATCGTTGTTTGTGTTTGTCAAACCTTAGTCCCAAATTCGATCTCCAAAGGTGTCGTCTCCACTTCTCGATTAACCGATTATCTTCTTTAGAGAGAAGCCCTATTCCATCCATTAGAGAAAAATTTTAGATCCAACCCTCTTTATCCAACCCTGAAACCTCATTAAATGAGAAATATATTCCAGTGTTTCTATTATGATGTGTTGTCGCGTCGTTATGCTATTTCATAAATGAAACAATGTATCAATTACCCTCTAGTGGAAAATAATTTCATACCAATGATTTCAAATTTCAAATGAAATAAAATAAATCTTGTTTATTTTATTTTATTTTTTCTTTAAAAAGTTTGAAATTTCCTATCAAACTGCACCAATTGAACTTAAGTATTTATCTAGGAAAATCCCGCTATTTTGAGTTCAAAAATAACCCAGTATTCTCGATCGAGAAACTGGTTCAAAATGTAGAAAAATCCACTCACACGTTTAATTAATAAAATAAAAAAAATTCAAAAATCCATTCCAGCCACTCCATGCCTTAGAATTGTGTTCCATCTCAAATCCTAGTCTCATAACAATCCCATTCAGTTTTAAAAAATAATTCCATAGAATTATGGGCCATTAAATCTTCATATTTACTTATATCTATTTATTTGAGTTCATTAGTAGTGGTAGAGACACATTTCTCAAATGATGGAGGGGGATCCCTGGGGTCTTTCAATTATTCCTCTTCCTCATTATTTACCCTTTCAACATCCTCCTAGGAAGTAGGTTAAGAAAAATTTTTATTAAAGTTATGGGAAAAGTGTACATATAGACTTATAGAATATGAATAAAATATTTATGGCTCAATTTATGGAGCAATTATTTTTTTGGTCTCTAAATGGGGGGACGAGTGATTGAGAATGGGAATATTCATTTTCTACCATTCATAAGACAACTTATTAAATCATTTATAATAGAATATGGATGCATTGAATCTTAGGGGTGGAATGAAGACATTTTCATCTAGGTAGAAATTACTTCTTGGATAGATGAAAACTTCTATAGTGGTTTCTAGATTTTCTTTAACAACTTACATCATGAGTGTTGTTGGATGTGTACTTGAATTAAAAACCACATCTTCAATTTAGTTGATGGGAAGAATGAAATATGCACTAATCTATTTCATAGGGTTATCTAGAATCATAATCAAACCATTTGAGGCACTAAATCAAATGACATTATTAGGCATTTACTACTTTCTTCATTATGGTGGAATATTGAATCAATGTACTATGATTCAATTTATTTAAATACGTCTTTTTAAAATTGAAATGTTATAATTTGTCCACTGCAATAATAATTGATACATTGGTAGTATGAAACTGGGGTAGCCACATTCTTGTGTATCCAAGGTATTCCTAGTAAAAAATCAAAGGCATTATCTTCCCTAACAACCAGGAACACCGAGTCAGACACGGGATCCCCAAACAGAGTCCCATGTTTTATTTCTCCAAGGGGATTTTTATTGTTCTTGTCATAACCTAGTAACATTAAAGTGGATGGTGATGAGTTATATTCTTTGAAACAAAGGTTAAAAGGTGTTCATATTGGATTGTGGTTGACTCATGATTCGTTTTTATTGAAATATTTTTCAGATATCAATGTCATTTATCCTATCAGATATATACAAGGGTATGGAAATTCCATATTTGATGGAATCTACATCCAAATCTAATGAAAGAGATTACTGTGTGGAATTCCTGTAGATCATTCTCTCCATGACACACATCAAAAGTAACAACCTCAACTTCAAGTTACTAAGGACTTGACAAGGCCTCTATGAGTGTTTTCCATAAGTCTTTTGATAGATTTAGGTCATTCAATATTGATAGCTTGACCTTCACATAGAAAATTGTCTTCAAAACATCATTCTTCTCATCATATTATAAGCACTTCAAAACATGGTAATTAACTTTTTTTGGTGGTTTAGGGGCTTATGTACATGATGGAGAAAAATCATCCCTTTGAATATAATATGAAGATTCTTATTCTCTATGTGGATTAAGCCTACTGGGTCTGCCTATACCACCCAGTTAATTGGGTGACGATGTCTCCTATAGAAAATATTATAGGATTATCATGTCATGTCAGACCTTATAATGTGTCTAGGAACTCATTTTATCCTACTAAGATCACAGGAGAGCTCTCCCATGAGTTTCTTCCACATAGAAGGTTTGAGAAAGGATATGGTAAGAGTAGTGACTCTCAACATGACTACATACTCACTAATATCTTTTAATCTAATGACCTCTCCCTCCAGTTCCCCAATCTAGAGAAAAGAATTTGGGTTCATAATCATAGTCATCATCTCATAAGGGATCCATTGATTTAATGGTGTTAATGTAACTCAATATCAACTCCTCATCTGATGGATATTCCGTCTGGCGGGATATCCACTATTGTAATATTTGATGGGGGCGGTGCCCGTGATTTTGAGACAATAAGAATGAATTTCACTAATTTTAATGGAAACTTCTCCCCTAACGCATGTTTGTATTCCTAGGACTTCTTTTTCCACTTTTGTACATGTTGTTTTTGGAATATTGGATTTCAAAAGATTAAGTTACTAGTGGAGTCAGTTGTGTTTTAGCGAATGTGGACATGAGTATAGTAGACTATTCTTTTATGATCATAGTGTAATATTATTTTTCATGATCATTTTTCTGACCATATAGTCATATAACTTCTTTGTACCCTAGCTGTTAACATTATATCAATAAATATCATCCTCCAAATCAATGGTAGAGACACATGCTACTTCAGTAGGTGGTCTTCCTAGATTCAGTTGGTTATAGTACACCATTTATCTATTGATGTTGTTGAAAAAACTCAGGAATTTTGTTCCCCATTACTTTATATAAGGGTAAATAGTTTATGAGATCTTCCTCTTCATCCTTGCTGCGATTCATCATATTTGGAAACATGATCATGTTGTTTTTCAATGCTGCGATGAAGTAGTCAGGTACATGGTCACTCCAAAAAAATGTAACTTATTTTTCCTCACTAAAACTATTTTCTACTCTCAAATATTTGATCATCATGATTATACTAGCATGTTTTGATGCCTAGGAGGTGGAAACACATGATACAGTGTAGGATTTGGAGGGGGAGTGGGATCATGGGCCTGCATAACGTTAAAAGTGGTAGATCCTATTTTTTCATTCTATTCCCCTGAGCTAATGTAATTAGTAGAAACATATATTTGGTCTATTTTAGGTAGTATTACACTCATTGAGAGATCAAAAAAACATCTTGAAACCTTCTTATATATAACATATGGATAATTTTTGTTTCCAAATCATCATGAAGGTTCTTATACAAATGGGAAAAATGTATTAAATAAGGATTGGTATGTTTAGTGAGTATATAAACACTTTAGATCAAGAAATTAAATATGATACTCTCTCATTATTCCACTACATAAAGTCTTAGGGGGGATTATCTCATAAGGGGACTCACGATGATAGGGTTTCCCCTGCATCGCCTTCATCTTTACCATCACGGATTTGGTTTCTCATCGGTTCCACTACTCGGCATGTGCATGGTGTCTATCCCATTCATGTTGAGAAATTGTGCAGGTTCATGACTCTCAGATATCCCATCATTTACTACCTCAATCTTTCCCTTCCTTCGAACTGGATAGGGTTTTCATGGTGGAGCGGTGTTGGTCCAGAGTTCATGCATCAGTTGCTGCGGCCCGGGGGTTGTCGCCGTGCTTTGGGTCGGCTGTGGGTGTGCTGGAGGGGCTGGTCTCTATGTGCAGGTTTGAAGGCGGTGGTGGGATATACATCTCTACCATTGGTAATGTCTTTTCTGGCATGATTTGTGAGGACCTAAATTGGTGACCTTTCATGATTCTTACTCCTCATTTGAAATTTATAGTTTTGTTATTTCTATGGGTCGACTTCGCTGGGAGGATAGTTTTGTACCGATTGAGATTGGTTATGATTGATGGTCAAGTAGATGGTTTCATTAATGCTGGTTATTCTGGTTTTTTAGTTAGGTGAAGTGATTCGGTATGGGTTCGTGGATGGATTTTTTTGGATTAAGGATGGATTTTTGATGGCATGCGGTTTGAGGTTTGACATTCAACACATCTATATTATCTTACATGAATGACTTTAGATGAGGTTTTGGGAAGAGGTTTTCTCCTTGTTGTTGCATTCATATTTTGATGTTTGAGAGGGTTTGGATTTTCCATCGGTTCCATGCCCGTGCGGTCATGAACGAGACTGCTTTCCATGAAGTGATGAGTTGTAGAAACTGATTTAATGTTTATGATACTAGGTGGAGCTCTTCTGTGTAGTCTTGAATGAGTTGTTTGTTCTTAAACATTCATATCGTGGTGCTTTGAATGTGTTTTGTCTTTGAAGTAATGTATGGTTTCTCACTTTTTCCTAGAAAGTGTTTGAATAATAAAAATGTAATTTTTTGTTAGTACTATTGTTTGACAGGTAGAGGACTATCTTATTCTGCAACATTGAGAGAAACAGGAAGAGAAAAATTTGATAGAGATCTTCCCACCACATGCTTTACTGAGCTGACAAGCTAGTGTACCATAAAATGGATGGTTAATGCATCAATTAAATGAAGAACCTGATTTTCAATGCCTCATAAAATTTAGGGGTCTTCATAATGGTATCACAATGAGAGACCAACTACATCAAATGCTAATTCGGGTCTCTCAAGACATTAAAAATTCAAAATTTATCATTATCAATGTTTGGCGTGGGAAGAGAAGGATCTACCCATTTGGGGTAGGGATTATTTTCTAGTTGTATTAGTTTGATCCATTCTTATATGGATTATAAAAAATCATTTAGTGACTCAATGTCATTCATATTCACTTGAGGAACATCTGGCTAAGTCAGAGTTTGATCCGGTGTCACGACAGGTGGGGACATCTCCAGTGGTACTGTTGTAATATATCATGGGACGCCTGTATGGGAAGTTAATTAAGGATGTTCCTAGACTCATTATTGATATTCCCCCAATATAGTAATCTCAAGCTCTTCTATAATTATATCCATTTATATTTGTGGTTTGTATCCCGTGTTAAGAAAATGTTTTGGATCCACTTCATTTGTTATGGATAACCCTTTTTATTGAGGTATGCCAACTGGGAGTGCGAGATAATGATCTAATATTATAACATATCCAATATGAAAGATATATTGGATTATTCATTCATTGAGTATATTAAATTCATTTATCTCTTCCTCCAGATGAGTAAATATTTCATCAAGTGAAATGGGATTAGACTCTCCAGGATATAGGTGGGGTAAAAACTAACCCTTAACCATTTCTTTATTGGATGCCTCTTGGTAGGGGTAATGATTTGTAGTTTTGTAGAATTAAAAATTTTATTGAAACCCTCTAGTTCTTTAGTATAGACAACTCCTTCAATCCTTTTAGTGTGTTCTTTATTTTTAACTATTAATTTTTCTTGTAATTCCTCCTTTGAATTATCTTCATGTTTTAAAAGTTCTACCAGGGTTGTGTTGATAAAATTCACTAATAAATAATAAATTTATGGAATTCCATCATTTTATTTAAGATATTTCCATTTTTTATTCCCTCCACAAGGCATTTTACCATTATTAACTGAATTTATGGGGGCCACTTAGAAAATTAAAACCCAAAGGGAATCTATAGAATGCTCAATCATGTATCTTCCAAATAAAGATATTGGATCATAGGACATAAAAATTGGGATGAACCATTCTATGATGTTTACCCTAATCAGTAGAAGACTAATTTCCATTTAGGAAGAGGTTACTAAGGTTAAAAATTCCCCAGGACTGAGGGCTATGGTTGTTCTCATTCTAAATTCATAACACTTTGGTTCTGGTTTACCAATCATGAATTTCGGGTTATGAAATCACCCTACCGTTGGGGATGGGGTTGATTCTGAACTACCGTGGATCCTAATATCATGGATTCCCATCCAATTATATGGAGTTTTTTTCAAACATGTGTTGGGTACATCCTTTGGTATACACCTCATGAATCCACTTCCAAAAACAATTTCTATATATATGACATTTGATCTTACTGATGAATGAATTCCCCTCAGAATGAGGCTTTCCCAATATTTTCGAGTTCTTGATCCAAAAGCCTCTCAATATTCAACTCTCTTCTTGACCAATGTCACTAAGATTCATTAGGCCAGTTTTCATCAACCATATCTAAAATTTTGAATAGGATCTATTTTTTGAATCATATATAAAGCTACACATTTGTTGGTTATTCTAGTTAGGAATATCAGTCAGATGAAACACTCAATGTTCACCCCATCCTATGATATAGACACTCAAAGGATCATTTGTGATCAACTATCTCATTCTTTATAACGCAATAATATGTGAACATTTAAGGGATACTTATTATTTCATTCGATTTCAGTCATCTAGGAGAGCCACCAAGTCAATTTTTTTTCACCCCTTTTATTACCTTGGAATCCATTTAATACTCATCCTAGGGTAATCATTTTTTTCACAAGTAATATTTTTTCATAAGTTAAATTGGATGTTGGGCACATAATATTCCAAAAAAAATCTATAATTATTTATTGAGGGGTGGTTAAAGTCCAAAACACAACTTTTATATTGTCTTTAGACATCTTTGTTATAATTTTTATCATGTCATCTTCATCTCTTTCCAGATATTATTCAACATGGTCTGAACAAAGTGGACATTTTCCTACTATTTTACCATACGAAATAGGATTAGTTGGGACTAAATCTCTTATATTAGAATGCATGCAATCTATATAGGGTTAAGAGAACGAAAATTACCTTCATCATTCTTTCAGTTGAGAAAGGATTTCAATTTATAGTAGCAATGTATCAGACTTGACTATCCTTTTATCCCCAAGTGCCTCATAGTAGGATGGATTTCTAATGATGATAATTCCATGGGAAGGGGACTTCTATCATACCAAAAAACAAATGAGTATAGATATTTCAAAGAAAACACCATCATGGGTAGAACTCCAATGGTGGATTACAAAAATGGGAAGACCCTCATTATTCATGATCTTCCATCCACATGGAGTGTTTCCGTGACTCCTTTCAGGAGATAAACGCTTGAGACAGATCAGATTATGGACATTAAGCAAGCCTTTAGGGTAAAGTGTTCAAGGAGGACCTTCATAATTACTACTACGACTTTGGTAATTTGTTAATTGGAGAGTATGATTTTGAGCTACCACAAAAAATATTCTAAGTAATTAAAGAACTCCATCATTAACTAGGGACAGATTGTATTTTGATGCTTCGTTTTCTAGTCATCTCTAGTGAGGATTATTTTTTGAGGCCTTCTTACAATGTACTAGGGCCCGTTTCTGGACGTAGTGATTTTCATGGGAAGTTTTTTTTCATTCCATGAAGTCTCCATTGACATATTATTATTATCTTAGATTGAAATGGTTATGTGTTACTAATCCATTTTCAGTATATCATGGGGGGATTTTCCCCCCCAAACATTATAGATAGAAGCAGTGGTATGAGTATCATCCTGGCTGACATGCTAGTGTTCCACCCCATTTTGGGAGGCATATATGTGTTTCAATCATTCTGACACTATTGTTTCTTCCATTATTATTTCTTGGAAGTTTTGTAGGATGTGGGAGAGTATTTACTTATACCCTTTCACCCTTGTTAGGATATTCTCGGTGACATCAGTAATTAAAATGTGGATATATGCACATTCCTTATCAAGAAAAAGGGAATGCACCTTCTCCACAGCTCACATTCCAATCAGTCAATACTAACAATACTCATGTGTGGCATTATAGAGTTCGATATTCCTCACATTAATCATCAGTACTTTCTAACTGACTTCCCATGGTTCTTCTAGATGAAACTCCTAAAAGGCTTGATGAATGCAGGTAGGTGTGTGTTCCAACTTATAGTTTTCCAACTAACATGGATTGAGGGATTCTCTTGTTGTTTATAGATTATTTTTTTTTGACATTCTTGACTTGTGCTGGGAGGTTTATGTTCTTCCTTTAGGTGTTCTATCATATTTTGATGATGAGGTTCCGTGGATGCTTCAAGGTGACTCGGTTGGACAGCTGAATTTGGGAGGGTGGGTGTATCTTTCCGCTCTCATGTTTCCCCCAAATTTGATTGGTGGGATTATTCATAGGTGGAAAGGGTGGGTATCTACTCTATATTGGATGATTTCTTCCCCGATGAGCCATCTTGTGTTCCCAAAATAGGCTGACCTAGGTCATCCTACTAATGAAAACACCCTCATCATGTTCAGGGTTCACTACCATGTGGTGTTGGGGTGGTGACTATTGGTAGGAGACCATTATAAGGACCCACTTATCTTTTGTACAAGTCCATATTTGGCCTCTTTCCCCACCACCCTAGGATAATAGAGGTGCTAGTTATTAGGTTTGAGGGATAAAATCCCAAAACAATTGAAGGAAGTGATATGTTATTCCTAATTTTAGACCACATAATATCACTGACTGGATGATCATTAGGGAATTACAAGATAGAGGGAATGTCGGGTATCCCCTAGGGTTGAGATTGTTCCATTAAAGCAATAATTCATAACTAGTGCATTCGAGACACAATGGTGAGAACACTAGATGGGTGGTGGAGTCCTCTTCTTGGATGAATACTTGGCATTGATAATAGCAAGGGTATGTGTTTTCAGAATAGGGAAGGATTCCATTAGATTAAATAGAGATCGACTTGAGAGTTCCTAACAATATATTATAAAAAATGAGAAAACCTCATCAAATAATAAACTCATTTAAATGAAAACCTAAATGATTGATTGTGTTGTCTATCCCACTTCCATCCAGAAAATTAAAGGGTCCGGATATATGGAAGACATTATAATAATGGTTATGTATTCACATTGATTTCACCATTTTTGTTTCTATTGGAAGAAATGTAAATATGTTTCTCCAATTATTGATTATAGTTGGTGAAATGTGTGTAATCATTCATGTCGGGTTAAATAATTTTGAACGGTTCCTGATGGGTTTCTTTGTGAAACTAAAAAAAACAACAGTTATATATCCATGAGGGACCTACTTTACCAAGGCAATCAATCTTTGGGGATTTTGGCCAATAATTCTTAAGAACTCACATTGGTCGAGAGGATGGGACTCTAAGATCATCACAATATTGGGGGGGGGGGATGTTTCCAACACTAGGACTCTAATAGATTTAATTATGTTTTGTAATCATTTATTAATTACCATTTATGATGTGGGTCACCCTGTAATTAACAATTAACTATTATCACATATGGAATTTAGAATAATATGTATATTTCTGGGGTTCTTCATCATGGATATATCTGTAAGTTTCTGAGGTTATACATTAGTGGTATCCTCTTATGTACTAATCATAGATTCTTTGGTTTTATTGGAATGATTCTAGTTTTTATCCAAATAGTTGGACACACTAGAGTGTATCATCATCTAGGGGTACAAGTGTTGTTTTGATTTTGAGATCTAACCCATGAATCTATTTCCTACGTATTATCTTGAATGTAATAAGATCCCACATAGTTCAATGCCAATTTATGGGGCATATCATACCTTTTAAGGTCATGTGATAGGGACCAAACCGTTCAATTTTACTTCATAAGGCAAGGAATATCAGGGTAAATGTTCCTAGTAAAGTTATGGTGTGGGACATTCCCCTAAGTGTCCCAGGGAACTTGTAAGGGATATGGATTCCGTGGTTGGATAAGACTCTACTAGTAAGGTATCCTACAGAGAAATTGGTTTGGTTTATGGTGTTGGTTTTTTACCCTATAAAAGGCATCATACATATCCTATTTGGAAGTGAATCAAGTCCCACATATTTCAATTATGATGACCAGAACCAATGAAGGCTCTATGAAGGTTTTTCTAGTAGGGAATTATGGTCCTTTGAGAGGATTAAGATGGGTCTTACTTATAAGGATGATTCCAAGATTGGGTTTGGGTACATGATAAGTGACTTGACTCATAGAGATTTGTGGTTTTGGTTTTGGGCTTACACTAGAGAAGAATTCCCTATCATGAAAGGTTGCAGTGTATACCATTTAGGAGGGACATGGATTGGTTTGGGGATTACACATGGAATTATTTCCAAAGGATAGATTTTAGGGAATATTTCATAGGAGGATTCCCTTGATTGGTTGGGGATCAAACATTGAATGAGGCTTCTCAGGTTTGGAATCATGTGGATTTCATGACCACCATCGACCTCTAAGACCACATGAGTCACCCTCATTACGAGAAACAAGAGGAAATAAGATATCCAGAAAACCATTAAATCCACTTTTTCTCAAGGTTGGATACATGGCCTTTAGGACCCATGAATATTGAGGCCCTATAAAGGAATAGAAGAGGAAGATCCGGAAGAAGACTCTCTACCAAAACTTTCATTTGATTGTGTGTATTTCATGATCATGGATATCATTTTATCTTGCATAATTCATGATGATTCATGACTTAATGTAAAGAAACAAGAGGAAGTGGAATATCTAGAACACTCAACACTCCCCCTTCCATTAGTGGAAGTGGCTGGGGGTATGGGAGAAGAAGGAAGGTCTTTTATGTGCATGTTCTCTCTCTCATTTTGTATCAAGGATAGTCACTTTGGACTACCCATTTGGGTTGAACCTGTGATCCGAATATGATCAAGGGTGAAACATACTTCAAGAAAGGCTATGGGATTACTCTAGGAGGGACTCGTTAAAATTGTTTCTATAGTAGGATTGGAGGATCTACTTCCCTATCTAAATGAACGTAAAGTGTGATCATCATCCTCCACACTTAAAACTGTAGGATCCAAATCATAGAGATGAATAGGTAAGGACATAGTCCTAACTGCAGTACCCAATATCAAGAGACCCTTGAAACTTCCCCTAGGTTTAGAAACCACATGAACATGGTAATTCACTCCCACATACACTCTGAGGACCCTAACCATCAGGAAGGAAATGTGTGTGAAACCTTTAACAACAAGAATGCATACCAAAATTGAAGACATGCTGGTGTTCCTATTATCATGGTTTTGGAAGTCAAGAGGCTTAAGTGGATGTTTTAATTTTATCAACATTTTATGAGGGATAAAAAAGTATCTCTTTCTTTTTGTGTCTTGGAATAGGGCTCAATAGAGGCTCATGTAGGTCTTAGATTAGGGTGTAAATGTGCCTCACCTTGGGCTTGGGATGAACTTGAGTTACTTCACGTAAGGGGAGTAAGAATGTTCGAGATGGATATGTCGTGGGAAATAGATTACCTTGTCAAAAACACTAAGTTGAGGCTTTGGACTTGGATGCAAGGGTCTCTTCAGGCATCCCCAGGTTAGTCTTTCACATGTCCCTGGTTAGGGAATGGAACTCTCATATGTGGTTGTTCACTACGGGGAAATAATTACTCCAAAATGTGTCTTGTGTCTGAGACCCTTGATGGACTATGATCTCTATATCTCCCTCAATTCCATAGTCTCTTCGGTTTCCAAGGTCTACCTGTGTGGTTATTGGAGACCTGGGTGAAGGGTTGGATGACCAAATATTAGGGGATTATTCTGATTTTATAGTGTTACAAATGAGGAGCCTAAGAGTTCTATTTATAAGAAAATAGGTAAATATATTATAAGGATATTGTCCATAAATTTCTAAGAATTAGAATACATGAAAAGGTTTCTCATGCAGATATGTATTTCTTTTCAGTGTTGTGGGGGGGGGGGATTTTAAGTATTCTGATGTGAAGGGTTGTGAGCATAGGCTGGATTGGGAAAAAACCTTGATTCGTATTAGGTATCTTCACATATTTAAAATTATTGAGGTACGCATTATAATATTTTCATACCAAATGACATAATATAGTTTCAAAAAAATTATAAAATAAATTCATTGGTTATAAATTAATTAGAAATTAAAATAAAATCAATATTAAATTAGAAGAAATATATTTCTAAAAACTTTTTTTATACACCGAGTTTGTTTTCATACTAAAAAATTAAATTATTCACTATTTTTTAATTCTTTTAATGAAATTTATAAATTATAAATTCAATAAAATGTTTTACAATTCATTAAATTCATTTTTTATGCATGGGATAATAATAACTCATGTTTAATTCTTAAAACATTTTTTTTTTCTAAAAACGGCTCCATCGTATTTTGTGAACATGTATTTAAAATAATATTTCCCGATTTTAGAAATTTTATTTGAAAAAATTATATTTATTTTTGAAATCAACAAGTTAAAATTCTCCTACGGGTAATTTTTTAGAATTTTCGGAAAGGATTAATTTTTCGGTGATTGGTGAAAAAACATTTATTTGTATTAAAACATTATTATTCATTTATAGAAATTAAAAAGATAGATTTTGTTTTAAAATAGATTTAAAATTAAAATTAGTTAAATTATATTATAAATAATTCAATATATTTCAATGAAATAAATTTTATGTTTAATTTTGATATATAAACTTTTTATACATAAGAAAACATTCCCATTGGAAACCCGCTTTTTCATTGAGATTATAGGTTTAAATTTGAATGAAATCATATAAAAACTATGACGTGAAATTGATAAAATGTATTTCATGTTTGGGATCCAAATAATTAATATTTTTAAATGTGTTCAACTATTTGTTTTTCCAAAATGAATACTTAAATGAGTAAAAATATCTTACCATTGTTATGGTTAAAACAAGATTACATGGGGTTAAACTAAAATGATAAGGTTTATAATTACATAATAAAATGTATAATTAAATTTTCTTGTCATATTAGTACCTTATATAATTTATTATTTCGTAATTGACCAATTTATATTAATTTTCTCAAGAAATTTAATAAACATTATTGTAAATGTTGAAAATCTTAAAGTGTGCCACTAACCTAAATTATAAATAGGAACCCTCCAACATATCCTATTCACACATCAATAACCATTTGGGTTTTCCAATACCTTTCCAAATAAAGTCCATAAATACCTCTCCATTACCACTTTTCCCTAGTGAAATCCAAAAAACTATCTTAGGAAGGCTTTAGGTAAAAACCTTAATATGTTGTCTGAAGTAGATGTATAATTTTTAAACATGTGTTTTGTTTTATTTCTTTTTAGACATCATTAAAATAATATTAAAATTAAAAAAACTACAAAATTAATGTAGATATAATTTTGTGTTCTTTTTTTATTTTATATCCTATATTCATATCCTACTGTGATGAAATGGGAAATTAAACTGTTGATTATGTGTAAAGAGGACTACCACCTCATGAACCAATGTAATTAATTTTCTATCACCATATCTCATGGATGTATATAATAATAAATTTTATCTATATATATGATAGTATTGGAATAATTATTATTATTGAATTATAATATCACATTTACCTTCTTACCTTGATATCCATTCGAAAACTATAATGTCAATAATGCATATCAGTGGACTATCACCTCTAAGAAGCGATGTTATTTTTTCTTCATTTACATTTTATATGGATGGAAATATGAAACGATTTGAAAAATATAGTTTATTTATATAAACTAGTAATGATTATATAAAGGTGATTTATTTTTTTACCATTGTTTCATTCCATCTATCAAAAAGGAAAACAGCTTTCTTGTGTATACATGACCAACCTTCTCCCTGAATAGTGTAATTTATTTTACAATATCATACTTTTATAGATTAATCTATATTATTATGTGATTAATACATATTATATTTATATCCTAATTAAAATTCAGTATTTTATTGAACAATTACCAATTTTTTAGGACAAAAACTGCCTAACCAAAACATACTTAAAAAATGAACCATTTATCACCCAGGATAACGATTTTAATAAATTATTATCAATAAAGAGGTGTTAAAAGGTTATAAGTAAATAATATATTTTATTACATAAATTTTTCAATAATATTTTTATAAAAAATATATATTTATTATAAATTAGGTTCAAAATCTTATGAAGGATGCTGAACAAGAGGTAATGTATTTTCACCCCAATTTTACTTCGATGAGACACATGCCATATTAAACTATTTCTTATTTTATGTGTTATATATATAGCCCATAATTGTATTTTATGATTATTAGTATGATAAATATAGGTATTTACCAATCCATAAAAGGTTATTTCTTTCATGGGGCTTATGATTCAAAAATTACACAAATGGTAAGGGTTTTTTGTTAAAATATCCTTGTTTATGAGAATTATTTCCAATTATTATTATGATGAGGAAATTTGATGACCAAACTCTCAATAATATCATGAATTTTGTTACTCTATATTTATTTATATAAATTAAATGTATTTTATTCACTTTCCTCTATTTACGTACAATGATTCTAAGAGAACGTTCTTAAGGAAAACTGAAATTATTTCTCTCTTTTGTTGAAAATATTTAATCATCCATATTCATGTTTTCTAAAAATATTTTAACGAATGTTTTTATTTTTCACATATTATTTTTTTAAAGTCATGTTACCAATTTAATAATTTTTTAAAATATTAAAATGAATCTTTATATCATTTTTCAAATGAGTTAATTTTTACTTATTAATTAAAATGTGAAAGGAATCATTGTTTTTAGATACAAGACATGAATAGATTTTTCACCATCATGGACACTAAGTTATTTTAATATTTCTTCATATTTTTCCGTCGATCTTTTAAAATAAATTTTTTTCTTTAATATTTTCAAATTTTATAGATTTTAAATAAGTGATTTTAGAAATGAAAATATATCTTCATTAAGAAATGTTCCATGTTGTATTTTAAAAGAATTTTCAATCTAAGATTACATCCATTTATGTTTTCTAATCCATAATGGGGATATTTTCCAATTTATCCATATGTATTATTTCTCTGTAGGGTTTATGATTATGATTGCAATATGTTTTTGAAATCAATACCTTTTCAATAGATTAAAGTATCATAAATTGATTATTGGTATATAAGATATATATCATTACCATGAGTTATGTCCAAATGAAATTTTTTTGAAACGTATTTATTTTCATGGGTTATGATATGATTAGTGGTTTATGATCTAGTGTCACATATATGTATTCTTTTCTTAATGTGTCGGGTGGCCCTATTATTATATATCCTAACAATGCATTGGGTATAGATGAAAATATCATGAGACAAATAACATATGAATGGGGTGTGTTTTTATGTATTGGAATTTTTCCACATTTATATTCTTCGAATTAAAGCTTGATTACTTTTTTTTTTGGATCGAACTCATTATGCAATGATAGTCTTGGAAATGAGTCGTGAATACTATGGGATTTTTTTTTTCCTTATGTGTATTCCAAAAATCTATGTATTAAGAAATATTATTAAATCATTTCTCTAGTTTGTTGATTACATTATGATTCATGAATTATAAACTACCAAAATTTATTACATGTCTCAAGATTATGAAATAAAGTAATAATTTTCTTATTTTTTAAATTTTTTTCTCATTTTCTCATTCCCTTCGGGTCATGTTGTGTTTATCTGATCAATAATATCTCCCTTTTTTACACTAACTGAGTATTTGGCTCTCGCCTTCTTATATTTCCATTCCCCAGGGATTGATAAAATTTATTAATTGTAATATTTATAATAGGGGAGCTAGTTTTAAAGAATATATTGTGAGATGATGCAGTTCACTTATGAACTAGATTTTTATGAATCCAAGGTTCCAATGGAAATGGGCCAAAACAATTCTGGTGGGAATCATTATGGTATGTAATGAAAATTAACCTACAAAGATGTGATATCTATGTATGAATTATATTAATCTCAATATTTTCTTTCATAGAAAGGTTTAGTAACCATTATAAACTCGGATGTGAAAATTTTATGAACCCTAAGGATAATTCTATATAATTATTAGAATCATAATGTTTTGTTAATGATTGTGGATTAAATTGGTTAAAAATAAGGTGTCATGGTTTTAAAATTAGGTGCCTTGATTTAGACATCCTATTATCATTTCTTACTCACTTTGTGTTTCCCCACAAATATTATTATTTCTAATACTTTGATTTTTAGTCTTAGAATCTTATTTGAACCCAAAATAATCATGTAAATGTAGAATGTGATGGAAAATTCAATGATTTACCTCTTAATAAAACAAAATTTAGGGCGTTTTTAATAAAAAATATGATTTTTATTATCAAAATACATTCTCCAACTATGAATAAAGTTGAACATATAAAAAATAAAATGAGGGAAACAACATTAATTTGGGTCCTTTGTGAGGAAACATCCACATTCTTTTAAGAATATTTCTTATCAACTAGTTTATGAGCAACAAATTAGTATTAGTGCAACTATATTTTTTATTCTTATGTGTTTGGATGAAGAAAAAATTATTTTTGGTTTTCTATCATTTAGAGGGTGAACTATATCAATGGAATCTTATCAAGAATAAAATGCAACATGAATTGATTGAATCCATGGAGTGGGATGAATTTATGATATTATTTTTCAACAAGTACATTCCTTTTATTCATTATAATAAAATGGAGAAGGATTTATATAATATTATTTAGAGGGATGATTACTCCATTGGTACTTAAGGTAAATAATTTATAATACTTGTGATGTATTCTCCATTTATTGTGATCCAACATAAACGCTTGGCTGATCGATTCTTCGGTGGATTAATAGAAAATCTTCATACGGAACTATCTATAAGTGAATTTTTTATCCTTGAAAAAAATAATTATATTTTCTTTAAATGAGGAAATAAATTTTGGAGTTACCCATAAATCTCATGATTTAGATATAAAAATAATGATCAAATCTAATGGAAACTCTAAATAAATATAAAATATAAATATTATCCGTTTTTTTCTCAAATTATGCAAGGTAACATATAAGAAATAGTGTTTTAGGGGAAAGTAAATATTTTAATCTAGGAAAAATATTTAATTAGGAAATCTAATATTGAAGTGAATGGAAGAAGATAACTGATTAGGAAAATATAGATATAGCACCATAGAATTTATCACCCAAGTTCTAATGTTTCAAATTCATTGAGTCGTGAAATTATACTACGTACTACTCAAATACAAAGGTTAATAATGATTTTTTACTTAAGAATACTCTTATGAGTAGAGACAATTTGAATCTTGTGTGACCTCTATTTCTAATTATGGGTGAAATAATTATGTGGGGAATGGTATACTTTTGATCCACTCTATAACTATAAACACCTTATTTTAGTATGGATCTTCACACTCTTATATATGAATAATTATCTAAGGGGATTAAAATTCCACCCCAATAATTAGATATTGTATTTTCACAAAAACCCCCAATTTTATTATTAACACATCTCAAGTATATGATTTTTCTCTTGTTGATTTTTGTGGTAATGTGCTTATGATAAATCTTTTTATTATCCTATTGTTGAATTTGATGTTCTATAAGGAGTGGATTGGATATATCTATATAAATACCTGATCAGTTCTAGGAATGAATGTCACATTTGATATTCTGAACCATCCTGTTAACATCTTTTAGTGTGTTGACAACTATCAACATAAGGGGGAAATAAAATCCATTTTATGGGACTAGATTCCAATTAAAAAGTATAGTTTATCTCATATGGTTGGGGAGAGACATAATATCAAAGGTATTCTTATTGTTTCTAATTTTATTGATGTTTATCTAGGATAGTTTCATAGTTTTACAAAAAAAAATGGAAGTGGAGTTTTCAATAGAACTCATACCAAGTGCAACACCTATTTCAATGACACCATATAAAATGACCCTATTAAAGTTGTTGAAATTTGAAGATGAAACTCTAGTAGAATCTTGATAATGAATTTATTATGAAAAATATGTGACCATTTGGGGCACTAATTCCATTTGTTCATATGAAATATGGATCGATGAGACTCTATATAGATTATCTGTAATGGAACAAGAAAACAATAAAAAAAAGTATTATCTACCCCATATAAATGAATAATTTGATCAATAAGGTATAGCTCAATACTTTTTCTAGATTGAAATTCATTTTGGATGTCATTTATTAGGGGTCATGAAGGAGGATATATGAAAGAAATATTTCTATATAAGGTATGGATACTAGGAATATATATATATATATATATATATATATTATTTTGTCTTTCTAATAACCCTTTCATATTTATGGATTCAACGAATAGTGTATTTAGATATTACTATGAGAAATTTTCGATATCATTATAGATGATATTCTTATATATTAAAATATCAAGGAATAGAATGAAGATATATTTATAATTACCCTGAACATCTAGAGGAAGGAGTAATGGTATGTAAACTTTATGAATTTTGAATTTTGGATACAGAAGGTTACATTTATAGGTCATATAATCCAAATATATATAGATCTATAAAAGTCCAATTTTAATAAAACAATATCCAATACCAACCAGTGTAATTGAGATCTAGGATTTTATTGGTGTTTCTGGATATTTTCAATGAGTTTTGGATAATATCTCATAAATTTATAATATAATCACCATGTTAACTCTAAAATGAACCAATTTCCTTTAAAAATGAATGTGATGGCAATTTTAAGGAATTCAAGAAAATGACTTTCAACATACCTCCATCCATGTCAAATTTATATTCAAAGAAAAACAAGAAATAAAACCCAAGAGACCCCAGGATTTAGGGAGTTCTAAAATAGTGCAAGCCGAGAGAATCCCCTCTGGGTAAGTTAACACACTCCAGTTTCATAATATTGATAGGGAGAAGACTAAATGTGATGGATCTCTAGATCGCCAAGGAAGCCAAGTGATCAAAACCTTTTTACCCACTCTCCAAGAGTGAGACACATTGATATTTGATCCATGAATGGCTATATATTTCTTAATTATGTAATCAATAGACCAAGGGGAATCCTTTACCCACCATGGAGTCGTTGAGAATCCTTGAATCAGTCTCCTCCTGGGTTAGCTCCAGCTTCTCCTGCATACAGAGGGATAGCCTTGTGACCATGTCCATGGACTCAACTAGGAGAGAATTACCATTTACAAAGAAGGACATGAACGCCATGAACACCTCCCCCCTAGGGACACAAACCATGCTCCGTCCTTTCAACACACCCATAGAATAGGACCCATTCGTGTTCATCATGAAAACAGATCTAGAGGGTTTCCAACTCACCCAGTTACCCAGCTAAATGACCCAGGAGGATAGAGACAAAGGGATACTTACTTGAAGCTGACTGAAAGAGGGGTCCTCCTTCTAATCCTTGATGAGTGAAGATGAATCAATAAGAAGGAAACAAGTATGCAAAATTATGGACCTTAGAAAATTAGAAGTGCCTTCAAACCTTGATTGGTTCTTGGATTTCCACATGCTCCAGCATCCTGCACAGAAGATCACCGAACAAACCATTCTATCCTTCTCTGAACCAGCCATGCCTTCGAAAAAAATCTCCACAAAAGTAGAATCACTATGATAATGAGAATAAAGTGTCAAAGAACCTCCGAGTCATGATCACACCGCATGATCCCAATCCACCTCGAAAAATAAGTGGTTTGTACTCTCTTCCCGCCCGTTGTTACATGATGGAAACCTGGAGGTCAAGCTTATTCCCAGCTTTCTAATGTTCTCGTACATAGCTAAAGAATAGTTCATGATGTTCCATGTAAGAAAGTTGAACTGAACTGGAATCTCATTGCACCACACTACACCATTCCACCCCTCCTGAAGACCCTGATCAGAAAAAAGACAATGAATATATCTACAGGAGAAGACCCCCGAACCAGCAAGAGTAAGAACACATTTGTTCAGATCATCATTAAACTCAATGGACTCAATAATGGTCTGTTTTTTCTCATCCATAATTTCCTTGGTAAAACTAGGATGCTGGAACCCTTCTTTAACTATGATCTGTGGGACAGGGCAACCGGGGAAATGTAAAACAGATCCCGCACAACCTCTATGCTAGAAGACGAGATCCCATGTGCCAAAATCCAACACAAGTTAAGTTTATGTGTCTTGTACAGGGGGTAAACATTCACCCACAGATGAGATGCATAACCCAGGGTAGCCTCCGCAGTCCCGCTGTAATGAAATGACATGGACTTACCCAATAGATATTTCTCCTTAGGAAAATCCTAGGTGAGCTTTTTGTTCATGTAATAAATCGTTCTCTGTAGGCTCTTTATATTAATCCCACCATCTTAGATGGGTCTCTCCAACTTAACCCAAGAAGACTCATTCCTCTTACCTTCCAATTTTTCATCCCACACAAAGATACAAAAGATATTATTAATTTTGTTAGTCAAACATTGAGGGACGTTGGAGGAAGCCAGTGCATGGAAAAGAATGGAAGATAACAAAATATTCACCAGAGCTATACAGCCCCCAAAATACATAAAATTATTTCTCCAACTAATAACATGACTATTGATTTTACTAACTACATGATTATAGTATTTGATATGAAGTATACTTGAGGAAATAAGAGAACCTAGTTACTCCATTGGAAAAGATCTACGCTGCATGTACATATGATTTCACCTAGAGGACACCCTCTCTTGAGAGATTTTATTGGATATGTATATACTGATTTTAGAGTTACTTATAACTTGACCTCTCTAGTTGAAATTTTCATCCAAAATATCTTGGATCCCATGAACCAGGCTCTGACCACCATTTATAATGATAATCGTATCATTGGTGAACATTAGATGAGACACCACTTGAATATTCATCTTCCTCCTGAAATAGAGAATAACCCCTTGGGAAATTCCTCTATCGATAAGCTTGTGGTGATTTTCTTGAGCCAAGATAAAAATTCTAGGAGAGAGTGGGTCTCCCTACCGAAGACATCTCATTGCCTTGAAGAAGCCATGGTTCTTCCCTCTGAACAAAACTACCCGCCAAAAAAATTAAAGCTCTTGAAAATGAGGTCCACTAACTTGGCCCAAAACCCAATACCCAATAAGAATCTATTTATGAAACTCCATTTCAGCCTATCATATTACTTATTAATGTTCAATTTTATCACCATGTTGGATCAATGGATTTTTTTTAATTGGTGTCCCTTAACATCTCATGAGCTATGTCTATAGCTCCATGGATGGAGTGGCCTCTCAGACAGCTATGTTTCTCAACTGAAATCCATACTGGTAGAAGATTGGAAAGCCTTTAGTTAACCACACACATAAGAATTTTATATGGGATGTTGGATAGGCGCACTAGACAATAGTGAGAGAGAGAATGAGGGTCCTTGATCTTAGGAACGAGCACCAGGGTAGTTGCACTAGCCACACAAGGGAGACAACCACCTCAAAAGTACTTATGAATAGTTTCGGTGATGTAGTGATTAACTACATCCCACACCCCTTTAAAAAGAAATGGTAAATACATTACAACCGGCTGCGCTCTTTGGGTTGAGCTTCTTCATGGTTGTATGGACTTATTCCTTAGTGGGAATTGCCTCCAACACCCCATTTTCCTAATTAGTCGTCAAATAGGGGATCATCCCACACAACCCTACATTGCCCCTGGGATACCCACTGGACATCCTTAGGTTGGGGCCAGTAAGTATGTCCTTGAAGAAAGAGTGTACAATACTGCCTACTATGTCACAGTTATCTGTATAAGACCCATCCTCGAGTAAGATGATAGGAAAGGGAATGTGTTTTCTTTCTCTAATGCACGCATGGAAATATGTAGGGTTATTATCTCCTTATTTTAGCCACATCACCTGGGAGAGTTCTCGATCCATCCGCTCATGTTTAAGAAGATCCTCCACCCAACACATCTTGTTTCCCACAAGCTCTTCAAAGATCAAAGCATCCCATTCCTCCTCTAGGTTAGATTCTAATCTTTGAATTCTATGTTTAAGTGCTTCCTAGTTATGATCAAAGGGAGGTAACCTCAAAGAACAATCCTTTGAACCATGTTTCAGCCTTCACAATTTTTTGTGGAGAGAAACCCACATTTTCCCTAAGGTAGGAGCCTCCCAGAAATACCTTACGTGCCTCTGATAATCTGGGATTTGATACCAATGTTGACAGAACCTGATGGACTCTTAGAAATACTATTTGGGAAACAGAGACACCAGTATAGGATAATGGTCAGATATACCTTAGATAAGATGCTTCACCTTAGCCTTTGGATAGAAGATGATCGCATTGTTATTTTCATAGAAATGATCAGCCATTCTCTTACAATGCATTCCTCCCATTTGGTTATTGCACCATGTGTACCTATATCCAAAGTATCCCTAGTTGAGAAGACTCGTATCCACCAAGAAGATAGTGATGTCTAGGTTCTCCTAACAAGGGAAGGAACCTCTACCCTTCTTCTCATCTGGAACAAGAATGGCATTGAAATCCCACAATACATACAACCGGAGGTCCTCCGGATCAAACATACTATTCCCCTACCATAATCCCTTCCGAAAATGTGCATCGTAGTTTCCATAAACAAAATAAACAATGAAACTCCCCCTTAGATACTTTCATGGTGAAAAATTAGTCCCCCTCCTCGATCAGATGCAGTGAAATCTCCTCATTTCAAAAGATCCAGATATTCATGTTAGTCAGATATACATTCATGGAACCTTGAAAACAAACTTGGTGATTGGAGGGATTGATCTTATTTAGGTTTTTTTGTGCTTACGAACAGTGACTATACACACTTTATGTTTCTTAACTTCTGAGGATATATGGTCTGACTTCACCGTCTTTCAAGTACACACTCCTGGTCTCTGAACATAGGGAACTGAGGCTATATGGGAACTATGAACATGTAGCAATATGGACCTCCCCTTCACTGTCTTTCGAGTGGAGAGGAAGGATGAGACCTGATCTACCTGTCCCTCCACAGTAGAGGTTTCAAGAAAACCCCCCAAAACAACATTTATCTTTTCCACCATTTCAGCCTCACAAAGAAGGGGGACCTAAGGATTGCTTCCCATGATCTCCTACTCCACCAGAGCATCCAAAAAAACAACCTGCATAGGCAAAAACGACGCCACCAGTTCCAATGTTGTTTATATAGAATTCAGGAACCTATTCCATAGCCACACGGCTGAACACAGCTAGCCTTAGAAGAGAAATCGGTCTGCTAAGACTTCAATCATAGAGGGAGATGCCTCTGCCTTGAAAGGAACCATGTATTAGAATGGGGATGCCTCGATAAATGGAGGACGGACATGCCGATACTCGATGACTTAAGTGATTGAAGAAGCCCATACAAATGTCAGATGAAGGACAACCTCACTTGTGGGGTTAGACTCTAGACCACCTGGTCTATGTTGAGTGAAATTACCCTATGTAGTGGCCCTTCAATCCAAACCACAAAACTTTTGTTCCTACACATCTTCCTAAAATGACCTTGAATACAACAAGAAGAATAGAACCTAGGGAAGACATGGATGGATAGGTATTGCTCCTGGTCCACAATTTCCTTAACCTTTAACGCAACCCTCCCTAGAAGCAGCAATGATAGATCCATCTCAACACATAATTTAGGAACCAGGATGTCTTCACAAGAGAGGGTTTGGTCAACTGCGCACAAAAAAACCACCGAGAGAGTCACTGGTCTCCTTCAGAAAAGAACTATTTTGGAAAGGTAATGGAAATCCTTGGAGACATATCCAAACCGCGACTCGAGAGATTTCCTTCCCCTTGTGAGCCTCCATAGACCAAAGATCCAGACTGAATCTCTATCTCCCACAAGATCTTAGAGATTTTCACCACGCGTATATAAAATCCATCTCTGAATCCAACACCATACAAAATTAAAGACTGTGAGTCACCGAGTGATGCACCCGACCCAACAGACCCCATGATCCCATGAAATTCTTGAAAGCCTAAAGAGAAGGTTTCACATCCCTGAAGCGAGCCATTAAGGTCCACTTGAGAGGATATACCTCCTCCAAAAACGTTGTCGGTGTTACCTCAAAAGAAACACGGACACTATCCATTGACCCACCGGAGAAAACATACGCACTTCTGGGAAACAGTTCTTCAATGGGGCTCGAGACGATCCAGATAGGGCCTCATGAAAGAACACCTGAGGCCGAGGGAGTGCACCAGGGGACTCCGGGATCTGCCTTGGGAAGAAACCAGCAAAGAATATGGGATTGAAGTTTGGAGGAGCTGATATCGCCTCCTGAACCTTGCCACCCTTAGGAGAAATGATTGGGAGAGTATGAAAAGATTCCAGTGCATGTGGCATGTTCAATTGAGCAAAAGAAACATCCATTTCTACACCATTTGGGATTTCATTACCCAGAGTTTGTCAAATTAACTATTATTAAATTACCATATAGTAGAGAAGGTTCTATAATCTATAGTGATGCCTCAAATAATATACTCGGATGAATTCTCATAAATATTTACATGGATATAGCTTATTCCTCATGATAACTGAATGATCATGATAATAATTATTGAACTCATGATATGGAGTTATATACGGTAATTTTACATTAAATATAAAAAGAGGTTATCTTTAAAGAGATTTTTTTATATAAATACTAATTGTAAATTCTCAATGTATATAATCACACAAAAATAATTGAATATGAAATAGATAAGATGGTTGTAATAGATTAGAGATTATGAATTATCAATGTATTACCTCCCTGTGAAAGAGAAAATGGTGTATGATTATTTTAGTTGAAATGATCATGCTAGATTATCAATGAAGATAATAAAAAAAGATCCAATACATTTTTATTTATAAAGGATGGTTCTTCAATTCTCGAAGAAAGGGGGAGATATCATATATTTCTAAAATGATTGTTCAACTATCTACCTATGTGAGAAATAAACAAGCGCAAATGAAATATGCACAACTATTGAAAAATGAGAGAATTTTTCTATATATTAATATTTATTATGATGGAATGATATGGTTTAATAACCATCTATGTTTTCCTTCCATAGATGATTTGAAGAAGCAACTGTTGAATGAGGATCATAGTTTAGCATTGTCTATTCATCATGGATGAATAAATATATATAGATATCTAAAATAGTATTTATAAAGGGAACACATGAAGAGAGATTTTACATAATGTATAGAATGGTCCTTGTGGTGTCTTCAAGTAAATTCTGAGAGATATAAGATTAATGAGAGGTTATAAACATTATAAATACTAGAATAGAAATGTGAAAAAATCACTATGGATTTTTTCTTCAAACTCCCCAAAACATATACATCCCAAATTTCTATTTTGGATGTAGTAAATCACATTAAAACTCATTAAAACTCAATTATATCATAAAGAACTTCTCTCTTTATTATGTTTCTATAATGTAGATTAATTAAGTTGTAATGTTCCCTGGAGTACCATAATCAATATTATCCGATCGAAATATGTGTTTTACCTTGATGTTCTAGAAAAGACATTAGAAATATCTTGATATAGGGATAAGTTTCATTTCTTATTTTCATCCTCATGAGGATGTTCATATTGAGAGAACAATTCAAACACTTAGGCCATATTGAGATCATTTTCTAGGGATTTCAAATTTTTATAGGATCAACACATTACACTTTTTGAGTTCTATTATGAAAATTATTTTGAGATTAATTTAGATAATTAAATATATTAGGACTGTTCTAGATGAGAAAATTACACTATTAAATATCTTATCAAGATTTCCAATAGTGTATAGAAACATTATGCTAAAAATCATCAATGACATTTGGAGTTCAAAGTAGTTAAGAAAAGGTTTATTTGAATTTCTCCAGGGAAAAATATATTGATATTCCAAATTAAGGGAAAGATTAAACCTATATATATTTTCCCATTTAAGATACATGATCGAGTATGGATGGTAAATTATCAAATAGTGCTTCTATTGAAACTCTCTCATGTCCATGATGTGTTCTATATATCTCTCCTGAGGAACTACATACCTGACCCTTCACATGTACAGAACTCATAGGTCGTATCGCAAGTGAATTATATCTTTAAAAACTGAAAAAACTGTGGATATTCAAGGACATATAGATAATGTTATATGAAACAAGACCACATACATGGTTAATGTTTTGAGAAAAACCCACCAATTTGTTGATGATATCTAGAAACCTAAGTCTTCTATGAGGAAAATGTATCCTTATTTTTCAGTATCAGAGTAGTAAAATATTGAAGGAGAAATTATTCTTAAGAGGGTAGAATGTAACACCCAACTATTTTTGAAATATTTATTTTTAATAAATTTAATTTCTTTGACATCCTTTGATACATGCAACACCAACTTTGAATGAACCATGATATGCTGTTAAAATATTATTATTTAATTTTACTATTATTACTTATACAGTGGATTGGTGGATATGAATAAGACTAAATAAATTTTGAAAAACTTATGGTTTACACATCTTTAAAATAAATTCATTACATATAAATTGATTATAATGGAAAATAAAAACCATTTGAATGTAAAAGAAATATTTTTCTAAAAAATATTTTTGCTTGAGCATAATGTTTTTTTAATTAAATTTTTTTATTAGTCACTATTAGTAAATGATTTTAATGTAATTTATATATTTTATAATTTATCAAATATTTTATCATTAGAAAAATATTCTTTGAAATCATGAGATAATAATTGATCATGGTTTATTCTTAAAAATATTATTTATAAAAAAATCAATCTCATTTTTCACATTTATATTTGAATTATTTTTTTCTAAGTTAAGAAAATTTATCTTTCAAAAAAAAGATGATATTTTTACATAGACTAGATAAATCTATCTTATATTGAATTTTTATAATTTCATTACATGATTAATTTTTTGATGAATTGTAAAATTTTTCTATTTTTATTAAAATTATCATTTTGTTTAAATAAATTATAAAGTATCGCTCTATTTTAAAATAGTTTCAAATGTAAAATTTGTTTAATTATATTATGAGATATCCAATTTAGGTAATTTTATTCAATTTGATGTTAACATTATTATATAAAAACATTTTGTACTTGAAGAGAAAATATCATTAGAAATCATGTTAGGTTTGAATAATACAAGTATACACTAGAGGGGGTTGAATTGTGTCTTTTTGTTATGCTGATAAATTCTGGATTTCAGAACTCTTTGTGATTTATGAAGATATACGATGCTCTCTTTTATAAGTAGTATGAGTTTTAGATAAAAATTAAAAAATAACAAATTACTTATTATAGTAATTCAGGGATCAAATATCTCATAGTCCACTCCTCCAATCCTCTCTCCATGAGCATGGTGATTTTCACTAGAAATGTCATTTTATGGAAGAACCCTCAAATATAAGTACATGAAATTGAAATATTTACAAAAAGGATTTATAGATCCTTTTGGTTATTTTATAGGGAACTAGATTCACCAAAATTTATTCTGATAACCTAATACACTTCCATGACTGAGTCTGAGTTTTCAAAACTCCAATAAATAAAAAGTGGTCGGTTTGATTTAATTGATAGGTTCGTGTACATAGTTTTAGTATAAACTAACTAAATAAAAAAAAATTTCTTAAAATATAGTTTCCGTAAAAAATAATACCATCTAAGAGAACATGGCTTTGAATTGTCTTCATTAAAAGAAGAAATAAACAAACAACATTAGTTACACAACACAATGTTGAAACATGTATTGTTTCACTATGTAGATTCTTTATAATAATATAAATGTTAAATCTATTTCTTCTATATAGTAGTTATGTATTAAAATATATATTTCACATTTACATGACACAAAATCAAAAATACTCTTCCTATTTGTATAACAATCTTGTAATTTCTTTTATTCAAGATGATCCACGAATTTCACCTAAAAGATCATAACAATTCAAATTTAAATCATTTAAGAGATCCATTACTTCACTATGAAATGGGAATGATTTACTATGTTGAATATGATCCTTTGAATAGTTTTTAAAATAGCTTTAACATGATATTTACTTCTGTAGAGACCATTACCAAACTCATACAAAACATCTTAAATTAAAACTCTGTCATTGAATTGTAAAACATTGGATTTATTCACGTGATGGAAAAACGTGAAATGTATTGTTGAAAACTTATGGTGGATTTAAAAAGTAGGGTTCATATACCATACGTTTGGTTCTTGAAATTTGGGGTTCCTTACAATTATAGGTTTCTTTATCCATACTTTCCCTTTTCCCAAATGCAGGATGCAATCCCACTGTTAGGTTGTTAAAAAACAATTCTACAATAGAAAGTGGTATATGATCTATATGTTCTATTTCAAATGTTTGGTTTTTTAACCATCCAATATGATTAAAAATGTAGTGTGTGAACAGTGTTTTGAGAAAAGACTCAGAACACTTTTAGAATACATTAATAATGATTATAACCCATAAATAAGATAATCTTGTCAAGAAATATATTCCTACAAAATAATTAAAGTAATTTCATATGTAAATCAAATAAGGTAATTTTTTTAGATTAAAAATAAATAGATATTAGAGTATTTTTTCGAAAATACATGACAAAAAATTTCCCCATTTTTTGATGATTAGAAAACATATGTCTTAACTTTTATAAAATATAGGAATTGTAAATATAAATAATATAATATATTCAAAAATTATCGAGAATATTGTCATAAAAAATTTAGTTTTATTGAAAAATAATTTTTATTAATTAACAAGAGAAAATGGTAATATAATAATATAATGTTGTGTTTACTAAATTTTCTCCCCCTTTTGTGATTTCAAAAAGAGTGTATAAGAAAATGAATTAAAAAACCTTAAATAATGAAAATAAATTTAAATGAATGATGCCTTAGAAAAAAATAATATTTGTGTTATAGTGTTATAAAGTAGAAAAATAGTGATAACAAATATGAAAATAACAAGCAAAAAAAATTTCATTAAAAAAAATTATGATTATAAGAGTTAGTGTGGATGATAGATTCTTAAATAGAAGAGATGGTTGAATGAGAGAGAGTTGGTTCAGAAGAGTTTTAGTACTCTGGTGAATCGTTAAAAGCTTTAAGAACATACATCAATTATTCTATCATTAATTGTAAAATTTCAATAAGGTTTTCATCCAACTATCTCAATTATTCTCATGAGTTTGGACCCACCATTAAACATTAAATCAGATCGACTTTTAGAAAGTCAGAAATTTTCTTCAACCTAAAAAACCTTTAATTATTATCACTTCACTGACTGAGAATTAGTTTAATTGTAGGTTCACATGAGTTTAATTTATTGATAATTTATCTTTGATTTTCTAACAACACATTTAAAGGTGTACAATTACACTTATGTGAATAAATAATCTTATTCATATTAGGCATAATGGTATTTATTTCATGAAACCTCTTGATTATATCTAGTGATATTTGAGATGTAGATGTAAAGGATATAACTTGACTACAACTTTTCCTCAACGATTATAATTTTTTTCCTAAATACTTCTTTAAATACCGAAAAATATTTCCTTGATACTCATTTTTCTTTCATTTCTCTATTCTAATATTACATTTCTCTTTGAAAAGGATCAAAATTTCTTCTAGAAAATTAATTTTCTCTTATATTGTAAAGATGAGGTTGAATAAATTTGACTTCTACTCTGGGAAACATTGAATATCTCAAATCATCCAAATATTTTCTTGTATATTTGACCACAATATGTAAAAATGAATCCACTTTTTTAATTTTATTAAACATGATGACTAAATTTTCTATCTAATTAGTCAGATAATCATAAGGGTGCTTCTTTTTTTTTGTATTGATGATTGGTATCTTTCAATTAAGGATATGGAATTTCCATTATTACTCTCACTAGAAGAGAAAGATATTTTGACAACTACTTTTGTATTTTCTCCAGACACAAGAATCTATTCTATCTAACGATGGTCTATTGTGATAAATTGTTTGATTTTTAACTATTTCAATGGTTTATCTACTGAAATTTTAACTTTATCATATATTTGAACATTTTCATAAACTAGTTTTTTGCTATGTGATCATTTTCCGATTAAATTCGTGTTTTTAGTTCCTCTAGAGTGTTTGAGACTCCAAAAAACACTGATGGATTAGCCACTCTAAGTGCATTAGATTTATCTTCTAGGAACTAATTAATAGGATCTTATATTTCCTAGGTCTATGATATTAACCTCATTGTATAATTATTCATGTTCTACCTCATCTAGATCATAATTATCCAATATTACCCTCTTTTTTTGGTGTAATACGATATTCTTCTGTATATTCACCAACATAAACATTACGCAAGAAAACTGAATACGCTAATTTCAAAATTTCTTTCTTCCCTAGATGAATAGGTCTGAACTCTTATTGGTCATTGACACCAACAAGTAACAATTTTTCATTTACATTACACTATAGGAATCCTAACTTCCCTAAAGTATTATCCTTAAGACTGTTACTATGATAATGCTTTTTACGAATACTTATATAGTGAATTAAATTCCTTCTATAAGGAAGAAATTAAATAACTCATCCATACAGATAGAAATACATCCTTTCCTCTGACTAAAAAAAATGATTCATATATAGAAGAATTTATCTGGTGATGTTTAATTAGATGTCACTAATCAATAAGAACATGACATGTATATTAGGATAAATAGTTTGTTTTAATTACACAGTTTTCAAGAGTATTTCTAATTATATGGACTTGACTAGAAACTTCAGGTTAGCCTCTAGATTCTTATCAATCATTTTTTGAATTATTGTTGACATGGATAGAAATGGAATAATATCTTATGCTTTGTGTACATGATTTCCTTTGGACTGAAGATCAAAATGTTACAATGATTCATGAGTACATTTAATGATCTTTTCAAATTCTATATTGAAAATGAAAAATTCTATATCATCTACTTATTAAGTGATGATATCTTCTATTTCTAAAAAAATCCACTGAATATTATTATTTAACTTCATCAGTTATAAATCCAAATATTTTTGTATTTTTTTTGATAAAAAGGAATTGAAAACCTTGAAAGGATATGTCTTACATCAGAAAAATATTTTTCTCGTATATCCATTATAAATTGACATCTTTTCCATGAAGTGTTTTTCTAAAAGGGGATACACTGTAATTTCAATCCACTTGGTTCACCTTCATCTGTCCTCATACTCCTAGAAATTCCAAAGGACCTGAAGGTAAAATGATTATATTCTAGGGTTTGGATAGAATATGAGAGATCAAGATGGTGAAAGAGTTATAAATTCAAGGGTATGTAGGAGGGATAAATGATTTTATGATGGTTTTAGTGATGTCGTTCAAGTTTCTCGAGCTGATTTAATAACCATAATCATTATATATTTTTTTTAAAAATATGTACTTTCAAAAAATTTATCCAATTTTTTTTCATTTAGAGGTATAATAAATAAATAACTGAATAATATTGATCAATAAAAATGTATAAAAATTATTGTTTTAAAAAAATATATAAAATTAAATATTCCTAAGAATGAGTTAATAAAATCAAAACATGCAATGGGAAGTGGTTTAGAAAAAATATCATAATGTTGATCTTCATTATTTACAAATTTTAAATATATAACCTTTTTAAGAACATGATCTCCTAGAAAATGATGTCTTATATAAATGTTTTTGGTTCTTGAGTGACTTATATGATTTTTTTAATATTAATTTCGCTTTTATTATCACGTAAAAAAGGAGTATTATGAAAATTAATTCCATAGTTCTGTAAGGTGTGTTTCATCCAAAAAAATGTGCATTGATGTTTCCATTATATATATATTCTAAATCATCCATTGATAGTGAAAATTATTATTGTTTCTTTCTTGACCACTGAACTAAATATTTTCCAAAAAAGTGACAGGTACTTGATTTCCTTTTTTATCTAATCCACATCCTCCAAAATCAGCATATGAATATGAAATAAAATTAATATTAACTATTTTTTGGTAAAGTATATATTGAATAATAGTTTATTTTAAATATCGAAAAATTAATCTAACCGTTGTAAGATGTGATTCTATTGGAATTTATTAAAATATAGAGCATAAAAAACCAAAAAATTAGGTCTAGTTTTCTTTCAGTCAGATATAATAAACTACCAATCATACCACTGTATGATTTATTGTATTCTAGTTTTCAAGCTTCATCCAAATCAAATATTAGATCTGTACACATGGGTGTTTTATAATTCTTATTGTTTGATAGTCCAAACCTTTTCATAAAGTAAATATGGTTTTTTATTTGATTGAGAAGTTTTCTATAATCTTTTAGATAAATTTGAAAACCTAGAAAGAATTTTTTTCTTCCATCATACTCATTTCATATTCTTTTTTCATAAGGATAGTTTTTTTTACAAATATGTTTATTTCATGAACCCAAAACAACATCATCTACATATATTTTTACAAATGATATATTAGAACAAACAGTTTTCATAAAAATATTAAGTTCTTATAACAATATAGAAAATCAATTTAATAATAAAATAGATATTAATATATCATACCAAGATATAGGTTCAATTTTATGTCCATAAAGAAATTTATTAAGTATTAGAACTAGATATGGTATATTTGGGTTTTCAAAATTGGATGGTTGTCTATATAAACTTCATCTATTAAATATACATTCAAAGAAGATGATTTTACATCAATTTGATATAATTTAAGTTTCATATGAGATTCATAATCATGATGGAATGTAATTACTTCTAATCTTGCAATATGTTTGATGGTTTCATCACAGTCGATGCCTTCTTCCATTTTGTGTCTTTTTGATACTAATCATGATTTATTTCTAGTAATTATATCTTGATCATATTTTTTCCTAAAACTCTATTAGGATCAGAATAGTAGACAATTTCTTGGTTTTTATGTAATTACCAAACAATATTTCTTCTAAATTTATTAAATTATAATTTCATATCCATTAACAAAAATTAATCCTTTAAATATTATTTTACAGTCTTCGGTTCTAATTGTGATAGAACAGTATAAAATTCATCTCTGTTTCCTACATTTATTATAGTTATTGATCCAGTATCCATATTTAATATAACATTTTCAAAAATATAATCCTTTAATGTAATTGATTTTCTAGGTAATACATTTTTATTTTCAAATACTTCATATTCTGATAGACTAGATAGAATTTTATTTCTTTTATTTTCAAAATCAGTATTTGGTGATACAAGACTCATCTTTTCAAAAGAGTATACTATTTCATCTATTTGTTATTTCCTTTTATAAAAAATATTAATTTAAAAAAACATCACATGAACTGATTCTTCAACAATACTTGATTTTTTATTATACACTATACAGGCTTTATAAGTAGAAGTATATTCTATAAATATTCCTTTATCATCCCTTGGATTTAATTTTCCAAGGTTTTACATAGTATTCATGATATAAACCTTTCATCCGAATACCTTAAAGTATAAGAATTTGGGATTATTTTTATTATAAATTTCATAGGGTTCCTTTTTAATAAGGTTTCATTTTAAAACTCTATTCATAATATATTAAGTTGTTTTATAGATTCTTCCTATATGTATATAGGAAGAATATATTCATTTAACATAGTCTTTTCTATTTCTGGAATGTTATATTTTTTCCTTCAAAAATTCAATTTTTTGGGGTGTTGTTAGTACATAGAATGTGTGTTTAATACATATGTTTGAGAAAAAAGAAATAAATTTTTTATTCTCAAATTATCTAATATTCTCACTTTCTAATGAAATTATTCTAAAATGTTTTTCATTTTTAATAATTTTTCAAACATTTTCAAAAATATTGAACACTTCACTTTTATGTTTTAGAAAATAAACCCATGTAAATATTGAAAAATCATCAACTAATACATAAACATATAATTTTACAGCCAAAATTTATACCTCTTTTGGTTTAAACAAGTCCATGTGGATAATTTATAGTAGTTTGTATGTCGTAACTTTTTTAATTTATTTAAATGGTGACTTTTGTGGTTTTATAATTTTTCATGCATCAAAAAAATATTTAATTTGAAAATTTAAGACTAGGAAAATAAGAAACTAAATGTTTATTAGGTAATTAATATAAAGTATATATAATTAAATTTCTATGTATTTTATTCCATATCAAATATTCATCTATACCAGTAGCTAAACAATTCACTTTTTTACACAATGAATCAAGATCTAAGGTATTAATATTTTCAGTTCTTGGTTCTAAAAAATTAAACAATATATCTTTAAAAATTGATCTAAAATTGTTTTAAAAAATCAACAGAAAATCATATTCATAGAGGTTAGAAATAATTATTACGTTTTCATTTAAACAATGATAATAAAATAATTTTTTTAATGAAATATACTTTGGATATCTCTCAGATCCACCTCTAACTCTCTCCACATTAGAAATGTCTCTAAAGGTGAAAAGTCCTCCATCCAATTTTTCTATTATATGAAAATTGGATGAGTCTCCACTCATGTTTCATGAAAATTCATTGTTCATATACCAACATGAATTTATATTCTTATGGTATTTCACCTACATATTATTTAAACAATAGTTTTTTTGTACACGTGCTTTCTTCGGTCCAACTTTTTCTTCAAGCAGATATCATGGAATCTATATTTTCCTTATTTTACTAGAATTTACATTATTTTTTTCATGCATATTTTTAAAAATAAATGTGTATTTAATCCCATTTATCTTTTTTTTTCTGGAACAATATTTTTGATAAGAATTTCATTTCATTCAACAATAGAAACATGATTCATTTTTATAATTTGGTACAAAATATTTTTTATATGTTTTTTATTTTTATCCTTTGCGTCATGTTACATATTTTTATTTTTTAATAACAATTTTCCACGAATATCATAGATAGATTTTTATCCATTAGTTAATATACTATAATAAAATTGGAATTATTCTACTTTGTCTTGTAATTGTTTTATTTAAATTTTATGAAAAGTATAGTTTTATGTAGATTTATTAAATTTTCTTTTGAATTCGTGATTTTGTTTTAGCATTGAAAATTATTCACAAAAAATATTATTTTGAATATTTTTTCAGACTTATTCTTTTTTACAAGAGATTCAATTTTTTTATTTAATCATTAATAAATAATCAGCGCATTTTTAACTTGAGCAGCTAACAGAATCAGATACAAAAGAATAATAGGATTTTACATCATCTTATTTCTTATTCCTAAAGAACGTGTATGCTTTTTGATTTTTGGATCTATTTCTAAGTAAAATTTTTAAGAGCTGTTGGAGTCTTTATAGACACTCCAAGTAGCCTTCATATCTATTTTCACTTTATGATTATAATCAATTGATTTATGATTCTTCATTTCTACTTTTCTTCTTTATTATTTTCACAGGGTGAAATCATGTTTGATATGACCCATATGTTTGAATTTATAACATCTTACTTATTTAGATAATTTTTCATCTTTATTTTTTAAGTCTCACTTTTTCCTATAAAATTTTCTAAATTTTTGGCTAGATGAGTTCGTTCCATTTCAGAATCTATGATATCCGAATCTTATGAGTTTTTAACATCTTTAAAAATCATTTTATTCCTCTAAGATGGAACATTAAGGGAAGTATTTAAATGTTTTACTATTTTCTATTCTTAAACACCATATTTCAACTCTTCCTTATACACCATCATGGTTAAAATGAATTCTATTTTTGTAAACTCTTTGACTGGTGATGATTTTATTATAAGAGTGGATATTCTATTCCATTTTAGAGAAATGCTCAGAGTTCAACCAGTGCTTGATATAATTTTGTAATAGTGATTCTTAAGACTGCATCATCATTGATTTTTTTTCAATCGCCCATTTACATTGGTGATGATTTCACCATAAAAAATTCTAAAAGTATCAAACATCAGTTTTTTAGTAGTGTACCTTAATTGTATGGAATTTTTAGTTCCTTAATATCCAATTGTGATTATCTTCCATATTTCATAAGCAGTAGGACATTGAGATACTCAATTTTAATATTTTGGATTATTTATACAAAAAAAAATATTCATTTAACTTGAATCGATACCCTACTAAGAATATATTTAATCATCCCATGTTTCTAGTTTTATAGGAATTGCTAATAGAGTGATAATCCTCATATATACATTATACCCATAATTTTTTAGATCAATGATCATATGATATTTCTAATATAAAAGGTTATCACCATTGAAAAATTGAGCACATATCACTGACATATGTTTTTTATGACCATCCATTGTTAACAACACTTATATAGAACATATACATTGATCTTGTTAGATAATTATATTCTTTATTAAAAAATCACTGTTTTGATACCAATTTTTAGGCTGTAAAAAAACAAAAAAACATAAGAGGGGGTGGGGGTTAATTATTTATTTTTGATTTATGAATATATTTAACTATTTCTTTTATAAGTAGTTTCAGATGTGGATAAATAGTAAATAATAACACAAAAATTTATATAGTGGTTCTTGGCATAAATTTTACCCAGTCCACTCCACAAATTCTCTATCCAAAAGATTAGTTATTTTACTTAGAAGGGTCCTCTTATCAATATACCTTACCAATTAAATGCTGGCAGTTGAAACATTTACAAAAAGGATTTACATAGCCTTCCAGTTCTTTTACAGGGAACCAGATTCTCAACAATATAGTTTGAGAAGTTGATACTATTCTACAACTATTTTAAGTGATTCAAACTATAATAAATAAATTGGATTTGATTAGATTTAATTGATAGTTTCTTGTTTAAAGTTGTACCAACCACTAAAATAATACATATATTCTTCTTCAAAGATAATCTTCATCAAGAAATAATAGATTTTATGATATCCTGGTTGAGAATGATCTTTATAAAAGCAGCAATAGAAAAATAGCATTTGTTACATAGCACAAGGTTAAAAAATATATGGATTTAAATTATATATAATAATATTGTCATTCAATATATTACATTCCTTTAACAGTTCTGTATTCAAAAATATATTTTATATACACATTTTATAAAATAAATAATACACTTTCAATTTATATAGTAATCTAGGTCTTTTTTCAGTTGACAATATATAATAATTTCTGTTTAATGATCATAGTCATTTGAATTTAAATCATTTAATATTGTTGTGAATTCCATTATAAATATTAATGTTTTATTCTGTTTAATAAGAGACTTTGAATCAAATATCTAATAGATTTAACATGATAGTTACTTCTATAAAGATCAATGTAGAAATCACAAAAAATATCATTAAATTAAAACTCCATGGTTTAATAATAAAATATATGGTTAATTGATGTGATAAAAAAATTCGAAACATAGGTTTTACAGTATATAATTGATTTCAAAAGTAGAGATGATGTTCTATACATTGATTTCCCCAAACATGGGGTTCCATACAAATTTAGGATTTTTTTCTATACATTCCCCCTTCTAAAATGTATGATTCCATCCAAACATAGGTTTGATACCTAATAATTTTACAAAAAAATAGTGTATATGATTCATCCATTTTATTTCAAATGTAATGTTTATAAACTATATCTTACACTTGCATATATAGGGTATGACCAATGTTTCGGGAACAATTTCAAAACACATTAAAAACACTTTAATAAATATTATAACCTCTAAATAAGATAATATAATCTGGAAATATATTCATAAAATTTATTTTATTAGCAAATAAAACATGTGTATTTGTGAGAATCTAAATCAAAAAGATTTATAGATTATTGTTGAGACAATACATTCCCAATAAACCACTTTTTCATCATTACTGTGGGTTTACATATAAATTAAAAATATTCACAAATATGAATTGAATTTGATAAATTGGATTCCGTATTCTAAATAAAAAATTTTATTTTATGTTATTAATTTGAACGTAATTATTTTTCATAATGAATCATAAAAATTTGTTACCACATTTATGTTTAAAACAGGTTTACTAGTGGTTAGAAAATGTTACCATTAAAAAATTCTAAATAGTTTCTAATTTATATTTTATGGAAATAATTACATCGTATATCATTTAAGGATTAGTAATAATAAATTTTTTGATCCATTTTTTCATTAACGTGATATGACATGAATATAAAACATTGAAAAATTACAAGTGGGATAGTAACACTAATTATAATTGGGAAAACCCTCTTCTCTCCACTCCACACATCAAGAACCATTTTATTCAAACCATACCTAAAAAATAATTTCCATAAATCACTAAAAATAACAAAGATCTCATGGTTTGATTATAAAATCATCCATGGAAGGATTTATGAATAAACATAAATAGGTTTTCTGAAGAATAGGTATAATTCTTACCCATGAATTTTTGTTTTATTTCATTTTATACCTCCATAAAATCATTTTCAAATATGTGAAAATAATAAAACCAACATCATAAAAATTTCTATATGTTATTATAATAATTATATAACATATACCAATCTCCTCATCCATAAAATGTGAAAACACCATTAATATTGTGTATTATAGACAAACATCTCGTGTACCGATGTAATTTCTTTTCCATCACCACCTCTACACAAGGGATATAAGGATGGATTTAAAATATATATATATATATATTATGTTTATTAAGAAATTATAATTCAATTAATATAATATCACATCTTTATTCATACCTTCTAATCTATTGGAAAATGATAACATTTCTCATGCGTACGTGTGAACTGTTGCCTCCATGAAGCGATATGTTTTCTTCATTTATATTATAAATTGATGGTAATAGTTATATATATAATGAATATATATGATTTATATGATAGAATAATTATTCATTATAGGTTAATAATTATTTACCTTTGTTTTCCCTCGTAATTCAAAAAATGAAAATAGCATTCATGCATATGTACGACCTACCATCTCAATGAACTATGTAGTTCATTTTTAAATATCTAAATTTTATGGATTAATATAAATATTAATGTAATAAATATATATTACATTAATATAATGACTAAAATAATTGAGATTATCGAACCATAATCAAAGTACAAGCACCAAAACAACCATACTTAAACATATAATAAAAATTATGTATATATCACATGCACAATTATTTTAATAAAGAATTTTTAATAATTGGATGAAGAAAGGTTATAATTAATTAATATAAGGTATTATATTCATGATTATGTTTCTTTGATATATTTAAATGAAATAAATATTTATTATATAGTATTTTTTAACAAGTATGATGGAGTTGAGAGATGTTAGGGAATTGTTTTCACTTCTATTTCTATGAGATACATTCCATATTTACCTATTATTTATTTTTTGTGGTAATATAACTCACATTAATGTCTTAAACGTTTAGTATTATTATTAAAATAATTTGATTTTAAATACCCATATAACATTCTTTCCTTCACGAGGGTAATGATTCATAAATTACAAATGTGCTACGGGTTTTTTGTTACAATATCATTGTTTATTGGGACTATCTATTATTATGATTTCTATGATGAAATTTAAATATATAACTATATAGAATATAGTTAATTTTATTCTTCTCTATTTAATTCATTAAATTACATTTTTTCTATTTCATTTTCCTCTTGTTATATTCTCATGATTCACAATTAGTTATCAAGGAAAACCAACATTAATTCCATCTTTGGTCAGAAATTTTATTCATACATATTCATGTTTTATAAAAAAACTCATTATTCTCTAAAATTAATATATTATTTTTAAAATAATTTTCACCAAAGATTAAATTTTTTAGAAAAAAAAATAATTTTTTTCCGTTTTTAAATTAGGCAGTTTGTCTTTTTATTGAAAATGTGAATAGATTCATTGTTTTAACATACAAATCATGAACCATTTTTATACCATTATTAACACTCATTTATATAGAGATTGCATTTAATTTTCAATAATTTTTTTCAAATAATTTTTTTTGTATGTGTTAATTTTTTAGATTTTAAAATAGGATGTCAATGTGGAGTGTATATTTTTCTGAAGAAACGTTCCATGTGGTCTTTTAAACTAAATTTACATTTATGATGACATCCTTTGATGGATCCTAATACATAATGGGTATATGATCCATTGATACTATATTTATTATTTATGTGGATATTTTATGATTATGGTGACATAATTTTTATTAAAACTACTTCTTCTTCTAGGGTTCTGATAAAATCCAATGATGAAATGATTTTGAAACTCATATATTTTCCATTGGTTATGTTTGGAAGAAAGTTTTATAAAAACTATTTTTTTCATGGGTTTTGATATGATGAATGTTTTAATATCTTAAAAATGACATCTATAAAATTTTCATTATATGGTTTCTAGACCAAAAACTATATATATATCCAATGCATTGGGAAAAGATTAACATCTCATGAGATAAACTTGTCTATAATTGGGAGTTAACCCAGTTCAGTAAGAGATTTTGTCCACTATGTTAGTCTTGGGAGTTTTCCTTGACAATCGTGATGGTTTTAAAAGTTGATCCATTCCACAAAGACATTCTTGTAAATTATCCTTTTATAAAAAGAAAAATATTATTTTTTGATTATTTTGTATGCCAAAAATCTAACTCTTATTTCATTGTTATCCTCTCATGGATCATGTTCATCATTTCATTTATGATTCAATCCATAATAATTGTGAAAAATTATTCCATGATAAAATATTATGATATACGATATGCAAGGTATGGCTTTTATATATTTGGATCATATTCTTATACACTAATTCTCATGTTATGTTTTAAGTGGAAAATAATATATCCCTTGGTTACTCTTAATAAGAATATGGAACACCCTTTCTTGTGTTTCTGTTCCCCAGGTTATGATAAAATGTATTAAGGTGATATGTGTAATTGGGGGTCTATTTATGAAGAATATTGTAGGGGATGATTTAGTTCACATATGAACCACTTTTTGATGTATACAAGTTTCCAAACGAATTGGACTGATATGATCCTTCCATGGATCATTATGTTATATAATTAATATGCACTTATAAATATTTGATATCTATATAATAATAGTATGGGACATTATACCCTCCCTCTATATTATTTATTGTTGCTAATTTTTTGAAGAGGTGGAAAATTAAATGGGTGATATGATCCATGGGGTGATTGTGCATGAAAATCCTACGAATTTAGAGATAAAAAATATATCCTAAAATTACATCGTATGGAGTCCCCAATTTGAACACCAATAATTGGTATCAAAATCTAAAAATTTTAGTGTATTTGTGGAGATTATTTAATGGATTTCGGAGCCTATATGGAATTTTATGTTATCTATGAATAATTGAAAAATAGTATATTTTAATTGGTATCAATGTGGATGTCACACGTGGTATCAATTTTAACAGGTGATATGATACTCACTACCATGTTATTTAATTTTTATTTATAAATTTTTGATGTGAAAGTGATGAAGATAACTGGGTGTGTTGAAGTTTGAAAAATAAAAAGCAATATTGTGTTAATAAATTGTATTCTTAATTGAAAGAGATAGTCTTGTTGCTATCTATAAAGACTTTTTTTTCCTACTTCAAGATATGGCTCCGTAGGATTAGAGGGTTTTCATCATCAAATTATCTAAGTTGTAAACTCACTGAATGAAAATCTAGTGGAAATATATAAATAATGTATATTATATTAAGGTATTTGTATTGTAGTTGGGTATTCTGAATACAAATTATTTCCAATTTTGTTCAGAGGATTTGGAAAATCAACATGTGGTCAATTTTGAAGGATAAAGATATTATAAAAAGGTTAGACACAAATGGTAAATAAAGTCTCCATATCCTCATAGGAAGAGTTTAATCCCCTGAGGAAACCATATTGGGCGTTAAAGTCAATGTGGGAGTCAAGCATTCTGGGATTTTCTTCCAACACATCTATTTGTAGTATTCACCAAAAATGAATGGAGTTGATCCTATAAAAAAGGAGATATTATGGATCAAGGTAAAATACCACTTAGGAGAAAATATTTATGTTTTATCTCCACATGATATAAAAAACATAAATCTGGGGGTGGGGTAGTTATGTTTTATTTACATTATTTTATAAAAAATGTGATGTGGAAGACATGAATATTTTATTACTGAGTTTATTGAACATTAAAATAGGGAAAAATTCATGGTTTATAGGTGGTAATTTTTAATAAATTGAGGACGTCACTAAAAATAAAGGAGGAGAGTAACCTAACAAAAAATCTATTCAATATTTCGAAAAGTTAGTTGATTCAAATGGTTTGTTGGACCTTGGATTCATGGGCAGTCAATTTAGATGGATTAATAACTATCATGTAATAAGATGTACTTATAAAATATTGGACCATAGTATTTCCCACATGAAAGGAATGTAATCATTATCTAATACTACTATCACTCATGATCCTCAAGCATTTTCATATCATTCACGACTAGTGGTGGAACTCATGAAGGAAACAATAGAGGGGAATATTTTAACTACTTAAGTAATTCGGAAAATATTGATGGTGGATTATAAATGTTTGTAAATACCTAAAACCATCCAATTATAGGGATCATGTGGGTTGGTTTGATGAATAATCTCAATATGTAGATGTAGGTGTTATTATAATGGGTTTTGAGTAGAAAAAACAACAAAACCAGATTGGGGTATATGAAATAAGAGATGGAAATTTTCAAAGATTGGCTAGTTCAGAAAAAGGGAGATAATGTCTTCATCACCATGAATGATAAACAAAAATAATTGTCTAAGAAGATATTTTATCTCAAATGGATTTATAGAGAGAGGTCATTGAAACTCTAGCTGAAGGAGGGGGGTGCAATATAGATTACTTTAATGCTTATTTAAGGAAAAATAATCTAGTTATAAAAATTAATTTTATTTCACAAGATGGTTCATATATAGAAGATTTTGAAGTGGTAGGCATGTTTTTGTAGGATCAATTTGAAGAAATGATAGAGGGACCAATGGAATCCAATTGCAGAGTACCTTGGTAGTCTACATATATATAGAAGGTTTTGTGGACTAAATCCCTAGTATGATTAATTTTTGAGACATTGATGAGCTCAAATCCATTCTAAAAGAGAAGGAGATTTAGTAGGAAGTGATGAACTTGAAACCAGATAGTGCACCTAGATAAGATGGGTTTCCAAGCTATTTTTGTGCGGCTGTATGGGATATCATCAAGGGGAACATAAAAGAGGTGTTGTGTGGTTATTTTATGGTTGGGTAACTTCCATGGATGATTAGTGAATCTTGGATGGTTATGGTTCCAAAGGTAAAATAACCCATCATCATCAATCAATTTTAGCCAATTTTCCTTTTTAAATCTATGTACAAGATTCCTTCTAGAATTTTGAAAAAGAGATTATGTTCTTTGATCCAAAAAATGGTTCTGATAGATAAACATTGATTCATAAAGGGGAGGAGTATCAATGTATCATTCAGAATATCTTAGGAAATTTTTGGTGATATTAATAAGAAGTCCATGGGAGCCAATATCATCATCAAAGTAGTTATGGACATGGTGTATGACTAAATTTAGAGGTGGTTCATAGTTATTGTCATGCATAAATTTGGATTTAAATAATGTTTTTGTGACCAATTTTTTGGCTGTTTTTCATCACCTTGTCTTTCCATTATTCTATTTGGGAACGTCATCACTTGTATCAAATCAGTTCATGGTATCTGGGAAGGTGACACAATTTTCACAAGTCACTTTATCTTGACTCAATAGATTCTCTCAAGGAACATAAAACAAGGTCTTTAAGAGAGGTTAATTATTCCATATATAAATATTTATGGGAATTTAGTGATTTATGATATTTTTTTTCTTATTAAATCATTTTATTCATCCATTTTTTGGAATACACTTATCAAGGGGCTAATCAAGGTAATGGAGGGTTATAAAGATCAAAGTGGAAAAAATGTCAATCAAATGAAAAAATATGTGTACATATCTAAAAAATTATCAAGAATACATAGAATAATAATATAAAACCAAATTATAAGTAAAATAGTTAATCTACCATTAGAGTATCTTGAACTCACATTTATAATGGTACAATAAAAAATGTTTGGTTTGAAGGAAAATTAACAAAATCTCAGGTCATTGTTTAAATGTAAAATAGTTTCCTTTCATCTGGGGATGCATCACACTCGTAAATAGTTTAATTTATTATATATATATGCATTTTTTTTATCTTTTACCCAAATAAAACGATTTATTAGTAAGAAAAAATCATGATATTTTTTTTATTGGATGAAAACCAAGTTAGGAAATTCCATTGGGAATCCTGTAAGAGGATGTAAAACCAAATTTCTGAAGAAGTAATTAATTTACATGATGTTTTGGAATCCATTAAAGGAATGTATGATAAAACTAATTGGTATACTATCGAAGGAAAATTTTTATTGTTGTTGTTCATGTGTAACGGGTATAGTGAAAATTGAAGAGAATGGTCCACCAATGCTGGTAGAAAACATTAATGGGAAGAAACATGATCGAACAAATAGAAATATTGAAATTTAAGGTATGATGGGTGGGGGTAGTTGTTAGTTAAATTTATGAAAGGAAAACTGGGCTAGTAATCCTTTACACTTCCCAGGTTTCGTAGTCATGGATATTTTTTCAGGTAAGCCAATGTGATCATGAAATTCAATAACACCACTATTTATTATCAACAGAAGTGTAATTTTGATAATATCGTCCTAATGGGTGAGCCTGATAGATTTTTTTTTCTATATCTACATTTGATTGATTCAATGGTAGGGAATTATGTAATATAATTCATTTCCATAGAATCAATGATTTTTTGGCAGCAAGTCATTGGTGCAAAGTGACTCCACATGAGATAGAGTACTTAGATTTGAGGTTTAAGAACCAGAAATTTCCTACGGAGGTCTATTTTCAGAAGAGAGGTATAAACCTATATTCTAAAATTTGGTGCTTTGTGTCTCTAGAAAATGAGTCTGATTGTAACCTCTTTATCCATTAGTAATAGTAAATTGGTATTTGTATACCTCTTGGTCCCAACATGGGAATTGAGAGGCATATGGACTCCATTTCAGACTTCCTCAAGATACTATTTCAATGAGTGTGTAATAACCATGTTGGGGTTAATTCACACAACATTATTATTACAATATCCAGTTGGATAATTTGGGATGAAAGGAATAATGTGTGGGATGTAAAAATATACTCCAATATTTTAATCCATGTCTTTATTAAATCTTTTGTGGTGAAGATGGAATTTCTTCTTTCTGGCCGGTGCTAATCATTTTCAGTCTACAATTTTCTTTCAAGGTTTTTATGGCATGCTGAAGGTGCATGAATGTATAATCAATGGGAATTGGTTAGTTAGATCCTTCCTAGGTTGGGTTTAATTCTCAATGTAAAATTATCATGTTTGGTTGGGGTTATGAGAGGTGAAGGACTTGTGTGCTGTAGAAGAGGGTCTATGAATATTGGATTCAATTCTTATTATAGCCCTTGAGACTTTATCAAATAGGAAGCATGGAAAATTCAAAGGGGTATCAGGATATGTATATCGTATAAAATTGAGATTATAGAGGTTTAAAGTGATTTGAAAGTAAAAGTGGCCATCATAGTCAGTGAGGTCATCACTCCATGGTAACTAACATATTTCATCAGCAATTATAAGAGAGTCATTTCTCAAGGGACTAAGGATGTAAAAATAAAAAGGGATGGAAATTTTGGGGAAGATTTATCGGAAAGTAAAGGGGTCCCTATCAAGACATTGTTTATATATTCTTTTATGGAATCCCTCCTAAATGATTATAAACTCTTTTTTCAGGGATACTCCTTTGGTCCCCATCACATTTCCCCCATGATTGGGTAATATGTTATCAACCTTACATTTCCATAAAAATTCAATTTTAAGTCAATAAGGGGGAGAAATATTAATTATAGAAACAAAAATATAAAGGGGGAATTATTATGAATCTAAAAGGAATGAGTTTTATTTTTTACAATATGTGATGTCATAATGATTCTTAGATTATTTTTAACAATACATTGTTAAGGTTGTTTTGTTGGATACATTGTCCACACAAATAAAGAAATGAAGTCATAAGGTTATTTGAAAATGAAGAGAATGTAAGTGAGTATAAAAATAATAAAACATAGCCTAATAGAATGTACAATTTTTTGGTGGTGGAAATGTTGTTTTATGTGAATTAGATTTCCCTATGTGACTATGTCCAAGCATATCCCTTAGTGAAGAATTAATTTCCCAACACTTGAAACACAAAATATATCATGTCGTATTGGTCCCCGTCATGGAATTATAGAGAATATGTAAAATATTTAGTTATAATATGGTTATAGGGAAATCCTTTATTGATAAAAACAAGCACCAAGTGACTATGGTGTTGGTCGTAGTAAATGTAAAGAAATATATTGAATATCTATAGTGAAAAACGGAAAGCAAAGAATGGTCCATGCTATATAGAATGGTCTAGTGGTCCCTGATGATCCTTATGCAACATCTAGAATACCACTTGAGTCATGTCTAGGTTTGATTGTGGTAATGCCCTCTAAGTGGAGTTTGAAGCTAAAATATAGCACAAAATTTGAACATTCCATAGTGCTTGATGTTGTGAGGTAAGAATGGCTAATGATTGTTCAACTTTCCAAGGTGAATGAAATTTTTATGTGTTTTTATATATTTCTATGAAATACTTATGGTGATTCATGAATAGTTATTGAATTCATCATAATTATGTGTCTTGATTTTATAACATGATTCAGCATGACACAATTATTTGTTTAGCATTAATCATCTTAATTACATAGATATTTAATTCACACGTTAAAAATAATAAATGAGTTATGATGGGGTTATTTTATTTTTTATTAATGGAATATATAATGTATGTGTTATGGGAAAGTTATGGGTGGTTTTAATATCTCAAAATTTGTATATAAAGTGTATATTTCATTGTGTTAAAAAACAACCTATTTTAATAGGGGTGATAAGCTAGTATTATAAAGGAGATACACCCCAAAAAAGTTTTCTGGTCAGATTCTTAAGGGTAGATAGGTTTTCTTACATGGGGTTAGATATAAGCAGTAAGAAACCATTTCATATCATTACTAAATAGAAGAATAAGGTATTATTATACAGAATAATTGTTAATGTGGAATTATATATTCTTTCTAGAATTGTTCTATTACCAGGATATATTAAATGTTGGCAATGAAGAATCCTACTATGCCTATAAAATAGTATTTTTCTATTACTGAAAATAAATATTGTATAAGTGAAGCTAGAAAAAGGTTTTTCAAGTCCTTAATATTTATATATCTCTTACCCCAGAGTAGTACAAAAAGGTGTATAAATATAGAAGTGATCCAAAAACTTTAGTGACCCAAACTGATGGTAGTGATCCTAGGGTGATACTGAGTTGACCCAAGAACATTTAGGGTAATGATCTCAGGAATAGAATGAACATTACCACCCCCCCCCATTTTTTAGTTGGGATAGTGGATTTTAGTGCATAAAACATCATCATAACATGATCCATGGAGTAACACTATGAGGGTGAACCATGTAAATTATCCTTGTCCAATCATGTTTCTACTTGAACACATGTTGATGGAAAAATTTAGGATGAATAGAACAAATAGAAATCATTAGGGGCTTACGTGTGAAGACTGTTCGCAGATCCCCTTTAGCCCCATCGGCCGGCACAAAGCCCTCCTTCACGTAGCTGCTACTGAGCAAGGAGGTGGGATGCTCCGCGAACAGATTTTATGTATATGAATCCTCCCCCAATCAAGGAGGTGGGATGCTCCGTAAACCCATTTGATGTTCGAGAACCCACCAAGAGAAAGGAGGAGGGATTTTCTAAGAACTGATTTGATGTTCACGAACCCACCGTAGAGAAATCTCTATCTTAACTCCGAGCGAGCTCTTCTTCATGGTGCCTCACGACTATAAATATCGGTCTCCCCTCGAACCCCATGAATGGATCCTCCGACCTTTCTCCTTCGTAGCACCCAAATTGTGAAGAAGCCTCTACTATTTGAATCATGAGATTTTCATGGTACTTTTGCATCGTGAAGTGCATCCCCCTTTGAATGAATTCAGACCCTCCTCAAGGAAGGATTCCCTTCGCAGAGCCCATGGGTCTCCTCGATGGAAGGGGATCCTCAAGGGGAATCGGGTCATCACGTGATGTTTATGCCTCACAGAATACCCTCCATGCTCGTGTAACCCACATTCTAAGGTAGGACCACTGTGCTTTGTGAAGCACTGCTCCTCGAAATCATTTCCACATTGAGAAGCACCTTCACTATACACATATGCCCTATTCCTAGTCTAGGCCACTTCACTTCATGAAGAAAACCCATTTTCTAAGCCCCTCCACATCACAGAACATAAGAGATTCACGAGGCTTTTACATATGAACCCCTTTTCTCAGGAACACATTTTCCCATCCGAACCTCCAGGTTTTCACCAAGTTATTTCAAAGCCCCATGGGTGGTTCTTACTATTGCGTTGCTTCACCTTACGATTCTTCATATAGGAACTCTAACGGATATTACTTCTTCACATATCCATGCTAACGTGGACCCCCCAATGGATCACTCCACAACACCCCCTTTCCATGACATTGCTGATGCCTTCCTTCCCCCAAGGTGCGGGAGGTATCAGTTATTTATGTCCTAGAGGTGTGTAGTAAACCCACCTTGTCCGAGCTATATGACGTTAAACTATCAAGCGCCATCGTCCCCAGAACATGATGTTAAACAATGAACCCAATCTATGAATTATACGCAGGGTGCCCCATCTCGTACATTTTCTACACCTGTTGGTCTCCACGGGAGTGAGACCTTCCTTAAAAGTAATGAGATCCCCTTTATCGGAGTTTCGTTTGTCCATGGAGAATGGGAAACCACCTTTGTGTAAGCCCCCCCCCCCCGATTTTCTTGCAGGAGGCAGCATCTCTACTACTCCTCTCTTCCTCAGTGCCAAATCCCTCTCCCTTTGGGCTTTATCACCATCGGGCCTCCATCCTGGAGTATGTCCCAGTCTCCATCTCCTTGGGCTTCTAACCATGAGTAAGCCCCATATTTCCTCCTTGGGCCGCTAACCATGTGTAAGCCTCATTCCACTTCCCAAAGACGAACCTTTCACAACGTGATCGTCAGGTCATTGATGCCTCCTATTTCTCACACTGAGCAAGACTCACGTGGGCTTATAATAAGAATCGACCATGAAATCCTCTTTGGGACACCCTAGAGTGTAATCCCAACCCCATCTCGAACTATGTGGAATTTTATCTTTTCCATGGTAGGGGACGTATGAATCCTCTCTGAGGTTCAAGCCCAACAATCACTGGTCTCAAATCCATTCACGTCGGTTAACCAACACCATCCCGAACTACATGGACATTGATCTTTTCCAAGGCAATGTATGTAAGAAGCCTCCCTGAGGTTCAAGCCCAACAACCATTGGTTCCAACCCCCCTTCACATCGGTTCCCACCATCCCGAACTACACAGTCTATGATCTTTTCCATTACATGGTACATAGGAAGCCTCATTGAGGTTCAAGCCCAACAACCATTGGTCCCAACTCCCTTTATGTTAGTTCACCAACATCATCCCAAACCTCATGGGATTTGGTATTTTCCAAGGTAGGGCACGTTGGAAGCCTCCCTGAGATTCAAGCCCAATGACCATTGATCCCGAGTCCTGTCACATCAGTTCACCAACACCATCCAGAACTACGGGGACTTTGATCTCTACCATGGTTGGGTATGTAGGAAGCCTCCCTAATATTCAAGCCCAACACCCATTGGTTCCGACCCCTTTACGTCGGACCAGATTCATCCCGCATGACGTTAAACTACACGCCCCTTGTGTCCCACCAAATGGTAAGCCGTTGTGACCCCATCTAGCGGTAAGACATTGTGACCCCATCTAGTGGTAATCCGTTGTGACCCCCATCCAGCGATAAGCTGTTGTGACCCCATCTAGCGGTAAACCGTTGTGACCCCAACCGATGGTATGCCGCTGTGTACCCCAACCGATGGCTAGTCTTCATCAATCCAACTGGCGGTCAGCTGTTTTGTTTCCAATCCAAAGGTGAGTTGTTGTAGTCCCTTTTTTTGGGACCCACATTTCTGGTATTCCCTCTGGCATCAGACCAAACTCAGGCTACTAACCACGCATAAGCCCAAGTATATCATTGGGACGATGTCCTCTGCACACAACCTGATCCTATACCCCATCTGGAACAACGTGTAACATGATTCCCTGCCATGGGGATACGTTGGATGTCTCTTTGAGGATCAAGCCCTACATCACCATCATCATCGAGTCAACCCCATCTCATTCTCTATCCAATTAATTTAAGCATCCAACATCCATTTTTATGCTTACCTGGGCTGCGACATCGAGGTGAGATCTTACAAAATCACCACATCACTTCTCCAAGTCGTAACTGGGTAACTAACCACATGTTATCCCCATCATTATTGTTCCCTCCAAGGGTTTCACCCATCTGATTCACTCTACTTAGTGTTCCGATCAGTATGATCCATCTATTCTAGATATTAAACTCGCAACATACCCTTTGTTAATCATAGGAAGCTGAGGAAAACCTCTTAGACATGCCTATGGCATAAAATTCCCCACATTTTAGGTGGGATGCCTCGGGCTTCTGCACCCTTGAGAAGCCCTGTAATAATGGAAATAAACCTAGATGCACTAGTGTTTCAGCATCCAAACATGCCAGTGATTTCTGATGTGACTACTCCCCTGACCAAAGGTTGCTGCCCTGACTGGACCCCTTGTAATGTCCTGACAGAAGCAGTGTAATTAACCGGCAGTCATGAAAATATGGCACTCGGAAGAGTCTCATAAACACTGTATTTGTATATAAGGGAGACCCATACTTGGTAACGAGTCCCAAGGAGGAATCCTTGTAAGGACGAACCGACATCCATCATCACGTTTTGATCATGGAGCAAACGTCCTTGAATAATGAACGGATGCCACCCACCTTTGGAATGTGGGAATGTGGGGCCACAACCAGCGCGTCCTCGTCATCCTCAAAACAAACGGATGTGTGCGCCCTGAGGAAAGCATCAAAAACAGAAATTATAATCTCGACGTGAAGCTTTTATCCTCAATATGGTGATTAATTGTGTTCGAGAAATTGGGGGATTAGCATGTTACCAGATCATGTAATATGGCACCGGGTCTATCCAAGAAAATAGTGGGCCTAGCATTAAACTCATCAGAATATTGGGAAGTTAAATATTGGATATCTCGGTCTGTGCAATTTTTAGCATGGATCCATCTTACCAGTAATGGAAGACAGAATGGTTTTGGGACATTGGAAGTCAATTTCTTTGTTTCTGCACTAATGGTTTAATCTACCTACTTTCAAAGAACCATGCTGCTGCACCAGGAACCCGATCACCACCTGACCACCGATGCAAGGGTAGGGACAATGCCAACACGAAAATACCATGTGTCTAAAACACTTCTATGGCAGTTTCCACAGCCACATCTACTGGGTGCACAAGCCCCATCTCCCATTCGGAATTCGTTCAACGAAGGGTGATAAGAAACCTCATACACCGTTATGAGGAAGAAGGCATTATCCCGACTCAGGATATCGTCTTCCATGACATAGAGGTATGTATGCCTCCTCGCCACTGCTTCCCCCAATGGGGCGCACAAGGAGCCTTGGCTCCCCACTCCCACATAAAATCATTTCATGAGCCTCTCCCAAAAATTCCTCAACGACTCCCTCTCCTACAACGGCGAGGTAGGGGATGACTGGGCTAGCCCGACAAGGATCCAATTCCAGGGGCCCCCAAGGAGGGACCCCACTAGGCTTCTCCAGCGCCACCACCTAGTCCCACGGGCAGAAGACTAGGTAAGCTATGTACCTGCACCATTGGCCACGGTCCAGCTAACCCGACACCAGCATCGAGCACAAGCCGAGGAGGACACCCGCCAAGGGGCATCGACGTCAGCAAATATTGTGGCCCGAGCCACTACAGACGTGTATCATCTGCATATTATACACACTAATCCAAGGAAATTATATACCATGCTTGGATCAACGCCCTAACCACCCCACGTGTAGGTTGGGTCGACTCTCTCGGTCGCCAGCGCAGGTAGTGGCCACCGCCAGTACGGAGGTCCTCCCAGTACTACCTCCATGGTGAACGCGGGTCCTCCCCACTACCAAGCTTGACATGGAGGTCTACACCATGATACCTTTAGTCCAAATGAGGGACCTCCACATGATGGCGACACTTAGTACGGAAGCCTCTATCCTTCTCATTACATTAGGTATGGAGTCATTACCCTGCCATGGACCGCTGATATGGAGATGTTACGCATCTGGCCAATCTTCAGTATGCAGGGCTTCCCCATGTCCTTCCAGCATATGGAGAAGGTCCTCTTCGCCTCAGAAATCATAGGAATGAAGGTCTTCTTTGGTTCACCAACACCCAGCACAGTGGTCCTACCTGTGTCTGGATTGACCAGTATGAGGACCCTCCTCACATTGAAATTGCCAGGGGAAGCAAGCATAGAGGTCCTACTTGTGATACTATCAGCTCCCGTAGAGGTCCTAACCACTATATAATTTCCCGCATAGGTCCCCTCCGCACATCAGCTAGTGGACATGGAGATTATCCTTGTGTTCCCATCGATATCTTTCCAGGTGCTCCTCGCACCCCAACTTTGGCAGGTAGAAGTCCACCCCACCCCAGCACCGACATGGCCGAAGGATCTCCTCGTGCCAAGAATTTACCCTATCATGAATAACCATCCCGGGGTAGGAGGGTGGGTCATCACCACCACCAATACAACGTATAAATGTTTCCCACTGAGATAAAACAAGTTTTCTTCTCAGATTCAGAGGTGGAAAATGAATTAGTGATGGAAACCTCACCTAGATCCTCCGTGTCAAGGGCTGGGTTAGGAACAAGGCACATCAGCCTCATAATTATAGAATGTGAGGTCCATATTCTTCCTTCATCCCTCTACAAGTATATCCCGGAGGACAGAAATTTTAAAACTTCACAGGTTACGGTCGTGCAATCGCCACCATCATCACCAGAAGAACTCTCTGCCTTGACTAGCGATCACAGGGAGTTATTATGGGCACCAATGGAAGAAGAGCAGCAACGCAGTCCAACGTCAGCTGTTGTAGACCCTATGCTAAAAACTATGGTCTCCAGCCCATCTTACCGCGAAGTGGTTTCTAAGTCACTACACTCTTTAGAGGATAGACCGAGATGCGACTCTTTCTCAACTCACTCGCCATATTCTCCGCCGACCAGCCTTCAGTCTCTGCAGTCTGCATCAGTAACACTACTGGTTCCCCATCCACCTCTAGTAGATGAGTGGGGAAATGAAGGGTCAAAATTAGAATATGAAACAATGAGTTTGTGGGATAATCTCACATTTGACTATTTCTCAGATATTTTCTTTCCAGTTGCAGTTCCAAATTTCAGGGCACCAGAAGCACTCACCCAGGATGAGGTTGGTTGCCTTTACAAGAACCTCTGGGCGACCCATTTCCATCTTCTCCATCGATTAATATCCTATCCCCAGAGTCATAAAATTTCAAAGACATCGTCTAGAAATGTCGTTTTGTTGATTTGGCTACACTCTCAGTGGACCAGCGCCCTAAGTCACCAGGCCACCATAGGACCCTCCAACAACAATGAATCTAGAGATTTAAAGTGCTCTAATGGATAATCTATGAGTCTTCTCCCCTTGTTCAAATCCATGGATGGAGGAAGTACACGTCCCTCCATATCAGTTCCATTAGGTGCTATCCCGATTTCCAGGATATGTAGGGGATATGCCTCCATGCATGGTCATGATTAACATGGACGACCTGCCGGAAGGAGAGAACGAGCTAGAGCTTCTTGGAGAGAACTAAACCCTCAAGGTAGTTTGACACCTCTTGGATATATTGGTAAGGATAAGTCACTAGAAGAGAAATCTACAGGGTCTCCCCATGACCACTGAGGTACTAGTCCTCAGCCGGAATCCTATCAAGGGCAAGGAATACCTCGGAGCTGTTAAACCCTCTGACCCATCTGGATCGTTGCTGAAAACAAAAGGAGATCCTGAAAAAGCCCTGTTGCGCCAGAAAGTCACTGAACAAAAGAAGATGGTTCACGACGTCCTTATTGAATGCACTGAATAGTGACGACCAGACTACATTGATCCTCAATCAGGGTAGAAGGGGTAGGCACAACTTCCTCTCTACGAACTGCCTCTAGGTGACCCTGACCATCCAACCCACGCAGACAGCGTTGATGCTGGAACGTACAGCTAGAGGGAATGGTATGTCTCTCCAAATCTTATGGAATGGCGTCACCATCCTTAGGACCCCGCTCAGATTCCCCCAACTGCTCTGCAGGTTGTTCTACCAGCCGTTCCACGAGCCGTTGGGCCTGTTTATCGTGTTGAAAAATCCGCCAACTTATTGGTGGTCAGTGATCCCCTTTAAGACAGGGACCCCCACCTAGATAATCCAATGAAGGCACTAATTGTACATCATGAGGCATTGGAGACACGACGGGTGAAAACCCACCGGATGGAAAGCCATATCCAGCATGGGCGGATGATATGCCATCACCCCCATGTTTTGTAAATGCCACCTTTTCCCCCATTAACGGGACAAGGGACCCGCCACAGCACTTGCACCACTTCATCTCAGGGTGTAGGCCCATGTTGGGAACCCCATCAGAGTAAGAGGCTTCCAAACTCTGGTGTTTTGTGCAGACATTAGAGGGACCCATGTTTTTCTGGTACAACCAGCTCCTCATCGGATGAGTAGCTGGATGGGAAGACCACTAGAGGATATTTCCCTACCAGTTCAATTCAACCGCTTAGAAGGTGAGTATCCCAGACCACATCAAGTGAAAGTAGAGGCCTGATGATCACGTTGCAGACTTTTTCTCTTGGTGGAAAGGGCTCACGTACTCTCTCGACATTCCACTGACTCAGGAGAAACTGTTGACAATGTGCATATTGAATGTCAATAAGGAACTGGGCCCCTCTTTGATCACCTATAACTACCTCGTGGGATTCTGAGAATTCTCGGATAAGGCAAACACCTAGAATAAACCTTACACAATGCTATGAATGCACACCCGCTTCCTCCTGCAATCCCTGCGAGAAGGACCTCTAGGGACGAGCCCACCACAGTAGCTTAAATAGAGGCCCCCAGTCAACTAGAATTGTAACCAGTGGATCTGCCTTGATAGCCTCACCAAGACCCCTACCTCAGGCGTAGCCTCCGTCCCAGCAACACCCACCTCAGAATTGGCAGTTTCCCCCGCGCAATGCTCTGCCAACACCTAGGTGAGATGACCAGGATTTTCCTCATCAACAAGATCCTCCATCCCCTCGTCATGGTTAGTCTCAAAGGGACCCCTTCTGGAATTGGAGGAACCATACCTACTTGTTCAATGAGGCTCAGGTCCCCGGTTACTTCTGTAGTGTCTTGTAGTAGGGATTGTACATTTTCCTAATTGCAGGAGGCTAGAAGAGGTAGACCTCACTGATCTCCCTAATTACTACCCCTATCACCGGATCCTAGGTGGAACTCTTAATCAATTATATGTGTTAAAATACTGGCTTCAAGACCAGGTGGATAACATCATAGTTCAGTTAGGCCCAGTTCCGGCATAAGTGGCATATATCTTCGTGAGGCCAGACAGTAGTAGTGAAAAAGAAAGCGAGTGGCATGAGGCTTGTAACCACAAGTCCCAAAATTATGACTATTGGATGGATCATAAGACATTTGCACATTCCCATGGTGTCATCCGTGCATGATTGAATTGGCCAGAGTCATCAGAAGCCACATCTACTACTTTTGCATTGATGTCTCAGTCGTCCTTTTTTCTATAAGAGAAAGTAGCGGTGGAGCAAGGGAAAACAAAGTCCCCTGCCATTTCCAACATTTTCCCATACTCTCGATGACTTCATACCCCCCCCCCCCCAAGATGGAGATCCATCCCAAAAGCCGTCCAGTAGTGGATGACTCTTGGAGTGGCGTTCAAGGTTTTCCTCGATTAATACTGTTGAGCTGCTAAACCCATACATGATTCCTGATGATGAGGATCACCAGGTTGATCCTCCCTACTTCCCCAGCCATCGTCAGCGTTGATGGAGCTAAGACTATATGGGCCATCGGAGTGCTTCGGTTATCACTTCCAGCTAGGTTGTTCATGCAACTGAAACCAGGAAACATGCTCACCTTAGAGCCGTGCATGTGCAACCTTCTCATCTGGTGACACCAGGTCTGCCTTCACTACCGTTCGTGCTGTTGGATTAGGCAGAGCCACCTCAACCACGCCATGACTAGAAACGATTTTCATCTAACCAGCCTCAATTATCAGACCCTCGTCCTGTAGTCACTCAACATCCTTCAACTAGTGAACAACGGGATATTCCTAGAACTAGTCGGCTATCGGTCTAGCCTGCAAGGCCCACTATATCTTCTGGTATACAGATACCTCCTATAACCATAATTTCACACATGAAATGGAAGTATGATGTCCTCAAACATCTTTCCTGCATTCCAACAAACCTCTCCATCCTGGAGGCCCTTTTCCTATCATCAGATATGCATGAGGCCTTCGATGAGGCTTTAAGAATCCCCCTCCAGTTTGAGATGGAGATAGCAGCCGCAAAGGCCTTTTATGTTGAGGCAGTCAAGAATACTGAATGTTAGGCCATCATCTTGTTATCAGAAGAAGGAGAAGTCTCTCCCATATAGGGGAACATTCTCCCATTGTATATCACCTCCAGTTTAATGTCATGGAGGTTCGTCATTGTCTCGTCGACACGAGATACGGGATTAACCTAATACCAACTCAGACACTGCGATAACTGAGGTTTTATGAGGATAATCTATGTCCTTATGACCTATGAATCCAAGGATATGATTGGATGGAATAGACACTGGTTAGAATGATCCTCCTGAAGACCCATTTTGGTGGCATAGTTTCCTGTACTGAAATTATTGTTTTCTCCCAGGACACTGCTTAAAAGGCATTGATGGGTAGGCCACGGCTCCACATGCCTGAAGTGATTCCTTTGTCATATCACTAGTTCCTCAAGTACTCCCTTAATGGTCAAGTGGCCATGATTCAAGTTGACACATCCCCCTTTTCTTCTTTTGAAGCATGCTATTTGGATGTTGACTACTACAAGATCAATGAAAAGATGATTCAGGGAAATGAGGTTGAGTATGACACTACTGCGACAGACCTGTGGATAGATCTAGATGATACCTATATCTTTCCAATCAACTGATTGGTGGCTACAACCCCAGACATGGGACAATGATTTGCTATTTCTGGAATGAGATGGAACACATTCCCATGTCTAAACGACGCTGGAAGATCACCTTGTACACCAATTCAAATCAGGATCAGGTGATCCCGGAGCCTCCTACTCCTATAAGGTATCGGGATATCCACCCCATAGAAATGGAAATACAACATACTTTCTTGTTCTTCCAGGCTGGGATAAACTGTCTCAATCCGATGCACCACTATTACTTCGATATCATCAAGAATGGCCCCTTGGGCCGAAGACCATATGGGATCAGATCAACAAACACTATTGATATGGTTGTAGTAGAGCAGGAGTCCCCCGATGGAATGTCTACTACCGCTCAGGCTAGTACCAGTCTCCCATTAGGAACTGTCAACTCAGAGGGAAATCCTCCCACCGAGGATACCTCCTCTATAAGTGAAGAAGTAGATTTAAAGGATTTTCCCCCACCATTGAAGATGGTGTCTCCTCCAATATTGACGAATTGGTGGAGGTGATCATCGATAGCGAGGTGGACCCGAAACCCACATTAATCAGTGTTGTTATGCCCCTTGAGGAGAAATAGTGATATGTGGACTTCCTGAAACAACACTGTGATGTATTCACCTAGAGTTATGACAAGATTCTAGGACTATATCCTCTTGTAGCCATCCACAACCTTGGTCTCCCGATGAATCACTGTCGGTTCAAGAAGCCTCCTATAAAGATGCACCTTTTTCACGGTGACATGGTTGAGGCTGAAGTTGATAAGATCCTCAGAGCCAATTTCATTAAGGACGTCCAGTGCCCCAAGTGGATAGCCAATATTATGCCAGTCAGAAAGAAGAACAGATAGATCAGAGTCTTCATCAACTTCTGGGATCTCAACTGTCATTTCCAGAAAGATGATTTTCCCCTTCCTGTGAGGGAATTGTTGATCGATGCCACAACTGGGTTCCAAGCCCTCTACTTCATGGATGTATATATTGGGTATAACCAGATCCGAATGGCCCTTGAGGATGAGGTGTCCACTGCCTTCAGGTCACCACAAGTTACTTTCGGTTACCAAGTCATGCTCTTCAGTTTAAAGAATGCAGGTGTTTCCTATCAGTAGGGTATGCAGCACATATTTAAGCCTATCCTCAGAAATTTAGTGGAATGTTACATAGACGATCTTTTGGTCAAATCCCACCAGTTCCATTCCAATCTCAAAGACCTTGAGAAAGTGTTTGGATACATCTGTTCCCACCATCTGAAGATGAATCCATTGAAGTGCGCCTCCGGGACACCTCTAGAATGTTTCTTGTCATCGTTGTCAGATATAGGGGAATTAGGATCGACCCAGAGAAGATTACGTCCATTATCTATATGTCTCCCCCGAGCAACATTTGGGAGCATTGGGGCTTCCAAGTTCACTTTTCCTACATATTTCGATTCATCTCGAATCGGGCCGGTAAGTGTAAGTCCTTTTCTCGACACATGCTGAAATGCACTTTTTACGAGTGGGATGAAGAGTGTCAGACTTCTTTGAGGAAATCAACTAGTATCTACTCCATTCTTCGATCATAATGCCCCAAGTCTCTATGAAGCCGTTTTTCCTTTATGTGACCACCCTAGAGTGATCTCTCGGTACCTTGGTCACCCAAAAGAACAACTAGGGGACAAAGAATAGTCTCTACTACCTCATCTACATGATCCTCGATACAAAGAACAGATAAAAATCTATCGAGAAGATCTACCTTGCGTTGGTATTCACAGTATATAAATTGCGGCATTACCTCCAGCATCATGAGGTACGACTAGTGTCTCGGGTAGATATGTTGAAGTACATAATGAACCACCCCATGTTGATAGGCCATCTATCTCGGTTGGTGGAAATCCTTCAGTAGTTCGACATCAAGTTTTTCCCTCAAAAGGATGTTAAGGGAAAATCGCTGGAAGACATCCTTTTTTCCCAACCAGCTCTTGTGGTCCTGTCTCTAGACCTTAATTGTCATGATGAGGAAATGCTCTCAGTGGACTAAGCCATTCCATGCTAGAAAATGCACTTTGATGGTGCTTCCAGGAGCCCCATTGATAGAAGTCTCAATGCCCCCAGGCTCAACAGAGTAGGCTTGGGTATTTTCATCATTACCCCAGCACAAGCCATTTTTTCGTATTCATTCAGGCTGTTAGAAGGCTGCACTAACAATGAGACAGAGTATTAGGCTCTCATTACTAGCCTCGAGTTGGCCCTCAAGATAGACGTGCCCCATTTTCATGTGAATTGGGACTCTGAACAAGTGATCAATAATATCAATGGTGACTATGTCGTTAGAAAGCCAGAGTTGATACCATTGTTGGAATGCGCTCTCCAGCTAATGGACCAGTCCCCATCTTGGATAGAGGTTACTCATGTCCCTCTATCACAGAATAGTCATGCTGATGTTCTGGTCGATCTAGCTGCATCACATGCAGATTCCAAACAGGATGATCTGATCAGCCACATGGTACACTAAATAGTCATGGCTTTGGTCACTCCATATGACGATGACAGCCCATAGGTAAGCCACCATACCACCGACACCTCAATGTTAGGACCCCTAGGTCCCCCAAATATAGTGGTTGAAGTGACTCCTGAATGGATAACCTCCGTTGTCAAGTACATCCAAAATAGTAATCTACCAGCAGATCGGGTTGAGAGCGAGTGAATCTAACACCGCGCATTATTGTTCACCCTCCATAACAGTTCTGGTTGTGAGAAGATCCACTAAAAGTAATGATTTTATGGGGTTCTCTTCTGTTGCATTCAAGGAGCTGTGATTTCCAAAGCCATGCAAGAGGTTCTCGCCAGTTCTTATGGGGTTCATCAGACTGGGCCGAAACTATCTCAAAAAATTCATAGATTTGGTTATTTTGGCCCTCCACGATCCATGACTGCATTGAGATCGCCAAAAAGTGTCATGCATGCCAAATTCATGACAAATTTATGCATCGACCGCCAGAGCCTCTCCACCCAACCAAGTACTCTTGGCCTTTTTCAATATGGGGAATAGATATCATGGGACCATAACCACTGGCGACATCTCGCCAGTACAGATTCATCTTGACAGATACCGATTTATTCTTCAAGTGGGCAGAGGAAGATCCATTTAAGGAGGTCAAGGCCCATTCCATCGTTGACTTTGTGAGCTCCAACATCAACTTCCAATTTGGAGTCCCTCATGCCATCATCACCAATAAAGGCACGAACTTTCATGCCGCTGAGCTGAAGAAACTATATACTAAGTACAACATCCATTATAACCGTACCCCCCGCTATCATGTGCAAGAAAATGGACAGATCGAGGAATTCAATAAAACATTCTATAACATTCTATAGAAAATGGTTGGTCATAATAAGAATAATTGTCCGGACTAGCTCCCCAACGACCTCTAGGATTTTCAGTCGATGACTCGTAATTCCACCCAAGTGACCCCATATTTCCTAGTGTATAGGGTAGAGGTTGTCTTTCCCATAGAGATTCAATTTACCTCATTGTGTATAGATTTCTATAATCAGAAAGCACCAGATAAAGTAGCAAAAATCTGTCTAGATGAGTTGGATGATCTTGAAGAGAACATGCTTCGTGTCCTACACAATTTGGAATGGAATCAGAACAAGATAGCTAAGGATTTCAACAGGAAAGTTCATCTCCGCACCTTGAAAGGAAACTTGTTATTAGCCCCCAGGACAATAATGATACCTGATAAGAAACTACCCAAGTTGGAGCCCAAATGGGAAGGAACCTACATTGTTCACAAGGATTACTCCAATGGAGCATACTCCCTAGTTAACATGGATGGTGAGCGTATAACGCCTCCCATCAATGCCTAGTTTCTCAAGCAGTAATTTTCCTGTGTCAAATGGTCCAACATGACCTTAAACTGTATAGTCCTACATGATCATAAACTATAAAACGTCCCCAATGACATTAAACTGTGTATCATCCTACAAGACGTTAACCAGCATTTTAGGAACTATGTATGGCTCAATTCCCATTCTTCTGGGATATGTAAGAATGCTTAGAAGTTTAACCTTGATTCCAGCCCCAATATCCTCTTTGACATTCCCGTATTTTGTATAGTTTGTTTAGAGGATCCCACATGGAATCCTACAGGACTCCTTTTCCCCACTTGTGTTAGGGATATGATGATTTCACCATGTTCCTTCCCTCGTTCTTCTCTCCTCTCACATCCTTAATGAATTATGTTTAGTTGCATGGCTCTTTCTGAACTATGTATGTCTTGATTCCCATCCTCATGGGATACTTAGGACCGCCTATACATTTCGTTCATTGGCCCAACACCAAACTTTAGGACCTATTATTAGGATGAAACTGATGGTGTGTTGCAGGATTTTCCCTCGTTCACGTCGAGTTTATCATGATTGTACCATGTTACACGATGTGGATGTTGTGTTTCAAACCTAGTCAATAGCTATCCTTTGTTGTTTTTACCACCCACATATGTCCCAAACATGGAGTGTAGTGGTTCATTGGGGCCTAGCCATCTCTCAACACCTCAGTCTGCCTCGAGCAAGAGTGTGATTCTAGCTGAGGGTCCCTTATGTGATGGGATGATACTGGTCCTACTTCTTGTTTCCCACACCGAGCATTGCTACCATGGGCTTGGGAGCTATGGTGAGGCATTTCATGCATGAGAGGTCATATGGATACAGTTGGTCAGGGTGCCTAGCCTCAGTTCATTCGACCCCTTCGGCCCCCTGGCCCAAGTTCTCATTTGGGATTGTGCGGTATGGTATGGACTCACGTCCTTAGTCACGTCGGGCTATTTCTCCACACCACACATATCCCCTTGATACATCCCTACCTTAATTTATTGTGAGTACCATGAGTGTAGACCCCTCCATTCTCTGTGATCCCCATCTTTTGGGTTTTCATCATCTTCAATGACCAAAAGGACCCCCGAACAATGCAGGTGCACAGTCCAAGGGCTCTCATACCGTTTCAGGCCAACATCCCAAAAGGTTTTGAGAGACAAATTGATACAAGTATTGTGTTGTTAATATGGTGAACGATCAATTATCAATTTTTTCCTCCCCAACTCTGGTCACACAATGGTGGATACTATGTCACGAACCAAGTCAACAAATGTCCTCTATCATCATCACAATTTTGTAGTTTTCCATGGGAACGATGATTAGAACTCTATATTCATTTGTCCCATGCATATGACATTAAAAAATGAATATATGGTCCGAGATCTATTAACTTAAAATAAGATCAGCATCGTCCTCACTACAAGACGTCAAACTGCTAGCTGGCTGGAACATGCTGTCTATGGCCCATCCTCAGGTCCCTCGACCTTCTGGTGCTCCTGGCCCATGTTCTCACGTAGGATTGTATGGTGTGGTAAGGGATTATGCCCTCATTCACATCGGGTTACTTGACATTCTGTACACATCCCTTGTTGGGGTATCTTTCCCTAATTTGTGTCCTTACTGCATGACAATAAACTGCTCATCATCTCTTTTCTCTAGAACTTTGTGTGGCTTGATTCCCATATTTATGGGATACATAAGAATTCCCGAATGCTTTATATTTGGGTCCATCCCTAGCACTTAGAACACCCCCTATCATTCTGGACCCTACCCAATGTCCATCCAGGAAAGGGGTATATGGTGTGGTATTGGCTTATGTCCCCATTCGTATCGGGTTTATAAAAACCACATCGCATAAATCTCTCTCCTGAGTGCCCATTTCCCCCTTTCCCTACACTCATATCTATGGTTCATTCACCCTTAATTCATGACCATAAACCATCTTCAATTATTCTCCAATGTGCCTAGGAGTACTCTAGTTTAGAGCTTGGAATGTCGGATTCTGCCTAGAGATGTTGTCTCCCATTCTTCAGGCTTCGTGTTCTCCTTCATCTGGGCTTCCATTATATTTCACATCCGAAGGGACCCCCAAATGGCATGGATGCTAGGACTAAGGCTCTCCTACCCTTACGTTCCAATGTTCTGGAGGGTTTCAGACAAAGAATCAATACAAGTCCCGTGTTGCGAATATGTTCAGCGGTCGTTGCTCATTTTTTTCCCATTTCCAGCCACACGATATGGATTCTATGTTTCGAACACAGTCAACGGTTATCCTTCATAGTCATGCCAACCCCCTTCAATCATTGAATGTTGGTTACATGATTCACATCATTTTCCACCCCATCTTGTCTATGTGGAATTTAGACACTCCTGGAACTATCCTTCAGTGCGCATTTTCCCGTTAGGAGGACAAAGTCATCGTGAGGCATCATTCAGGGCTCCACACCGAATTCCCTATTTCATGTATTCCATTTATTGCATAAACCACTTATTCCTTTGTTTCCCACACTAATTTTGACTCATGTGGCCTTAGGGACTAGATCGAGGTCTATGCCCTAGTTAGAAGAGTTTCTCTTCTCCATAGTCTGAGCTCTAAGACCTTAAACTAATATATATCTATGTGTCCCCTCTTTAGAACTATTTGTGGATTGATTCCCATTCTCATGGAATACGTAGAAATTCCAAGACATCTAGTCTTTGCATCCAACTCGAGATAGACCAATTTATCTCTCCTATTCTGCCTTTTAGGGCCTGACTCTTATAGGACCACGTGGCGTGGCATGGGTGGGATTATGCCTTCGTTCATGTCAGGTTTACAATTATTTCACCACATACTCCCTTTCAAGGTGCTAGTCCATCTTACCTCCTATTCTGCATGACATTAAACTATATATAATCCTACAAGATGTCAAACCAAAGGAACTGCATATGACATGATTCCCATTCTCATGGGATACATAGGAACACCCGAACATGTCGTCTCAGTGTCCAGCTCAACTGAGATCTTGTCTCTGCTTCCTCATATCCTCTAATCATTTTCTGGGTCCTCAGCCTGAGGTTTCATTTGTGGAATCACAAGTGGTATGATGTGGACCTCATCCTCATTCACGTCAGGTATGCTTTATCACGCCAACCAAGTTCCCTTTTTGAACCTCATCCCTCATGTATATGTCTAAACTATATGACTTTACACTGTGTTGTATAGTCCCACATGACTTTAAACTGTTTCTTTTTTACTTCATGATGTTAAAATTTATTGGTTGGTCCTATCACATGACCTTAAACTATGATATTAATGACCTGGCCGCGTAATGAAAAACAGAACTCAATCATTGTGTCCTCGCTCGAAGGGACGTCATGTTTGGTATCGGTCACACACTATACCATTTCCCAATGCCTTAATATAGCTTGATTCATGTGGTGATGCATGGAATTTCTATCCTAGGTTCATCTCTTAAAAAACACATCTTCATCCTAAAAGGAGAAACAATATCTATCAATTACTGATTATTTGGGTACAAGGGCCAGACTCGCACAACCTTATTATCTATAGCACTCTTACCTTACCATTCCACATTCAAAACTATACATGTCTTGATTTCCATTCTCATGGGGTACGTCAGAACGCCCGTTCACTTTGCATCGGGCCCAACCTAACATTAATTTTCGGTCCCTCGACCTAAAACCTCCCCAAGAAACACGTGGTGATCCGGTGTCCAGGCCCTTATTCACGTCGTGTTGTATAATTACCTCACCATGTGTCTCCCGCATTCCCTACAATCTCTAGTCTGAGATATATGAACATAAACTAAGATAACTTTTTGCCCTTTCTAGAAGACATCAAACTTCCCTACATATTCTAGAACTACGTACGGCTTGATTCCCATCCTCATGGGATACGTGGGAACACCAAGACATTCCGTCTGTAGGTACATCCCCATGAATCTAAAATCATGTCCCCTATCTTTCATCCCATAGGCCCAAACCCTTTAGGGAACATATGGTGTGGCGAGTACCTCATGGGTTCTCATTCACATTGGGTTTTTCAATATCCACACCATGTTCCTCCCATGTCTATTCCAAACCAAGTTCAAGTTCTATGACCATAAACTAAGATCTACTTATGGGAATTGTGCATCATGTTTGGATATTTCACCACCATGTGCATAGTCCATCAAATCAAGACCTCCTTTATGGTCCACCCTAGGCCCTTAAGCTATAGGTGTGAGACCCCGGGACCCTTGTCCTTATGAAGGGACTCGAATCCCTCTATATGATACGTCTTATAGTCTTACTCAGATGCATTTTGACAAAGATCCCGAAGTGTGTAATTTTTATAGGGACATTCCCTTAGTTCCATATCCAAGCTTCGTGAGCCCGTTATTTGGTTCCTCATCCTCTTACACATCCGAAGGGACCCCCTATGCGGCCTGATCTCATGCAACATTAACTTACCTACCATCTTGGGCCAACATCCCTAAAGACCCCAGACGACATTTGCGACAAGTCCCATGTTTCAAACATGGTCAGCAGTTGAACATCATCTGTCTATCCCCATTTCAGGATAACACGATATAGATAATGTGTTTCAAACATTGTCAACATCTACCCCATATCATCACGCCAGCATCATTGTGGTCCAGATATCAAGCATCATGATTCACATGTTTTCATTTCCTTATGTTTAAGTGGAATTCCAACATACTCAGCTTTACTTCTTCATGCATCTAGGAATGTCCCATCACTACTCCTTAGTTCCCACATCGAGCATGAAACACGTGGGATTAATAGCTTTGGTAGGATGTTTACCGACATAGCCCTGCCACACACTCCTTTCATCATCCTGCATGATGTTAAGATTCTCTTTCAGGACAACGTGTAGCATGATGCCCATTCTAATGGGGTATATAGGAAAACCCGACCACTTTGCTTTGGGCCCAACCTAACATTAACTTCTTGTCCCTTTACCTAAATAACTTCTTCTAGGGATGCAATGTGTGGTGCGAACTCCTTATGTCCTCATTCACATTAGGATTATAGCTACTGCACCACATACTCCCTTCCAAGGATACTCCCTCTCACTCCCCGTCCAATCGTATAATGTTAAACTGTACGAGAACATATTTCCTCAACACATGACACTAATATTTGTTTATACCTTGAAAAAGTTAAGGGTTCCCCATGTTAGTTATGTGGTCCACCAAATCTCTTTATGGAGAGGATTTCCCCTATCAGTGTTGGCCTCCAGCCACACTGTGCTTTAAGAAGAACATTCAGATTTATTCTCATCCTAATGGGATACATAGAGACACTCAGACATTCTACTTTGGGTCCATACCTAAGGTCAAAGCCCTCCTTTCCCCTCAGGCCCAATCATGGTCTTGGAAGTATGACCTTTAAACTATGTGAACTGTCTTTACTGTACGACATGAAACTGCATGTCTATGGTTTTCCTTGGCATGTCGTTAAACTACAGGTCATTCCAAGTACTTTCCAGAGAAGTCATGATTAAAAGTATGCTTGATCCCTGATCAGATAGATACACCCACTTAATGTGTTTCCACCATAGTGGCATGATTTGAAGGGCGTTGGACTCCATTTAAACAACCCATAACTCTACATTCTACGCTTTGTTTTCCCTGTATTTAGACCCTTGTCCTCTTTCATGTCTAAAAGACCCTCTAACATTATGGATGCTCGGCCTATGGCTAAACTACCTTCCTGGACCAACGTTTTGGAGGACAAATGGATGAAAATTCGAGTCAGACCCCGTATTTCGCACATGGTCAGTGGTCATCCCTCATTTGTTATCCCCATTTTAGGCTAACACAATAAGGATATTATGATTCGAACACATTCAACAATAATTCTTCATTGTCACGCCATCCTACATTGTTCTGAATTTTTAGGTATCGTGATTCACACATTTCACTCCCTTATGTTCTGAAAAATTCTAACGCCCCTAGTGTTGGACCGCTCGTGCACTAGAGCTCATTGGGAAGACAAAACATTGATTTTTTTGAGGTCCTTGTCCTCCATTCGGGCTTCTCCTTTTCTTACTGGGAATCTCGAATGGTTTTTTCATGACCCGGATATCTAAATATTGGTTTGCACTCTTATATTAGGATGGAATGACAAGGCATTTATCCCTTCTTTCTCACATCAGGTTTTACCCATGCGAGATTAGGGACTTATCGTCAGATGTTCCATGAATATAACGAAGATGTAATAAACCAAAAAATGAATAATATAACTCAAGCATGTATCTAGAATAAACAGTCAGAGCAAGAAATTGTGTTCAAATTTTGCATGAAATATACTACCCATGGATCAAGCCCTCCCATGGACTGGTTGACCCCATCAAAAGAGCATTGCAGCTCCTCCACCCTTTGGATCGTGGCGTCCAGGATCCATTTCCACCTGTTCATTTCCCACTCTTCTTCGGCATCAATGGGGCATCGTTCAGGAGCCGCAACCCAGGCCCGCTCCTCGTCGCTCTAGACAATAGCCATCTTCACAGAGACTTGTTTCATCTACTCTTCATCCTCTTCTAGCAGGGCCTTCATCCACAATATAATCTTCGACTGCACGTTGAGGAGAGAATAATGTTCATTTGCCCGGACTTGCAACTGATGGATCTCTTTCTTAGTCTCTTGGAGCCTCTTGATGTTCACTGATTTTCTCCGCTGCTAACCCACACCATGGTCGTGGTCATACTCCCTGATATTCTCTGCCATGAGGTCTCGGAAGAGCATGTCGGGATGTTGGGCATCCACTCCCCTAGCGCACTATTCACGAAGTTTCAAGAATATTCATTCCATCTGTTCTATCCATTGTGATTTAGTGGTGTTATTGATAAATCTCTTGATCAACTTAAATGACCGGTGATAGACTATCTTTTTATAATCTTCATCAGAGGCCATTTCGTCCCAGTCCGTACGGTTGGCTGGCTCATATGCCGGGAACTCCCCCAAGAACTCGTTAAAAGGGTCTTAATCTGGTGTCTGATCATGTATGCCAAGATTTGGGTTGTCCAATCGATCTTTATTGTCATATCCCACTTCAATAATCTGAGTTTCAACCCTGCCAACGACCCCACCAGTGATCGGGAGCACCGCAGCTGAGTTGGTCTAGATAATCCCCTCCATGACCACCAACATTCCCTAGGGAAAAGAGCCACTCAGAGTACCAACCAGTGTCTTCAAGGAAGCCCACGCCATTTGAATAATTGTGCATACCATGAAGTGCATGGATGTTAGTTAGCCTTGTCAATGGGTGGCCGTCATGAATTGTGTAAAGTAAAATTACAGAGATAAAAAACATGGTCTCGTTCCTATGTTGTTGTTATCGGGACCCTGAGGCGTGGACCTCCGTATATTTTTGGAAGGTCTAAAGACTATGTAGGATCCACCTCTATTGTCCTGGCCCCGTTTGATGTGGTAATCACTATAGTCACGAGTGTGCATCTTGAAGGCCTCGCATCTACATCCATTAAGGGACACGAATGGGTTCTTTGAATGAGGCTCTCCTACATAGTTTAAACATTAGTTAGGGGTCTAATGTATCCTAAAAGAGAATACCAGGGAAGGGATTCCTTATTTTACCTCGAGGACCTCCACAAATTCTTCAAGATCTGAGCATTGATCACTGACTTCTCCCTCCTCTAGAGGGCTCCCTCTACCAGCCTCCTCCCTCTATGAAGATTCATCTAATTCAGCTGGCATAAGGAACTGTTCCCTCAAATCAGCAGCTGAAAATTGCGAAGGGGTCGTTTGATCCACCAACACCTTCACCAGGTCTGTCATCAGACGCGGGGCACCACGGTACTGGAAGAAGTCCTCCAACTCAGCTAGGTATTGCTCCGCCTCTGATTGGGCTACTGTAAAGTCATCCATGACATGGCTAATTCCCGACAAGTCCATCCTAAGATGGTTCAAGTGTTTTCACATATCAGATGGGCTGAGGAATTGCCTTTTGACATTGCGGATGTCCCAGGCCTCTGAGAAGACAACATTCTCTGGCATTTCTATATGGCACATCTGCTTCCCTGGTGCCTAGGTGGATATCCTACAGAGTACTCTTAGTGACCTCCCCTCTAGATAACCCTACTATTCTGGAACTGCATGGTCTGTTCCTGGATCTTCTACCACTGCATCCCCCTCAACCAGTGTGGGCCTCACTGCCACATCATCCCCACCACCAGGAGATGTCCTTTCCACCTTTCGGTCCTAGCCTTGATGTAGGTGATGCACACCATCACTGGCCCGAACAGTTGTATGCATCAGCATCTCCCTCGTGTAGGCCGTATCATAGATTTTGGCATACTTTTTCACCACCCTGAAGACAATTGTGGGCAGAGGCAGCTTTTTTTGCATCTTCTCATCTTTCTGTGTGAACATGAGAAACATCTGCCTCATCGCGCACGAGTTCTCCTCATAGAGAACCCCCAAATAGACATGTGGGGTCAGTCACTACATGCACCAAAATTTCCTTGAAAATAGGTGTGGGGTGTACGGCTCACAGAGGGGATCATGGTCCATCCATGCCACCCAGACTCCACCTAGAAAGGCTAGGGGGTAGGGTTGATGCTATTCCATCATCTGGCCATCATCAGTGAATACACCTTTTGGAAACAGAAATGGGTGAAAGTTGAACTCCTCTACCTTCCAGTCTTTGTTTAGTACCGACTTCATGGTCATCATGGCAGGAAATCTCCCGACCGCATTTAGAATGGCTGGGAAAAAATTCGATCATGGAGGGAAGATAGGGTTTGGGTACTCATAAACCCCCTGGACATGTGCCACTATCCACCCATATAGGAGGTCAAATGGCCTACATATTCTCTATGGATTCTTTCCCACAATGATATGCCACATCATCTTGTACAGCATGGTGAGAATCAGGATCCTGAGGTTGAACCACCCTCCTATTTCAATAATGGATGCCATGATAAACGTGCTCGGTCACACGTCCACATTTGAGTCCCTCATTGATAGGATCTAGCTAAAATGAGTGCCAAAATGAATGAATCCATCCTGACTACCTGTTGTTTTCTCGGTACTAATTCTAAATCCCCACATCTTCTACTCGTTATCCTCCAAGAGCCTCCAATACGAGGGCTCCTTACCTCATTGAGCCCCCTTCGAGAAAGTTCAAGACATCCCCAGAAACTGCCTATCTTTCGAGAATATCAGGAACCTCTTATACAATCGTCTAAAATGGACGTCCCACACTGCTTCCATGTCTTCTCCTGGAACCAGCTTCCTTAATGTCATCATCAATGGTGGAATCTGCTCTGGGTCTTCCCACACACTCATAACGGGGAGGAACTCATTATACCTTTCCCCCAATATTGGGAACCACAAGATCTGATGCAGATCCTATAGACTAATGTTGAACTCTCCATGGAGGAAATGGAATGTATTGTTCCTCGATGACCATCTACATAGAAACTCCGGCATCATCTTCTTTGGCTGAAAAATATCAAATTGGGAGGCCCTGGTCACCTCATACAGACCCACTCTCCTTAGATCTGCCCCAAATTCTTCAAAGAAAGCACCTACCCAGTAGGCATAGGCCCAGTCATTTATGAAGTTTTCACCATGGCACAGATCCTACTCATTGGAAAACCCCTTCCCCGTGGTTCCATAGGGATGCCTTAAAGATACTCCAGTAATCAGGGGAAATGTCTTTGGCTGCAGCTCCTTCCCATCAATGTTGTTCAAATGATTGTACAGATAATCAGAATTGACGGGTGTGATGTCCTCCTAAGCCTGGACATCAACCTCCCTATACCACTGGTGTTGACACAACATACTCCAAAACTAGTATGCTAGCTTTCCCCTATTCATTTCAATGATGAAGACACCATCCCTTAGGCTGAATCAATTCATCAGCATCCTCCTGCACAATGGATAGTTTTTCCAAATTTCTGACAGTAGCACCACTAGAGAATTGTAGTCAGAGTGGCTTCGAACACACTCCCCTAGACCCTAGTTATTTTCCATATTCTACATCTAGGAAGCATCTGCAAGGACCCCCTGGAAGCCTCTTAGTGAGCCATTTTGTTTTCGAGATTTGGAAATCTTTTTGTTATGGATCTCGAAGCTCTTTCACAGATCCTGTTCTCGAAGCTCATTCATGAAGACTTTTCATGGATCCCTTCCCCAGACATCAAACACAAGCATCATAGTGCACCTTCGTGAAGTCAAAGACTCTCTTTGCGCTGCAAAGGGGAAGTCTCGGTTCGTAAATGGAAATCACAGTGTACGTGGAGATTCTCGAATTGAGAGCATTAAAAGCCAAAAAAACGCAGAGAATAGATAGGAAAAAAGAGAGGTCATCTCCCCTATTTATAGGCAAAGACCCTTGGCACATCGCGGTGCACCCAACCTTGGTGAGAATCACAGTGCGCTTAGCCTGCATGCTGCCACTTTTCTCCACAAGCCCCCTTTGCAAGTCTTCTTCATGATTGATAGAGGAATTTTGGTGATTGACCCCTAGACATTGACCATCGCTTTCTTATCGTCTCCCATCCTGAGGGGGGGGGGGGAATTTGTTGGCACAAAAATTTGGGATGAACAAAAAAATGGAATGAATTAGTGGATACCACACGAAGACTGTTTGCAGAGCCCCCGTAGCCCCATCAGCTGGCATAAAGCTCACCTTCGCGAAGCTGCTACAGATCAAAAAGGCGAGATACCCTACGAACTAATTTGATGTTCATGAACCTGCCGCCTATCAAGGACGTGGAATGCTCTGCGAACCCATTTAACGTTCACAAACCTGCCACGGAGCAAGGAGGCGGGATGCTCCCTGAACCAATTTGACATTCGTGAACCCACAACAGAGAAAGGAGGCGGGATGCTTCGTGATCCGATTTGATGTTCGCGAACCCGCCGTAGAGAAAGCTCAGACTTCACGACAAGTGAGCTCTACTTCATGGTGCCTCTTGCCTATAAATACCTGGCTCCCCTTGATCCCAATGAACGGATCCTCCGACCATTCACCTTCTTAGCGCCCAAATCGTGAAGCACTCTCTGTTGTGAAAATCATTATCTTTTCAATGTACTTTTTCATCATGAAGTGCCTCCCCCTTTGCATGAGTTCAGCCCCTATTCAAGGATGGATGCGCTTCATGGATCCCACGGGCCTCCACGAAGAAAGGGGATCCCCAGGGGGACTCAAGTCATCGTGGGGAATTTCTGTTTCATGAAATACCATCCATGCACATGTGACACACATGTTATGGCAGGGCCACTGTGCTTCATGAAGCACATTACTTCGCAATTCTATGCTTCACTAAGAACCCTTTATTCGCGAAGCACTACTCCACAAAATCCTTTACACTTCATGAAGCACCTTCGATATGCACATATACCCTATGCTTAGGCTAGGAAACATCACCTCGCAAAGCACACTTTTTTTAGGAAGCCCCTCCACTTCACGGAGCATCAGAGCTTCACAAGGCTTCTACCTATGTACCCATTTTCTCCGAAACATGTTTTCTCATGAATCCCTCCAAGTTTGCATGAAGTGATTTAAAAGTCCCTTGGGCGGTGCTTCCTGTTGCATTGATTCGCCTCATGCTTCTATGCATAGACATGCTAACGACTATTGCTTCTTCATTTATCCATGCTAACGTGGACCCCTAATGGATCACTCCATAACACCCCCTCACCACGGTATTGATAATTCCATCCTTCCCCCAAGGGTTAGGAGGTATCCGTTATATATGTCCTTTTGGTATGGAGTAATCCCACCTCGTACGAGCTGCATGATGTTAAATAGGCTAGTGCCATTGTCCTCAACACATGACGTTAAATTGTGACCCCATCACGTGCATTATATGTTGGGTGCCCCATCTCAGACATTGTCTATGCCTAATGGTCTCCATGAGAGTGAGATCTTCTTCACATGGAGTGATATACTCTTTACCGTGTCAGCATTTTTTTGTGGGGAATGGGCAGCCACCTTGGTGTAATCCCATAGCATTTCTTGTTGGAGGCAGCATACCTGCTCCTCCTCTATTCCTTGGTGCCAAATACCTCTCCCTTTGGGCTTTATCACCATAGGGAATCCATCCTAGAGTAAGTCACAGTCTCCATCTCCTTGGGATGCTAACCATATGTAATCCCCTTGTTGCCTCCTTGGTCTGCTAACCACGTGTAATCCCCATTCCACTTCCCACAGATTCACCTTTCGTGATGTGATCGTTAGGTATTTACTTCCTCTTATTTCTCACACCGAGCATGACTCACGTGGTATTAGAGTAAGAATCGACCATGAAATCCTATTTGGGTCACCCTATAGTTTAATCCCAACACCATACTAAAATATGTGGACATTAATATTTTACAAGGAAGGGTATGTAAGAAGCCTCCCTAAGGATCAATCCCAAAAACCATTGGTCTCGACTCCCTTCACGTCGGTTCACCATCATCATCCTGAACTATGTGGACATTGATATTTTCCAAGGCTGGGTATGTAGGAAGCCTCCCTGAGGTTGAATCCCAACAACCATTGTTTCTGACCCCCCTTCACATAAGTTCCCACCATCCCAATCTATGTGGACATTGATCTTTGCCAAGGCGGGGTATGTAGGAAGCCTTCCTGAGGTTCAAGGAAAACAAACATTGGTCCTAACTCCATTCACGTCAGTTCACCAACACCATCCCAAACTATGTAGACTTTGATATTTTTCCAAGTCATGGTACATAGGAAGCCTCCCTGAGGTTCATGCCAAACAACCATTGGTCCCGACTCCCTTTACATCAGTTCAGCAACATCATCTAGAACTATGAGGAATTTGATCTTTTCTAATACATGGTATGTAGGAAGCCTCCCGGAGGTTCAAGACCAGCATCCATTGGTTCCAACCCCATTTACATAATACCACCTTCATCCTGGATGATGTTAAACTACACACCCATTGTGTCCCACCCAGCGGTAAGCCGTTGTGTCCCCATCTAGCGGTATGTCGTTGTGACCACATCCAACAGTATGCAGTTGTGACCTCATCCAATGGTAAGCCATTGTGACCCCATCCAATAGTAAGTCTTTGTGACCCCCATCTAGCAGTAATTCGTTGGGACCCCATCTAGCAGTAAGATGTTATGACCCCAAATGATGGCAATCCATTTTGTACCCCGAGTGATGGTAATACGTTGTTAATCCAACCACCAGTTAACCATTGTGTAGCCAATCCAGTGGTAAACCGTTGTAGTTCTCTTTGTTAGGACCCACATTTCAGGTCTTCCCTCGGGCATCATACCAACATTAGGCTGTTAACCATGTGTAAGCCCTAGTATATCATTGGGTCGTTTTCCTCTACACTAACCCCGATCCAATACCACATCATGAACTTTGTGGACTTTGATTCCCTACCATAGGGATACATAGTAAGTCTCTTCGGGGCTCAATCCCAACATCATTGTCATCCTTGATTCAACTCTATCTCATTCTCCATCCACTTCATTTAACTATCCATTAGCAATTGTGATTCTCACCCAGGACACCACATCCTGGTGAAATCATTCCAATTGACCTCTACACTGCTCCTTACAGTAACCAGGTAACTAACCACGTGTTGGCCCCTAAAATCAGTGTTCCCTCTAGGGGTTTCACCCATCTGATCTACTATAGTCAGTGTTCTAATCATTTTGATCTGTCACCGCTAGACATTAAACTCGTGGAATACCCTATGTTAAACAATGGAAGCTGAGCAAAACCTCAGAGACATGACTATGGCATATAATTCCCCACATTCGACGCTGGATGTCTCAGGTTTCCGTTCCCATGAGAATTCCTCTAATAAAGTAAATAAACCTAGAGGTTCTAGTGTTGCAGCATCCATACAGGCTAGTGATGTCCAACGTGACTACTCCCCTAACCAAAGGTTTTTTTCCAGGCTAGACCCCTTGGAATGTCCTGATGAAGCAGTGTAAATAACCGGCATACATGAAAATATGGCAATGAGAAGAGTTTCACGAATAACGTCTTAGTCTATAAGGGAGACCCAGACTAGGTAACGAGTTCTGAGGAGGAATAAACGGAATTAGAAAATAACATCCCATCATCCCATTTCGATTGAGGAGAAAACATCCCAGAATAAGGAATGGATGCCACCTGCCTTTGAAATGCGGGAATGTGGGGCCATGGTCAGTGCATCCTCCTCGTCCTGAAAACAAACTGATGAACGCGCCCCGACAAAAGCATCAGAAACAACCCCAACATACTTTCCTAAAATAGTAATGAATATCAAGTAATATGGTTTGGTCAAGTGAAGAGGGAATTGGATTAAGTTAATGAAAAGGTAAAGTATTGTGACCCTTAAGAATAAGTGGTCAAGATACAAATATGGTAGTGATATATTTAATACAAATTATTTATATTAGTTTTGACTAGAATAACCTGATTCACCTTCCTCCCCATATTAGGGAATATCTCACATTCAACTCCTAGTGGGGCCTAACAATTTATATGATCAAATTGGATCTCTAATAGGGGTGGGCTGAATTAGTGACCAAATTCCTTTTACAAGAATTTCTCTTTAGATACTTACCTCTTGAAATGAGGAAGGTTACTGATTGACTTAATATAATATCATAAATGTTACTCATATACAAAAATATGGATATATCAATGAACATGATGTTTATAATTTTTGGATACCCATTCCAACTCCATTCCATATAGGTTTTCGCACCCAATATTGATTCTCCAGTATATCATCAACATCATAAAACACAAATTCCACTACATCCACTCTACTTATTGAGTAAAATAGAAGATAAAAATCACTATAATGATAAAAACACAAAATACCTCTTTTTTCACTCTTCAATAAATAGATGAATTATAAGTTATGCACGTGTACTCCTTCAATATCATCGATTGTCATAGATGCACTCATTCTAGTCTGGAAACATAAAATATAATATTTATGCTCTAGGTGTTCAAACCTTATCACATTGATGCACAGTGTATCGGGTATCATTTAATTATATAAATAAAATTCCTAATTTTTATTTCACTATGCATCTCTTCCCTCTCTCTTCCTAATTTTTTAAAGAGTTCCCCCAATCCCCACTTTTCATTTCAGTTCATCCCCTAAAATAGATATAGAAATCCTTGGAAATTTAATTTATATTCCTCGTTGTTTTGGAATAAAACCACTTATAACTTACTCATTTACTATCATTATATCCCTCAGTGTTGTTAATCCCAAAAATATTGAATAATAATATCATCTTTATGCCGCATAAATTAAATCAAAATAATTTACTTGAATTACTGATACATACCATCTTTGACCACATCTTGATTGCAAGACTAAAACTAAAATAACTGATAATGGAAGTAATGAATAATAATTAAAGAATCTTCATAATCCATTATACCGATTTTGACTTCTCGCGTATCGATGTTCCATTTACATTAGAGTGGTTAATGATCTTTGGATGTTTTTCCTCAACACACTGATCACTAAAATGTAGTATTCTCATGTATTATGTTTCCTATAGGAACATCTCTGTCACCCCACATTCATCATTGTATTTTTTTGGGATAATGTGTTTCATAGGTGATTCAAATACTAAACATGGAGACCACCATTTCATGGTCCCTTTCAATTTACCAAATTTTCAACATTTATTCTCTGCATCGCCATGATATAGTTATGACCTTCTCATAATTTTATCAATAATATGTCATCATTTTATTCTTCACCACATGTCGATATTAAAGGACTATACTCTTTTTGAAAAACAAATTTCTTTGACCAAATCTTCACCCCATTAGAGATTTTTTGGTACCACTAATTTGATAATACCACAAATTTTATCATATTTTTTCCCTTTTCTATTTTTCTTATTAATATAAATATTCCCCATTTTAGTTTTTCATTACCTTATCGATAATAAAATACAATGGTCAATAAATGGGAATTTTTATCTTATCTTCTCATAAACACCTCCTTATACCTTGTGATATTTTATATAGAGGTATGATATCACATAGTTCCATAGAAAATATCCTTTGATCGATCCACTCTTTGTTTATATGGCGAAACCTAATATATACAACAAGAGTGATAGTGTCATGGTGTTCTATGATTTCCATAAAAACTCATCATGTTATAACATCCTCATAAAATATAACATTTCTCAATCTGGGGAAAAATATAAAAATTTAACAAGAATATTCATCACACAAATCATCAAACTATTAAAATAATTGATGTTCATGAGATATAGCTCCAAATATCTCTCATATTAAATCAACCAAAACTCTCCATTCATAAATATATAGAAATTATTCATAATAATTAATATAAATTGTGATTATCATAACTTATTTTCAGATTTATCCATGTTTTCTATATATTGCATATTTTATAAATTTATTCCCAAAATGTGGTCCCCGTCAATTGATACACATAGATCATCTTCATTATATAGAGGTTATTTATAAAACAAATCAACCACTATGATATCCAAAAGTGTTATCTTAATGAATATCCATAGATTACCTAAACATTTTCTTAAGATAAGCAAAATATTAATGAAATATAGAGGGAACACTTTTTTAGAGGTTTCACATTGGTTGAGAGATACCTCCCATCCTTGGCCATCCATTCCTTCTGATATTAACATTAATATCATGTGAAATAATTTTATCACCATAGGTTTTAAGGAATATCCCCTCCTATTTATTTGAGGTGAATTATTTTTTATTTATTCTTAGGGATGGAAAATTGTAATTCATAAATTCAACTAAATATTTTCCATTTCCCAAATTTTTAATTTGATACCACTTGTATAGATCTGATTAGACCACTAATAGAGGAGGGTTGATTTAGTTACCATCCATTTCATTTATGAGTTTCTACCTTTAGAACTCACCCCCTTTAATCAAGGAATGTTCTGAATAAAATTGATAAATTTTTTCAAAATTTCCTAATATATATAAATTATAACACCCCAATATTTCATGGTAAATTTCCCTTTGAATAATATAATATCTTGAATTGTACGCAACTTCGACATTCTAACACACCGCGACCAATCAAAGTAACCGTTCTGAATAGTAATACACAATTTTTGAAATTTTATAAATTTTATCTTTCAAATTTGACTAAATTTTTTGTTTTGGAATGTCGAACTTAACTTAGGGTGAAGTTTTGGTACTTTTCGGATAACTTTTATATTTTGATGAATAATGAAAATTACTAAATTTTAATTAAAACCAACTTTTTTAATCGAAATAATTGATAGTGATAAATTTTGAATTTCAGTGTTTTTAAAGTATATTTAAAATATATTTTTACCCTTTAATACAATTTTTGTCATTGGACATAATTTCACATTTATACCTGTTATAAACAAGTGTCAATCTTTTGATAGTTGTTATTTCTTAAAAACACGCTTTTTGTTTTGACAGCGGAAATTAATTTTAAATTAATTTTTTCCACTTCTGTGTTTTGAATTTCGAAAAATGGATTGCATATATTAAATTAGGATGTCCAAATTGTGTAAATAGGTAAATTTTATTTTTAGACATTTTGAATAATTACTTCTGTAAATGTTTTATTTTCCATGGTTAAAGGGTAAATCTGGTAAATAAGGGTAAGAAAATAATATTATAATAATAATAGATTACCCTAAAACGTGTCCTAAACATATTGGTTGAAACATTTCCGACCATGGGAATATTTGGGTCGATTTGGGGACCTCATGGATCCACTTGTAAGTGATATTGACACATTATATTAATTAAATTAAAGTAAATACAAAAATTACATAAGCATATATCTTTTAGAAAAACAATTTTTACATAGGGTAATATATGTTATATTTTCAGCTATATATTTTCATTAGAAATTTAAAAATATTTCCTACATAATGTTATTTTATTTAAAAAATTTAGACATTGAATAATAAAATTTATTTATGACACAATAATGATGAAGTATTTTCCTTATTAATGAAAGAATCAAGCAATTAGTATTATAAATGTTAAAATAAATATCATTTGAAAGTTTTGATGCCATAGAATAATTTCATTGGTTAATATGACATGTTATAATTTCTTAAATGAATTTATTTTTAATTAAATATGTTGTAAAGTCTTCAAAAATATAAATTATTAAATATTGTCAAAATTGTCATAAATGAGTTTTTAAAATAAATATTATATTATTAATTAATATTCTATTCCTAAAAATCTAAGGATCGGAAAAATGACTCCTATAAAGATCTTTGTATCATTAATGGACCACTTGGGTGTATCTTAGAAGTATATATTAAGTCTATTAACCATATAATATAATAATACAAAGTGACATGGTAAATGTCAAACTATTTAACTAAGAGTTAAAACTAAAAGATAAGGTTAATATAATGACCCAAACATGTCTAAAATCTATTAGTTGAATATATTTCTACCCATTGCAACCTTATAATTTGAATAATCCACTTTGGAGCCATAAGAAGATGAATAAGAATTTATTATAAAATAATACTTTATGTTTTTTCTAAAGAGCCCCTCCCCCCCTTATAAAAGGACACCACTTGTAACCAATTCGTAACACCATAAAAGCCTTTTGGAACGGCCAACCCCTGACCAAATATTCTCTAAAGTTCTCTCACTTCAACCTAGAGGCATTATTTTGATAAAAAATCAATCATATGGAACCCTTTTGATCAAATCAAAAGGAAGAACCTAAAGAACATATAATGTTTTCACCACCCTTTTTCAAGTTCCTTTCTTCTACAACTTCTTCGTTCTTTGTTATTTCCTTTCTAAAATACTAACTCCAGTATATTCTATATATTGTGATGTTATTATAAATATGGTACAACCATATTTAGTATTCCATCCATCCTTTGAATGAAATGTCATCATACGTGCGTACATACAGCTTACCGTCTCCACGTCGTGGTTTAATTATTATTCAGAAACATTATTATTCGGATGGGTATGATAATGATATTTAATTGTTGTAAATAATAAATATAACATGATAATTATTATGTATATATGATATAACATCCAATTATATATTATTTTAATATAAAAAGAATGATATTGTCGCTCGTGCGTATGTACGGACTACCTCTTCCACGAACACGATGAGATTCATTCCCCATCGTATATATGCAATTATAATTCTCATTTTATGATTAGAAATAATGTTCAAGGACTTGATATCATTCTTTATATGAATAAGATAAAACCTATCCATAATAAATATGTCTTATGTAACAAAACATATAAAAGAAAACGAGTAAGTTAACACCCGAAACGACGATAATACTAACAAAGCAATTTTAAAAGATCATATATGATATCATATTAAAGTATATGAATCTTGATAATTTAATAAAAATTATTTCACCATTATACAAGAGGTTAACCTACCATCACCCAAGGAAAAGTACCAGGTAAGGGTTTATTTCACAATCTCTACATTATTTGAGGTTGTTTATACATAATTATCTACTGGGACCTCTTTATCATCCACATCCATGATTCATAAAAATGTATTTCAAAAAATTCTTACTATTTTACATACTATTGGTTAAAGTCATTTATAACCTTGTTTGACTTTTTATAGGATGTTTATAATGGAAACATTCTGTCATTTTCCAAATAAGGTCCTTTTTATTCTTTTAAACAAAATTAATGTAAGAATGAATTTTTTTAACTTATAGGGTGGGTGCGGCTATTTTCTACTGTTATTAACTCGTTGAAGCTTCCCATACAAGATTATAAGAATATTTTCAATGTAAATATTTTATTTTATAATTATGTGACTCCTAAATTATTTCAAAATAGAAAGAGATATTTCTCTAAAAAGGGTTTTGATTTCATCTATGTCAACATCCTTTGATGGATTTTAAGTTTATTTGAAGTTGATACAAAACGTCCATATTGTATTGAAGGTTTTGTGGTATGTTTGACTATGGATGTGCTATTTTTATACCATTAATGGTTAATGGTTAAATTATTTACAATGCGTATGCTAGTTTTAAAATGAATGTTTATGATATGTTTAAACCATTTCATATGAGGAATGTAATGGACTTAGTAAGTGATGGGTGGAGTCCGCGATAGATCCTCGATGCATCGGTAGGTATCATGAGACAACTAGATGTGGAATTGTCCAAGGCCCTTTCCCAATATGTTTTATGGTTTTGGCTAAGGCCTTAATCATTTTTAGACGTCTTGGATGAGGCCTTGAAAAAATGTTTTAGAATTTCTGGTATTATATATTCCCTCATTTCGGAAATAATATTGATGGTTCATGTGGTCATTTGACTAGTAGAATAGCCATGATTATGTTTTATTATGGAATTATTTACTCTACTCATATTATTGCCATAAAAGTATTCTTGTTTATTATTGATAAAGTCATGTGGTTTCAATTATTTACCATTTGTAATATTTATGTCATTTTCCGCTGTATTACTTACCCTTACTGATCATTTGAGCTCACCACTTTCTTATGTTTCATTTTCCTAGGATATGAAGAAGTTAGTTATGAGTGACCAGTATGCATAATCTAGGAGGCTTGGATGTTTTATATTTTTGTTGTATTTCCTTTCAAGATGTAATGTTGAACTTATGTATGAATCTTGTTTCCAATAATACTAAATTGATCGGTCTTTTGAGACATGATTTCCTTATTATCATGCCAATGTTGTTTAATAATGCACCAACTTTGGGTAACTGGGGTCAGGGAATTACAGTTGTTATCAGAGGAAGTTTAGTACAATCCTTGGAAACTAGATTTAGATAAACTCTTATTAGAGCACATAGCCCTCAGATAGTCTTTAAGGATTAGTATAGAAGAACTTTCTAGAATTTTGGTATTGTAGATATTTTGTGAGTTTTCCAAGCAATACATCCCTGTGTGGATACGAGCAGGTAGAGGCGGCTCTGGAATGGATGTAACTAGGGGTAAAACCCGAAAACACTGCTTTGAGCGAGACTCGAATGGGAACTAGTGCACGACTACGATCCCTGTTGTACTCTTGGTTATGACACTCTCGGGGGAAATGCTTTGGATAATTCTCATTTTATTTATAAACCATTATGAAGAGTTTAGGAGCATATACTTCCTCCAAGAAATCATTTTTATTATTATGGATTATATCCATAAAATGTTCAATTTATGTTAAGTGTTTTTGATGTTTGGAATTATATATTTCGATTCATACACTAATATAGTTTATGTCATTGTTTAGAAATGGTGACTAGTGGAAGGAATGGAAACTGTATCAATGAATGCACTCCAAGTAGGTATTTCCCTCCTAATCAAGATAATTATAGTGGAGCTAGTGATGTAACTGGTGCTGATCACCTAATCACCATAGTGGGACAACTCTCTCATGTTATGAATACTAACTTTACCTGTATGGAGCACCCAGATCCATAGCATAGAGGATCAATTTTAGATCTCTTTATGAGGCAAAAACCACCGACATTCAATGGGAGTACAAATCCATTAGTGGCTGATCAATAGATGAATTCCTTAGAGATAATATTCCATTCCTTAGGGAGTAGTGAATGGAAAAAAGTTATCATGGCAGTTTACCACCTCACTGGAGATTCTGATCAATGGTGGTCATTGATTCAAAACACGAAGGAAGATGATGAAGTATCAAATATGGAATGGAGGGAGTTCAAAGATCTGTTTTTAGAAAAATACTTTCCCGGCGACCATCAAGCAAATATGGAAAGGTAATTTCTGAGTCTGAGACAAAAGAAGGATGAGAATATCGAAATATATGAGGCTAGCTTTACAAGGTTAGAATGGTATGATACATATTATATATGTAACCTAAGAAGTAATATTGATAATTTTTAATGGGTTAAAATCGTTTCTCCGTCGAACATTGGTCTCCAAATCATTCTCATCATACGAAGATGTTGTCTCATGTGCTATCAAGACAGAAAAGGAATTCTCTAAGTATTGTGACTTTAAATCAAAGCAAGAGAAGAAGTGATTTGCTAAACACTCTAGGAAAGTAAATAATGAAATAGGGAATAAGGGAAGAATTTATTTTCCACCCTGTGATATTTGCGGAAGGAAGCACCTTGGTGCCTGTCTAAATGGAAAAGGAGTGTGCTATAATTGTGTACAGAAAGGCCATCTAGCTGGTGATTGTAAAGGAAAGAAAGAAACTACCAATGTTCTATGCTACAATTGCAGGGAGATGGGACATTATTCAAATTAATTTCCTAAGCATCATGGAATCTTACCTTAGAAAAGTGCTAGGGACCATTTAGAAGATTATTCAATCACTACTATTGAGGTTGAAGCCCTGAAAGATGTGGTGGCAGGTAATTTAATGGTATCCTCAAGTTTAGCAAATGCTTTATTTGATTCTGGATCATCGCATTGTTTCATATCTTCCCAGTTTCCTAACAAAATAAGATATTTCCCATTTGATTTAACAAGGGAGTTGTCAGTCAAAACTCCTAAGGAAATTATCATTGCAACAAAGTTTTGGGAATTAGTCCCCATTAGAGCACATAAATGTTCTTTATCTGTGGATATCATCATCATACCTATGATTGAATTTTATATAACCCTTTGTATGGATTGGATTTTGGACCATGATGCAAAAATTTGTTGTAAGTAGAAGGAGGTTACTATTTTTGATGATTATGATAAGGAACACCTTATCTTTAGAGCAGAATCGTCACCACCTAATTCTTACCTAGATCTACCCCCAGTAGCTCAACTAAATTAAATTATTTGTGAGTAAGAGAATGAAATGACTATGGGTGGGGAAAGGAATTTTCAAATAGAGGATGTACCTATTGTGAGGGAATATGTTGATATGTTTCCATAAGATTTACCTGGACATCTTCCAGAACGAGAAATTGAGTTTTCCATTGATTTAATTCCTGGATCAGGGCCCATATCAAAGACCCCTTATAGAATGGCCACTATGGAATTAGTGGAACTAAAGAAACAACTAGAGGAATTGAGTAATAAAGGATTTATTCACCCTAGTGTTTCTCCACGTGGAGCCCCTTTCCTTTTTGTTAAGAAGAAAGATGGATCTATGAGGTTTTGTATCGACTATAGGGAGATCAATGCTACAACAATAATGAACAAGTATCCCCTACCTCGCATTAATGATTTATTTGACCAAATAAATGGAGCTCAATGCTTTTCAAATATTGACCTTCGATCTGGATTCCATTAGTTGTGTTTGATGAAGGAAGACATTCTGAAGACAACATTTCAAACCCGGTATGGGAATTATGAGTTTATAGTAATGCCTCTTGGGCTGACTAATGCACCCTATGTTTTACTAGATCTAATGAATAGAGTTTTCAAGGAATATCTTGATGACATTGTTGTGGTTTTTATTGATGATATATTGGTATACTCCAAAAGCATCAATGATCATGAAAATCAGTTGCATATTATATTGAAGACTCTAAGAATACATGAATTATATGGGATGTTTAGAAAGTATGAATTCTGGATTCATGAGATTTCTTTTCTTGGCCATATTTTCTCTAAGGATGGAATATCTATTGATCCTTCTAAGATAAGAGCAATCCATGAATGGCCAGCACCGACGAGTATAAATGAGGTACACAGTTTTATTTGTTTAGCAGGTTATTATAGACGTTTCGTCCAGAATTTTTCCCGATTGGCTAACCCATTAATGAAGCTCACACATAAAGGGGTTAAATTTGTTTGGAAAAAAGAGTGTGCAGAATGTTTCGAAGAATAGAAGAGAAGATTAGTCAATTCTCCTATATTGACTCTACCATCGGGGAATGATGGGTTCGTTATTTATAGTGATGCATCAGAGAAAGGACTTGGTTGTGTCCTTATGCAGAATGATAGGGTAATTACCTATGCATCACGACAGTTGAAAATTCATGAGAAAAACTATCCTACTCATGATCTCGAGTTAGCAGTTGTGATCTTTGCATTGAAGTTTTGGAGACACTATCTCTATGGTGAGAAATGTGAGATTTATACTGATTACAAGATATTGAAGTATATTTTCTCACAGAAAGAACTCAACATGGGGAAAAGGATATGTCTTGAACTACTCTAGGATAAGGATTTCATGATACACTACCACCCGAGGAAGGAAAATAATGGTGCATATGCTTTGATTAGAAAAGGTCACGGAGTTTTGAACAAGATGAGAGTTGAGAGGGATCCTGTTTTCATGGATCTAGTAAAGATGAATATGGGAATCACCATGGAAGGTTAAACATAAAAAAATTAAAATGGTTGCCAAACTATATTTACTAGAAAGGATAAAGAGTTCTCAGACTGGTGATGAAGAGATTAAAAAGAAGACTATAGCTATGAAGGATAAATGATTGAGAGACTTTGTGTATGAAGAAGGAATTTTGATATTTAGGAAGAGACTTTGTGTTCCCGATATACCTGATCTAAAAAGGAAATTGTTAGATGATGCTCATAGCTCCAATTTCTCTGTACACCTTGGGAGAACCAAAATGTATAGAGATTTGAAAGAACATTTTTGGTAGGACAACATGAAGAGGGAGATTGCTGATTTTGTGTCAATATGTATGGTTTGTCAACATGTGAAAGATGGAAGGCAACAGTCTGGAGGATTCATGTAAAATATTCCCATACCGGAGTGGGAATGGGATAATATTACGATGGACTTTGTCATGGGGCTACCAAAGAAACCTAGATGGAATGATGAAATATGGGTTATTATTGATCGTCTTACCGAGCCAACCTATTTTCTTGAAATGATAGATGATTTACCACCTGAACGTCTAGCAAGAATATATATTAATGAAGTTGTAAGACTTCATAGAGTACCCTTATCGATTGTTTCTTATCGTGATCCCCGTTTCACATCAAGATTCTAGAAATTTTTCAAAAATCCCTGGATACTGAACTTCGTTTGAGCACTTCTTACCACCCCCAAACTGATGGACAATCATAACAGACTTTTCAGACCATATAAGACATGTAGATATCTTGCTCACTTGACTTTTAGGGTATGTGGGATCCATATTTACCTCTGGTAGAATTTTCCTATAACAATAGCTTCCATTCAAGTATTTATATGGCATCATATGATGTGTTGTACGGAAAGAGATGTCGTACACCAACCTATTGGGATGAAGTTGGTGAGAGAAAAATTGTAGGCCCAAAACTGGTGGAGGAAATGATGGAAAACGTGAAGGTAATCCAAAACCACATCAAAGCCGCTCAAAGTAGGCAGAAGTGCTATGCTGACAACCGAAGGATGTATTTGGAATTTCATGTAGGAGATCATGTTTTCTTGAAGGTATCTCCATGGAAGGGTGTTATATGTTTCAGTAAGAAGGGAAAATTTAGTCCTTTGTACATCGGAACATTCGAAATTCTAGAACAATTTGGGGTTGTAGCTTACCGTTGGGCAATGCCGCCAAGTCTCTCCAAAGTTCATGATGTGTTCCACGTATCACTGTTGAGAAAATACATGCCGGACCAAATGCATGTACTCACCTATGAGGATTTAGAACTGGAACCTGATCTGTCTTATTGTGATGAGTCTGTCAATATTCTTTATATGATAGAACAAGTGCTGAGAAACCGGACGACTCATTTGGTAAAATTTCTTTGGAGAAACCATAAGATGGAAGAGGCAACGTGGGAACATGAGGAACTTATGATAAAGAACCACCCGAGTCTTTTTATACAGTAGTATTCTAGAAAATTTTAGGACAAAATTATTTGAAGGAGGGGATAATGTAACACCCCAAGCTTCCACGGTACGTTTCCCTTTGAATAATACAATAGCTTGAATTTTACGCAACTTCGAGATTCTAACACATCGCGACCAAACAAAGTAGCCATTATGAATAGTAATACCAAATTTTATAAATTTTATAAATTTTATCTTTCAAAATTGACTTCAGTTTTGGTTTCAAAATGTCAAAATTTTCTTAGGGTGAAATTTTGCTACTTTTCGGTTAACTTCTATATTTTGATGAATAGTGAAAATTACTATATATTAATTAAACACATCTTTTTTAATCGAAAAAATTAATAGTGATAAATTATGAATTTTAGTGGTTTTAAAGTATATTTAAAATATATTTTTACCATATAATACAATTTTGGTCATTGGACATAATTTCACACTTAAACAGGACATGAACAACTGTCAATCTTTTGGTAGTTATTATTTCTTAAAAACACACTTTTTGTTTTGACAGCGGGAATTAATTTTAAATTAATATTTGCCACTTATGTGTTTTGAATTTGGAAAAATGGATTCCATATTTGGAATCAAGATGTCCAAATTGTGTAAATAGGAAACTTTTATTTTTAGACATTTTGAATAATTACTTCGGTAAATGTTTTATTTACCAGTGTTATAGGGTAAATCCCGTAAATAAGGGTAAACAAATAATATTATAATAATAATAAATTACCATAAAACGTGTCCTAACCCAATTGGAGGATAAATTTCCGACCATGGGAATCATAGGGACGATTTTGGGACCCCATGGATCCACTTGTAAGGGATAATGACACTTTATATTAATTAAGTTAATGTAAATACAAAAATGACATAAGCATATATCTTTTAGAAAAACAATTTTTACATAGGGTCATATATGTTATATTTTAGACTATAAATATTCATTAGAAATCTCAAAATATTTCATACATAATCGTATTTTATTTAAAAATTTTATACATTGAATAATATATTTATTTGTGACAGAATAATGATGAAGTATTTTCCTTATTAATGAAATAATCAAACAATTAGTATTGTAAATGATAAAATAAATATAATTTGAATGTTTTGATGCCAGCCACTAATATTATTGGTTACTATTACATGTTAGGATTTCTCAAATGAATTTTTTTCAATTAATAAAGTTTTTATTACTTTAACAAAAATAAATTATTAAATATTGTCAAAATTGACATAAATGAGTTTTTAAAAAACAATATTATATTATTAATTGATATTATATTAATAAATATATACGGTTCGGCCAAAGGACTTGTATAATTATAGGTGTATCATTAATGGACCACTTAGGTGTCGCTTTGAAGTATATATTAAGTTTATTAACCATATAATATAAAAATACAAAGTGACATGGTAAATGTCAAACTATTTTACTAGGAGTTAAAACTAAAAGATAAGGTTAATATAATGACCCAAACCTATCTAAAATCTATTGGTTGAAAATATTTAGACCCATCCCCACCTTATACATTGAATAATACACTTTGGAGCCTTTAGAAACCGAATATAAATTTATTATAAAATAATACATTAAGTTTTTCTTAAAGAGCCCCTCCTCCCCCTTATAAAAGGACATGACATCTAAACAATTCTTCACACCTTCAGAGACTTTTGGATCGGCAAAAACCTGACCAAATATTCTCTCAACTTCCCTCAATTCAACATATAGGCCATATTTTGATCATAAATCTAACCTATAAAGCCTTTTTTATCAAATCAAAAGAAAGAACCCTAAAAATAGGTAATGTTTTCACCACCCTCTTTCGAGTTCCTTTCTTCTTCAACTTCTTAATTATTTTTTATTTTCTTTCTAAAATAATAACTACAGTATCTTATATATACTATGATGTTATTATAAATATGTTACAACCTTATTAAGTATTCTATCCATCCAGTGAATGACATGTCACCAAACGTGCGTACGTACGGCTTACCGTCTCCACGTCGTGGTGTAATTGTTATTAAAAAAATTATTATTTGGATGGGTATGATAATGATATGAAATTGATGTAAATAATAAATATAACATGACAATTATTCTGTATATATGATATACCATCCAATTATATATTATTTTAATATCAAAAGAATGATATTGTCGCTCGTGCGTATGTACGGACTACCGTCTCCACGAACACGATGAGATTCATTCCGCATCGTATCCATGCAATTATAATTATCATTTGATGATTAATAATAATGTTTAAGGACTTGATATCATTTTAGATATGAATAATATACAACCTATCCATAACAAACATGGCTTATGTAATAAAACATATAAAACAAAATGAGTAAGTTAACACCAGAAATGACGATAATACTAACAAAGCAATGTTAAAAGATCATATATGATATCATATTAATGTATATGATTCTTGTATAATTTAATAAAAATTATTTCACCATTATATAAGAGGTCAACCTACCATCAACCTATTAAAAGTACAAGGGAAGGGTTTTTTTGACAATCTCTTCATTATCTGATTTTGTTTATACATAATTATCTACTGTGAACTCTTTTTCATCCACATCAATGTTTCATAAAAATGTATTTCAAAACATTCTTAATATTTTACATAATATGGGTTAAAGTAATTTATACCCTTGATTGACTTTTTATAAGATGATTATAAAGGAATCTTTTCGTCATTTTCCAAACAATTTCCTTTTTAACCTTTTCGACAAAATTAAGGTATGAATGTCTTTTTTTAAGTTATACGGTGGGTGGGGCTATTTTCTACCATTATAAACTCGTCAAAGATTCCCTTACAAGATTATAAGAATATTTTCAAATTAAATGTTTTATTTTATAATTATGTGACTCTTAAATGATTATAAAATAGAAAGATATATTTCTCTAAAAAGGGATTTGATTTCATCTATGTCGACATCCTTTGATGGATTTTATGTTTATTTGATGTTTATACAAAACATCCATATTTTATTGAAGTCTTTGTGATATGTTTGACTATGGATGTGCTATTTTTATACCATTCATGGTTTATGGTTAAAGTATTGACCTTTTGTATGCTAGTTTTAACAAGAATGTTTATGATATGTTTAAACCTTTTCATATGAGAAATGTATTAGACTTAGTAAGTGACGGGTGGTGCCCGCTATAGATCCTCGATTCATTGGTAGGTCTCATGAGACAACTGGATGTGGAATTGGCCGAGGCCCTTTCCAAATTTAATTTATGGTTTTGGTCAAGGCCTTAATCATTTTTAGACGTCTCGGCCAAGTCCTTGACAAAATTTTTCAGAATGTCCGGCATTATAAATTCCCTCATTATGGAAATAATATTGATGGTTCATGTGGTCATTCAAGTAGTTGAATACCCATGATTATGTTTTATTATGTCATTATTTACTCAGCTCATATTCTTTCCAAAAAATTATTTATGTTTATTATTGGTAAAGGCATGTGGTTTAAATTATTTACCATGCATAATATTTATGTCATTTTCCACTGTATTAATTACCCTTACTGAGCGTTTGAGCTCACCCCATTCTTATGTTTCATTTTCCCGGGATATGAAGAAGGTAGTTATGAGTGACCAGCAGGCATAATCTAGGAGGCTTGGATGTTTTATATTTGTGTTGTATTTCCTTTCAAGTTATAAAGTTGAACTTATGTATGGATCTTGTTTCCAATAATACTAAACTGATCGGTCTTTCGAGACATGATTTTCTTAGGATCATGCCAATGTTGTGTAATAATGCACCGACTCTGGGTAATTGGGGTCAGGGAATTACAGTTGGTATCAGAGGTAGTTTAGTATAAACCTTGGAATCTAGATTTAGATAAAATCTGATTAGAGAACAGAGCCCTAAGATAGACTTTGAGTATTAGTATAGAATAAATTTCTAGAATTTTGGTATTGTAGATATTTTGTGAGTTTTATAAGAAATACATACCTATCTAGATACGGGTAGATAGAGGCGGCTCTGGCACAGATGTACCTAGGGGTAAAACCTGAAAACACCACTTTGAACTAGACTCGAATGGGAACCGGTGCATGACAAAGGGATTTGATGTACTCTTGGTTACGACACTCCTAGGGGATATGCTTAGGATAACTCTCATTTTCTTTACAAACCATTATGAAAGGTTTATGAACATGTACTTACTCAAAGAAAACATTTTTATGATTATGGATTATATCCATAAACTGTTCAATTTATGATATGTGTTTTAGAAGTATGGAATTATATATTTCGATTCATAAACTAATATAGTTTATGCCATTGTTTATAAATGGAGCCTAGTGGAATTAATGGAAACTATATCAATGCATGCACTCCATGTAGAGATTTAGCTCCTGCTCAAGATAATTATAGCGGAGCTAGTGATGCAACTAGTGCTGATCAACTAATCACCATATTGGGACAACTCACTCAGGTTATGAATAATAACTTTACCCGTATGGAGCACTCAGATCCACGGTGTGGAGGATCAATGTTAGATCGCTTTATGAAGAAACAACCACCGACATTAACTGGGAGTACAAATCCATTAGTGGCTGAGAAATGGATGAATTCCTTAGAGAAAATATTCCATGCCTTGGGGAGTAGTGAAAGGGAAAATGTTATCATGGCAGTTTACCACCTCACTGGAGATACTGATCAATGGTGGTCATTGATTCAAAACATGAAGGAAGTTGATGAAGTATCAAATACGGAATGGAGGGAGTTCAACGATCTATTCTTAGAAAAATACTTTCCTCGTGACCATTGAGAAGATATGGAAAGGCGATTTCTGAGTCTCAGTCAAAAGGAGGATGAGAATGTCGCAAAGTATGAGGCTAACTTTACAATGTTACCAAGGTATGATGCAGATTATATACATAACCCAACAAGTAATTTTGATCGTTTCTTTGATGGGTTAAAACCATTTCTCCATCGAGAATTTTCATCACAATAATTCTCATCAAACAAAGATATTGTCTCATGTGCTATCAAGACAGAAAAAGAATTCTCTAAGTCTTATGACTTTAAATCAAAGAAATACAAGAAGAGATCTTCTGAACTCTCTAGGAAAGGAAATATGGAAACAGGGAAGAATGGAAGAATTGAATTTCCACCCTGTACTAATTGCGAAAGGAATCACCCTGGTGCCTGTCTAAAAGGAAATAGAGTGTGCTACAAGTGTGGACAGAAAGGCCATCTAGCTTGTGATTTTAAAGGAAAGAATTACACTACCAATGTTCAATGCTACAATTACAGGGAGGTGGGACATTATGAAAATTAATGTCCTAAGCTTCAGGTAAACTTACCTCAGAAAAGGCCTAGGGACCAAGGCCAAGCTTATTCAAACACTACTGCTGAGGTTCAAGCCCTGAAAGATGTGGTGGTAGGTAATTTAATGGCTTCCTTAAGTTCAGAAAATGCTTTATTTGATTCTGGATCATCACAATGTTTCATATCTTCCCAGTTTTCTAGGAGAATTAGATATTTACAATTTGATTTAACAAGGCAGTTGTCAGTCAATACTCCTAAGGGAAGTATCATTACAACAATGTTTTGTGAATCAGTCCCCATTAGATCACATAAATTTTCATTATATGTGGATCTCATCGTTATACCTATGATTGAATTTGATATAATCCTTTTTATGGATTGGTTTTCAGACCATGAAGGAAGATTTTTTTATAATAAGAAGGAGGTTACTATTTTTGATGATGATGATAAGGAAACCTTATCTTTAGAGTAGAATCATCACCACCTAATTCTTACCTTGATCCACCACCAGTATCTCAACTAAATTCAATTATTGGGGAGGAATAGAATGAAATGACTATGGGTGAGGAAAGGAAAGTTCAAATAGAGGATGTACCTATTTTGAGATAATATGTTGATGTGTTTCCAGAAGATTTACCTGGACATCCTCCAGAACGAGAAATTTAGGTTTCCATTGATTTAATTCCTAGATCAGGGACCATATCGAAGTCCCATTATAGAATAGCCACAGTGTAATTAGTATAACTAATGAAACAACTAGAGGAATTGATTAATAATGGATTTATTCACCCTAGTGTTTCTCCATGTGGAGCCCCTATCCTTTTTGTTAAGAAGAATAATTGATCAATGAGGTTATGTATCGACTACAGGGAGATCAATGATATAACAATAAAAAAGGTATCCCCTACCTCTCAATGATGATTTATTTGAAAAATAGAATAGAGTTAAATACTTTTCAAAGATTTACCTTCGATCTGGATATCATCGGTTGTGTGTGAAGAAGAAAGTCATTCACAAGATAGCATTTCGAACAAGGTATGGGCATTACGAGTTTACAGTAATGCCATTTAGGCTGACTAATGAAATCTCTGTTTTCATAGATCTAATGAACAGAGTTTTCAAGGAATATAATGATTACTTTGTAGTGGTATTTATTAATGATATCTTGGTATACCCCAAAATCTCCAAAGTTCATGAAATTCACTTGCATGTTATATTAAAGACTCTGAGAAGACATGAATTATATGGGAAGTTTAACATGTGTGAATTCTGGCTTCAAGAGATTTATTTTTTTGGCCATATTGTCTATAATGATGGAATCTCTGTAGATACTTCTAAGACAAGAGAAATCCAAGAATGGCCATCACCGACGAGTATAACCGAGGTACGTAGTTTTATTGGTTTAGCAGGTTATTATCGACGTTTCGTCTAGAATTTTGCCCGATTGGCTTACCAATTAACGAAGCTCACACATAAATGGGATATATTTGTTTGGAAAAAAGCATGTGAAGAATGATTCGAAGAACTAAAGAGAATATTATTCAATGATTCTATATTGAATCTACCATTGGGGAATGATGGGTTCGTTATTTATAGTGATACATCGAAGAAAGGACTTGGTTGTGTCCTTATGCAGAATGATAGGGTTATTTCCTATACATCACGACAGTTGAAAATTAATGAGCAAAACTATCCTACTCGTGATATCAAGTTAGAAGCTATGATATTTGTTTGAATATATAGAGACACTATCTCTATGGTGAGAAATGTGAGATTTATACTGATCACATGATTTTGAAGTTTATTTTATCACTGAAAGAACTCAACATGATTCAAAGGAGATGGCTTCAACTACTCAAGGATTATGATTTCACGATAAACTACCACCCAGGGAAGGAAAATAAGGATGCAAATGCTTTGAGTGGAAATTTTCATGGAGTTTCGAACAAGATGAGTGTTGAGAGGGATCCTATTTTGATGGATCTAGTAAATATAGATATGGAAATCACCATGGAAGGTGAAACATCAATACTTTTTCAAATGGTTGAAAAACCATCTTTACTAGAAAGGACAAAGAGTTCTCAGACCAGTGATGAAGCATTTCAAAAGAAGATTAATTCTATGAAGGATGGGAGATTAAGAGAATTTTTGCATGAAGAAGGAATTTTGAAATTTAAGAAGAGACATTGTGTTCCCGATATACCTGATCTAAAAAGGGAATTATTAGATGACGCTCATAGCTCCAATTTCTCTATACACCCTGGGAGCACAAAAATGTATAGAGATTTGAAGGAACATTTTTTGGGAGACAACATGAAGAGGGAGATTTCTGATTTTGTGTCAATATGTATGGTTTTTCAACATGTGAATGCTAGAAGGAAATAGCCTGGAGGAGTCATGAAACCTCTTCCTATACCGGAGTGGAAATGGGATAATATTACGATGGATATTTTCATGGGGATACCAAATACTCCTAGAATGAACTATGAAATATGGGTTATTGTTGATCGTCTTACAAAGCCAGCAAATTTTCATTATGTAAGACAGGATCTACAACTTGAACGTTTAACAAGACTATATATTAATGAATTTGTGAGACTTCATGGGGTACCCCTATCAATTGTTTCTGATCGTGATCCCTGTTTCACTTCAGGATTCTGGAAAAGTCATCAGAAAGCCCAGGATACTGAAATTCATTTGAGCACTACTTACTACCCCCAAACTGATGGACAATCAGAACGGAATATTCAAACCATAAAAGACATGTTGAGATCTTTCTCACATGACTTTCAGGGTATGTGTGATCAATATTTACCTCTGGTAGAATTTTCCTATAACAATAGCTTCCATTAGAGAATTCAGAAGGCACCATATGATGAGTTATATAGAAAGAGATGTCGTACACCAGCCTGTTGGGGTGATGTTGGTGAGAGAAAAATCTTAGGCCTAGAACTGGTGGAGGAAATGATGGAAAATGTGAAGGCAATCCAAAACCACATCAAAGTAGCTCAATGTAGGCAGAAAAGCTATGCCGACAACCAAATGAAGGATTTGGAATTTCAGGTTGGAGAACATGTTTTCTTAAAGGTATCCCCATGGAAGGGTGTTATACATTTCGGTAAGAAGGGAAAAATGTTTCCAACATAAATCGGACTATTCGAAATTCTAGAAGGATTTGGGGTTGTAGCTTACCATTTGGCAATGCCGCCAAGTCACTCCAAAGTTCACGATATGATCCACGTATCACTGTTGAGAAAATAAATACCTGACCCAATGAATGTACTCACCTATGATAAATTAGAATTCGAACTCGATTTGTCTTATTGAGAATATCCTGTCACGATTCTTGATACGATGGGACAAGTGCTGAGAAACCGGACAACTCGTCTGGTAAAAGTTCTATGGAGAAACCATTAGATGGAAGAGGCAACGTGGGAACCAGAGGAACTTATGATGAAGAACCACCCAAGTACTTTTACGCAGTAGTATTCTAGAAACTTCGAGGATTAAATTATTTGAAGGAGGGGAGAATGTAACACTCAAAGCTTCCACAGTACGTTTCCCTTTTAATAATACAATAGCTAGCATTGTACACAACTTAGAGATTCTAACACACCGCGACCAATCAAAGTAGCAGTTATTAATATTAATACACACTTTTTTAAATTTTATAAATTTTATCTTTCAAAATTGACTTAATATTTTGTTTCAGAATGTCAAAGTTAGCTTAGGTTGAAATTTTTGTACCTTTCGGATAACTTTTATATTTTTATGAACAGTGAAAATTACTAAATTTTATTTAAAAACAACATATTTAATCGAAATAATTAATAGTGATAAATTATGAATTTGAGTGGTTTTAAATTATATATAAAATATATTTTTACCATTTAATAAAATTTTGGTCATTGGACATATTTTCACATTTAAACCGAACATAAACAATTGTCAACCTTTTGATAGTTATTATTTCATAAAAACACGCTTTTTTTGACAGTGAGAATTAATTTTATATTAATTTCTGCCACTTCTGTATTTAGAATTTGGAAAAATGGATTCCATATTTTGAATTCGGATTTCCAAATTTTGTAAATATATAACTTCTATTTTTAGACAATTTCAATAATTACTTCGGTAAATGTTTTATTTACCTTTGTTAAATGGTAAATCTGGTAAATAAGGGTAAACATATAATATTATAATAATACTAAATTACCCTAAAACTTTTCCAAACACTATTGGTTGATACATGTCCGACCATGGGCATATTTGGGTCGATTTTGGGACCCCATGGATCCACTTGTAAGTGATAATGACACTATATATTAATTAAGTTAAAGTAAATACAAAAATGATATGAGTATATATCTTTTAGAAAAATAATTTTTACATATGGTTATATATGTTATATTTTTTTTCTATAAATATTCATTAAAAAGATAAAACGATTTCCTATATAATGGTAGTTTATTTATAATTCTTATACATTGAATAATTATATTTATTTATGACACAATAATGATGAATTATTTTCCTTATTAATGAAAGAATCAAACAATTAGTATTATAAATGTTAAAATAAATATAATTTGTACGTTTTGATGCCATAAAATACTTTTATTGGTTGATATTACATGTTATTATTTCTTTAATGATTTGTTTTTTAATTAGTAAAGTTGTTAAGACTTTAACAAAAATAAATTATTAAATATTGTCAAAATTGAGATAAATGAGTTTTTAAAACTAATATTATATTATTAAATGATATTCTAGTTCTAAAAATCTAAGGTTCTGCAAACGTACTTATATAATGATAGGTGTATAATTAATGGACCACTTTGGGGTCTCTTGGAAGTATATAGTACGTTTATTAACCATATAATATAAAAATACAAAGTGACCTCGTAAATGTCAAACTATTTAACTAAGATCTAAAACTAAAAGATATGGTTAATATAATGACAAAACCTATCTAAAATATATTATTTGAAAGTATTTACACTCATCCCCACCTTATACTTTTAATAATCAACTTTGGAGCCAATATAAACTGAATATGAATTTATTATAAAATAATACTTTATGTTTTTCCTAAAGAGCCCCTCCTCCCATTTATAATGGGACACCACTTCTAACCAATTCTTCACACCGTAAAAGCCTTTTGGTTCAGCCAAAACCTTCCAATATATTCTCTAAACATCCCTTAATTAAACCCAAAGGCCATAGTTTGATCAAAAATCTAACTGAAGGATCCCTTTTGATCATATCAAAAAGAATAACCCAAAGAAAAGGTAATGGTTTCACCAACCTTTTTCAAGTTCCATTCTTCTTCAACATGTTCTTTATTTGTTATTTACTTTATAAAATAATAACTCCATTATCTTATATATATTGTGATGTTATTATAAATATTTTACAACCATATTCAGTATTCTATCCATCCTTTAAATGGCATGTCACCATACATGCGTACGTACGGCTTACCGTCTCCAAGTCCTGGTGTAATTATTATTCAGAAACATTATTATTTGTATGGGTATGCTAATGAAATGTAATTTATTTACATAATAAATATAACAAGATAATTATTCTGTATATTTTATATACCATCCAATTATATATAATTTTAATATCAAAATAATGATATTGTCGCTCGTGCGTACGTACGGACTACCGTCTCCACGAACACAATGAGATTCATTCCCCATCCTATCCATGAAATTATAATTCTAACTTGATGATTAAAAATAATGTTTAAGGACTTTATATCATTCTGTATAAGACTAATATATAACCTATCCATAACAAACATGGCTTATGTAACAAAACATATGAAATAAAACGAGTAAGTTAACACTCGAAACGATGATAATACTAACAAAGCAATGTAAAAAGATCATATATGATATCATATTAATGTATATGATTCTCATATAATTTAATAAAAATTATTTCACCATTATACAATAGTTTAACCTACCATCAACCAAGGAAATGTACAGGGTAAGGGATTATTTCACAATCTCTTTATTATCTGAGGTTGTTTATACATAATTATCTACTGGGACCACTTTATCATCCACATCCATGTTTCTTTAAAATGTCTTTCAAAACATTCTTATTATTTTACATAATATGGGTTAAAGTAATTTATACCCTTTTTTACTTTATATAAGATGTTTATGAAGGAATTTTTCCGTCGTTTTCTAAGAAAGGTCCTTTTTACCGTTTCGACAAAATTAAGGTCAGAATGTCTTTTTTTAACTTATACAGCGGGTGAGGATATTTTCTACCATTATAAACTCATTGAAGATTCCCTTACAAGATTATAAAAATATTTTCATAGTAAATGTTTGATTTTATAATTATGTGACTCTTAAATTATTTCAAAATAAAAATATATATTTCTCTAAAAATAGTTTTGATTTCATCTATGTCAACATCCTTTGATGGATTTTAAGTTTATTTGAAGTTGATACAAAACATCTATATTATATTGAAGGTTTTGTGATATGTTTGACTATGTATGTTCTATTTTTATACCATTCATGGTTTATAGTAAAATTATTGACATTTCCTATGCTAGTTTTAATACGAATGTTTATGATATGTTTAAACCTTTTCATATGAGGAATGTATTGGACATAGTAAGTGAATGGTGGAGCCCGCAATAGCTCCTCGATGAATCGGTAGGTCTCAGGAGAAAACTAGAAATGGAATTGGCCAAGGCCCTTTGCCAATTTGATTTATGGTTTTGGCCGAGGTCTTAATCATTTTTATACGTCTTGGCCGAGGCCTTGAAAAAGTGTTTCAGAATGTCTGGCATTATAAATTCCCTCATTATAGAAATAATATTGATGGTTCATGTGGTCATTCGACTAGTAGAATACCCGTGATTATGTTTTATTATGGAATTATTTACTCAGCTCATATTATGTCCATAAAATTATTCTTGTTTATTATTGGTAAAGTCATGTGGTTTCAATTATTTACCATACTTAATATTATTTCATTTTCTGTTATATTACTTACCCTTACTGAGAATTTGAGATCACCCCTTTCTTAAGTATCATTTTATCAAGATATGAAGAAGTTAGTTATGAGTGACCAGTAGGCATAATCTACGAGTCTTTGATGTTTTATATTTGTGTTGTATTTCCTTTAAAGTTGCAAAGTTAAACTTATGTATGAATCTTGTTTCTAATAATACTAAACAGATCGGTCTTTCGAGACATGATTTCCTTATGATCATGCCAATTTTGTGTAATAATGCACCGACTCTGGGTAACTGGGGTCAAGGCATTACATAAATAACTAAATTCCAAATAAATTAATTATTATAGGGTTTGGTTACCCATGAATACTCCATTCCATGTTAGTTAGTCCATCAAAATATAGATTCTCCACTATATCATCATCTCCATACAACATGTAGTCAACAATCTCTATGAAACATATTGAGTCCACTATAATATAAATCTTCAATACAATGAAGATCCAAATATAATGTCCTCTCATGATGACCCCCTCCACGAACAAATGATTCGGCAGGTCTGCATGTGTACTCTTTCTTCATGGTCTTCAGTAAATAATGATTCCCTCTTTCTTTTCTTTAATCATTAAACTATATTATTGATGATCATGTTATTCTCTACATGTCACCTTGATACAAAGAGTATCATGCCTCAATTATTCATTAGGATAATATGCTCCACATGCATAGCACTATGCAGGTCTCATGTCTCTCTCTTCTCAATTTCCTAGAGAGTTATATCATTACCACATTCACTTGTTGGATAATACAGCTAAATAAATTAGAAAATAATTATAAATTTAGAAATTTTATTTTCATATTCTATATTGGGTGGGAAACCATCCATATCATCCTAAATAACTCCCATGATTTTCTTTAATGTGGTCACTCCATAACAAAATCATGGCCTAATATCCTCTATAGTGTTGTGGGAATTTATTCTAGTTCATTAACATTAATTATTATTGTTACCACCATAAAAATATTATTTAATAAATCATAAAACTAAATCCTACTATTATAGAATAAACTAATAACCATTCATTCATTTTAATAATCTATACTTCTATTTTTATTCATTACATAGAGACACTCCCTTTACCATATTGAGGTCAAATAACTTTAGCTTTTATGGCCTCAATTCATAAAGCATTATGTTGTGGTATTATCATATTTATTTACCAAGAGGCACTCCTAAATTGCACAATTATCACCACTAAAACCATTTTCACTTCCATATGTTAGATATGGAGACATCTCAATAATCATGCCTACCACTATAGTGTGGGATTGACCATGTAGGTATTTGAATACGAAAAACTTAAATGTAGTAATTCTTCCACAAACATTTATATCCATTATGACCTTTTTTGTATGACCAATGTATCATGTGTGATCTAGAGACTCACCATGGGGACCACCAGGGAAAGGTCTTGACTATTGTGTCAATTCACATAACAAATTCTTTTAGTTGTGGTATGGCCTATTCCTTCCCTTCTAAAGAGTTTGATTCCTAATTTCTTCTTATTTTCATATAAATTATCACTTATCAAAATAAATACATATTTCTTATAGACTCAAAATAAAATCAAATCAAATAGACCAAATAATATCCTCTTTTGTTTTTTTCAATAGCACTAAAGTTGTCAAAGATAATAATTTTATCATTCTCTGATTCTTGTTTTTCTCAATCTTAACCCCGTTTTTTAAAATAAAAAGAAATTATCAATGAATAGTGTATTAACATCTTATCTTATCAAAATCATCTTCTCACACCTTATAAATTTCAATGAGAGGTAAAATATCACATGGTACCTTACAACAGATCCATTGATCAATTTACTCGAAGTCTATATGGGAAAAGATGAGGTAGAAAACAAGATAGATATAATCATGTTACTATACGATCTTCAAATAATCTCATAATGTTATATAAATCCAATATTTTTTTCAAATTAATCATCATTGGAATATTATAAACAAATTTAACGTTAATATCCTATATGTATCTCAAAAAACCATAAAAAAGTTCATATGCATGAAATATAGCTCCCCCTTTCTCTCATATTTAATCAACAAACAGAATCCCTTGATAAATTTATTGAACATATTCATAATAATATAGTGACAATATAATTATCTTAACATATTTATGGAATTATCTAATTTTTTTAAAAAATACTATATCCAATAACATTCAACTCAAAAGAGATCCCTATTAAGGGATGTACTCATATCCTCCTTTTCATAGAGACAAACACCATGGACAACTTATCCTCTTTTCTTCCAGGAAGTGGTAGTCTCAACAATATCCTTAAATTTTCTACATGATAGTATAAGGAAAAAATATTCTGTGAATAAGAAGGGACCACTTTTTCATTTAAAGGTAACACTCATTTCATGAGATTCCTCTCAACTATGACCATTTCCCCTTCCAATCCCAATATCATTCTTGTGTACATTAATTTTCTTCACCTTAGGTTTAAATATTTCTTCGCTTCCATGTCTTGTATGTTTTTTATTAATTTTTTATTAATTGTTATAGAAAATATTAACTTTTTTAATTGAGTAATTCCCATATTGATTACACATTTAAAAAATCTACAATGCTTTTAGGTGATGCTTGTGGAAGACATACCTTGGGAATTTACCTTTTCTTTATATACATCATTTTTCTTTAATTTCCTATCCACTATTAATCACCAAAACACCCCTTTTGTTTTTCCTTTTCCTAGGTAATGAAATGTCATAATATCATTAATTTTATTAGTGTATATGTCACTCATAACACAAAAATATACTATGAATTGTGATTTACTAGATTGATTCAGGATGTTCCAGTAATGGTGTTATTTTTTCCACTTATACTTTTCATTATAATAGGGGTTCTGACTTTCCTTCATATGCCTCTATTCATTAATTTTTGATATATTTTTATTCTCCTTAATTATAAAAATCATCCAAATTTAGTTTTGAATGCCATCTCCCTTAGAAATGATAGTTTGGTTTTTAGGTTGAAAAATTGTTAGCTTTAATTTTTCTATGAATCATCTATATTTACCATATGAGAAGATTCTCCTCTAACAAGAATATATTTTCGAAATTTTTATCTACCCATATTCAATTATGTTTGAAATAGAACAAAAATAAATTTTGTATTTAATAACTCTTCATTTATACGTTAAAATTCTCTTCAATATCACAGATCATTCTTCATGATCTACAATATTAAGATTTTGGATTTTTATTTCAGTAACATAATGACGCCTTCCTCATATTTGATTCCCATTTATCATCAAGAATATCATTTTCATCCTCATCAAATGGATTCTCATTCATATCCATTTTCTATTTATAATTTAATAGTTATCACATAACAGTATTAGGTTGTAATATCTACTCAAGATAGTAATACAACTTACTATTTATTTCTTATTGAAGATCTATAATAACTTATCTTTCATCATCAATTCTTGTTGAATGTGAAACTTTCACCACAAGAAAATTAATAGTAACATCATTATCAAAATTTAAAGATGATAATTCATCCTTACTAAAAATCAATATTTTTTTGGTGATGTATTTTCACTCATCTTATTTCATGAAATACTTTTAAGGCTTTCATATCCCCAATCTGATTTAGATTCAATAACCCTCTACTATTGGAATTTTTTTTTTAAAATGAAAAATATTGTTTCATTAAAAATAACTAATATATTGCTTAAATTTTCCCTTCAGTTTCCCAAAAATAATATATTTGGAAAGTGAGAAGTAATATGTTTTATATCTTCATCTTCATTTGTTTCAGAATTTTGGATTTCATTTTTAATTTATATTTTCTATTTCTCACGGTTTCAAAATGAATCTAAATTTTTTTTCTTTTTGGAAGTCAGTAACTTCGTGATTTAATATACAATAAAAAATATTGAAGCTTATCCAATGAATGTTCTTATATATTTTCAAAAGTAGATACCTTGGTATCATACCGATATATAAAGTTTCTCAAAATCTTATTCACAATTGTTGAGTTTTCTTGTTTATCCCAAAATCCATCAATATTACTAATTATTTTTCATTCCAACAAAAAATGGTAAGGATGATGATTAAATGGTTTTTAATTACTTCAAAAAATATAGTAATTATTTATATTCCATGATTATTTTCAATCATGATAGTTTAAGGTATATATAATTATAAGGATCAATGATATAATCACTCTATTATAATATTTTATACATTGTCTCACCACCTAAAGGTTTTATTATTCATTTAGGATCAATTCCTACTATGGGTCACACTATAACATCAATATGAAAAGGATTTGTGATAGGAGGATAATTGAGATGAATTATACTCATTTTCTAACACTTCCACACTCCCTAGGTAGAACATGGGGTTTTCCACCACAACACGAGACTCACCAACCATGTATGTAACATGCCGATTATTTATAATCCTTTTTTTCAAATAAATTAATTTTCTTTGATATATTGTATTGAACCTTGCACCAATATAGTATTTCTTTTTACACTACCACTAGTTAATCTTACACAACATGCAACAACGATGTGTCTTGGGTTACACGCAACAATGAGTTTCTATGAAATAAAATTTTATTATTATAATTATTTAGGTGAGTTATATATAAAAGATCCATTAAACAGAGTAATATGAATAGTAAAAAATTAAATATTATTTATAATGGTTTTATAAAAATAAAATATTTAATTTTTGTTAATGTAATTATATATTTGAAAATACTATTTTCTCAAAAGAACTAAATTTTTATGTCCTTATGTGAATAATAATGAAACAAATTTTATAAAATTTTTAAAATTTAATAAGATAAAAAAAATATCATTTTTAATTAAAAATTTAAAAATTATCTTAGGGAGAGTTTTTTAGATTTCTATAAGTAATGTCATTTTTGGGTGAATAGTGAAAAATGCTGAATTTTAATTCTAATTACATTTTCAACTAAATTATTTATATAGTTAATTAATATTTTAGTGTTTTTGAAGGGTAATTAGATTAAATATACACAAATCAAATTAATTTATGTCATTATAACCAATTTCACATTGAAATGTGATATAAAAACATTCCAAATTTTAATCATTTTTTCTTTAAAACCTATTGTTCGACACGTCTATTAAGTTCATTTTTAATTAATTTCATCCAATGATAAGATTATAATTTTTAAAAAAATATTCCATATTTATAATCAGAATAATGTATTAATTATAATCAGTAAAAATTAGTATTTGACAAAAAATCTATGAAAAGTGATCAAAATTAATTACAATGATTATGAAAAAAATTATCTTAACAAATGAATAAACCTTAATCTTAAGGCCAAACATGACCTATAAATTTGTCCAAAATACATTTTATGTTCATGTATATACCCTATAATATCTTTTATTGTATCATTTCGGTTATTTTATCCATTGTACATGGTAAAAACAATGGTTGCATTCCCCTTTAAAAAATTTACAAGAATGCCAATCATCCACTATAAAAAGGCACTCACCCCTCACACATATTAACAACTATAATGGACTTTTTTATTGAAAAAAATATACAAAAAATATCCTCCCAACATCACTAAATTATTCATAGAATCATCCCGTTGGAATTTAAACCATCCAATGATGCACTTTGGTGTAAACGAAAAGGAGTTACCCAAAGAAGAGGTAACATCCTTATCAATATCTTTTGTTTTATATTCCGTATCAACCCCATAAAATATTCTTATTACATAAATATTTAATAATATATGTGTCCCCAATAGAGTGATAATTATTATTCTACATTTTCCACCTACACATACACACACTTCCATCAAATGGGTAATAAACTGGTCATTCTTGTGTACAATAAACTACCACCTCACGAAACTACGTTGTTTAATAATCCTTTACCACCACTCATTGTTAGGAATTATGATGTTTACTATATTATTATATTATATATATTATATTTATGATTTTTTTAATTATTATTTAACATATACCATGATGCTTCCTATTTTTTGTAAATAAGATAACTTCATTTGTTGACATGTGGACTACCGCCTCCTCACAGTGATGTTATTCGTTCCCACTTTTCATTGAAGGTATTAATGATGGGTTTAGTAAAAATATATAATATATATTAAATTATTATTATAATGAAATTATTATATATATATATATACATATATTTCATTTACTTTCTTTCCTTAAAACTGATAAGTAAATGGAGACAACATTCATGCGTACATTCGGCGTACCGTCTCTATGAACGATGTCTTCAATTTCATATTTATATTGTTTATAGATTTTTAAAATTATTTAAAAAACTAAATATATTTGATATTTATATCATGTTTGAAATTATATAAATTCTTAAATCATGATCTAATAATAGTATCATGAATAATAACTCAAAATATGAATGTATATCAAAGAGCATATTACCCGAAGAAAAACATTAACATGGAATTGTTAATAAGAAGGAAATATAAAGTCATACATGGTTTTGGATATATTAATATGGTTATGTTATAGATTTATAAAAAACATACAGTTATTATAAATGAATTTTTAACAATTACGAAGCAATTTAACATGTAAGGTAAGAGAATTTGGTCACACTTTTTATTTGAGTGAGATACATGCCATATTCACCACTTTCTTATATTGTGTGGTGTATATACTACCATATGAAATGTTTCATGACACTATTAACTTATTCAATGATATTTAAATCTTTTATTAATGTTATTTATTCATGGGTATCATGATTTTAAAGTTACTCAAGTTGTAAGGGGATTTCACGTCCCAATTTTATTTCTGTGAGACTTATGCCTTATTGAACATGAATTTCATTTTTGTGATGTATATAATTACCATGAATGACTTATATTACTATTATATATAATTTTGTAGATATTTATATACATATTTTTTGTTATATATTTCATGGGGTTTTTTAGTTCAAAAGCTACCAAGTCTTTACGGTATTTTTGTCTCTCTTTGTGTTCTTTGGGACACATGTTTTGATATGAACCTATATTCTATTACAAGATTTATATAATTACATTTTACATGTTATATCATTAATATATTTCTTTTAATAAGATTATAAGATTAATTTTATTATGTGGGTATTGTGATTCAATGTTACCATGTGGTAAGAGTTTATTGAAACAATCCAATCGTTTATTGGGATTGATTATAATTATGCTTCCACTGATGAAATCTTAAGGTCCCAATTTCATATAAAATCTAGAATTTAATTATTATATGGATATTCACGATTTATTCATGTATTAATAGCATTTTTTCACTCATTGGGACTTAATATAATTAATAAAATGGTTTAAACAAAATCAAACCTTATTTCACTCTTCGATCGGATACCCGTTTTGTTCAAAATGCATATTTTGAAAAAAAAAATTAAAAATATTATTTTGATATCATTTTCAATAAAGAAGTATTTTTAAAATGTTCTATGGTTTTCAAGTATTATTTAATATTTTTTTAATATATTTTAAAATAAAAATTAGTCGGGAATGTTAATGTTTTTTAAATCATTTTTTCAAAGAAGAAAGAATATTTTCCCCAAGAAATGTCTTCAAAAGATATTTTACATATAATATGAATTAATTTTAAATAGTCTATTAATATTTATGGATATTATCCAAGGAAACCATTCTCACTCTTTATTTTAATGTTTTATGTTTTTTATGACATGATTCTTATGACACTCGTTCTTCATCCACATGATATATGCTTTTAAAACCTCCTACTTTTCACAAGTTTTTGATTTGATGAAATGATTATGGGATATTTATATTTTCAATAGGTTATGATATGATGAAATGTTTATGATACCCATTTCATTACATGGGTTATGATATGATTTTCCATAAACCCATCTTTTTTTATGGGTTATGATATGATGAATGTTTTATTTTCTTGTTGCATATGTATGTATGAATTTATTATGTGATGAGTGGGACCTATATCTACCTCCAATTCATTAGGTAAACAATTATATCACATAAAATAAAGATTTTAATCAAGTCCATGTTCCTAACAAACTATGTTTTATTGGTAAACCCAATCCACTATGGGATGTTTGAAAACCCAATCCAATATAGGAATATGGACAACCCAATACACTATGGGAATATTGGGAAAATAGATCAATTATACGGAATGGACTATGAGTGTAGATGGTGGGGTATCCCTCCCAATATGTGCAGTCCCCATGATATTCCCAGATATGATTTGGAAAAAAGCCTTGACATATAGGTAATGTTTTTACAGGTATATGTGTATTCCATAATTCTATGCCTTATGAAACCTATACGCTCTTCAGAATCAAGTTATTTTATTCCCTTGTGATTCATGTCTTTTTAACTACCAATATTTTTTCTAATAATCATATATATGATCCTTTATATGTAGGGTATGATCTTATTATGATACGATCATGTTGTCATACCCTTATGTTCATGATTATGCATATGCATCTCTGCTGTTTACCTAGAATGAGAATATCAACTCACCCATTTTTATGTTTCCTTTACCTAGGTTATGAATATATGTATTATGTATTATGTGTATAATATTGGTTCTAGTCATGATTAACCTAGTTGTATATAATATATCTCACTTATTTAATAGTGTTTATGTTATCATGTTTCCAAAGTCATTAAATTAATATATTCTTTGGGAATCTTTTTGTGAAATGTATTATGTGTTCTGAAAATATTGTCTAATGCTAATGGATGTTATGCGATTTTCTATTTACCTGGTACTATAAAAAAAATTATTTATCCTTTGGAAAGTATGATAAAAAACCATAGTAAAAAATATAAGTAATTATCTAAGGATATCTATAAGGATGAAGAAAACTATAGAGAAATATCTTCGAAATTTAATAAAAGATGGAGTGAGTGGTTTCCAAGGAATTCATCATTGTCTATAAACTATAAGTAAATGTTGATCGTGAATAGATATGCACTGGGGTAACAACACAAAAAAACCATATTGATGGAGACTCGATTAGTAATTGGTGCTTGACAATGCGCATTGTTTCCCACTTGGTTTGACACTCCTAGGAGATAGGATTTTTGAATTAAAAAACTCTTCATAAACCATCATGGGATATTTAAATATAAGTTAGCTATTAACAACCAATGATAATCTCATATAATAAATATGGTTTCATAATTTAGATATCCTATAAGCTGTTTTTCAGAATTATGTGGTAAATCACTATGAAAATTGTTTCTTACTCTAGGATTGTTGGTTTTAGTCAGTGGATGAAACCTAAAAGAAACCACATTAATGGTGATTAAAACAGAATATGTAATGATTTTCTTCCTGATCAACTGAATTTCATGGGATATGTAATGAAAAATTATTTCTTCTATGATCACTAAAATTTTTCATGCTATGAATCTTACTGTAAATCCGAATTTTAAAAAAGGGAACAAAATTATATTTATTCCTTCATGATTCCACGTCCCCTACATTTATTAGATCTTTTGATCCACTTTTTTCTAAATAATGGATCAGTACCACTGAAATGATATTATCTATTCTCCAGTATTCAGAACATGATAAATTCATTCTGGATGTTTATTATTTAGAAGGTGAATCCTACTAGTGGTGGACTCTAATTAAGAACACAATAAGTCAAGATGAATATTAATACATGGATTGGGATAAGTTCAATAACTTATTCATTAAAAATTACTTTCCTTGTGTCCTTAATTTGAAGATAGAAAATGATTTCATTGAGTTTAAGAAAAAGGATGATGAATCTTTTACTATCTACTTGGATAATTTCACAAGACTTTCAAGTTCCGCTTTTATTATTATCATCCTACCATAATGTAAGGTTGACCAATTCATTAGTGGAATAAATCCGAATAACATAATGGTGTTGGATATAAGAGACTTTAGTACCTACAAAAAAGTTGTTTATTGGAAAATCAAAGTTGAAATAGAGGTTATAGTTACATATCATTATCATGGTCTTAAAATGAAAACTAATATGGAGTCTAAAAGAGAATCTAAAAAACTATTTATAAAATAAAATGACCCTTATTTTATGCTCTACATGTGGAAATAATAACGGAGGAAATTGTATTATGTGGAATAATAATGTCTTTATGTTTTGAAGGTAAGTTAATCAAGAAATTGATTTTTTAACTGATGGGAAGAAGTTATCCAATGGGGAAAATATATAGAAATTCACATAGGATGGACCTCTAAAAATTTAGTGATTCAAGTGCGTGGATAATGGTAATTATGATAACTTGTGCCCAAACTCGAGGGTTGGTGATGGTGATCAGAGTCCCCAACTTCTTAAATAGAGGGACAAGGGTAAATATCATGTGATCATTGTTTCTAACAAGGGGTTCGATTAGGAAATAGTGAAAGGTACACATTCCATAAACTCTAAATAATTTTCTATGGGTGTTATGATTCCCCCAAAATGATTAGATTTTTAATTAGGAATGTAACCCACTGATGGTATTATAATTTCATCTCATGTATATGATTCCAATATAGTTGAATTTTGTAGTATTTTTTTTATTTAATTCTTGTTATTCATTCTATAGTGGAATTTGATGGATTTTATTTATCTAAATAAATACCACATAAAATTTCATGGAAGGTAAGTTGCATTTGATGTTTCAAAACAATGTATGATCATCAATCAATGTGATGATAAGTATGAAATTATAATGGAGATTAAATCCCATGTATGGGTATTAATTTCCTTTTGGAAGGAATATTTTTCAAACATTGTTGTTTTGAAGGTCTAAATTGATGATATTCCCATTTTTTAAGAGTTTTTGCATGTCCTTCCTGAAGGCTTTCATGTACTTCCACCAAATAAAATGTTGAGTTATCGATAAAACTCATACCAGGTTGCACACCAATTTGAAAGACTCCCTGTAGAATGGCCCTGATTGACTTACATGAATTTATCAATATACTCCAAAAAGACCTTGATAAGGGAATCATTTATCCATGTATATCACCACGGGTGCAACTATTCATTTTGTGAAAAAAGAAAGATGGATCAATGTGACACTATATTGATTTTTGGGAGTTTAATAAGATTATGACCAATAACAAGTATACTCTTCTCTGTATTGATGACTTGTTTGATCAACTATGTAGAGTTCAATACTTTCCCAAGATTGACCTATATTCTGGATATCATCAGTTGAGGGTCAAGAAGAAAGATATACCAAGAGGTTATTCAATTCAAGGTATGGACACTATCAATATATAGTGACGCTTTTGGGCCTAACTAATTCCCATAATATATTTTTGTATTTGATTGATAGAGTCTTTAGATATTACCTCAGTTTTTTTGTTGTTATATTTATAAATGATATCCTGATCTATTAAAATATATAGGAGGATAATAAAGACAACAAGAAAATTTTACTAAAGACAATAAGAAATTAGAATCTATACGAAACATTTACATTGTGTGAATTTTGGCTGCAAAAGGCTTCATTTTAGGGTCACATAATCTCAAGAGAGGGTATAATAGTAGATTCATCAATGATAGAAACAATTTAGTATTCTCCTAGACCAAATACGATTACAATGATCTGTAGTGTAAATGGTTTAGTTTTATATTGTCGATGTATTGTGGAGAATTCCACAAATCGATCTCATCGAATGATAATGTTAACTCAGAAGGGTTCCATGTTCCCTTAGACAAATGAATGTGAGGAAAATTTCAAGTACCTAAATAGAAGATTGGTAAAATCACATTTTCATACATTACCTTATAGTGGATAAGGGTTTGTAATCTATAGTGATGCTTAGAAAAAGGTATTGGAATGTGTTTATATAATATGTTTCTTTCACATGCCTCATAGCAGTTGAAGATCCGCCAGAAAATTTAACCAACCCATAATTTTGATTTAGAAGTGGTATTTTTTCATTAATGATATGTAGGAATTATCTTTATAGAAAGAAGTATGATTTATATATCGGTTATAAAATTCTGAAATATATATTCACACAGAATGAGTTCAACATGTTCTAGAGAATCTTGTTGGAACTGATAAATGATTATGACTGCTCAATACATTACCACCATGTGAAAGTGAATATGTTTATGATACTTTAATTAGAAAGGAACATTCTAGCTTATCCCTGATGAGGATTGGAAAGAATAAATAATTTTATGATTTTCAATGGATGGATCTATAAATCATCAAGGAAAGGTAATGATCTTATCTTTCTCAATTGAATTTTCAACCCTCTATCAATAAGTAGATCAAAGAGGTGTAAAAGGAAGATATAGGGATAAAAACGAATGTTTGAGATGTCCTAAAGATTAAAATTAATCAGGATGGAATGATAAGTATTAGGAATCATGTTTGTTTTCCAACCATATCAGATTGGAAGAAGGGGATGTTAGAGGACGATCATATCTATTCAGTCTCTATTCATACTAGAAGTATTATGATGTATAGAGACTTGAAATAATACTTTTGTTGTGATTAAATGAAGAAGGATATTTCAAATCTTTAATCATGGTTCTTAGTATTCCAAAAAGTTAAGGCTAACTAACAAAAGTATATGCGTATGTTGCATCTATTATCCATAAAAGAGTGAAAATTTGAGAACATCGCAATGCATTTTGATGTTGGACTCCCCAAAACCACTAAAGGGTGCAATGCTATATGGGTGATAGTTGATCACCTTACATAGTCGTCAAAATTCATCACTATAAGAGAAGAGTTTTCTCTATATCATCATTCAAGGATATACATTAAAGTAGTGTTATGGATTTATGGATTACCACATTACATTATATCTGATTGGTATATGAGGTTTGCCTCTATGTTTTGGATGATTCTTCTCTAAGAACATGATACAAAATTGATTTTTCACACTACTTATCATCCTAAGACGGATGGTCAGTATGAAATAACAATACAAAACTTGTGGGATATGATGATATCTAGATAATTATATTTCCTAGGTGTTTGTGAAAAACACATTCCTCTAGTTTAATTTTCATACAACAATATATTTCACTCAAGCATTCAGATGACTCCTTATGAATCCCTCTACAGAAGTAAATGTAGATATCCAACATGTTGCGATAATGTTGGATAAATAAGGATATTGGGACCTGAGATAGTTGAATAAATTTAAAATAAGGATAGAATAATTAATCCATATATAAAAGAATATCAAAATTAAAATAACATTCATGATGATAACCAACATAATTATCTATAATTTTAGGATGGGGAGAAGGTGTTTGTATAAATTTATTCATTGAAGAATGTTATGAGGTTTGGGAAGCAATGACAACTAGGCCCTAGGTATATTTTTTCCTTTGAGATTTTGGATCATATCAGGAGGATAACCTATAAGTTGAAACTTCCTCCAAATATCTCTCAATTCAATAATGTGTTCTGTGTATATATCCTGGGTTAGTACATAATCGATCCTTCACCTGTACTGATGTCATTTTTCATACTACTAGAATATGATCTTTAATATGAGGAATAACTAATTGAAATTTTGGATCATAAAGAGAAATTTATATGAAACAATACCACTCAATTTTTAATGGTTTTATGGAGAAACCATCATATAAAGAAATAAACAAGGTAATATGAGGATATTATGTGGTATAAGATTCATCATTTATTTGTATCATAATTTTTAATTTCAATGGAGAAATTAATTTTAAGGGGGTAGAATGTAACACCGTTATTTTTTATGAAATTTTTTTGAATAAATTATTATTTTGGATGTATTTTTTCATGATACACAATGTTATTACTTCTTTATATTTTTTCATGAGTTAACCTTTCACAACACCCTAAAATGAATTGGTTTGTGTTACACAGAACACTAAATTTTCAACAAGATAACATTTTATTACTATAAATTTTTAAGTGAGATGTTTATAAAATATCTATTAAAAATAGTAATATGATCATTAATAATTTATTTTTAAATATTAATTATAGTGGTTTTATATAAATAAAACATATTGATCAAAAAATAGATAATATTTGGTAAATTCTTTATATGTTTGAAAATATTATTTTCCCAATAGAACTTATTTCTATGTTCATAAGTGAACAAAAATAAAATTAATTTTAGAAAAATTTATAAATTTAATATAATAAAATAAACATAATTTTTGAATTCCTAATTTCAAAATTACCTTATAGTGAATATATGATAGTTTTGTGAAAACATCATTTTTTGGTGAATAGTGACAATACTGAATTTTAATTCAAAAATGCATTTTCATCTGATTTATTTATATAGGTACCTTATATTTTAATACATATTAAAGTTTAATTATATTATGTTTTCACCAATTAGACTAATTTAGGTAATTATAACAAATATCACATTGAAATTGGACAATAAATAGTCCAAACTTTTAAACAATTTTTCATTAAAAACAAGATGTTGTGACACGTCTATGTGATTAATTTCTTCTAGTTATGAGACGAGAATTTATAAAAATGGATTATATATATTTAATAATAATAATTTATAATTTATAATAATTTAATCATATTTTTTTACAAAAACAACATTAGCGAAAGTGGCAAAATTATATATAATGATTAAGAGAAAAATAAAATTAACAAAGAACTAAACCATAAACATAATTCCCAAAACTCCCTATAAATTTTTCCAAAAAAGAGTTTTCTTTTTATAATTATAGCCTATTTTTTCTTGGATCGTATATGGACCATTATCGGAGAAACTTGACATGATAAAAACATGGGTGTAATTCCCTTTTCAAAAAATTAAAAGGCTTCCACTCCTCCTCCACTATAAAACAAGGATCACCCCTCCCACATATTCCCACCTATACGGCCTATTGTATTAGAAACATTATTCAAAATCTCCTCCAAACATCCCTAAATTCAACCCAAGATTTTCCCTTTTTTAATATATCTATTCATGTATTCCCTTTGGTGCAATCCAAATGTAGTTACCCAAAGAAGGTGTAACATCCTTCCTCAAGATTTATTGTATTATTTTAATTATCCACCAAAAAAATATTATAATTACATGATTATAAAATATAATGAGTATGATAAATATAATTATATGTTTTATTATAATTTTTAAAACTAAAATTACACACAGTTCCACTTAATGGGTAATAGACTTACAGATCTTATGTAAAAAAACTACCACCTCACGAAACGATGTTGTTTATTTTTCCTTTACCACATATCATGGTTACATATTGTTATAAAAAACAGTTTTTTATGTTATATATATATGATATTTACGATCTATTTATAATTTTTTAGTTATTATTTAACACATACCTTCATGCATTACATTATTTCTAAATATGATAACATTGTTTGTGGATGTGTGGACTTCCGCCTCCTCAAAAATATGTGATTCGTTCACAATTTACATGGAATGTATTAAGGATGTGTTCAGTAAACATATATGATATATTATAAATACTAATTCTACTATAATTAGTATATATATATATATATTATTTACATTATTTCATTCAAAATGACAATAAAATGGAATGAAATTCACACGTACGTATGGTCAACTGTCTCCCGGAAGAGTGCATTCCATTTCATATATCTATAATTTATAAACTCTTATAAATTTTTATATTATTAATATAAATTATATTTATATCTTGTTTTATATTCATTAAATAAGTAAATAATGATTTATGTAACAGGATGAAGAATAATAAGTTAAAATATATATTAAAATCAATTTTAATATTAGTTGAAGCGTAACATTAACATTGAATTGTTAATAAGTGGGCAATATAATGTAATATATTGAATTATATATCATATTATTTTTATTTTTAAGATTTAAAATAAAATTATATTTATTATACATGAGTTTTTAATGAGTATTAAAAACTTCAATGCATAAGTAAAATAATTTCATCTCACTTTTTATTGCCATGAGATATATGTCATATTTACTTCTCGATTCAACTGGGTGGGGTATATAATACAATATGATATTTTAAATCAACAATTTCGTTTATATAATTATATTAAAATCCTTAATTGATGATATAATTTCAATGGGATCACAATTCTAAAGTTACTCAATTATTAAATGGATTTCTCGTCTAACTTTTATTTCGACGAGACTTAAGACTTATTGACCACGAATTTCATTTGTGTGGTGTATATAATTTACATGAATATATTATATTATCATTATAATTAAATTTATGTTTAATTAAATATCCATTTTATTATCTCTATTTCATGGGTATTTATGGTTCCAAGGGTACCATATTAGTAAATTAGTTTGGTCACAAATTTCCTTCATTGAGATACATGTATTGTTATGCACCTATATTATTTTATGAGTTGTTTGTTTATGTCATGTCATAACCCTAGTTACCTAGAGTCAGTGCATTATTACATAACATTGTCATGATTACAAGGAATCATGTCCTGAAAAACCGATCGGTTTAGCAGTCTTGGAAAATAGATTACATACATGAACATTACATTACACATTATAAAAATAAAACACAACATAAACGATCCTTTATCGAATTCCATTAATCCCCTAGCTTAACCCTACTTATCAATCATAATATACTTCTTGTAATCCTATGAAAATTAAAACATAGAAAGTGGTGAGCTCAGATTCTCAGTAAGGATAACAATATAGCGGGAACTTTCATAAATATGTATAAACATTTAAAGTAATGTATAAGAATAAAAAAATCCTTTTAAACATAAAACTCATAATAATATGGAAAGATACAAAAAAATAATGCCATTTACTTATTGACATGGATATTCTACTAGTCGAATAATCGCATGAAATATCAATAGCCACATTCATAATGATGGAATGCATATTTCCAGACTTTATAAACACCTAGTCTAGGCCCTGTGCCAAGACTACAAATAAGATTTTGTCAATGCCTTGTGCCAAGACACTAGTTTTTCTATTTAGACCTACCGATGCATCGATGAGCTATAGCGGGATCCACCCATCACATACTATGCCCAATGCATTCCTCATATGAAAAGGTTTTAACATAACATAAACATTCGTATTAAAATTAGCATATCAAATGTAAATACTTTATCCATAAACCATGAATGGTGTAAAAATAACACATACATAGTCAAACATGTCACAAAACCATCAATACAATATTAAAGTTTTGTATCATAATAAATCAACTTCAAATTAGCTTAAAAGTCATCAAATGATGTTTACATAGATGAAATCAAAACCTTTTTTAGAGAAATATCTCTTTCTATTTTGAAATCATTTAAGAAACTATTTACTTTGAAAATAATATTATAATCTTATAAGGGAAGCTTTGACGATGTTATAATTGCGGGAAATAGCTGCACCCTCTATATTAGTTAAGAAAACATTCTTACCTTAATTTTTTCGAAAAGGTCATAAAGTACCTTGTTTGGAAAACGATGGAAAGATTCATTTCAAAACATATAAGGTCAAATAAATGGAATAAATGACTTTACCCCATTTTCTAGTAAATAGTAAAAAAAAAATTGGAATACATTTTTATGAAACATGGATGTGGATGATAAAGAGGTTCTAGTAGATAATTACGTATAAACTACTTCAGATAATAAGGAGATTGTGAAATTAACCCTTACCTTGCACTTTCCTTTGGTCAAGGGTACGTTTAACCTCCTGTATAATGACCATATTATGATATTACATTATACCAGAACCATATTAATATTTAATATATCATACATTATTCATTTATGACTTTATACTACCCATTTAATAATGATTTCCATGTTAAATTAACATTTTGGGTAATAATCACATTCTTTATCAAACGTGTTTTAACTTGTTACTCTTGATTGTATCACTTAGATCAAGAATTAAATACTTCAATAATATTAAACATTATTTATATATCATACATATTTAGAATATAAATATGTATAATAGATAAATATATGAAATTGAAAACACTGTTTATGGAGACGGTAGTCCGTACGTACGCATAAATGTTGTTTCCATTTTTATATCGTATTGAAAGGAAATAAGTGAATAAGATATATGTAAGTACATATATATATATATCCATTAGAGTTATTATCTCATATATTAAATACTTATTAATGATATTTATTTTATAATAATCGTTGAATGGTGACCGTGGAAATGAATCTCATCGCGTCGTGGAGACGGTAATCCGTACAAACGCACGAGCCACAATATAAATATATTGACGAATAAATCATATGTAGTTGGATGGTATATCATATATAAAGATAATTAAAATTTTATATTTATTATTTACATAAGTTATACTCATTATTATACCCATCCAAATAATGAAGTGTTTGAATAACAAACTACACCACGACGTGGAGACAGTAATCCGTACATATGCACGTATGGTGACAATTTCATTCATAGGATGGATAAAATAATCAATATGGTTGTAAAATATTTATAATAACATCAAAATATATATTAGATATTGAGTTATTATTTTATAATAGAAACAACAAAGAAAGAGGAAGTGGAAAAAGAAAATAACTTGAAAGAGGTTATGAAATATTTACATCTTCTTTGGGGTCTTCCTTTTGACCTGATCAAATGGGATCCATAGGCTGGATTTATGACCAACGGAAGACCTATAAGATGAAATAGTATAGTTTATAGGGTATTTGGGCATGGTTTGACTGAGCCAAATGACTTTGACGTAGTAAATTAGAGAGAAGGGGGAGTGCCCTATTATAAGAGGGGTGAGGGGCAGCTTAAAGAATGTTAGAAATATTAATTTATAATAAAATCATTTTCGGTTTCTAATGGCACAAAAAATGAATTATTTATAGGATAAGGTGGGGAAGGGTCTAAAAAAACTCATTAAATAGATTTTAGATAGGTTTATGTCACTATATTAACTGTATCTTTTTTATTTAACTCTTAGTTAAATAGTTTGACATTTACCATGTCTCTTTGAATTTTTATATTATATGGTTAATAAACTTAGTATAAACTTCCAAGATAACCACAAGTGGTTCATTAATGACATTTATAATATTGTTTATGACCTTTTTCTGAACGTTAAATTTTTAGGAATAGAATAACAACTAATAATATAATATTTTTTTAAAAACTCTTTTATGTCAATTTTGACACTATTTGGTATTTTGTTTTTTCTAAATTCATAATAGCATTATTACGTAAAAAACAATTCCTCTAAATAACCCTAACATGTGATATTAACGTATATAAATTAGTGGAATTTATAAAATGTCCCATATTACATTTATTTAGATATTTATAATTTCAATTATTTTAATCTTTCATTAATATGGTAATTACTGCATCATCATTGTGTCATAAATAAATTCAATTAGTTAATGTATAAAAATTATAAATAAAATACCATTATGTAGGAAATTTTTTTATCTTTATAATGAATATTTAAATTCCAATTTATCTTCTGTATAATTCTATATTAAAAATGTTTAAGTTATTAAACATTGACTTTAACTCTTTTAACTCTTCTTTTAAAAATAATAATAATAAAAGTCCTAATCTAATACATGTGGACCAAAGAGGATCATATTTTCTACATAAGGTTGTTTTTGGTCAAATTATACTTATCCAATAGAACTAAGACATGTGTTAGGGTAATAATAATATAATTTTTACCCATAATTACCCTATTTATTTTTAACCGTGGTAATTAAAAGTAAAACGTTTCTATTCACCAAAAATTATTTTCATCTTATTGAACCACATTTTACTTAATTAAATCAACCGTGTCTCATGGATTTTTGAAATTAAACTCACAGATGCAGTAAAATTAAGTTTTCTTTAAATTTTCAAATGCTCATAGGAGGTGGGTAAAAGACTGTGAAAAGTTCAATAAACTTTTATATATCTAATATTATTACAAATTAACTCTATTGAATTTACATTGAACCTAGATTAGTATTATGTATCAATTTTGACCTAAAATAAATTTAAATAAAATAAATAATTATTTAAATAAAAATTCGGTTTTGAACAATAACTTAGTGTTTTTTCACTATTCATCAAAAATTGAATGTTTTCAGAAAAATACCAAAAATTCACCCTAAGATAATTTTGATATTAAAAATTCAAAAATGAAGTCTATTTTATAAATTTCAAGAGATAGAATCTTTATTTATTAATTTAAAATTAATTATGTTGTCAGCTCCAAAAGGCATATCTTTTAAGAAATAATAACTATCAAAATAATGACACTTCTTTATATCCAATTTCAAAGTGTAATTACATACAATTACCAGAATTGGATTAAATGATAAAAATATAATATATTTATACTTAAAAAACACTTAAAATGTATAATTTAACACTATATATTATTTTGATTAAAAAAGTTGTTTACATTTAAAATATAGTATTTTTTTACAATTCACCCAAATATGAATGTTATTAGAAAAACACAAAAAAATTATTAAAACTAAATTATTATTTCCATATTCTAAAGAAGAAGTTTATTTTTTCAAATTTAATATATAAAAGTTTCAAATATTAGATTTAACAAGGGTTCACCATTAAAAGGCGATAAACGTGCATTTTTTTAAAAAATACATCTTTTTTCTGAAAAAAAGAATTAGTTTTTAAATTATGTCTAAGAAACTCATCATATGGATTAAAAAATTATAATGATTATATAAAGATCAAAATTTAGTTAATACTATTCATAACCTCTTTTGAACAGCTATTTTGGTAAGTCGTGGTGCGCTTGTACACGGTGTTGTGTGTAGTGCAAGTTATTGAATTACTTTGAAGAAATAACTTACTATGAAATCTTGGGGTGTTACAATATCCATTTTAAATTTTATATCATTAATATGATTATTTTCATGATATTTTAAGCTTCAATTAATTTTAATTTCTTACATGGGTAGTATTCTTCAAAATTATCAAGTGGTAAGATTTTATTAAAATAATCTCATAGTTTATTGTGATTATTTTTTATTATGCTTCCATTGATGAAATTTTATAACCCATATTTCATGAGCACTCAGGAAATTTATTCCCATGTGTTTTTTATGATGTATTCATTTATTAATATCATTTCCCCACTCATTGGTACTTAAAATAATTAATAAAACGTTTTTAATAAAATCGGACCTTATGTTTCTCTTCAGTCATATACCTGCTTTATTAAAAAAAATGCTTTCAAAAATGTCTTAACAAATTTTATTTGGATCAAATTTTTAAGGGGAAAGAATTATAAAATTATTTTATGGTGTTCAAATTTTCCTTTATAAATTTTCAATATATTTTCAATGATAAATGTTTTAAAAAAATTAATGTTTTAAAAAACATTTTTCAAAGGAGAAAGGATATTTTATTCAAGAAATATTTTAAAAATATATTTTACATATAAGATAAGATTTATTGAAATATTTTATTACTGGATATGTATATGATCTATGGAAAGCATTATTAGTTTTTCTTTTAATGGTTTATGTTTAGGATGACATGTTTTTTATGATACTCAATCCTCATCCACTAATTATAGGATTTTGAAACCCTCATATTTTCAGTGGTTTTTCTTTAATGAAATAATTATGGGAACTAACTATTTTCGAAAGGTTATTATATGATAACATGTTTATCATACCCATTTCATTTCATGTTTAGTGATATGATATTTATTAAACCCATCCCTTCTTATGGGTCATGATATGATGAATTTGTTATTATATTGTGGTACATGTACGTCTGATTTTATTAAGTTAAAGGTGGGACCTATATCTCCAACTAATACATTGAGAAAAGATTTATATATCATGAGTGAATTATGTGAATAAAGTGTGAGGCCTTGATCCACTGTGGAATATGGGGGAACCCGATCCACTATGGGAAGATGGGGAATCATGATCCACTCTGGGTATATGGGGAGACCAGATCCACTATGGGAATATGGGTAAACCCAAAACCATATAAGGATAGTACTAAAAAATGTGTGGTCATGTGTCCCACCTAGTAGGGGTAGTCCCCATGAATTTCCCTGATAAGTTTTGTAGATTAATCTTGACTTATAGGGTATTTTTTATATGATTATGTGTATTCCATAACTCTATGTCTTATGCCAACTTTTGGATCTCATTAATAATGTTAATTGATTACCTTACAATTCATGTCTTATTAAATGCCAATATTTATTCCATGACTCAGGTGTATGATATTTTATATATAGGTTACGATCATTTAATGATATTCTCATGTTATCATACCCTTATGTTCAGGATTATGCATATGTATGTCCCTTGTTTACCCTTAGTGATCATCTAAGTCACCCCTTTTTATGTTGCTTTTCCGTATGTTATGAAGATATGTATTATGTATGTTGTTTATAAGAAGGGTTCTCATCTTGAATATACTATTGTGAGATAATGTACCTCAGTTAAGTACAAGTTCTTATGTTTCTATGTTTACAAATGTACTAAAATAAAATGGTATTTGGGAGTCTCTTTATGTAATGTATTTTTTATTCAACAAAATTGATGTAATGTTAATGTATGTTATGAAAGGGTCACTATAATTCCACAAAACCTACATCAATTATCCATAATCACCTAGGGATCACACAAATTTCAAATTGGGACAAACAATATCCCCATTAATGGTTTCGATTGAGTCAATAATTCCCCATATGATTGTGATACTAGTTTCAAGTAACATTGATATAGTCCCTCAATAAAAATATTGTCCTCTTTAAATCAAAACCTCAATGTTATTTACTTTAACATGGCTCAAAACCCACTAAGGGGATCACTTCTATCACACTCATAAAAGGACTTTTGATAGGGGATAATTTATATAAAATATAATCCATACTTAACACAATACTTGATTTATTTGGGAGTTTGGTTGCACAACCATGTTACGTGCCTCACTATCTATTCCATGGAACCTAAAAAAATCAACCCCAAAAACATAGGGAACACACTACTTTCATGTTTGGACTAATACCTTTGTAGAATGTATGGGATGTGATACAATATTTTGGGGAGTCATTAGATTGTAATCATGATTTTAAGGTCGGATAGAGCCTACGAGATATGAGAACACCATTGGGAGTTAGATACAGTATGGGGTTGGTGAGAAGAATCTAAGATAGGGACAATGAACCATAGTGGGTGATCATATGATTGATATGATAATGTTAATGGGAATGTCAGAATGTTCTTGTGTAACCAAGATCATCTAAAAATAATATCATTATAAGAAATTTAAATGTTTATGAATTCCTTGACAAGTGGGGCTAGTTCTGAGTGACTATCACCCTAGTGATGATATAAAGAGCTTCTATTATGGGTTTTGATTATATTTTGTGTTCATGTTATATATAGATCTTGGTTATGGTGTATTACTTGAGGGTATTATTATTATAATGATATGATATAAGTTTCCAACATGAGGATAAGGTATATCTCAAGTGACTGATGATATGATATATGTTTCTAGGGTTGGAAGATTTCATGACCATAGATTATTGACTAAATGATAAACGGTGAATTGGTGGAGAGATAGTATACCCTAGGTACCTAATGATATTAATATACTAATTCATGGGAATAGTGAATCACCAAACATGATATTGTGACTACTTACATCTATAAATGAAACATACTCCCCCACCAAGTAATATTATATATACTAAATCTTGTGTGGGTTTTTATTCCCCCAAGATGATATATAACTCCTGATCTAGGTCAGTCAAAGTTCCCCCTAATTAATTTTTATTATTCTCAAAGACATCTAACACTGAAATAAACTGGTATGGTCAATCCTAACTAGCTCTCGGGAACTCGAGTATCATAAGTGTTTATTTTATATCACATTTATAATTTAATCTTTTTACTATAAGAATATAAAATCATAAATATATTCTATTTACTGGTTATATTAGGGACATAAGTGGTGTTATCCTTCCAATGTTTACTCACACCCATCTTTGGAATCCCTAGAACTCTATTACCCATGTATATTTCATGTTCGTAGGTGTTATATGGGTAGAGGTGCAGTATTGGATAATAAATCTAGATAAAATGGTCAAACTAAGGTGATTGATATGAGGTGAGGCTCAAGAATGTAAATAGAGTCTCATTTGTAAATTATTCCCTGTTTTATTTTGTATATGTTATTGGATCAGTCGGAATAAAGTTTGTTTGTATTCATGTATTAATACATATCAATTTTATAGTAGGGATATGTTTGTTATTCTTTTAGTACTCTAATTAGTTGGGATGGATGTTATTTGGTTATTTCCACTTCATGTTTGTCTCTAATATTAGGGTGTAGCCTCTCAACATTATCAAAAATGATCCTTTCCATTATTTTTTAGCCTTTGTTGTACTAGGATTCATTCCATTGAATTTGTAACACTATATCTAGGAAACTTGTGAATTATCTCATGTCTGGGGTGTTACACATAGGATTCCACATTATACCAATATCATAGTATATAATGGGGTTTTAAATTTAACTTGTATGGTATGTGGGTGAATTCACAACTTCCCAATCTTCCATTATCCTATATTCAATCATAAATCACTATGGTTTATTTATTAATGGATTTTCATACTAAATAAATCCATTGATGTGTTCGATGAATTAATGAAACCAATGGGAACTAAAATTCTCTTACCACACAACAGAAGTCAATGAATTGATGCTCCATGGGGGGTATAAAAGGGATTTCATACTTATTAACGACATATACATTATATACATGAATCCAAATGAAACACCCTTCATTTCCATATTCTTCATTCATATTTAGTAAAGGAACTAACACAATTTTGAAGAATCTGAATCTCAAAATTATTAATTAGGATTAATGTCTCGTGTACTACATTTGGAGGTGATATCCTTTTTTTGGTCACATGGTGATCACTATCAACACACCCTACCATACTTCATAATGATTGAGATATTGGTAGTAAAGGTTTGCCAATTTATTTTCTTAATTTTTTTCATAGTACATTTGTTGAAGATAGATTAAGAATCTCTATAGGATTCTTCCACTACTACGGATAATTACAATATCACCGTAAACACATATTGGTATTAGAGTATTTTTCTTTAACATATTAATAAGTTAAACTACCTATTTGTTTTATGAACAGGTATATTGTATTAAATTTGGATCTATATCATAAAATACACATATATTATAATTTATTTTGCATAAAAATAGTGTATGATAACCACATATCACCTGGTAAAATATACTAGAAACCCAAGGATTTTAGTTTTTCTACCAAATATGGTATGGGATATCATAAGAAATGATTGAGCCATGGATTCTGTAATAAATAGACTCAGAATATATTTATGATTTTGGTGATATCATCGAATTGGATTAAAGAATTATGATGTCACCTATGAACATAATCAATTTCATTGATTGAGTATTATAGTTTTTATATCAAAGTATATGATTGATACAATTGGTTACTCTTTTGTATCAATTATAATTTATTACTGAGAATATTTCCAAAGAGATGGGAGATATGTAAAAAAAAGGGGGGTATAAATTGTATTCTAATTGTGACCAACAATGTTTCTACCACTATAGTAATTAGGTCGATCATATAATACAATTTTAGATCAAATACAAGATTCAAATGTTTATAGACATGAGAAAAGTAAATCTATCTAAAGATAAACATATATCTTACAAAATAAATGAACAAAAAGGAAATTAGAAACCTAATAACAAAATGTAAAAACATTGCATGGTTCTATATGAATGTTTAAAAACACATAAAAGGATATTAACTAACCAATTCTTTTTAAACAACTAATGTATTTTAATTGTTTTTTATTGTCTAATAAAAAATATCAATTAAAATGGAAGCATCAAAAACCACTTATATGAGGTTCTTCATGAAATATAATATTAAATTCCTAATATACTAACATAAAGAAATATTATATGGGTGTAACTTACACCAAAGATCCACTACATTAATCTTCATATCCCTTATATGAGCCTGAGATAGATCACCAAAAGAGGACAAAAATAACCTCATATTCATATGTATCCATAGCTAGAATGAATCATATTTCACACATGAATGATTATCCTTTATCTTATGTTCTGACAGTATCTCAACATGAAAGGATGAATAATAAATAGAGAATTAGTTTCCAGGTGGTTTGGGCAAGAATAATATAATTCCACATATACATCCATCACATGGATGAAGTTAAATAAAAAATACAGATTTTCTAATAATTATTCTCTCATTTATTCATGTGATGACATGTGGGAACAAATACCATTTATGTTTCATGTATCATATATATTAATGCAAGTCCTAGAAAATATTTCATCTCTTGAAAAAATATAATAAATGATATCTAATATGGGATAATAATGAATAACAATAGATTACAATTTTTTGAATGTTTCATAGAATGATATACCTTAGATGGTGCATGATAATTTTGGAGAGAGCATCTTTATATGAAATTGGGCCACTTTTCTCTCCTCTCGTTGCTCAGATAGGGATTCCCTAGGCAGTGATAGCCATAATCCAAAGCTTTCCCCCACTATAGGGGGAGTGAATCCCTCCATACATAGCATGTCATAATTCTATATCCCCGTTTTCAAACCCATAATTTCTTCCTCCTTTCCCATCCATTGATCATATCCTAAAATTTCATGATCTCCATGGAAGATTCCCTAATATCTCACTATGTCCTTCAAAATTCAATAAATCTTCAGCTCACTTAAACGCGACCATTTTGGCTCACTTATGGAATCATTGTCCCTAGGTTTATGACATTGACATGTTCATTTTTTATACATATGGTTCATAGGATAGGGAAGTTGTGGGGAATCTTGAAAATCATCACATAATGATACATTTTTTTAGAGTAAGACATGGTCTTATTGTGGTCTTGATATCCTCGTGTATGAAATGAATCTCTCTTATATATTTATCATTGGTCCTGTAATTTATATATGAATTGTTACACTCTGTCAATAAATATCTATGTTAGTTTTCTCAAACTCCCCCTTCCCTTCCAAAATATTTCATTTATTAGTTTTCTCGAAAATATGGTTGGATGCTACTTGTGTTTAGATAGTAGAACCGAGTGAATTTGTCATCCCATCTCCAAGTGAATATATGTTGAGTTAGATGTCTCTAAACATCCTATAGAATATATTTGGATCACTGTTGGGGAGGAATTTTGGTGCAAACATCCCATGATTTTTGAATCTTAGCCTGACTTCTATACTTAATGTCATCATTTGGGGCACTTATCCAATGTTTTTTTGAGTGGTCACTCGTGTCACCCGGTGTTAATAAATGAAGTTCTACATAATTAGTCTATATCTCCTAGGGATATCATTGTTGAGACTCTGGGGCATCATGGAATAATAGATGGCTTCATATATCTCGAAAGAAAATGGTCCGGATGATGGGATAGTCTCTAATGTTTTTTATATATTGAAGTGTGACTTGGTTGTCAACCAAAAATAAGGAAAGGTTCTCACCTATAGTTCCATCATGGTGGTGGTTGATGAGTCTTCAGTGTATATCTGTTCACTTCGTGTATAACCATAACTGAATATTTTAGACTCTCAAGAGATAGACTTCTTAGTATGATGAATGGTCCCTTTCTCCACGATCAGGTCATGGTCTTACATGTGTGTCATATGAAGCAAGTAAGGGGGTCCTTCAAGATATGAGAAGACACATTCTACAAGAAATGGAGCCAATGAAATGAAATTCTTCAAACAAAAAATGATATGGAATTATCATCCTCAATAACCATTTTCATGGCTTTCTAGAGGAAGGTCATGACCATGAGTATGAAATAGGACAATCATCCAGTAGAGATACAGAGGATGATCACAAGGATTAGGACTTGGGGGCTACTCTAGATGTGAAATCGCCATTAACATGGGAGTATCCCTTTGGTGAATAGGTTTTCATTGAGGGTGACTATAATGCTGATTTTTCTAGTTAATTATCTATTAGTAGTGGGGATGGAAAAAAGTATTAGTGGACTTCATATCCCATGGAAGAATATGGATTAGAATTGGAAACATGATGCATGGGGATTGACTGTGACTAAAGGGAAGGGATATAAATGGAGTAAAGACTATTCCTAGCAGCCTAAGCTGATAAAAACAAGATCATATAGTAAGGATAAGAAAATGGTATTTGAACCAAGGACTCATCTCTTGGAATCCATGTTGGGTTATGGTCTAAAGGTGGGAAACCTAATGCAATATTTGGAGATATTATGAATCAAGTGAAGGATGTTCTTGTAGGAAAAAAGGAGGGAGAAAAAAAGTAGAAGCCTTCATTTAATTATTGATACTATGGAAGATATGTTCAAATATACTATCAAACTAAACTCCCCTAATGAGGACATAGAAATAATTCTATCCATAGAGGTTCAAAGGGATATTAGTAAGGATAAAATAGACTCAATCAACCAAAAAGATATTATTTTTGAACTAGGATTCAATTCAAGTAAGATCAATATGGAAGAGTTCATCCAGGCCTGGGACAAGCAAGATACCCACATAGAAGACTTAAACTGGAAACACCCGAGAATAAATATTGAAACACTACAATGGGAACTATACTGGGTAAGTGATTCGAATAATCTTATCCTTGTTTTCAATTTATTTTTTATTTTATTTTTTGTTAATTTACCTTTTCCATTGATTTTACTTCTGTGGTTTCCCACATTTTCTACAAAACTGTTCGATAATAAAAATTTAATTTTCATCAATATACCATAGATTAAAAAAACATTTCATTAAATAAAAAAAACTTGTATATCATATATATATATATGAATAATTAGGGCATACCACTTTCAATTTCCCACTTTCACTAAAACCTAATAGTCTTCGTGCCATTTCACCTTATATTTTATCATATATAATAAATTGCGAAACCATATTCAATGAAAAATATTGATATCTTCTAAAAATCTTTTGGAATGGTATAATTAACGTCCCCTTGTATAAATTCATATATAATACCTTGTGAATAATCATCCAACACAGTTTTATATTAACTCTGAAATCCTTTTGGTATTAGCTCTCTGTGTTAAACTCAATCCTCATCCTGTCTACCAGAGAGTGGGACACCTTGAGACTTTATTTCTTTGGAAACAAATACAATTCTCTAAATCCGTATATGTATGCCAAGAGAATACTTTATAGGGGAATAAATTATACTCAAATATAAAGTGATCGTGATGGATATTTATCAAAAAGATGAAACATTATACCTATGCCCACTATTCTTCATCATATGTAAACATTCATCATCGTATTTTCCATTTTACATGTCATCGAGTGACCATAGAACATGGTGCATTTTAATCCCTCCTTTCCAACTCATCTCTTCTCAATTCTCATAGTATTAAAAATTTTATTTGATGAATACCTCAAATTTAATTCATCATTATGGATAATAACATCCCATAACTCCTATCTAGATAGATATACAATATATAGGTGTAGTTTCTCACTCCCACAACCTATCTCAATAGACTTCATAGATGCTATACTCATCATATGATAGGGTAAGTCTCATCTTGGATAGGCTCCCACGGATGGCATGATATTTAATATAACCAACAACCCCATATTAGATAAGATAATATATAGAAAATTGTTAGTATAGTATTAAATAATGAAGTATATCATGTTTGGTATATTTCCAAACGTTGGTAGTGGGGACTCAAATATTGTAAAGACCTGGAAATTTCAAGGAATTTTTTTTTCTTAATTTTCATTGGAATTTTACAAGAACGCTGTTTCTGACGGCGCCTGATTCCGAGGCCCAGTGTGCCCGGAATAATTTTTCTGAAGTTTGGCTCGGGTACGTTCAGTGAACGAACGAGCGAGTTTTTCTATCTTTTGAACCGGTGCTCGGAATTGAAATCTGAGGGCACTGATGAACTCATAGTGCTGATAATTGCTTAAGGGGACGTTAAGCGTAGTTGTTTTTTGACGCATGAGGTGGTTAATTTGTGGGGATTCGATAATTCTTAAATAAATTGTAGTGTTACAATTTATTTTATGTGGAAGTTAATTTCTTCATATAAAAGTTGGAGGTGGGGCCACACCCCACATAACTTCCCATGAGAGGGTATGACCATGGGTGGTGGGGTCCGTACAAAACCCCAACCATTCACCTTCCCTTTAACCCCCACGAACATCCCCCCATTTAACACCACATGTGTTTAAAAATATAACTCTACAACCCCCCCCCCTAAACTCCATTGCTTTTAATATGTCAACTCCCCATTAATCTCCTCTTCCATTAAGTTTGTTAACTCCTCTTATTTTTTGTAACTCTTCACCTTTTCATTCCACCATTAATTCATGCCAACATGCATTAATTAATGAGATGAGTCTCTTCATTTGATTAATTATGTTTTTTGGTTTGAATTTTAAATCATTGTGGTGTGAATAAAAATAATATCATGGGATATTATTTTGAGTTAGAGCTTTTGGTGTGTGAGAAATCTTTAGCAAAGTCCTAGAGTTTTTGGGAGAGATTTGGTTTGAAGAAGAAGAGAACTTTCCTTCGATGAAGAACGGTTCTTCTTTGATGAAGAACATATTCCCTTCAACGTAAAACGACTCGGCGTCAATGGTTCTCCATCCTCATCTTCCATAGAAACATGTGAGGAGATGTCATTTCCTCCTGGGACACACCCCGACGTCCATGAAATCTATGTCCGACCCCACGATGTCATTCTCACAACACGAATTTCCGCGTCGATGAAGAATGAACCTTGAATCGAGGCAGGGGAATTTATTTTGGTGTTCTCTTATCTTTTGAGAAAAAAGAATGACGAGCACAAACCATCCAATTCCAGGTTGATCCGCGGAACGTTCGTTCATGAGGATTGATGTTGAAGGTTATTGTTTTTGTCCATGAATTATTTCTTTCCGTACGTCGACTTCTATTAGATGGCTGCTTGCTGTCATTATAATGGGAGGAGGTCAGACCGCACGAACACGGATGACCCTCCTCCCCCCTTATTGTTTGAATTTGTTGCGGCACGTGAAAGGCGGCATGGTGCCGTTGCACCGCGCGGAAATTATGAGGAAGGGATAAGAAGCGCGGCGCCGTCGCGCCGTGCCAATGAAGTTGAACAAGCCACGGCGCCATCGCGCCACACCGGAAAACGACAAACGAAGCTGTACGGGTGTTGTGGGTTTTTTTCAGCAATGGTCGTGTCCCGGGATATTCACTGGCGAATACCGTAGGCGAACTGGACAACCGGAGCGCGTCCGGTGGTCCGCGGAAGCCTTCACCGGCGCGCCCCGTCGGCACGGCGGTGCCGGCGGCCGGCAGCGACCGGCCGCCAGGATGCGGCGGCGCCCAGCGCGCCACCGTGAAGACCCGCCGCGACGGCACTGATCGGTATCACGGCCGCGCGGGACCGCGGAGGAGGGACGCGACTTAAGCCGTCTTTGGGAGTCACGGAGCGGCCCCGCGCGGGGGGGGGGGGGGGGGGCTGCCTAGCGTGGTGCCTGGCCAGCGCCGGTCAAGCCGCCTGGCCAGACCACCGGGTCGCGCCGCGCCGGTCGGGTCCGACCCGGACCCGGGTCGGGTCGACTTGGTTCGGGCCGACCCAGGGGGGTGGGGCCGGGTCGGTCCGGGCCCAGACCCCCCATTTTTGGATCACTTTCGGTCAAATGCCTATACCTTGGGCTACAGACCTCTGATCGATGCACCATCAGTGGCGATGTGATCCTTGAACCGAGATGGTCGTTTTGACATGTTATACTCAAGGTTTCGGAATACTTTGGGTTCGGTCGGGTTGGTTCGTGCACGGAACAAACCGGGCCCTCGGAGTGGAAACGCTCATAACTTGAACATAGGACATCCGATTGACGTGTTGTCGACCATGATGGATTCCTTTAAGTGAGAAGGATCTTTTGGCTTACTCCGCTCGATGATTGGATGTCGTCGGAGTGCGGTCGGGTTGGTTCGCTCACGAAACCAATCGGGCCAATGGAAAGAAAAGGCCAATAACTCACAGATCGGGCGTCCGATTGACGCGCCGTCTGTCTCGTTGAATTCCTCTCGATGAGATGGAACTTTTGACATACTTCACCCATGTTTTGGATCCTGTTGGATAGTGGCCGGGTTGGATTGTACCTGAAATCCAACCGGGCCCTTAGAACGGAAAAGCTGTTATCTTTTAGACTAGACGTCTGTTTGACGAACCGTCATCAACGTTGGTGATCACGTGGAGAAACGGTTCCTTTGAGTATACCCTATGCGAGTTCGGGGTACAGTTGAGATAGGCCGGGTAGGTTCGCACATGAAACCAACAGAACCCCTGGGACAAAAGGCAAATAACTCACAGATCGGGCGTCCGATTGACGCGCCGTCTATTGTGTTGCGACCCTTAAAACGAGGCGGTCTTTTGAGATACATCTTACTGGGACTTTGTGATACTCGGAGTATTGACCAGTATCTTATGGAGTGGTCCCTCCTGGAGATGAGCATATGGGGTACAGAGACAGTATAGATGACTGAGACTGTGTAAAAGACTAAGACCTGATGACTGCTTGACCGACTCGACTTGGAGTGAGTCAACTAGCCCAGTGGATGGAGCGCCTGGTATTTGTCGGCAGACCCATGGTGGACGGAGTGCCAGGTAGTTGGCAGCAGACCCGCGGTACTCTACTGGAGGAGTACCTCTATAGGCTATTAGGGGGAGCACCCGGTATTTGGCGGCAGACCCACAGCGGACGGAGCGCCCAGTATTTGGCAGAAGACCCACGGTACTCGACAGGACGAGTACCTCAGAGACTTAGATTAGTGAGCAGTACCTCAGAGTCGTGACAGGATAACTATACACTCAAGATATGGGGCTCTTTAGCAGTTATGGTTTCGATAATGAAATCTTGGTTTGAGCTGAGTCTATGACATTGTGTTTACCTCATTATTGAGATGGGTCACTTAATAACATAGGTATATGTATGGGCATATACCTAGGTAGTGGTTATCCGTTGATTTCATATTCTTTGTGTTTCCTCATGATTGAGATGGGTTACTTGATAACTTAGGTATATGTATGGGCATATACATAAGTAGAGGTTATCTGTTGAGATCTTCTTTGTGGTTATCCTTGTTGGTTTTAGTGAGACCTTGAGGGTCTCAGGGTCCTTACTGAGTATCGTTATACTCACCCCTGCACGGGCTATGCCCGCACCTCGTTTTTTTGGTTGTAGACGACGAGCAGTGCTGACGGAGGCTGAGTGTTCGAGGACTGGACGGTACCCGAAGGTGGACTACACGACGAGTCAGTACTCGGAGGTGGACTACACGACGAGTCAGTATCCGGAGGTGGACTTCACGGCGAGATGACACTCGGTGGAGGTTGACGGGAGAGAGCATTGTGGAGGCTATCTGTACCTACCCTTCAGGTAGGATCTGTGGAAGACGACCCAGGAGCCGCATCCATTCTTTTTCTGTTGTACTTTGTTCAGTTGTTGTTGTACTTTCTATTGGGTTTGTATTCTGGCTCATCTACCTTCTAGCACTTCTTTTTTGTGCTTCGTGTTTTACTTATGCTTGTACTCTGTGATGTTTTGTTTACTTTTATAAAGGCAATTCCTTCCCAGTTATCGGGATTTATGCCTTTTTTGCTAGTCGCCAGCCCCAGGCCTATGGAAGGCGGGCTTGGGGTAGTCACGGCACGGGCCCTGAGGATGGGTCGTGAAAAATTGGTATCAAAGGAGTTGGTTCTACCGCAGAACTTATAACTCTGATATTTTCTTTTTGTGAAACAATAGTGTTAAGAGTACCTAGTGTGGTTTTCAGTTCAGGGAGTCCAGTGTTGGTGCGGGCAGCCGACGTATCCATACACCAGGACCCTGACAACTGATTTCTGACTTTGTGCACGAAAACACTGATTGCGTGTGTGTTTCCAAAAGTTTTTAAAGGTCAGCTCAAACTAGGTCAGCTCACCAGGTATAATTGTTTGACCATGTCACGTTGTTTCTTCAGGATGCCTCCCCGCGGACGACCAGCTAGAGCCCTGAGAGTTCTTTGTACTGACAGTCCACTGAGCGACGTGGCCTCAATACAGGGCCCTATCCCAGTTGAGGCACCAGCAGGCGCACCAGCGGTACTAATACCCGTTGGCCCACCGATGCCACCAGCCCCAGCAGCAGAGGGTGCACGTCGCTTGAGCGCACTGCATGAGTTCCAGTGCCAGAGGCCACCCAGGTTCCGGGGAGAGACGGACCCACAAGAGGCTGAGGATTGGCTGGAGGCTGTGGTGAGAGTCTTCAGGCTTGTGGGGACGCTGGCAGATTTCATGGTGATCCTTGCTGCCAGCCTTCTTCAGGCAGCAGCAGGAAGATGGTGGAGCCTGATGCTTTAGATGCATGATGAGGCGACACTTCTATGGGTAGACTTCTAGAGCCTGTTCCGGGAAGAGTTTGTACCAGCCACCCTTCGAGTTGTGCATATACAGGAGCTACATTAGCTGCGGCAGGGAAGCATGATAGTGGCACGGTATTCAGCGAGGTTCACAGACCTCTCGCGCTACTCCACAGATATGGTACGGGACCTGTTCTTCAGGGCCCGAACCTTTGAGAAGGGGCTCAGGCAGGATATTAGAGCTTCTGTTGTTTCTCACAGCATTCCGACCCTGACAGGGGTGTTGGAGAGAGCCCTCTTAGTGGAGAGTTTCCTTGCTGAGAAGTCTCCAGTAGCACGACCCACCACTAGACGGCTTGTAGCAGAGTCTTCTGCAGCAGGCAGTAGACAGATGACGCAGAGGTCCAAGAGGACCAGACCTACCGGTGGCTGACTGCACGACTCAGGTTCAGTTGTACGGGGGAACCAGGGTGGAGTCAGAGCCAATCATGCTGAGAGTGAACAGTGTTACTCAAGTGGTAGGATTGGTCACATGGCATGTGACTGTCAAACCCGCCATGCATATGACCAGCAGTTAAATGATGAACCTCCCAGGCAGAGGCAGAGGTTCGATCAGGGCCAACCACAGGGGACAGGAGGACATGGGAGAGCTCAGCTTCAGGAACGTGAGGCCTATGGTCATGGAGCTCTGGAAGCAGATGGACAGTAGCGGGACTAGCTCCAGACCTGGAGGCTATTGATCATGTTGCTTCTATTTTTTTGTTGTTACATTTGTGTCATTGTATTATGAGCTGCAATAATGAAAATACACTTATCTTTGTGAAGTTTTCTTTCCTATCCTTTTGTTTGGTTGATACTAAGTGGCCCTGGTTAAGACTGTTGACTTGACCCTCACATTCAAGATTTCTACTGGAGGACACCTAGTGACCTCACACTGATGCCAACAGTGTGACTCGACCCTTGGAGGCAAGAGTGACAGTTGGATCTCTTGGTAGTTACATCGAGGCCTTACGACGTCATCCATGGCATGAATGCATCATTCATGTTAGGATTGACTGTATTAGGCAATCAATGTGGTTCATCCAGGGGATGAGACCAGATTTCTCTTATCAGAAAAGAAGAAATCATAGCAGCTCTTTTGAGACTAGATATGGTCCAGGTCATCCCAGAGCGGATGAGGACAACACAGGGCCGACAGAAGCCTTATGCTAACAGGAATTGGAGGTCTCTAGAGTTTGAGGATGAAGATCACGTCCTTATACGGGTTTCACCACGACGAGGTTTACAGAGATGTGGCCAAGGCGGCATATTATCCCGGAGGTTCAGTGGACCTTCTTAGGTCCTCATCTGGGTAGGAGAAGTGGTTTACCGCTTGACGCATTCACCTCAGTTGAACCAGGTGCACGATGACGTCCACGTATCTCAACTGTGGAGATACGTGCTCGACCCTTCGCATATCATTGACCATGGGGAGCTGGTCTTTGGCAATGGTGTGCGATTCACTGGAAGCACGGGAACCTCCAGGTGAGTACATGGGAGAGGAAGGCCCAGATGTGTGCTCAGTACCGCTTTTGTATCCCTAGTTTGTGTTGAAGCATTACGGGGACGTAAAGCCCTGAGGTGGGAGTAATGTAAAGACCCAGAAATTTCAATGAAATTTTTTTTTCTTAATTTTCTTTGGAATTTTACAGGAACGTAGTTTCTGACGGTGCCTGATTCGGAGGCCCGGTGTGCCCTGAATCATTTTTATGAAGTTTGGCTCAGGTGCGTTCAGTGAACGAATGAGGGAGTTTTTCTATCTTTTGAACTGATGCTCAGAATTGAAATCTGAGGGCACCGATGAACTCGCAGCGCCGATAATTGCTTAAGGGGACCTTAAGCATAGTTTCATTTTGACGCATGAGGTGGTTAATTTTTCGGGATTCGATAAGTCTTAAATAAATTGTAGTCTTACAATTTATTTTATATGGAAGTTAATTTCTTCATAGAGAAGTTGGAGGTGGGGCCATACCCCACCTAACTTCCCATGAGAGGGTATGACCAAGGGTGGTGGGGTCCGCACGAAACCCCAACCCTTCACCTTCCCTTTAACCCCCACGAACTTCCCCCCATTTAACACCCCTTGTGTTTAAAAGTATAACTCTACAACCCCCCCCCCTTAAACTCCCTTTCTTTTAATGTGTCAACTCCCCTTTAATCTCCTCTTCCATTAAGTTTGTTAGCTCCTCTTATTTTGTGTAACTCTTCACATTTTACTTCCACCATTAATTCATGCCAACATGCCTTAATTAATTATATGAGTCTCTTAATTTGATTAATTAAGTTGTTTTGTTTGAATTTTAAATCTTTGTGGTGTGAATAAAAATAATATCATGGGATATTATTTTGAGTTAGAGCTTTTGGTGTGTGAGAAAACCTTAGCAAAGTCCTAGAGTTTTTGGGAGAGATTTGGTGTGAAGAAGAAGAGAACTTTCCTTCGATGAAGAACGGTTCTTCTTCAATGAGGAACATCTTTCCTTCAACGTAGAACAACTCAGTGTCCACGGTTCTCCATTCTCTTCTTCCATAGAAACACGTGAGGAGACGTCGTTTCCTCCTCGGACGCACCCCATCGTCCACGAAATCTATGTCCGACCCCGCGACGTCATTATCACGACACCAATTTCTACGCCGACGACGAACGAACCTTGAATTGAGGTAGGGGAATTTATTTTGATGTTCTCTTATCTTTTGAGAAAAGAACGACGTGCACAGACAAACCAATTCCAGGTTGATCCGCGGATCGTTCGTTTATGCGGATTGTTGTTGAGGATTATTGTTTTTTTCCATGAATTATTTATTGTCGTACGTCGACTTATATTAGATGGCTGCTTGCTATCATTATAATGTTAGGAGGTCGGACCACACGAACACGGCTGACCCTCCTCCCCCCTTGTTGTTTGAATTTGTTGCGGCACGTGAAAGGCGGCGTGGTGCCGTTGCACCGTGCGGAAATTACGAGGAAGGGCTAAGAACCTTGGTGTCGTCGCACCGCGCCGATGAAGTTGAACAAGCCACGACGCCATCGCGCCGCACTGGAAAATGACAAACGGAGCCGCACAGGCGTTGTGGGATTTTTTCAGCGAAGGTCGGGTCCAGGGATGATCACTGGCGAAGACCGCAGGCGAATCGGACCACCAGAGCGCGTCTGGTGGTCCGCGGAAGCCCCTGCCGGCGCGCCCCGCCGGCACGGTGGTGCCCGGTGCACCGCCGGGAAGACCCGCCGCGGCTGAAGCTGCGCGGGACCGCGGAGGAGGGATGCGGCTGAAGCTGCGTCCAGGAGTCACAGAGCGGCCCCCGCGCGCGGGGGGGGGGGGGGGGGACTGCCTTGCGCGGCACCTGGCCAGCGCCAGCGCGCCGGCCGAGCCACCTGGTCGGGTCAGACCCGGACCCAGGTTGGGTCGACCCGGTTCGGGCCGACCCAGGGGGGTGGGGCCGAGTCGGTCTGGGCCCAGACCCCCCGTTTTCATATCACTTGCGTTCAAATGACCATATCTTGGGCTACAGACCTCCGATCGTTGCACTGTTAGTGGAGATGTGATCCTTGAACCGAGACGGTCGTTTTGAAATATTACACTCAAGGTTTCGGAATACTTTGGGTTCAACCGGGTTGGTTCGTGCACGGAACCAACCGGGCCCTCGGAGCGGAAACACTCATAACTTGAATTCTGAACGTCTGATTGACATGCCGTCAACCTTGATGGATTCCTTTATGTGAAACGGATATTTTGGCTTACTATGCTCGAGGTTTGAATGTCGTCGGAGTGCGGTCAGGTTGGTTCGCTCATGAAACCAACCGGGCCCCTGGAATGAAAAGGCCAATAGCTCACAGACCGGGCGTCTGATTGACGCGTCGTCTGTCTCCTTGAATTCCTCTTGATGAGATGGAACATTTGACATACTTCGCTCGAGTTTTGGTTGCTGTTGGATACTGGCCGGGTTGGATTGTACCTAAAATCCAGCCGGGACCTTGGAACGGAAAAGCTGTTATCTTTCAGACTAGACGTCTGTTTGTCGAATCGTCAGCGGCATTGGTGATCACGTGGAGAAAAGGTCCCTCTGAGTATAACCTATGGGAGTTTGGGGTACAGTTGAGATACGGCCGGGTTGGTTCACACAGGAAACCAACCAGGCCCTTGGGATGAAAAGGCTAATAACTCACAGACCGGGCGTCAGATTGACGCGTCGTCTATTGTGTTGGGACCCTTATGACGAGGCGGTCCTTTGAGATACATCTTCGTGGGACTTTGTGATACTTGGAGTATTGACCAGTAGCTCGTGGAGCGGTCCCTCCCGGAGATGAGAATATGGGGTACAGAGACCGTGCAGACGAATGAGACCTGATGACTGCTTGACCGACATGACTTGGAGTGAGTCAACTAGCCCAGTGGATGGAGCGCCCGGTATTTGGCGGAAGACCAACGGTGGACGGAGAGCCTGGTAGTTGGAAGCAGACCCGCGGTACTCGACCGGAGGAGTACCTATGTAGGCTATTAGGGGGAGTGCCCGGTATTTGGCGGCAAACCCACATCGGACGAAGAGACCATTATTTGGCAGCAGACCTGCAATACTCGATAGTAGGAGTACCTCAGAGACTTAGATTAGTGAGCAGTACCTCGGAGTCATGACAGGATCACTGTACACTCCAGAGACGGGGCTCTTCAGCAGATACAGTTTCGATATTTAAAATCCTGGTTTGAGCTGAGTCTATGACCTTTTGTTTACCTCATGATTGAGATGGTTTACTTGATAACTTAGGTATATGTATGGTCATATACCTGGGTAGTGGTTATCCATTTATTTCATAATCTTTTTGTTTCCTCATGATTGAGATTGTTTTCTTGACAACTTATGTATATGTATGGGCATATACCTAAGTAGAGGTTATCTGTTGAGATCTTCTTTGTGGTTATCCTTGTTGGTTTTAGTGAGACCTTGAGGGTCTCGGGGTCCTTAATGAGTATCGTTATACTCACCCCTGCATGGGTTATTCTTGCACCTTGTTGTGTTGGTTGCAGATGACGGGCAGTGCGGACGGAGGCCGAGTGTTCGAGGACTGGACGGTGCCCGGAGGTGGACTACTCGAAGATTCAGTACCCAGAGGTGGACTACATGATGAGTCAGTATCCAGAGGTGGACTTCACGGTGCGACGACACTCGGTGGAGGTTTATGGGCGAGAGAGTTGTGGAGGCTATCTGTACCTACCCTTCAGGTTGGATCTGAGGTGGACGACCCAGGAGCCGCTTCCGTTCTTTTTCTGTTGTACATTGTTCAGTTGTTGTTGTACTTTCTTTTGGGTTTGTATTCTGGCCCATTTTCCATACATCACTTCTTTTTTACTTAGTGTTTTACTTCCGCTTGTACTCTGTGGTGTTTTGTTTACTTTTATAAAGGCAATGCCTTCCCAGTTATTGTGATTTACGCCTTTGGTGCTAGTCGCCAGCCCATGGCCTATAGAAGGCGGGCATGGGGTAGTCATGGCATGGTCCCCGAGGACGGGTCATGAAAAATATGATCCACAAATCCCTAGTATAAAAAATAAATCTTTATGACTCTACATATGGTGTACTTAGTGGATCGTCCAATGCACATAGAGAAACGTATTATTTTTCTTTCTCCTCATGAGAATATTCTATTTCTCTATTAAATAATCTTACTCATGCCAAACTTAACATTTCATAACAACCTAAAATACTCTATGATGATCATAAGTTATAGATAAACTCAAGTCCATATTTTTAGAGTTCAATAATCATTATACTTAATGAAATTTACCTCTATATATAAATTTTTGTATCCAATGTAAATTAATGATAAAATTTACCTTTCCTTTAATCTAGATAAAATTTAATTTTCTAAAACACTTTATGAATATTTAACAAAAAATGTACAAGAACTAGTTTAACATATTATATATGATAATATTTCATATTAGAATTATTTTTACACAATATTATATATTTTATTAATATATTATATCATATATAATCCCTATCACATCTAACTATGAAAATATAATGAAACACTCACACTAGCTCTTTAGTGAGGATCATATATGAAGATAACCAATTGATATAATCATGTGATTTATGAATTGAATTCCTAATTGTTCAATTTGTTGAATATATTCAAAATTCTCAAATTCAAATCACCAAATGTTACAAGGAAAACATATTTTGTCTACATAGAAATTTTTCTAGGTTCATCATCACCATCCTTGTAATCTTATTCCATGAAGAATTTTACTTAAGATAATAAAATGTTTTACAATATTGTTTACCAATTCATCCAAACTCACATTAAATAGAGATTTTTTTAATTAATTATTGGTTACCTTTGAACTTCATTATGTTTAAATATACTCCCACTATCATATTACACATTATATATCTTACAAAATTTATTGATAATAAACACAAAATCCATTTTTTAGAAATGAAATTTATTTTATTTCAGTTATATTATTTAGATAATAAAGAGTTATTTCTATATCCTATATGAAATTATTAATTTTCGTAACCTTTCCTTTTATACAAGAATTTTTCATTATAGTACACCAATGATACGGGGTAGGAATAAATTTTTATATATTTTAAAAAATATGTGGTAAACATTGTATCCTAGATATGAACTTTTACCAATATATTCTTCTCAAAAACATGTTTTAAAAAATTTCTGAATTATAAACCATGTGTATTTAATTAAACATATCATTTTGTTAATAAAAACAAATTGTTATCAAACATTTTATTTTATAACAAAAGAGAAATTATATGAAGATATAAATATTTTACTTTGATTTATTTAATCTTGATAAAATCATATTCATTTATATGTGGAGAATATATTCTACATGTATGTAAAAAATAATATCATCCAAATATTCCTTTGATTTTAAACTCAGATATATTTTAAACACTTATAAATTATACAATTTGTATCATAAACCTTCAAAATAATGAAATTAATTTATAAGTAACCAATACATTAAATTTATATTCCATGGAGTGCACTAAACGCCTTCAGGTATATCTTCGATAAACCAGTAATATTGAACTATTACACTTCCTCCTTGGATACATTGGGTTTGAATGACCTTGATTGGCTTTTTAAACAACATTTTTAAAATCATCAACCAAATTTTATTCATCTGGATTGAATATTTTGTCACTTGAAAAATCAATATATTAAAATATTCCAATCATTCATTTTTGTATTAATCCATTCAAAACACTTTGAATGTATTTTGAAAACATTTATTTAATTTAATCATAATTTTGAAATAATTTTGTAAATGAAAATAAGATAATGTTTCCAAAAAGAACAATATTTTTTCTAAATAATGATTGGAAACCCAGAATGAATCAAACTATAATTTCATAAGAATACAAATTCACATGATGAACAATTTTATAACATGTTTAAATATGAATTAATTAATCTGACATGCTAACTTTTCTTTAAGAACATTCTTTAGATCACCAGTATTGGTTAAGATCATTTCCTAAGATACTATTCTTAGAGGTCAATTACCCTAGTTTATCCTATCAAGAATTTATCACTATTTCTAGTACGATGATTATTGTGATATTATATAATAAGTAATATTTTATCATATGAGTATTAGGTATTATTAAATGTTTAATAATTAGTTTTATTAAATTGGATCCAACTAAAATCATAACCCCATTTTCATGTACATCATATACAGTATTGGACCAAGATCCACATTTCAAAAAGATCAAGATATTTTTATCATATCACTCATGTTTATCTATTTTGGAAGGAAATAATCTGAATCATGTCATATATGACTCCAGGATAGTGGAGTAGAAAAATCATTTTCCAATCAATCATTTGGATTAACTCAACTCTATTCCTTTGGTAACCTAAGTTTACTTGGGTCTCTTGGGTAGTGAAATCCCAATAAGATGTCAAAAAATATAATAGGGGACAATCAAGGGGCAAAAAAATTTAGAAAGACCAATCCAAAATGAAATAATTCAGAGCCAATTATTACATTTGTTGCACAAGAGAATCCACAAGTAGTCATCTTTAGTGTGACGTTCCCATTTAGCTAATAGTAGTCTTAATATGTGCCTCTTTGGATGGAATCTCAAAATTAGTATTGTAAGGATATTTTAATCCCTCTATATTATCTCATGTGATTCAATTTATATATGCATTATTAATTAGTTTAGTTTTGAATCATAGTCCCTCTAACAAATCAATATTTTAAAACCATATTGATGTGCAACTCTTTACACAACCCATATGGTTGTTTTACTCATCCAAAAATCTAATTTAAAAATATTAATAGATTTAAAAATTAATCATATCAATAAGGTTGATGACCACATGAATTAATGGGTTATAATTATATGAAATTAAGAATCTGTGCATGGGTAATCCTAGAGAAAAAGATATGCAACACTCTTTACCAACAGAGACAGGGAAAAAACCTCCAAATAGGTTGGTAGTCCAACTCGGATTCCTTCTACCAAGGGATACATTACTCAAAATTGTTTCCAATTCATCAAAACGCTAACATGTAATTTGTAAAAGGTATATTCAATAACTATATTTAATAAAAAAACATTAATTTCCATCAATTATTAATATAAAAGATAAAACTAATTCATTATCATACCAAACCTGTATTTCAATAATCTATCTTGAAGTTGTTTAACAATTAAACTAAATCATAAAAAATGTAAAAATATCATAAATAATTCACCAAATAAAAATACAGTAGGGGAAATTGTTTTAATAATTGAACAATATAAATATTTAAACCCGAGATAATCATTTATCAACAATTTTGAAAAAAAGGTTAAATATAAACCCTTTTAAAATTTTATCCCAAACATTATGAACATTCCATAATCTTGACTATATAAAATATATTTTCATTCAAATATGGACTCATTAATATTAATTATTATGTGAAATTTAAATTATAAATATATAATATTATATGAATTATAAAAAATTTATAATATAATTTCGATTATGAAAACATTTTACCAAATGCAAATATATTATGCATAATTATTATTTAATCCATGATCATATTAACAATAAAAACCCTTTGATGTGTATTGAATTATATCTAAATAAATCTCCATTCATTATTAATAATACAATCTAATTAATTATAAAAAATTCATTATATATATATATAGATATAGACATTTAATATTCTGGACTTGTTTTAATTTATAATCCATTATAAATTATTTTTTCTAATAATTTATAAATAAAAACATCCTTTTATATCACAATACATTCAATACAATCTGGATCAAATGAATTTCAAAAATTGACATGTAATATTTTTGAATAAAATTCATCCTCATCATTTATATAATTATAAAGAATTTATAATCTTATAATTTATATACCGTTTATAAATTTCAATATCCAAAAATTACTTTTATAATGATTAAAATGAATTTTTTATACTGTTAAAATAATATGATAATGAAAAAAATTAAAATCTTCTTTGTTTACCATTATACAAGAACCCATTCATGTGTAACGAAAAGCACTTTTTACCCTTACATAGAGACTCTATGTAATGGTAAACAAATTCTACAATAATTGTTTCATGGAAATAAATTTATTTCCATTACATAGCTTTTTTCTTGTGTGGGTAAGTGGATTATTTCCTTTAATTGGTAATGATAAATACTGATCTTTCATTGCATGATGACCTATTACCCTAATTTAAGAAAGTGATTACCCATACATAGAAAAGGGAATATGGAGAATGACGTTATGTGATCTATGGAATTAATCTTATGTGAACCACTTCACATAAGGGTAAGTCGTGATGAACCTTATAAAAAATAATTCTATGTATGGGTAATCTATCATTACCATTATTTTAACCCCTTTATGTAATGGTAAGTCAATGGTAACCTTTATGTGAGCACTCACATATAGGTAATACCCTGGACACCCTTACACAATTGATCTACATAAGAGTAAAGACCTCAGCAGGTTTATGTAGCCAATATTCATAAAGGTAATATCTCAGTTACCTTTACATATCCTTGCTAGAAGACGGTAGTCAATTTTAATGATTGAATTTATATAAACACAAATTTTTTTAATCATTCTCTATTTTCTTCTTAATTTTAATGCACATATCATAAAACATAATCATAGTACACTCTGATACTTTTGAAGGGTTTCATTAGATTCTAATAAATATTATTAGATGAAGGGGAAGCATTAAAACAACCTTTTATAAAGATCTCCATTCAAGATAATATGAATCTATGTAAAATACTAAAATGAAAAAATATTGTATATATATATACCTTAAACCAAATATCCATTTCATGAATAATGATCTACTTAGGATGAGTTTTAAATAGATCACCAAAGTGGTAAAAAATGTATACAGCCTCCATATGTATCTATAGGATGAATGAATCCTAGTTCGTACATGTATTATTATAATTTCATCAATAATTTTGAAGCATCATATAAATAAAATGAAGAAGAATAAATAGAGTAACGAGTTCAGGGAGGTTCATACATGTATAACAGACTTCCTCACACACTACCATAACATAAAAAGGTTAAAAATGATATGTAATGTATATTCCTTGATTATCCTATCATTTATTCATGCAATGAAATTCATGAATAAAATATATTTTGGATTATTCAGGTATCATATACATGAATTTTATTCCTCCCAAATGTTTCATCTCATGAAACAATATACAAATTATGGATGATTTTGAAGAATAATAAATGTTATTAGTTTGTCATTTTTCTTCATATTGAATGTTGTGATACACCTCGCATGAAAATCATAAATTCCATGAAATAAAAACATCCAATATAATAGACATAAATATGATCCCAATATCTCCGTGATGTTCTATGACCAAATTCCCTTTTTGTACTTATTCTCATTTTATTACATGAATCATTAGGTATAACATATAGATTCCATATATAACAGTCTCCAAAATTTATATTTTGATTTATTAAGAATTTGTTTCAACAACTTCAGATGCAACCATCCATTGTCTGATGGATGTAGCTTTATGGTCCATCATCAGATGTTTTTACATTGGTGTAATATGAAAATTTATATTATTTACTTTGATAAATGTATAAAGTAATGAAATTCTTTAGAATGAACCATCCACGAAACAAGAATACATAAGATAAAACGTAAACATCCAACATAATGTATAATCAAAACCTTAATAAAGTGCACTATGATTATTAAAAATAAAGGAAATAAGATTCATCGACTCAATATTACCACCTTTATGAAAATGTAAAATAAAAAATGAGGAAATCAATTAAAATTTATTATTTAAAAAATTAAAAATAAAACATCATGGACTATGTATTATCTGATTAATCTCCCTATGAATATAATGTCTAAGAAAACTAATGTTTCCCCAATAAATATTCTCACAGGTTTAGTAAAAATATATTTCTAATAAAATAAAAAACAATAATCCCCCATTTTTAATGATTATACCCATTTCAACACCCCTCGTTAATAAATTTCTTCCATGACTTCACAACATCTTTCTCCCTTTTTGAAATAAAAACTTATCAATTTCTCCCCTTAATAATAAATTCTATCTTTTTAAAACAAAATCATTTAAACTATACTTCAAATAAAAATATGAAAAAAATAAATTATTTTATCAAAATTAAAGTAAAATAAAATTTACTATTCATTGGAAAATTCTCTAAAACTTTATAAAACCTCCATAAATCCCCCCACCACTGTGATGGTAAAAATGAATCTAAAAATTTATAAACACTTTATGTAATTCTCAGGATCTATACAGTTAATACATAAGAGTAAAAAATACTTTCATCAAAATTTCAATTCATTCTATAGTGTACCTTTCTTCCATACTAAAACCATACAAATAAAAACATTAATCCTTATTTGGGTATTGCCATACTTAAATATAGATAATGATAAATATTAACGGGTGATATGATAAAAAAATATTGAACCATTTAAATGAAATATTCGGATACCTATGCATTATCTTCTTCTAAATAAAATGACTATGAATAATTTTCCTAAAATATTCTCTTATATTCCCTAAATTATAATCTAGTGTTATAAAATAGAAAATATACCTCCCTTATAGAATAGTTAATCATAAGACTATATATAATTAATACATAAATAAATCAAGAAAATAATAATTCAAAAAATCATATCAAGATGACATATTTTAGAGGATTAGATAATGAACAATATATATATATATATATAATATCAAAACAATAAATCATTCAAATAATATATAAGAATAAAAATATGAAATAAATTTTTATTTATGGACATTAATTTCTATTAAACCCAATTACATGTGTAACTTTAATTAGATTTGGTTCTAATAAAAATAGTAAATTTCAGGAATCCTATTTAATGAACTACCATATGATAAAAATTAACTACAAGAAAAATTTAGTATAGTTTGAGGGTAAATAATTTCTTCCTATTTTCATGAGGAGGTATTTACAGTTTGGAGACACTTGATATGAGAAAACTGATTTATGATCAATTTTTATTGATTATAAAAAAAATTATTAAGTTCATTCAAATCTATGTAAATTTAAGGGTTTTGTGAAAATTTTCACAATCTAATTTTTACTTCCATAATCTCAAGAATATTATCTCATTTTTTTGAGTGGTTGAGATGGAATTGGAACCTTATATCCTTTTTTATTTAATGGGAGTGATTTTCAGTGTTTTTAGAAAAGGATATAGTTTTTGTGTTATTAGAAATAATCATATGTTGAGTAAAACAAAAAATAAAATTTGGGACTATGAGTTGTATCTATAAAAAATGAGTGAAGAAATTTCTTGGCACCACATATTTTGATTTAGTATTAAAATTTGAAATTGTGTGTTGTTATTATAGAAATATGAAACTAAATACTCACATAATAACTAAAATTTTCTAGAAGATCTCTTCATAACCATTTTACATACACCAATTTCAACATCATAATAAGTTATGAGAGTATATTAAATTCTAGAATAACAGAATAAACTGGGATCTTGAGTTTATTTATTGTAATGTATAATCCTAATGAATTCATTAAGATATGGTTCATTTATAGTTTCTTTTAATATAACGAACGAGCATACAGAGTACAAAATATTTATTTGAACAACTATTAGAAGAGTATTATTCTAATCATCCCTCTAAATAAATTTTGATCAACCAGTTTATGAGACTCATCTTGATAAATTTTATTGGAATTACCTATCAGAGTACTAATACATAAAGAATGTTAAAAAATGTTAAGTAATAATTTTATTTACTTATGTTGGGTTAATGTTGTTCCTTCTCATATTTGAGTAATTTTGTAGCTAAGAAACAAATTTTGTTCACCCAAAATGTTCATCTTGAAATGAATCTGTATAAGATTGAAGAAATTATCTTCTATAGTGTTATGAGATGAGTGATTGATAATTTCATCAATATAAATATTAAAAATTATATTTTCCATGTAAACATTCGTGATAATATTATATGAGATAACGAATACATTTAAAAAATTATTTTGAATGAGAGAAATATAAAAATTATCATTCCTGGCCATCAATGCTTATTTGTGTTTATAAATAATTTTGGTAATTTTGAAAATATGTCTCATGAAATTATTATTATAAAAACCATGTTGCAGATCTACATTAACATTCCCATGAAAATATCCATTAATTTTTACACACTTTATATCCATTTGATATAGAGTAGAATTATGAAATGTAAAAAAAAGTAGAAGTATACAAATTTACTCAAGGCTATGTACCAGGGAAATAATCCTTCCATAATCTATACCCTCATATTTATTATAAAAATTAACAAATAAACATTATTTGTTGTATAAAATTGAACCATTTTCATCAAATTTATTTAGGAATACAAATTTTACTCTAAGAATAAAAAATGGATGCTTAACAATGATCGAAACTATGTTTCATTCAAACTGATGAATATATTATAACATTAAAATTATCCATCTTTCATCACCAAATGATCTATTATCCATTTTTAGGTTCATGGTGAGATAAGAATACAGGATTCTCACATTCATATCATAAGTTATATCTAGATTTAGTGGGTTGTTTTACTTCATAGGTGATGTTTTTAGTGGGAATATTCCTTATGATTTATTTATTTCTTGAAAAAGTGGAATGTTGTTATTGATCAATAATGTCTTTAATTTTCATTAGACTAATTTACAAAAACTATTTTTTAAAATCCTAGTTTCAGTTATGTTAACCACAAGTAAATAAGATCCTATAACTATTAAATAGATAGTGGGGGTCTGAAAATCCCAATATAGATGTGTTACTTTCTAATATTTTAATCTAAAATGAGGATCAATTTCCTCAAACATGGAATGTACCATTTAATGAACATTATTTTTTATTTTCTGAAAATCTGATACACCTTTATAGTGGTGGAATAACCATTAAACACACCTTCATCAACTTTAGGGTCATATTAATGAATATATTATTTTGGTTTTTAAATGAACACTTTTTATCCATAAACATTTATGTCACAAAGATTATGTTTCCTTCTAGTCCACATTTTTTATGTTTTTTTATTAAACACTGAAATAAATAAAAAATAATATAAAGTGTAGCAGATTGTACTTGTTGATTCATTTCAAAAAATACTTTGAAACCAAGTGCTCATGAAATGTTTATCTTGTTAATTTTCTAATGGAGTTTATTCTTTTATTATACTATATCATTTTTGGAGTCCTTAGTGGTTATAAATTTTGAGTTATGTCTTCATCATAATAAAAATTGTCAAATTTTTTTTAAAAAAACTAAAAACCACGATCACTCACAACATTCAAAACAAGGTGGTTTTTCATGTGTTGAACATGAGTGATAATCTTTTCAAAATATTTAGTGCTTATAATTTAGATTCTATAATATAATTCATATTATATTTATCGTAATCGTTAACTAGGACATACACATAGTGTTTTCATCTTGTACTCACAATTTTTTAGTGTTACAAAGTTTGATGTGGGATAAATGTAATGAAATGAAATTTGTTACATCATATATAGTATTATAACATTCACTCTATTTCTTACTAAGCTATATTGGATCAAATATTTGGACAAATTAAATTTATGTTCTAGTAGATCCCTGATAAGATCATTCCCAATTAGAATAGATAAGGTTTGTACATTTTAGACTCCTTGTATCCTATTCCATGTCTATAAAAAATAATCAAATGTACTAATATTGGATAAATGATAATTAATATGGTATTCTATTAATATCTTGAAAAAATTACTATGCTTATTATTATAAAACATGAGACCTCCATTCAAAATTTTAAAAGTACATTTATCATTCTCAATGTTTAGGAAGTAACCTTCACTGTATAGTTGTCTATTACTAATGTGGATGTTATTAAGTCCTAAAACATATATTAAATTATATATTAATGTCTAAAAGATATAAAAAACATCTCCCATACCAAATATACAACCTTTCATAGTGTATTCAACAATGACTCATTATCCACTCAATTTTTGTAAATTCAATAAACTGTACTTGTATCCTATAATATGTAAACAGAAACCAATGTCTATATACCATATATTCCAAATACTAATACTCAGCCTATGTTTTTTAAAAATTAAACACTAATAATTTGGTAAATGAAATTTTTTGGTCATATAGAAAATAATAAAGAAATTTATATACCCATATTTTTCTAACACTTCAATGTTCTGTAGCTGTGATCCCATAAAAAATATAATGTCTATAAATTTCTGGATTTTGGACCTTATTCAATGAACTCTTTTTGAATTTCCAAGCCTCTAGTATTTTTCATGAAATGGTGCATACTTCTCAATGCATTATTGTTTTAAAAAATATATCTTCCATTGGATTTATTAAAATGTATAAACATTTTCCTTTTATTCCAAAATTTACAAGATGTTTTTTTCAAAAATATCCTTTTAGTATTAATTTTATTCAATTATGTCTTCAAAAGTTCAATTACATATTTTATATGTTCATTTTAATTAGTATTTTCTATTGATATTACTATGATGATTTTATTATTTAATTTGGTAGTTTACTTTATGTTTCCTCTTTTTAGATTCATTTTACTCATTAATGTGTTTACTTTTTTACTTTGCATCCTCATAATTTCAAAATTTATATTTTTTGACATTGAATAGATCTTAAAATTTTAATATAAAAATTTAGAAAACTAATATATTTTTATAGAAATGTATTTATTATAAATATAATGCCCATTCATAAATTTTTTATTTTAAATTTATGAAATACATTTATATAGACAATTATTTTATGTTTAGCTATTTTCATTATCCAATGAAAAAGTGCCACTGAAATTATGATATTTTGGGGTGAGCTGATCATAAATTATTTTCTCCATTCAAAATAGATTATTTTCAGAAATATTTGAATAGAAATAACAAATAATTTATCTATCAACCACAAAATCACATCCACTATTAAATATTGAATCATTAATAATCTTTAATGTATCATTTCAAAAAAAATACATTTATTATCTTCCTTTTAAATATTTTCATCATTATTCTATTTCATAAACTCATGTAAATATAGTATGATATGCCCTAGTTTCTTAAATTCATAACATATTGTTTCTAGGGAATAATTCATTTCATGTTTAGATTTTCCCCATCTGATAGACTTATACAAAAATTATTTATAATAATATTTTCATTCTCCTTATAAGATGTGAGAGAACTCCTTAACAATATTCCAAATTTCTATCACATTAGATGACTTGGATGTTTATTATGAAATTCCATATCTTTAATTCACCTTAATTCAGGACTAATTTTCTAATTACACACATAATAAAATATGAAATTATTTTTTTGCCTGTTATATTTGGGGAATTAGTTAAATTGATCATTAACATGAATAATTAATGTAAAAACATTATTTAAAAACACAAAAACATTTCCTTTTATTACACTAACGTTCTAAAATGTCAAAGTATAACATGGGAGGTATATAAGAAATGAGTGAGCTATAAATCTCGATAAAGGAATAGTCAATGAATAAAATGATGAAAGTAATACTTGTTAGTTAAGAGGCATATCAATGTGACATAATAGGAGTGAGATTCATACACATGAGCTTAAAATCATGAAAATAGATAATGACATCAAGAAAACATAGAAATGTGGAAACAACATAAAAAATGACATCATAAGTATATGTCAAGGGTAACCTCTAATGCATCATAACCTAATGTGTTTAGGATAATCTCTTTTTCATGAAACATGGTATATAATCAGGTAAAAAAATATCTAATTCATTAGAGGGGTATACAATTTCAGGCCACCCTATCACATTCATGTCATGTAGATACAATTTAGTGCCATATAGATCATTCAAAATAAGAAAATTATTCATTATTTTTAAACCCATTCATAAATAATTTCAGTTATATACATGGAAGTACCCAATCAATGAATTATAAGTATATCTAGGTTAATAACCTTAATTTGAAATTACGATGGGTATTGACTACGCAATGTTTTTCATGTAAAATTACATGATAGTTTTGGAAATATAAAAGGTGTACATAGTTATTAGAGGTATAGTTTTGTAAGAGTGAAAGGAGACCATAATTAATTAGAAGTCATAAGAAAAATAATGTGATGTTTGAAAAACATTACTATATGTATAATTGGAAATTAAAATGGCATAATTCAAATAAATTACTTGAATAAGGAGGAGTAGTATGAGATAATCAATTAACTTAATCGGGTGATTCTAAAATATTTGGAGAAGATTCATAATATATTATGAAATAAATAAGAGGTCTTGATAGAGGGAAAGTGTGATTAAATTCATTCTCAATTTGTTTTTTGTGAAGACTAGTGGGATGATGTGTGGGTGTTTGTAGAAAAATAGGAAGAATTATTTATTATTTTCTAAACTTAGGTATTATAATCTATATGATAATATAATAAAAACAAAAAACCATCACATGGATTTCCCCAATGACTCTACCAAAGAGAAGCGGTAATTAGTATTATAAAAGTATAATAATTAAACAAATTAAAAAAATACCAGTTGTTATGTGGTAGTGATTCATGTTAATAAAAAATTGATTTTAAAACATTAACATATAATATATGTTTTGGAGGATTCCTTAATGTCTTATAAAATTAATATTATTAATTAATAATACATTATTTGAAAGTGGAAATGTATATTTGATCTTTGATTCCTTTTGGGGTATATATTACAACACTTTTGGGACATTATGATGTCATATTGAAAATCGTATATTTATCCATTATTTATTTTTTACCCAGAAATAAACTTTCTCAAAAAATTATGAGAAAATAACCATTGTATAAATTTTACATGATGAATTCAAAAATAATTTTTTTATATAAGTAATTTTCTAAATATAATAATTTTTGAATTAAAATAAAAATAACTATTTATTAGAAAATAATAGTTTTTATGATATTAACCCCTTTATAGGACTTATTAAAATTACTGTAGATTTCATTAAATTATTTCATCCATTATATTTTAAAAATTGTTTTTAATACGAATGTTTATTATAATTCATTTATTTAAAAAACAGAATTTCTCTCAAGAGTGTCTTAATTAAAATTTTATGTATCGAAAAACTAAAATTTTATTTCTTTGTTTTGAAATTTAATTTTTGAAAAAATTATTATAAAAGTATTATTAAATTAACTATAAAAAGGGATAAATATAATAATTATTTTATGGAAATAAAATATATCAATTTTTATTACTAGGTTCAACATACATAAAACCTTATTACACCAGTGTATTCCCTAATGTTGAAGTGTGTGATGGGTTTTATGTATTGGTGTGGTTTAGAGATCATTTTTGGGGTTTTGATCTTGATAACATTAAACAAATCCCATAAAAAGTTTTATTCATACTTCAGTTATGGAATATGAACTTGGTATTGGTCAAGTTAAAATCCTAGTCATTCCATATCCCATAGAAGCTCTGATTTATGGGATACACAAGGTAAGATCCAAATGGTTAAGGACGTCACTTATTTGGTCTATGTCAATTTGACATTATCATAACCCTTAAAATTTACAAATAATAATGATCATTGTTCAATGTCTATATTATTAATTCTTATTATGCGTAATGGAATTTTAATTTCGAAAAACTATATTTATGATGGTCTAAAATAAAAAAAATAGTGCATGTGTTTTCTATAAATAATTAAACAATTAATAATTCAAAAACGGAGTCTCATTTATAAAATTTTGGGTCATATATTCTCCCCTGTTATAAATTCCCCCCCACAATATTTTATTTCACACTTTAGAACATATGAGGGTACTTTTATTTCATTTCCTCTTTCGATTCCCAATTTTCTTCCTCAAACTTTTGGTTTTGAGACAACAATACGAACAGAAGAGTTTTATTGGATCATATAACTATGTATCTTTTATCTATGATATAAACTTTTTTCTCATCATATTAGAGATCATTTTACAGGGGTATCACCTCTAGATTCAGTACAAATGAGGGGTTCGAATTGTACTTCCTCAAGAGGGATACATGGAAAACAACATGTAATTAGGATAGGTCATGTTGGAGTGATAGTTGATATAAAAAAACTCTAATGTGATCAAGGATCTCAAAGTGGATGATATATTTTAGACTAAACATCTTCTTATTACCAAACATCATAAATTATTTCCATGGAGATATATGAAGGAACATTTAATCTCCAACCTCAACCTATAGGTCCCATCAATGATTATATGTATAGTTTTCCTGTTAATATTGTGAGGATTTAATATGAATTTTCATGGTATTAATATTTTCTATAATATCTTTGATAAGATTAGGTCAAATAATCTTCCACTCTACAAGATAAACCTAATGTATTGGAGGCAGACACCTCTTCCCAAAGAGTGACTCAGATAGTGCTATATGATTTCTATAATAGAAATATTTTTTATATGATAACTCCACTATTAGAATGTTTTGATCCCAACATAATAGTAAATCTATTAAACATAATCTCGTATTATCTCTAGAGTTGAAATCGTTATGTCAAACTAAGAATCCATTTGAGGGGGAAAAGTAGTACTCAAACATAGCTCGGTATCCAGTTAATACTTAAGGCTTCTCCAGAACATAAAGGTAAACCTTGGATATTTATCAAATATAATGGTTATTGGATACCCATATAGTCTTACCACTTTATTTGTATCTTGTAGTGTTTTTCAAGAGATAATTCTTCTTTATAGCAATGAAATGCTCCAACTTTGTATGGAGATCGACTACCACCAAGAGAGAATTATTTTAATTAGATTTCATGGGGAGTACTATGATGAAACACTTGGTAATATTACTCCATTTGAATATTGGTCTAGGTAATTATTGCATCATACCCTCATATTTTTTTCATTTGTACATAACTTTTTTCCATACGAAGCATCACATTAAAAATCATCCAGTCTCTCTATTTATATAATCCAAACAAAATTGTTTCATTTGATCTTTATACATATTAGTTATTCCTAGAAAAATAGAAAATAATAATTCATTTTAATTATCTATATGATCCCTCATTGTATATATTTTTTATGGGACACATATCAGGGTACTAAATATTATGATTACATAAAAAAAAATATGTACTCTTGAATATTCATTTACTTTTGTTGTAGATCCTCATCACCTTTTTAGTCCTACTTGATCCTATAAAGAATGTATGGTTGAGAAGTGAAGTTAGATATTTATTAAGAATTCCCTTATTGTATTCCCATGTCCATATTTTCATTTCAAGGAATATGGATCCATTCCAATCCACAACATGGATTGGGTTGTAGGATCCTTTATACTTAGGGCATTTTCCACATTGATCATCTTCCCATGATAGTAATGTATTGAACAATTGAAATACAATATTATCTCTAACAGTCATCATTATCTAATATTTATATCATTTCGTGTGAATATATACTTGAGGCTTCAATGATATATTTATATTTCATAGTTCTCACCATATTGAAAATGTCACCAAATCTTCATTGTAAAGATCAATGAAGAAAATTATAGAACATGTGTTGGGAGTTATTCTCATTGATAATTAATTGTCTTGATTCATAGTCTACAACTTTCTCATGTTCTGTGATCACACAACCCAAACCATTTTTTAAAAATAATTTCATATAAAAAATCATTCACAAACGGTGGGTAATGTGAGTAAAGTATCATTTATTATCAACTTAATTAACTCTTTAAATCTCTCCCCACATTAATCAGTCTTGAAAATTGTTAGTTCTTTTTTAGTTAGATTAGTTAATGGTATTGAAAATCATGATAATTTTCAAATAAATCAAATATAATACATATAAAATCAAAATAACATATCGATATCTATCACATATGCTGTTTTGGGACACCCATCAATTGCCTCTATTTTTAAAAAACTACAAATATACCTTTTCTGGTGGTAACATGAAAAATAAATTTTACTTTCACCCACTAAGACTCACATTTATTTTACATCTCATACAATATTTCCTTTTTTAAGGCCATTAATATGGAATTAAAATTATCCTCCTATTCTTCCTTTTTTTGGGATTAAATTAGAATATAATCTATAAATATGTGAAAAATTGCAGAGATTATCATTAATTCTATGAAGATAGCTATAGAATTATTGAGTCGAAATGGAATCATGGTAAACTTTTACTTACCATAACATATATGAAAAGTAGATTTGAATATATCTTAACTCTTTACCCTTACATGATAATATCAGAACTGAATATCTACTAAATAGATGTCATGAGCTCTATATGGCTGATCAAACAAGTCATTAGTTGGTTATAGAGGATAAAAGTTTTATATAGTGATATTTTTGAGATCATGATAATCGATGTAGAGGTACATTAATCCATCATTATTCATGATGAAAGGGACTAGTTCTACATATAGTAATGAACATGGGAAAATAAACCCTTTATTCATATTCTTCTATGGTTTCTTCTTTAGATATTCATGATCAACAGTGTTCGTTATATATGGAGTCCTAGATATTTGTAGATCTCTAGGTATAATCTTGATTTATAATTCAACCTCGCAGCTTGGAGGAAGACTAAGAGATTCATTGAGAAAAACATCAGACTTTTCACTTACACTGTGAATGTTGACAATGGTGTTTTTTAAAAATTCTTAATCATTTAACGTAGTTACACTTTCTTATAAGGTAAACATATCCAATCATGAGACGATGACACCGAAGTATATTTATCGTTTTTCTTGAACATGTATATAATCATACGGTGATTCTTGATTCATATGATGAATTTCTTATTCCAAAAAATTATTTGGGATCTATATAAGGAAAAACAATCAGTACATAGGATGAAATAAAACTCCACTAAAGAGAGAATGAAATGATTTTCAATAACTACATTCCCAAAGATGTTTACTTTTAAAAAAAAATTATAAAACTTCTCCCTAATGATATCAAATAATTTTGGATGCTAACACAATGTTTTTATAAAAATTAATATATATATTAATATGGAATGAATTCAAATACAAAAATACATACAAAACTATAGAAATTATATTAAGTATAATTTAGTACAATGGACCATCGCTATGATTTCCATACCATGTGGCCATATATATTCCATTGGTATTGATTATTATTGGTTACCGTCATCCTTGTTATCCTTTAGAATAGATCATCAGATTAGTTAATTCCCAAGTTCCCCACATTTTCAATGTTGAAATATCTGTGGTACAATATATTTAACTTTATTTACCCCTATAAAGTTAAATTAATTCTTCATTTTTTTTCATGGAAATTATCTACTTTGTGCACTATTTTTATCACACATTAAACATCTTCTAATTTATTTTTAATAATTCACTTGGTTATACTTCCTACATTTTTTACATGTTGGAAAGTGAATGTTCTTTCTTTTGTCGTCGTTATCACATTAATTCCCATGACATGTATCCCCATATTCTTTGACATGTTTTTAAATTCAGTTATATTACAGTTTTCAAAAATATATTGTGATATTTGGTTTGGAATAATCAAAAGACATCATACATTAGTATTTTTCATGTTAGGATTCTCATATGGGTAGTTATCACATTGCCCATCAGATTAGTTATTGTCCTGGATCATCCTATTTTGACCATTGACTAAAATAAATGGAAAATCTGTGATGAGATTTTCTTTACTATTAGTAAAATAAATTGGACAATACAATCATTGAATGGTAACTAATACATTAAATAACTGATGAATTTATTTGTTTCAATCAATGTTATCCACGGTCTATTTCATAACAGAAAAAATAATGGTAATTTTTATTCAATTTATAATGGTTTGTAAGGAGCTTGTGAATTTAAACAGAAATATCTCCAAGATTATAGAACTATATGTGCATCAATGATTCTTTGTTATTCACCAATTTAAATCCAATTCAAATCCAAATTATCAATTTTATGAGGTTATTACCCCTAGTAACAATTGTTGTAGATCCATATCACATGCAATATCTAGATAGATATTTTATTTCTTAGAAACAAATTACTCAATACATTACCATAATTTAGTTTTTTCCTTATGTTTAAACTTATCACTACTTCATTAAAAAAGTATTTTTAATCATAAACCCATAAAATAATGAGGCTTCCCTATGATACAATGTATGGAAACTTATATCTTTAATTCACCTTAAGTTGAGATTTTATACAAAAAATATACTCATAATAAAATCCCAGAATATCATGATTCCATGTTTATTTGGGAAATTAGCTACATCATATATTTTCTTAAACATGGGTACAATAACATTATTTAAAAACTCATAAACATGCCATTATATTCCATAGATCTTATAAAATTTCATAAGAAACCCTGGGGGGATACATAATAAAGTTGTGATATATAAATCCAAGTAAAAGAATATTCAATATATAACATTATTAAAATAACAAATTTCAGTTAATAGTAATATCAAAGTGACTTAACATGGGTGATAATCATAAACACGATATTTGAATCACGATAAAATATGATAACGTCAAAGAAACATTGGAATTTGGAGACAACATAAAACATGACATAATGAGACTAAATAATTTTATACATAATATTTAAACACATTATTAAGGAATATGGGTTATATAAATATAATTACACAATCAATTAATTATATGTACATATAGGTTAATACCCTTGTGTAGAAATGGGGGTGGGTATATAATGAAAAACAATTTGGCCTGGGAAATCATAAGATAATTTCTACAGCATAACAGGTGTACATAAGGATTGAAATAAGTGTATACTGAGTGTGAAGGTAGTTGTATCAATAAATTTAAATAATAAGTACAATAAATGGGTTTGTAAAAACACAATAAAATGGTTAATTGGAAATAAAAAATGCATAATTAATAGAAATATCTTGAATAAAGAGGAGGTGGAGAAAATACATTACATTGAGAGGGAACTTCTAAAATATTTTAATGAGATTATTATGAATTTTGGAAACACCATGGGTGGAATTTATAGAGGGATATAGTGATTAACATAATTATAAATGGGTTTTTAGTGAAGAGGGGTGGGAGTATTGGTGGGAATTTATAGAAAAAATGGGGGTTATTTATTAATTCATAAACATTGGTTGTGGACTCTATATAATATAATAATACAAACCATAATAATTCTCATGGGTTTCCGATGGATTTTAAAAAAGAGGAGTGGGTTTAAATATTTTATAAGTCAATTAAATGAAAATATTAAAACAACACCATTATTGATGTGTATGTGAGTAATACTTTTAAATAACTTATTTTAAATACATAAAATATAATATAGGTTTTGTATGATTCAATAAATGTTCATAAAATTAAAAAATAATTTCAAACAATATATTATTTTTTTATCGATAAATATAGTATTTTTCTATATCAATTTTATTGAATTTATTATGTCACTTTTTCCCTTATAATGTCATAATAAATACCCCTATAATTATACCATATTTAAGTTTTTTCATAAAAGTTGGATTGTCTAAGAAAATTATAAAAAATTCCCTATTAGAGGATTTTTATGGGATGTTTTCAAAAATAATATTTATTTTATAACAATAATTTACTATATATGAGAATTTTCTATTTTAAATAAAAATCCATATTTATAGAAAAAATCTTGTTTTTATTACATTAAACACTTTATTCCACATATAAAAATTACATTAGACTTTAATAAATTATAATATCATTTATTATTATGTTTTTATATGAAATAAGAATATTTTATTGAAATATAATTTAATTCCAAAATTCAGTAATTTTTAAAAATACTATTTTAATATAAACTAAAAATTTCACAAAAATACAATTTTGACTTCTTTGTTTCAAAATCAAATTTTTATCAAACTCATTATATTATCATTTCTAGATTAATAATAATAAGGGATAAATATAATCAATATTTTATGAAAAAAAAATATATATATTTTTATTATCATAGATAAGATATATAACGCATTATTACATCAGTGTACTCCCTAAGGGTTTATGTGTGTGGCAGTTGTGCATTCTTGAGGATGTTCTGAAAAAAAAATTGGGTTGTGAATTTGATTAGATTTCATATATCCCTTAAATGTTTTTTTATGAATCAGTTGATGAATCTAATCTTTGTCTTGGTCAAGGTAAAATTCCAATGAATTAATCTCCTTTAGAATCTTTTATAAATGGGATTCATATGGTATGGTCTTACTTTTTGAGGCCATCGTATCTTCTTACTATGTACATTAGACATTATCATACCTCATTATATATACTAATCTTAACAATCACTGAAAAATATCTATATTATCAATTATTATGATTATTAAAAGTGTTTTAAATCTGAACATGCATTTTTAATAATGATACAAAAAAACCAATGTAGTACACATATTTTATAAAACTAAATAAGGAATTTCTTAACTAAAAAATAGAATTTCACGTATAAAAGTTTGGGTTGTCATATCTGTTTACCTATAGTCAAAATAATTGAATTTGATGTGAATGAGATTCTATTATTTATCTTCTCATTATTATTTTCATTCACCATCTGATTATAATAAATTAATTATGTTTCTAATGATATCATTAAAACTATAATTTCTGGATTCTCAAAGTCATATAAACCTATCCCCTTGGATTCTCATTCCTTAAGATAAATATCTGTCAATTTTTTTGTAAGTTTCTAATCAATAACTTCCAACTCACCCAAGTACTAAAGACCAAAAACATCTATTATAGCATGTTGATTCATATACACCACTAATTATATAGGTATAAATTAAATGGGTTGGTAAAAACTACCAACATATATGTTAATATCTCATGAACATTGGATAATATAATGTTAGTAATTTCCATTTTTGTTTTCATAATATCTTCATTTTTTCACAGGATATGATTTCACTAAAGATATTCCACATAAGAAAAAAAATAATTTTCTTGTAGACTTTATATTTCTCTTGATACATTATTTTTTTCATCGTGAGTAAAATTTGATAAATATTTATCATTAACTTCATAATTTCTATTCATACGAATAAAATGATAAATACTCATATTGATAAAAAAATGTTTCATGTTGCCATGCTTATATTAATTTTCAACATCATAGAAGTTTGGTTTTCATCTTGTATTTAAAATATCTATGGTTTATATTAGAAGTATTTCCATATCAGAATAATAAGATCTTTCATATTTTACTTGTTATCATAAAGAAACTAATATATTTTTTTATAAAAAAATACATAATTAAAAAATTAAACATACCTTCTAAATAGTAGATACTGGATATAATGTCATGATACATTAGTTGATACCAAATTTTGTTGTAATAAAAAAATTATCAATATCCAAGTATAGTAAGGATCTAATACAAAATATATTCAGATAATATGGTGATATCTCACTACCTAATGGTTTTAATTGTAGTAAAATGACTTGTAAATTTCTCCTAGTTGAGTAATTATGATGATTGGGTAATAAAATTTTCATTCAATTGTCAGCGTTTAAATTCTATAAATACTACACAAGGGAATATATTCAAAATTAAACTTTTTATGGTAGAATCAATAGGTAAAGTGGATATTAAAATGAGAAAAAGAAACATAAAACCATTTGTGTAATCCTTACTAATATATATAAACTCATAAAAAAAATATTTATTAATAAAAACCTTCAAAAAAAACTAATGTCTTTATTTTTTCCATTGAAGTTAGATGATCTATAAACCTGATCTGTGGATTCCATATTTCATACCTAAAATCTCCTAAAATAAAAAATATATTTTATTATATCAATTATCCTAACCCTTCAATCCCTTTATCACATTTATCATTCAAAGGAAACCCTAACCTCAATAACCTGTTCAGTCTATTGATTTATAGAATGATCAAGAACCCTGATCTTTTTTTACTGTAACCCTAAAAGAACTCTCTATTTTATTATCCTTATAAAACCTCTATCATGTTTATCGTACAATCCATATTTGACCCTTAGAATCTATTTAATGATTAACAATATGAAAATAATTAATATAATAGAAAATTATAATATCGTGTAATAAAATTTGAACCAGACATTATTCTTTAGAAAAACACATTGAATGAAAAATTGTAATTGGAAGAACTATATGAAACATGATATTATATATTTCCCCTTGATTGCAATTTCTTAGTAAGGTATTTTGGTTAGAATCAATGTTTCGTTTTTTCTACATTAGTTAATGAGACCGCATGTTAGATATAAAGATATCTATTATTACAAACTCCAATGGTAGAATTTTGAGTTCATATAGATTAGTTGTAATAGAATCAAAAATTAAGTCATTTTATCTGATGTTTATAACTTAAATACATATCATCTGATGTGGTTATTTATTTCTTCCACTAAAATTCACATTCTATTTTCCTGAAGATGTAAAAATAAGTTATGTTCATTATAAGAAACCATCTATGTAATAATAAACCTAAAAAAATTAATCCTCTAGTGAAAGGTAAAACCAATAAATTAATGAAGTGTATCGTGATCAATGAAAATCAAGGAAAATACGAGTCATTGACTGAATGGGAAATTCATTTAATTAATTGAAAAATAAATTCATTTTCAAAGAATGTTAATCTTTTAATATTCTGATATATATTATTATGATTTATAAAAAAAACGTAAATTATGTGTGTTAGTACATCTTAAATGATTTTTTTCATATATATAACTAACTATGAAATGTTTATTTGTTTATGTCAGGTTTTTGAAAAAACTAACAATGTGTTTAATTATTTTTAATTCATTTTAAAATTTCATTTTTGTAATGTTTTTTTGAGTTATGAATGTTTTTTATGTTTAATTTTTGTGATAAATTTCTCCCAGTATATTTTTTATACATGCATTATATTTTAGGAACAATAAAATAAGATTTAGTTTTCTTATACATTCAACATGGTTTGTAAATAATTTTATGAAATTCAATGAATTTTTCAAAAATAGTTTTTACATATTATGTTTTAGTGTTATCATGAATTTTATTTTCCATTTTGTAACGTATCCATGGGTAGAGGGACTTTGGGGTAGACTTTCCACTATCTTGGTGGCATATGGATTGTTCTAGAAGGGTGAGTTTTGGTTATCTATGGCTTTGGCCTCACTCATGTTGGAATTTTCAATCTGTTATAATTCAATAACACTATACAAAGAGGTCACATACATTATGCCGAAGAAGAACATGGGTATGTATAACTATATATGGATTCGACATTTGGGTGTGTAACATAAACTTGTTGGTTGTGTAAAGAGTATCACATTAATATGGTTTGAAAATACTAATTTTGGTTTATGTAATAGTGATTCCAAAACAACATCCTTAAAATCATACATATATAATGAAATAAAACCTATGATAATAAATATTACATTTGATATTGTGGTTTTTAATTTTATATGTATGTGATGTTATGAAATTGGTGAGTCTCTTAAAATAAAAACCCTCAAATACTAAGTGTGAGATTCATTCTAATATAATACTTACTAAGATATTGATAATCCAACATGGTAGGTCATGCTAAATTTTGGTTCCTATCTATTAAATTTTGTAAGGAAAGTAAGTAGTTAGCGGTCCTAAAAAGATCATTCATTGATTATTATCATTTTATTTGGGTTATAATTTTTGGAAGACCCTAATTGGACTATGGTAGTGGAGAAATAGTGTTTAGTAAATCCATATAAAGGATTTTTATAAATATTTATTAGATAAGAAATCTAATAATAATTTCCAATATGATTAGAAGTATTTCAACTTAAATGTACAAGTTGTGAGAGAAATTTTGGATTCCCAAAATAGTGTGAAATATTGATATTAGATTAGTAAAACATTATAATGTATTGAAACTTCTTTTAATGGGAGTGGTTTCCTTAAAAATCAATGATGAAAAGTTATAATAAAACATTATAATCATATATAAAAATGTCATTAATATAGATTATGGATTATATCATGATAATCATTTTGAGATGTATTATAGGTTTGAATAATAAAATAGTTAAATATTAGTATTTATGGTTGATACGTGTTCTCAAATTGACGTATTCTGAGCATCTGAATGGGAATATTATTGAGAGAAATCTCATTAACTTGAACTCATTGGTATTAGAAACTGTGTATATAACATATTATTTTTATTAACATAGATATGAATATTTGAAGGAATTGTAAAATGATCATGTATATCTATATGTTGGAAAATGAGCAATATTTTTTACATTGAAAATTGTAAATTATAATATAACAATATTAAGTTGATCAACACTAAAATTGGAGAAATTTTATTATGTTACCACACAAAATAGTTTTTTTATTTCAATATATTGTATGAAAAATATTTTATTCTAATTTATAATTAAAAATATGAGCCGTTATTATATAGGAATTAAATTTTTATGGAATTGGGAATATAGTAAATGGGTTTTATTTTCTCGATATTGATAATCCTATCTAAAAAAATCAAAGAAAAATTTTCATATTATATTCTAATCCAAACTACCATAGGAATTGATTCATTGGAAGTGTAAATGGGATATTAATAAAAGGATACATAGAGATTAATTATTAGATTCATTTGATTATGTATCTTCTGATATATGTGAATCCTTTTTATAAAAAAATGTCAAAAACCCCATTTAGTGGAATATGTGAAAATTAATGTGCGTTTTTAGATCACATATATAGTTATATATATAGACAAATGAGTAAACATATAAGTGGTGGTCATTAATACCTACTTACATTTACCAATGATTGTAATTGTTATGGTAATGATCTTTTGATGAGACGCATGTATGAAACATTTGAGAAGTTAAAATATTTTAACAACGATGCACAGAGTTATTTAAGAAAAAAATATAAAGATTCTATGATTGGATCATAGAGGTGAACAATTAATCTAGTAATTCACTGATCATTTGGGAGATTGTTCAATTATTTCCCAATTAACTCCTCATGGAAAACAATAGTCTAATGATATTAATATGTGGAGCAATCATACTATGTTAGAGATGGATTGATTGATGATGAGTTAGACTAACTTTCTTATTACATTCTATGGTTATAAAATACTGACCAACTTATCCTTAGATAAAATTATTTAATATTAAATATTTATAAAGACAACATATGAGATATAGATTTGGAACTATACCCAATATTTTGTACAAATTTTGTTTTTGGTTTTGAATAACTCACACAATGATTTAATTCTAATAAACTTATCCCTAAGATAGAAAATTCTTATTTATTAGTTATTCTAGAGAAACTATGTGATATTATTTCTGTAATTATACTGAATAAAATGTGTTTGTGGCCAAAATAGTTATATTTATAATGAATGAATATATAAATCAATGAATTTATGGGTGTAATGTAGAAATTGGAGAAATTCACGATCAAAAAATTTGAAATATTATTAAAATGGTAATTTAGTTGATTCTAAAAAAAATTACGAGAGAAAATATAAATCATGTAATACAAGAAACTTGATGGTATGATAGGATTTATTTATATCCAGATAGATATGGATTTCTTATATAAAATAATAATTAATTGATCTTCATAAAATATGAGCATACTACCTAGTAGAAATACATTGAGAGTTTTGATTCTAGGAAATTGTAAAAATACATGGAATGTAAATTGGAATCAATGTACATAAAAAAATTTATTATTTGTTGGATTCACCTAATGAGGAAGTACCATTTTATAGAATTTGGGTTTTCTAAGTGAGAACTGTAATTTATGGTCTATTTTATACATAAACATAATACCTAGTAGAAAAGTATTTTATAAAAATTCATGGTATTGACTATAATGAAACATTTTCACCTATTGTAATGATAAATTATATTCATATATTTCTTATCAAAATAGATCATTTTGATAATGAGATATAAAAAATATATATCATAACAAATTTCCTTAATTTGAATTTGGAAACCAATGTGTATATGATACTACCCAATGTTTTTGAAATTATAAATATGTCTTCTGAAGTATTATAATTACAATGTTAAATTTCTATATTGAAGAAATCTTCTCAGAGATGAAATATCTGGTTGGATGATGCAATCAACAATTTTAGTTTCATAAAAAAACTTTCTATGATATTAGTTCATATAAGTGGGTTGGTTCAATTTTTTCATTATTTTTTTTATTTAATAAATATGTCAAACATATTATAGGAAATATAATACAAAAATTATAATATATAATGATAAGGTTGGAAAAATTATTCTCAATAAAATACATGGGTGAAGCAACTTACAATTTGGGTATTATGTTCTTTTGATATAGACATAAAGGAGTATTTACATTACATTATTGTACATATATTACAAAAATTATTAAACATGATTAGTGTGGAGTACTTTTAATAGGAGTATTTACTAATGTTACATAACATTGATCTTTGGAAAATTAATGATCCCACTAAATAGTTAAAAAGGATGTATATAATTCCATATACATATGCCATTTTCTTTATCATGTATTTCAATCTATCATCACATCCTGATGTAACTTATTATCCTAGAATTACTAGTAGATACCAATAACATCTATAACGCCCTGACCCCAGTTACCCAGAGTCGGTGCGTTATTGCGTAACATTGGCATGATCACAAAAGATCAAGTCTCGAAAGACTGATTAGTTTAGTAGCCTTGGACACACTAGATACATTCATAAGTCTTACATTACATCATAAAGTAAAAAAAACAACAACAACATCTTTTCTTTATATCCCCTCATAATATCCCTATAGGTCATTCATAATATACTCCTTCACATACTGGAAAAATTAAAACATTGGAAGGGGAGATCTCAGAGGCTCAGTAAGGATAACAATATAGCGGAAGCTTTCATAAATAAACATTAACATTTAAGGAAATGTATAACTAAAACAAAATCCTTTTAAACTGGAACTTCAACATAATATGGAAAAAATAAAATGAAATAATGACATTTACTTTTTCACATGGATATTCTACTAGTAGAATAATCACATGAAATATCAATAACCACTTTCATAATGATGGAATGCATAAATCCAGACTATCATAACCACGTAGCCAAGGCCTCGTGCCAATACTACAAATAAGATTTTGTCAAGGCCTCATTCCAAGACACTAGTTTGTCTCATGAGACCTACCGATGCATCAAGGAGCTATAGCGGGCTCCACCCGTCACTTATTAAGTCCAATTCATTCCTCATATGAATAGATTTAAACATATCATAAACAATAACATAATCATATCACATAAAACATGCATAAAGGAAACATAACATTTCCACATTTCAATCACAAGATATCTATACAACACATTGATATAATAAAAACATTATCAAAACCATTTTCAATACCAAAATAAAAGAAAATTAAAACTTGGTATTTATTTTTCATTTTAAAAAAGTTATGGATTGTAGAGGAAGACGAAACTCAAATAATGGTCACAGCAGCGGAGAAGTCGTTTTTTCCGCATATGTATGACAAGAAAAACATTCCTTTTTGTCATTTAGTAAAACTAATCATGTAAAAAGATTCCTTTTGAATAAACGTAAAATTCAATGGGGTTTATACACCGTATAGAAGAAAACAAAATATGCCTGAATGAATGGAGATTGAGACAAAGTCCCTTACCTCATGTCCAACTTAACTCGACCGTTCTTTAACCTCCTGAATAATAAACTAGAGTTAATTTATAATTTCTTAAGAAACTTTTCATGTTTATTATTCCTTTTATATCACTTATTACCATGTTATGAACATTATGTAATTATTTATGTTAATAACGATCGTTTTGTCAATCTTTGGTACTTGAGTCAAAAATAAACTTCTTATAATTACGAGTTGTTCATGTGGTAAAATATATATTATATCCAAGAATTATATTCATGATGTAGATATCGTATATATCATATATATTCAGTATATACATTCATTCATAATATTACGTAACATTTAGAGGTAAGAAATGAAATGCACCATTCATGGAGACGGTAAGTCGTACGTACGCATGAACGCTACTTTCATTTCTATTTCGTATTTAATGGAATGAAATCATAATGATATAAAGGTTTATTATAATTCCATTATAATATCATATATAATATCATTTACTCCATCCTCTATACGTCCCACATATGGCATTAACGATTCAAATCACTTTGAGGGGGCGGTAGTCCGCACTTCCTAAAATGAAATTATCGTGTTTACCCATAATGGAAATCATAAAGGTATTCCATAAATGAGAAATACAGAAGCATAAGGAAAACATAAAAAAAATATCATATATAGAAATAGTGTCATCTTAATGTCCACCATTAAAGGTGTTAAAAGAATATTGAATAATCCTCATTTCGTGACACTGTATTTCGGCACCCCCAAAAACAATATGTTCTTTAACCATTAGACGGAGGTGTGTGTAAGTGTAAATAAATTCATATAATAACAACATACTAGTATATTGTAGATACTGTTTTTGTCACAAAATAAAGTAATAAAAATATTTTAAGGGGTTGGAGAATAAAAATAATACAAAAGAACATAAGAGAATACATTACCTTAAAATCAGTTAACTCTTTTTGATTTGAGACAAAGGCTTCCTTGGGAAGACTTCTGCCCAAATTGAGGCTTCTAGGAGTAAGAGAGGGAAGTTGAGAGAGTATTTGTGTAGAGACCCGAAGCTTGAAAAACATGGATATTACATTACTTTTTCAGAATACTTAATACATAACAAATACAGACACACAAGGACCGTAATAGTTTAGGGTATTTGGAAACATTGATCCTAATCTTCTAATCATGGTGAAAGATCTTCAACATATCCCATAAAGATCTTCCACTTTTTTTTCCTTACCTAAAACCTTTCTTTTAATCCTGGGGGAAAGTAAAACAGAAAAATGTGGAGCTCAAAAGCTAATTAAGGGTATGCATGGGTAAAGTAAAATAGACCATATACATTTGAACTTAAAAACATGAACATAATGTTTAAACATCAAAATCTTGAGCGATGACATAAAACATGGAAGTACATAAGGCATAGATCATAATGGAACATAAATCATGATGAAATAGCATGGGAATAAAACATGTAATTGTGGAAACCATTCAGTACTTGTTATGATTTCCATAGTAGCCAAGGCATTGCTGCCAAGACCATCTTAGTGGAAAAAGTCCCTTTCTGAATCAAGTTCACTCCTCGTTTCAGTCCTGTAATGCTGAACCAGATTAAAATACCATACAGCCATATCTATCTCATGAGATATAAATCTTTAACCAATGCATTTGAGGGAGATATAGGTCCCACCCATCTCATAATGAAATCATTCTTACTTGGGCCACAAAATAAACATACATCATTCATAATAACCCAATAAATAAAATGGGTTTCATAAACATCATGCCATCATCACATAATCCATATAAAAGAAATGGATATCATTTCATAATAAGAAAATTGAAACCATGTAAATCATAGAGACATGATACTTGAAACATACACATATGAAATGATGGAATTTTCGATGAAAAATGGTTTTGATAAAACACTTGAAATAAATTCTTGAGGAAAATATCCTTTCTTCTTCAAAATCATTTTCTTTTCACAAAATGTGATTAACATTTAAAGTAAAAGTATTTTTCTGAAAATAGTCACAAAATATTTTAGAGTAATCTTCATGAAGATGGGGCGTTATGAAACCGTAAAAATCTATTCATGCCGTATAGATTAAAAATAACATTCTTCGTGTACTTTTGTCGGAAAAGTCAAAAATTACCTCGTAAAAAAATATTAAATACATAAAATTTAGTAAAAGTAAAATATGGGTAAAAATTACTTTAAACATACATGAAAAAACTTTTATAGAACATGGAAATTGATGATAGAAATAACCCTAGTAAATACTTACGATTAAGCACTCTCGGATAAAAATGAGATTTGCCAAATTATCCCTCACCTTAAGTACGATATGCTTCGTATGTATCTAAACCTCATGTATAATGATTTAAATAATGTCATTGACTTATTACATAATCATATTCATTGTTATGATATCATCTATGTTTCACTTATGACTTTATATTACCCATTCTTTATTAAATTCCATGTTAATGTAGCGTTTTGGTTATAATCATTTCATTTATCGTATGTGTTTCGAATTGTCGTTCTTGATATTATTACTTATATCATGATTTACATAATTCCAGAGTGTAAAAAAGGATTTATATATAATATATATTCACCATATACATATATATTATAGATCTATAAAAATAAAGGAAATACACCATTCATGGAGACGGTAGGCCGTACGTACGCATGAACGATGTTTTTGTTTCCTTATTGAATTGAATGAAATTAAATAGATGACATAAATATATATACATAACTCCAATAGAATTATTATTTCATATATTTAATTATTATTTATTATATATACTTTATAATAGTTTTTGAATGGTTAATCATGGAAAATAAATCTCATCGCGTTTGTGGAGACCGTAGTCCGTACGTACGCATGAGCGATGATATCATTCCCATGATCATGGAATTGTATTAAAGTGTATGTATAATATTACAGAATCAATATCACTTTACAATAATCATATATATTCATTAATTTCACCATTATACTCATCCAATTAAGGTGGTGGTGGAAAATAGATTACACCATGGCGTGGAGACGGTATTCCATACGTACGCACGCACGGTGATTTCATTTTCCGTAGTATGGATAGATGGTTAAATATGGTTGTTTCATACTTATAATAACATATCTTTATATGATTTATACAGATGTTATTACTTCATAATGAAACAACTAAAGAAGAAGAAGTGGAAGAAGAAATAATGTTGAAAGAATCGGTAATGGATATTACCTCTTCTTTGAAGTGCCTCTTTGAGACCTCCTCTTAGGGCACTAAAATTTCTCTTTGAAGTATACCAGGACCTCTAGGATGTATCTAGGAAAGTTTATAAGTGAATTTGGTAGGGTTTGGCCGAGATTGAAGGCTCAATGCGGTGTGACGAAGAGAGGGAGGAGGTGCCCTTTTATAAGGGAGGAGAGGGCACCTTTGGAAAAACTGAGAATATTATTTTATTATAAAGCCATATTAGGTTTTAAATAGCTCAAAATTGATTTATTTCAAAGATAAGATGGGGATGGGTATAAATCCTATAATTCAATAGAATTTGGGAAAGTTTAGTTTACTATTTTAATCATATCAATTAGATTTAACTTTAAGTTAGATAATTTTACTTTTACCGTGTCTTTTTGTGTCCTTACACTATAAGGTTAATAAACATAATATAAAAAGCCTAAAAGAACCCCAAGTTGTTTATTATTAATATATATAACCTTATCTAAGTCATTTGGACGAACCATATATTTTTAGGAATAAAATAACAATTAATAATATAATATTTGTTTTAAAAACCATTTATGTCAATTTTTACACTATTTGGTAATTGATTTTTGTGAAACTCATAACAGAATTATTAGTTCTAAAAAAGTTAACTAAATCAATAATAACATGTAATATTAACCTATAAAATTAGTTTAATTCATTAAAAGCCTCATATTTAATTTATTTGGGTATTTATAACATGAATTATGTCAATATTTCATTAATAAGATAATTACTACATCATCATTGTGTCAAAAATAAATTAAATTATTTAATGTCTAAAAATTATAAATAAACTAAAATTATTTGGGAAATCATTTTATCTTTATAAATAATATTTATAGTCATATTTATCTTATATATAACCCTATATTAAAAATGATTTACTTATTAAACTTCGATTTTAACTATTTTAACCCTTCATTAAATAAATTAAAATTAAATGTCCTATTCTAATCCATGTGGTCCTAAATGGTAATATTTTATTCCTAATGTTGTTTTTGGTCGAATTAAACTTATCCAATAAAATTAGGACATGTGTTAGGGTAATAATAATATCATTTTTACCCTTAATTACCCTATTTAATTTTAACTGTGGTAAATCAAAGTAAAAACTTACTATTTACCAAAAAATTATTTTCATCTCATTGAACCACATTTTACATACTGACATCAACCGTGTCTCTTGGATTTTTGAAATTCCATTCACAAAAGCGGGAAAATTATGTTTTATGTAAATTTTTAAATTCTCCTAGGAGGTGGGTAAAAGACGGTCAAAAGTTCAATAAAATTTTTATAGATCTAAAATTATTAAAAAATGACTCCAGTGAATTATATTGAACTAATATATGTATTATGTGTCAATTTTGGCATAAAATAAATTTAAATAAAATAAATAATTATTTAAATAAAAATACGGGTTTTAAATACTAACCTAGTGTTTTCACTATTTATCAAAAATTGAAAGTTTTCATAAAAATACCAAAATTTCCCCCTAGGATAATTTCGATATTCCGAATCCAAAAATGATGTCCATTTTGAAAGATGAAATTTACTAAATTTCAAAAAGTGGTTATTACTATTAATAACTGCTAGTTTTAATTATATTTTAATAGCATATCGTTGTTTAGTGAAACTCAGTATTGCGTACAACACACACTATCGAGGAAGGCCGCGATTGCGTGTAATGTAGCCAAGTTAGGGTTGTGTGTTATGCAATACTCCTTTTTTGTAACGTACAACACAAGAAATCAATAAAATTAAAAAGAATATTTTTCATAAAATCTCGGGGTGTTACATTCTACCCCACTTAAAATGAATTTCGCCCTCAAAATTCATCAGGGTTATAAATGGTTTACTACTCGAATGTTTCTTTAATAGAAACCCACATCTATAATGGAATACAAAAACCAATCTTTAAAAACTAAAGTATGGAACATAACGGTTACCCAAATTAACTAATCATTGGGTTTCCACATATGATAACATAGATGAAAATATGGATATGGAAGTGAAACCTAACCATCATGTTCTGATGGAGAGTGGTAGAGAACATGGCTATGAAAAATCCAACAATCACAAAGCTATAGATTTGTGATGATCTAAGGTACCATCTGATTAATCGGATATAAGGGAACTATGACAACATTTTTCGTTTTCTAGATCATTTTCCTAAAGTTGATGAATTAAGAGAAATGCACACATGGTTTTGGTACAATCTCACTATTGTTCGTGGATTGAAAAATTTCCACCTAATCCCTTAATGAAATGAAGTTGAATTTGTTATTCGTGATGTGTTAGAAGATCATGTGATATAATAATGGGTCATTCCATCTGTTTCAAACAAAAGGATATGAAAAGTTATAAGTCCATCTTATGGTGAGATTGATCGTATATGGTTCCAAAAATGAACTTATACTTCATATATCATACTGCTTAATAAAATAAAACTACTTTCTACTAACCAGGGACTTCTTGTTTGCTAGTGGTAGGCGATAAAGGCCAGTCCCACATCGGTTGTGGGTTCGATTCCCATAGCCTTGTCCGACGTGGTGGGCTGTCGCATGTCCTGCAGGTTGTCCTTTTTCTAAAACTACATTACTATAACATCCCATCAATAATATCGAACTAACTTATGTCCAACATAATCCATTACAATCTTTAGGCTTATCTAAAATACTTTGGTCCAAGATTATTGTATAATGAAAATTATTACTTAAAATTTCACATAACAATCATGTGAATGCCATCATTTATCCCCCATATATCATAAGATATATCTTTTTGGTCAAATTACAATCATGTGAATACCTTAATCATGTTTTATTTTGAAGAATGAATACCCATTGAGCCTTAGTGAAAACATGAATGTTGTTAAATTTTAACACTTTCCACACACCAAAATCCCAAATATTCTATACACTCAAACCGTAATATCACTTATTCCTTGTATCAGTCATAAGCTCATGATTACTATCATATTATTTTCTCCTTATCCCTTCATTATGAGCATTTCATCTGCTTTCTAATAATATTTCAATCACCTTTTCATGGTTACCAGTACCATACAATTATTGAAAACCAATACATAGATATTCCAAAATTCCACAATACCATAAATGAGATTCCATGATACTATTTTGAAATCACATTACATAAACACTTAATAATTACACAACATCATTTTCATACTCAACATCACAAATAGTGATCACATGAGACTTCACTTTATCCTTTTCCTTAAGAGGTTTCTCACATTGATCATCATTAACACGTGGATTAGGGCATTTATTAGCATAATGCCCCATTTCCTTTCACTTGAAGCATTGAAGTGTTGGTGGAGAGTTCTCTGTAGTCTTTTCTCTATTCACATCATTTGAAACCTTTTTCCCATTACTTCAATAATCAACTGCTTGATGACCTTATTTTCCACAATGAAAAAAATTTCTAGTACCTTTTAGGAAATCTCCACCATGCTTCTTTCCTCACTTTGAGCATAAAGAAACATTCATCTTCTTTTCACCATTGTTATGAGATTTATCCTTGAACTCCATCTTTCGTTTCTTGTCAAAACCATGATATGGGTATGTCACACCAACTTCCAGTTGTACCTTGATAGCACAACAGACAATTTCTTCATTGCTACTGAAGTCTCTTATAGCTAATTCCCTTCAAAGAATTGGTTTTAAGACACTGAAAAATCTATCAACTTTACTTTCAGGTTGGATGATAAATCCAGATTCATACCTTGAAAGTCTTGTAAAATTCGCTTCGTATATACCAATAGATTCATCATCACTCTTCTTAAGCTCAAGAAACTCCTTTTCCATCTTTGTTCGAAGAATACGAGGGAAGTACTTTCTGAAAAACAAGTTCTTGAACTTATCCCATTCCATGGACTCAATTTCATCTCTTTGCCTAGTATTCTTGATAAGATTCCACCATTGATCAACATCAACATCCAAACGATATACTGCTAAGATGACTTTATCATGCTCAAAACATTGTAGAACTGAAAATATCTTTTTAGTAGTATTGATCCATTTTTCAGCCACTAGGGATCAGAAGACCCGCTGAATGAAGGTGGACGCTACCTCATGAAGGATTCAATAGAATGTTGCTCCTTTCTCTCCTCATTTTGAAATCTAGAATGATTCATAGCTTGTGTAAGTATAGAAATAATATTGTGCACTCCATCTCCCATGACAATGGTTTGGTCAGGAGGACAATCATTGCATTGTCCATTACATTGATCAACATGGTTCCTTCGGGTTCCAACCATCGTCTAAAACCCAAAAATAATAGTGTGAGAGGAAAATACCATGATAGGGAAAACAACATAATAAAGGGGGAGTACCTTCAATATCTAACATCTTAGGATTAATTCTAAGAGCGTTAGCACAATTCTAGGACTATAACCTATACGTATACTTAACAATAGAGACATCCCTAGACATACCTTAGAAATATCTCTTGGGATCTCACTAAAGTTTTCACATCCTAGTTTTCAAAGGTTGACTAAACCTTTCCTATGATACCAATTATAGAGACCCGATGCTTGATATACATGGATATTACTTTACTTTTCGGAATAATTAATACATAACAAATACAAGAACACAAGGACCATAATAGTTTAGTGTCTTTGGAAACTTGGAACGTAATCTTCTAATCATGGTGAATGATCTTCAACATCTCCCATAATGAGCTTCCACTTTTGTTTCCTTACCTAAAACCATTCTTTTAATCTTGGTGGGAAATAAAATATAAAAATGGAGAGGTCAAATGCTCAGTAAGGGTAATCATGGATAAAATAAAACAAACCATATACATTTGAACTTAAAAACATGAACATAATGTTTAAACATCAAAATCATGAGCAATGACATAAAACATGGATGTACATAAGGCATAGATCACAATGGAACATAAATCATGATAAAATAGCATGGGAATATAACATGTAATTATGGAAACCATTCAGCACTTGTTATGATTTCCATAGTAGCCAAGGCATTGCTGCCAAGACCATCTTAGTGGACAAAGTCCCTTTCTGAATCGAGTTCACTCCTCGTTTCAGTCCGGTAACACTGAACCGGATTAACTTACCATTCCAGCCATGTCTATCTCATGAGATATAAATCTTTACCCAATGCATTCGAGGGAGATATAGGTCTCACCCATATCATAATGAAATCATTCTTACTTGTGCCACAAAATGAACATACATCATTCAGAATAACCCAATAAATAAGATGGGTTTCATAAACATCATCCCATCATCACATAATCCATATAAAATAAATGGATATCATTTCACAATAAGAAAAGTGAAACCATGTAAATCATAGAGACATGATACTTGAGACATACACATATGAAATAATGTCATCTTAGGTGAAAAATGGTTTTGATAAAACACTTGAAATAAATTCTTGAGGAAAATATCCTTTCTTCTTCAAAATCATTTTCTTTTCAAAAAATGTGATGAAATTTTAAAATAAAAGTATTTTGTTGAAAATAGTCATAAAATATTTTACAGTAAGCTTCATGAAAATGAGGCGTTCTGAAACCGTAAAAATCCATTCACACCGTATAAGTTAAAAATAACATTCTTCCTGGGCTTTTGTCGGAAAAGTCAAAAAGTACCTTGTAAAAGAAATATTACATACATACCATGTAGTAAAAGTAAAAAATGGGTAAAAAGGACATTAAAAATACATGATAACACTTTTATCAAACATGGAAATGGATAATAGAAATAACCCCAGAAAATACTTACGAATAAGCACTCCCGGATAAAAATGAGATTTGCAAAATTATCCCTTACCTTAGGTCTGATATGCTTCGTAAGGATCCAATCCTCAAATATAATGATTTAAATAATTTCATTTACTTATTACATAATCATATTCATTTTTATGATATCATATATGTTTCACTTATGACATTATATTACCCGTTCTTTTGTAAATTCCATGTTCAAGTAGCGTTTTGGGTAAAATCATTTCATTTATCGTATGTGTTTCGACTTGTCGTTCTTGATATTGTTACTTATATCCTTATTTACAAAATTCAAGAGTGTAAAACATGATTTATATATAATATATATTCATCAAATACATATATATTATAGATCTATAAAAATAAAGTAAATACACCGTTCAGGGAGACGGTAGGCCATACGTACGCATGAACGATGTTTTCGTTTCCTTATTAAATTGAATGAAATTAAATAGAAGAAATATATATATATTGACAAATACAGTAGAATTATTATGTCATATATTTTATTATTATTCATTATATATAATTTATAATCGTTTTTGAATGGTTAATCATGGAAAATGAATCTCATCGCGTTCGTGGAGACCGTAGTCCGTACGTACGCACGAGCGATGATATCATTCCCATGAGCATGGAATTGTATTAAAGTGTATGTATAAAATTACAGAATCAATATCACTTTAAAATAATCATATATATTCATTACTTTCACCATTATACTCATCCAAGTAAGGTGGTGGTGGAAAATAGATTACACCACGGCGGGGAGACGGTATTCCGTATGTACGCACGCGCGGTGATTTCGTTTTCCGTAGGATGGATAGATGGTGAAATATGGTTGTTTAATACTTATAATAACATATCAGTATATGATTGATACTGATGTTATTACTTCATAATGAAAAAAAAGGAGAATAAGTGGATGATGAAATAAAGTTGAAAGAATCGGTAACGGACATTACCTCTTCTTTGAAGCGCCTCTTTGAGGCCTCCTCTTAGGGCACTAAAATTGCTCTTTGAAGATAACCAGGAAATCTAGGATGTTTATAGGGAAGTGGAGAAGATAATTGGTCAGGGTTTTTCAGAGCTTGATTGCTCAAAGTGGTGTGAGGAAGAGAGGGAGTAGGTTCCCTTTTATAAGGGAGGAGAGGGGCACCTTTGGAAAAACTAAAACTATTATTTTATTATAAAGCCATATTCGGTTTTGAATAGATCCAAATTGATTCATTTCTAAGATAAGGTGGGGATGGGTCAAACTACTCTCATCCAATATAATTTGGATAGGTTTATTTTACTATTTTAATCATATCATTTTGATTTAACTTTAAATTAGATAATTTTACTTTTGCCGTGTCTTTTTGTGTTCTTACACTATAAGGTTAATAAACTTACTATAACAAGACAAACGAAACCCAAGTAATTTATTATTAATATATATAACCTTATCTAAGTCATTTGGCCGAACCTTAGATTTTTAGGAATAAAATAACAATTAATAATATAATATTGTTTTTAAAAACTATTTTATGTCAATTTTGACACTATTTGGTAATTGATATTTTTGAAAATCATAACAGAATGATTAGTTCTAAAAAAGTTAACTAAATCTATACTCACATGTCATAATGACCTATAAAAGTAGTGTAATTCATAAAAAGTCTCATATTACATTTATTTGGTTATTTATAACATCAATTATGTCAATATTTCATTAATAATATAATTACTACATCATCACTCTGTCCAAAATAAATTAAATTATTTAATGTCTAAAAATTATAAATAAAATAAAATTATATATTAAATATTTTTATCTTTATAATGAATATTTATAGTCTAATTTATCTTATTTATAATCCTATATTAAAAATTATTTACTTATTAATCTTTGATTTTAACTATTTTAACCCTTCTTTAAATAAATTAATATTAAATGTCCTAATCTAATCCAAGTGAGCCTAAATGGTCATATTTTATTCCTAAGGTTGTTTTTGGTCTAATTACACTTATCCAATAGAATTAGGTCATGTGTTAGGGTAATAATAATATCATTTTTACCCTTAATTAACCTATTTACTTTTAACCGTGGTAAATAAAAGTAAAAGGTTACTATTCACCAAAAATTATTTTCATCTCATTGAACCACATTTTACTTAATAACATTAACTGTGTCTCTAGGATTTTTTAAATTACATTCACAAAAGTGGTAAAATTATGTTTTATGTAAATTTTCAAATTCTCCTAGGAGGTGCGTAAAAGACGGTAAAAAATTCAATTAAATTTTTATATATGTAAAATTATTATAAAATGACTCCAATGAATTACATTGAACTTATATATGTATTATGTGCCAATTTTTACTTAAAATAAATTTAAATAAAATAAATAATTATTTAAATAAAAATTTGGTTTTTAAATAGTAAGCTAGTGTTTTTACTATTCATCAAAAATTGAATGTTTTCAGAAAAATACCAAAATTTCTCCCTAGTTTAATTTCGATATTCCGAATCCAAAAATGAATTCCATTTTGAAAGATGAAATTTAAAATATTTCAAAAAGTAGTTATTACTATTCATAACGGCTAGTTTTAATAGTATTTTAATACCATATTGTTTTTTAGTGAAACTCGGTATTGCGTACAACACACGATATCGAGAAAGGTTCTGATTGCGTGTAATGAAGTCAAGTTAGGGTTGTGTGTTGTGCAAGACTCCTTTGTTGTAACGTACAACACAATAAATCAATAAAATTTTAAAAAAAATTCATAAAATCTCGGGGTGTTACACTTTGGGCAGAGTTTGGCTAAGCCAAATGGCATTGATGGTGTGAATAAGGTGGTAGAGGTGGGGCCTTTTATAAGAGGATAGAGGGGCACTCTTAGAAAGTCATGAAATGTTACATTATTATAAAATGCTTTTCGGATTTTAAAGGTCCCACAATGATATATTTTGAGGATAAGGTGATAAGGGTTCAAAATATACTCATCCAATAGTATTTTGACAAGTGTAAGTATTAGGTTTTACATTATCTTTTCATTTTATTTAAATCGTTAATTAATGAGGTAATCGCTACATCATCATTGCGTCATAAAAAATTTAATATATTAAATTTATAAAAATTATAAAAAAATTACCACGATTTAGGAATTCTTTTTATCTTTCCAATTAATATTTATAGTCTAAATTTTAACTTATATAACCCCATGTAATAATTGTTTTAGTAAAACAACACATGTTTGTAACAATTTTATTTTTACTTTAAATAAAAAGTTATTAATGTCATTTTCTTACCCAAGTGGCTCCATGGGGTCCCCAAGTTGAGACATGGATTTTCTTGGTCGGACATGACTCATTCAATAAGTGTAGGACAAGTGTAAAGGTATTTTCATATTTTTATAATATCATTTTTACCTTAAATTTCACTAATTACCTTTAATCGGGATTATTAAAACGTAAAAGTAACTATTCCCCAAAAATTATTTTAATCCCATTGAACCAAATTTTACTTCCTATTGACAATTATGTTTGTCGGATTTTTGAAATTCAATTCACAGAAGTGGTAAAGTTTCATTTAAACGAAAAATCAGTTTTTTAACTACCACTAAGTGGTTTCACTATTCATCAAAAATTGAAGTTTTTCAGAAAAATACCAAAAATTCACCCTAAGCTATAATTGAAATTATGAATTCTAAAATGATGTCTATTTTACATAATTCCAAACATATAATTTGCATTAATGAATTTAATAATTAATTCCCGCATTCACAACAAATAGCGTGTTTTTAAGAAACAATATATATCAAAAGGATGACAATTGTTTATGTCCAATTTCAAAGTGAAATTAATTATAATGACCACCATTGGATAAAATAGTAAAAATATATTATAATTATACAATAAACCAATTAATATTATAATTTATCACTATAAATTATTTTGATTAAAAAAGTTGTTTTTATGTTTTTTCTCTATTAATAGAAAATTGGAAGTTCTCAGAAAATCACAAAAAATTACAGGTAGGATAATTTCGATATTCCAAATACAAAAAATGAAGTCCATTTGAAATATATAATTTATATAATTTCAAAAGGTGGGTATTACTATTCATAATGGCTACTTTGATTGGTCGCGGTGTGTTGGAACTCGAGGATGCGTACAACACACGCTGCTCTATTATTCAAAGAGAAGCGTACCATGGAATCTTGGGGTGTTACATTCTCCCCTCTTTCAATAAATTGCATCCTCGCAATTTGAAATTTTTCATTGAATATAAAAGGTTGAAAATAGGAAATACCTTTGTGGAAAACCCACATCAGAAATAAGGTTAATAAAAATATAACTTTAAAAGAAAGAAAGAGAAGTACAAAGGTCATCCGAGATAGCCCATACTAGGATTCTATGAAAATATATATATGGATGAAAAACAAACCATTATGGTCTGATAGAGAGTTGTATAAAACAGGATCAGGAGAAAGTTAACTACAAGAAAATCACAAACTTATGATTCGATAAATGGTCATTGATTCCCCAATTGGAAAAGTTAACCGACAACATTTTTGCTTAATGATACCTTTCATAAAGTTGAGGAATTTTTTTAGGAGATTTACTAAGAACATAAGGAAATATACTTACTTGTCATGTAGACTTTGATTCTTTAATAAATTTTTACCACAAACCCATCTTTCACTCCAAAAGGTAATATAACTCAAAAATATTTTATTTATCATAATTTTATAAGGTTCCAAATATTAACACATACCATTTTGATTAGGAAAACTATTTTGTAATAACCGTGGACTTCCTATAGGATAGTGGTAGGTAATAAAGGCAGGTCGCACTATGGTTGTGGGTTCGATTCCTGCAGATTTTTCCGACGCGACGGGTTATCCCCCCGACCTGCAGGTTATCCTTTTCCTAAAACAATAGTATTATAATATTCCAAAAATAATATTCAGAAATGTTTTAACCTTAAACAATACTATCCAAAGTTAAACTTAATCCATTCCAACCTTTATAGTTATCCAAAATACCTCTGTCCAGACTTTCTCTAAAAGTTCTCTAAATTCCAAAATCAATTATATCATCAGATTCATCAAACAAAGTAAATTTTCTCTTATTTTCACATATAAAAATATGATTACCTTCATCATATTAAAACCTTAATGAAAACAATAAGTACTGCATTACAATATTTCTATATATCTCATTATTCTTATAACCAGAATATAATCCTTGAGTCCAAAAGCACCAATACATTAATTATTCCACTTCAACTGTAGTAACAACATAAGATTGTCCTTGATCCCTTGGCCTTTTCTGAGGTAAGTTTCCCTGACGCTTAGGACATTCATTTTCATAATTCCCCATTTCCCTACAATTGTAGCATTCAACATTGATAGCCTCTTTCTTTCCCTTGCAATCATGAGCCTGATGAACTTTTTTCTCCACATTTATAACAAACTCCCATTTATTTTAGGCAAGTATCGGGGTGATTCTTCCCACAATTATCGCATAATGGAAAATCCTTCATTCCCTTTTTCCCTTTATCTGTCTCTTGTTCAAACGTTCTCTTCTTATATTTCTTTACTTTGTTGTCATAAGACGTAGAAATTATTTTTCTATCTTGATAGCACATGATACAATATCTTCATACGTTGAGAAAGATTGTGATACTAAAGCTCGATGGATAAATGGTTTTAACCCATCAAAGAAACGGTCAGTCTTACTTCTTGGGTTATGTATAAAATCTGCAGCATGCCTCACTAACCTTGTAATGTAAGCATCATACTTTGCGACATTCTCATCCTCCTTTTACCTCAGACTCAGAAATTTCCTTTCCATATCTGCTCGATGGTCACGGGGAAAGTATTTTTCTAAGAAAATCCCTCTGAACTCCCTCTATTACATATTTTATACTTCATCATCTTCCTTTGTGTTTCGAATCAATTACTACCATTGATCATCATCTCCAGTGAGGTGGTAAACTGCCATGACAACCTTCTCCATTTCACTACTCCCCAAGGCATGGAATATTTTATCTAAGGAGTTCATCCATTGCTTAGCTAGTAATGGATTTTTACCCCCATTAAATGTTGTTTGTTGTTGCCTCATGAAGCGGTCTAAAATTGATCCCCCACATTGTGGATCAGGGTTCTCCATACGAGTAAGGTTATTATTCATAACCTGAGTGAGTTGTCCCGGAATGGTGATAAGTTGATTAGCACCAGTTGTATCTCTAGCGCCACTATAATTATCTTGAGCAGGATGGAAATCCCTACATGGAGTGCGTGCATTGATACGGTTTCCATTTCTCCCACTAGGCGCCATTTCTAAATAATGGCATAAACTAGATCAGTTTATGAATCAAAATACATAATTCCATACTTGTAAAACACTTAACATAAATTGAACAGTTTATGGATATAATCCATAATCACAAAAATGTTTTCTTTGAGAAAGTATACAATCATAATCCTTCATAGTGGTTTGTAAAGAAAATGAGAATTATCCTAAGCATATCCCCAATGAGTGTCGTAACCATGAGTGCAGCAAGGCCCGTTGTCATGCACCAGTTACCGTTCGAGTCTAGATCAAAGTGGTGTTTTCGAGATTTACCTCTAGGTACATCTGTTCCAGAGACGCCTCTACCTACTCATATCCAGACAGGGATTTATTGCTCAAAAAACTCACAAAATCTCTATAATACCATAATTCTAGGAAGATCTTCTATACTAATCCTCAAAGTCTATCTTTGGGCTATGTGCTCTAACCAGATATTATCTAAATATAGCTTCGAAGGTGAGTACTAATCTTCCTCGGATACCAATTGTAATGCCCCGACCCCAGTTACCCAGATTCGGTGCATTATTGCGTAACATTTGCATGATCACAAAAGATCAAGTCTCGAAAGACTGGTTAGTTTTATAGCCTTGGAAACACTAGATACACTAATAAGTCTTACATTACATCATAATGTAAAAAAACTACAACAACATATTTTCTTCATATCCCCTCATACTATCCCTGCAGGTCATTCATAATATAGTTCTTTACATCCTGGAAAAATTAAAACATTGGAAGGGGTGAGCTCAAATGCTCAGTAAGGATAACAATATAGCGGAAGCTTTCATAAATAAACACTAACATTTAAGGAAATGTATAACTAAACCAAAAGACTTTTAAACATGAACTTTAGCATAATATAGAAAAAATAAAATGAAATAATTCCATTTACTTATTCACATGGATATTCTACTAGTCGAATAATCACATGCAATATCAATACCCACTTTCATAATGATGGAATTCATAATTCCAGACTATCATAACCACGTAACCAAGGCCTCATGCCAAGACTACAAATAACATTTTGTCAAGGCCTCATGCCAAGCCACTAGTTTGTCTCATGAGACCTGCTGATGCATCGAGGAGATATATCGGGCTCCACCCGTCACTTATTACGTCCAATTAATTCCTCATATGAAGGGTTTTAAACATATCATAAACCATAACGTAGTCATATCACATAAAACATGCATAAAGGAAACATAACATTTCCACATTTCAATCACAAGATATCAATACAACATATTGATATAATAAAAACATTATCAAAACCATTTTCAATACCAAAATAAATGAAAATTAAAACTTGGTAATTATTTTTCATTTAAAAAAAATTCATGGCTTGTAGAGGAAGCCGAAACTCAAATAATGGTCACGGTGGCAGAGAAATCATTGTCGCCGCATACGTATGACAAAAAAACATTCCATTATGTTGTTTAGTGAAATGAATCGTATAAAAATATTCCTTTTGAATAAACATAAAAGTTAAAGGGGTTTATACACCGTATAGAGGAAAACAAAATATGTCTCAATGAATGGAGATTGAGATGAAGTCCCTTACCTCGTGTCCGACTTGACTCGACTGTTCTTTATCCTTCGGAATAATAAACTAGAGTTAATTTATAATTGATTAAGAACATTTTTAAAGTTTATTATTCCTTTTATATCACTTATTACCATGTTATTAACATTATGTAATTATTTATGTTATTAACGGTCGTTTTGTCGATCTTTGGTACTTGAGTCAAAAATAAACTTCTTATAATTACAAGTGGTTCATGTGGTAAAATATCTATTATATCCAAAATTATATTCATGATGTAGATATCATATATTTCATATATATCCAGTATATACATTCATTCATAATATTATGTTACATTTAGAGGTAAGAAATGAAATGCACCGTTAATGGAGACGGTAAGTCGTACGTACGCATGAACGCTACTTTAATTTCTATTTCATATTTAATGGAATGAAATCATAATTATATAAAGGTGTATTATAATTCCAGTATAATATCATATATAATATAATTTACTCTATCCTTTATGCGTCCCACCTATGGCATTAACGATTAAAATCACTTTAAGGGGGCGGTAGTCTGCACTTCCTAAAATGAAATTATCGCATTTACCCATAATGGATATCATAAAGGTATGCCATAAATGAGAAATACAGACACATAAGGAAAACATAAACATAATATATATGATATATATAAATATTTTCATCTTAATGGCCACCATTATACGTGTTAAAAGAATATTGAACAATCATCATTTCATGAGGCTGTAGTTCGCCACCCATAGAAACAGTATGTTCTTTAACTATTAGACAGAGGTGTGTGTACGTTTAAATAAAATACATATCATAAAAAAAATACTATTATATTTTAGATACTATTTTTGTTACAAATAAAGTAATAAACACATTTTAAGGGGTTGGAGAAGCATAATAAAACAAAATAACATAAGAGAAGACATTACCTTAAAATCGGGTAACTCTTTTTGATTTATGCCAAAAAAAATTCATTGGGAAAACTTCTGCCCAACGTGAGTCTTCTAGGAGTAAGATAGGTAAGTTGAGAGAGTATTTGGGCAGAGTTTGGACTAGCCAAATGGCTTTGATTGTTTGAATAAGGTGGTAGATGTGGGGGCCTTTTATAAGAGGATAGGAGGCGCACTCTTGGAAAGTTATGAAATGTTACATTATTATGAAATTATTTTCAGGTTTTAAAGGTCCCAAAATGATATATTTAGATGATAAGGTGATAAGGGTTCTAAATCTACTCATACAATAGGTTTTTGACAAGTTTATGTCTTAGGTTTTACATTATCGTTTCATTTTATTTAAATCTTTAATTAATGAGCTAATCTATGCATCATCATTGTGTCATAAAACATTTAATTTATTTAATGTCTAAAAATTATAAAAAAAATTACATGATGTAGGAAATATTTTTATCTTTCCAATGAATATTTATAGTCGAAATGTTAACTTATATAACCCCATGTAATAATTGTTTTAGTAAAACAACACATATTTGTTACAATTTTATTTTTACTTTAAATAAAAAGTTATTAATGTCATTTTCTAACCCAAGTGGATTTATGGGGTCCCCAAGTTGACCCATGGATTTTATAGGTGTGCCATGACTCATCCAATAAGTGTAGGACAAGTTTAAAGGTATTTTCATATTTTTATAATATCATTTTTACCATACATTTTACTAATTACCTTTAATCACGATTAGTAAAACTTAAAAGTTACTATTCACCAAAAATTATTTTAATCCCATTGAACCACATTTTACTTCATAATGACGATGATGTATGTTGGATTTTTGAAATTAAATTCACAGAAGCGGTAATGTTTCACTTAAACGAAAATTCAGTTTTTTAACTACCACTTAGTGGTTTCACTATTCATCAAAAATTGATGTTTTTCAGAAAAATACCAAAAATTCACCTTAAGCTATAATTGATATTCCGAATTAGAAAATGATGTCTATTTTAAAAAATTCCAAACATATAATTGCATTAATTAATTTAATAATTAATCCCCGTTGTCACAACAAATAGCAAGTTTTTAAGAAACAATATATATCAAAAGATTGACAATTGTTTATGTCCAATTTCAAAGTGAAATTAATTCTAATGACCACCATTGGATAAAATGGTAAAAATATATTCTAATTATACTTTAAAACCACTCAATAGTATAATTTATCACTATAAATTATTTTGATTAAAAAAGTGGTTTTTAAGTATTTTCTCTATTTATAGAAAATTGGAAGTTCTCAGAAAATTACAAAAATTCAACTTAGGATAATCTCGATATTCTGAATACAAAAAATGAAGTCCGTTTGAAATATAAAATTTATATTATTTCAAAAAGTGGGTATTACTGTTTATAACAGCTACTTTTATTGGTTGCAGTGTGTCACGACCCGTCCTCGGGGCCCGTGCCGTGACTACCCCAAGCCCGCCTTCCATAGGCCAGGGGCTGGCGACTAGCACCAAGGCGTAAAATCCCAGTAAACAGGGAAGGCATTGCCTTTATAAGTAACAACCACACAGAGTCAGCAAGCGGAAAGTAAAGTGCAGAAAAGTAAAGGGGGCCGGAATACAAGCCCAACTGTAAAGTACAACTGAGAAGTAAAGTACAGCAACTGAAGAAAAGACGGCGGCCTCGTGTCGTCCACTGGCAATCCCACCTGAAGGGTGGGTACAGATAGCCTCCAAGCTCCTCGGGTCCCACGTCCGCTCTGAGAACGTCCCGCCCAGTGGCTCACCTCCAGGTACCGTCCTGCTCCACGCCCAACCGTGATCAGCGCTGTCCGTCGTCTGCAACCAACACAACAAGGTGCGGGCATAGCCCGTGCAGGGGTGAGTACAACTACTCAGTAAGGACCCCGAGACCCCCGAAGGTCTCCCGAAATCCACAAAGGATATAGCACAAAGGAAAGATGCAATCACGAAGTAACATCTGACTCGACTTAGGTATATGCCCATACATATACCTAAGTTCCCACTTCTAGCTCTGCTCACGAGCTCAAGAACAACTCAATCCACAAAGGAAAGCAACATAAGATTCAGCTCAACCAGGTATACTTTTTCAGATGACGTCAAAGATGATCACTGATCCATCTAAGTCGTCGGACCCACGAAGGATCGATAGGTACTAACCCCCGCAAAAGACCCACACAGGATCGGGCTCACACAGAACCTGTAGGCAGTGGCTCACACAGAACCGGTAGTAAGGACCCACATAGGATCGGGCTCACACAGAACCTGTAGCACTGATCCACGTAGGATCGCTGAGTGCAGTAGTCGACGCAGTCCACTGAGGATCTCTGCACAGTCGTCGCCGCAGTCCACGAAGGATCTCTGCTCTGCCGTCGTCGCAGTCCACGAAGGATCTCTGCTCTGTCGTCGTCGCAGTCCACGAAGGATCTCTGCTCTGTCGTCGAAGTCACAGCCAGCGCTAGGGTTCCCGCACAAAGCGAGCTCGTTTAGGAGGGTCCGCTCCACGAGCCGAGAGGCTGATACATCAACTGACACGTAGTCCGAAGTTGATGTATCCAAAAGTTCCGTATCGACAACAGGATCTCAACGCAACAGACGGCGCGTCAATCGGACGTCCGGTCTGAGAGTTATTGGCATTTTCGTCCCAGGGGCCCGGTTGGTTTTTAGGGCAAAACCAACCCGACCATACTCCGTCTGTATCCGATCCTCGGGCGGAGCATGCCAAAAGTTCCGTCTCACTTAGAGGAAACTACCACAGCTGACGGTACGTCGATCGGACGTCCGTAGCTCAAGTTATGAGCGTTTCCGCTCCGAGGGCCTGGTTGGCTTCGTGTACGAACCAACCCGGCCGAACCCAAAGTCTTCCGAAACCTTGAGTATAATATACCGAAACGACCGTCTCGATCCAAGGATCGCGTAGCCGCTGACGGTTCGTCAATCGGAGGTCCCAGGCCCAAGATGTGGGCAAAAGACCGAAGAGGGCCCGAAACGGGGGTTCTGGGCCCGGGGCGACCCGGCCCGAACCCCCCCCCCCCCCCTGGGGTCGGCCCGACCCGGGTCGGCCCGAACCGGGTCGGCCCGACCCGGCCCGACCCGGCTACGCCGGGTCCGGTCCGGCCTGGGCGCGGCCCGGCCGACCGGACCGGCCGGCTCCGCTTCGGCCGCGCGGCCGAAGGGGCTGCCGCCGCGGGTCAAACCCGCGGCTTTGAGGGAAACGCGGCCCCCGCGGGGGGGGGGGGGGCCGCCTGTCACGCGGACGCGGCCGGGCCGCCGCGTCCGTTCCCGGTTCCGCGCGGCCGCGGAACCGGCTGCCGCCGCCGCCGCGGCTTCAGCCGCGGCGGTCTTCCTCCACGGCGGCGCGCCGGGCGCCGCCGCCTCCGGTCGCCGGCGCCGCCGCGCCGTAGCCGCCTTCCGCGGGCCGCCGGAGATGCTCCGGTGGCCCGATTCCTTTCCCGTCTGCGCCGTTGCTCCTCCCGGGGGGCGATCTTCACTGCGGAAACCATGAATGGCCCTTGCGTCGTGCTTTTGCCGTCGCCCGCCAAATCCGCAAAAAAGGAAGATCGGCGGAGGGTTGCCGGGTCTTGTTCGTTAGACCCGCACCCTCCGCGTTAGTCACAAAACCATCGGGAGGAAAAGGATTAACCAAATCAACAATTTTAAATAGATTAAAATTGTTCCGATCGGGTTCTTTATTTGAAAAGAATAAACACGGGAAAAGAAATAAAATATTCCAATCAACCCTTACCTTGTCGTCTTCGTCGGACGAGGGGTCGTCGCGGAATCGCTCGTCGCGGAGGAAGGAGATCGTCGCGTTGTCGAGGTATCCGGCGTCGCGTCGCCAATCTCCGGATCAAGAACAAACGGATTTAATTAATTAAATCCGTTGTTATTGAAATTTAAAAAAAGGGAGAAATAAAAGATTCGATTCTCACCTTTGTTGCCGATCGCACGTTCGCCGCGGAAGAAGAGGCACCGAAGAAGAAGAAGAAGAAGAAGGTCGCGGAAAAGTTGTCGACGTCGCGGATCGTGCGTCGTCGAATTCCGGTTCCGGCGTTCTTCGCGTTCTTCGCGTTCTTCGCATTCTTCGCGGAGAGGGTGGAGGCTCAGAGGAATAGCAATCCTCCAAAATAGACAAGTTTGTCTATTTTATTATTTTGCCAACAAACGCAAAACGCGTAAGTAACGACCCACTCAATTCGTTGAATTAATTCAACGAATAAAACAGCCCATTTAATTCACGAAAGAAACAGACCAATTAAATGGTCTGTTAAGAATTAAAGAAAACGCGTCGGTTGACTTTTCAGTTACTTTGACGGGTTTTCGCGGGTGCGTTACTTAGCGAAAGAAACGGCGGGGCTCGTGCGGGTCCCACCGCACAAATATCCTACCAAGGGGTAGGATATTTCTGGATAGCATCCTATCCAGTTCAACTCAGTTCAAGCCGCCTTTAAGTGACTTTAAGTGGCTTCCAAGCAGTTTAAGTGAAATAAAATAAAGTTGTCGCACAAACTTTATTTTATTTCTGACTTAAAGCCGCAAAATTTAAAAACCACGTCTGAGCAAACGCAACTCCGGAAGAGGCGTTTCTAAGCAAATACCGGCGCTGCGATTTCATCGGTGCCCTCAGAATTTGATTCCGGGCACCGGTTCAAAAGATAGAAAAACCCGCTCGTCCGTTCACTGAACGTACCCGAGCCAAACTTCGGAAATTGATTCCGGGCACACCGGGCCTCGGAATCAGGTGCCGTCTGAAGCTGCGCTCTTGTAAAATTCCAAAGAAAATTAAGAAAAAAAATTTCCTTGAAATTTGCGGGTCTTTACATTACTCCCACCTCAGGGCTTTACGTCCCCGTAAAGATACATCAAAACTAGGGGAACAAATGGGGGTACTGAGCACGCATCTGAGCCTCCCGCTCCCAAGTGCTCTCCTGGAGGTTCCCGTGCTGCCATCTGATGCGCACAAGAGGAATCGACTGCCCACGTAGGACCCGCTCCTGTCGATCCTCGATCTCCACTGGAACCTCCGCAAAAGTCGCCCCATCGTCCACGTCCAGCTCCCCAAAGTCGATGATGTGCGTCGGGTCGTGCACGTATCTCCTCAGCTGAGACACGTGGAAGACGTCGTGCACCCGGTGCAACTGAGGTGGTAGAGCCAGGCGATAAGCCACCTATCCTATCCTGCTGAGGACCTGGAAAGGCCCGATGAAGCGTGGAGACAACTTGCTGCCTCGGCCAAATCTCCGTAAACCACGTCGAGGTGAGACACGCAAAAAGACGTGGTTGCCATCCTCGAACTCTAGTGGCCTCCGCCTCCTGTCAGCATATGACTTCTGCCGGCTCTGAGCTGTCCTCATCCTCTCCTGGATGATCTGGACCTTCTCTGTCGTGGCTCGGACCATCTCTGGTCCCACGAGTGCTGACTCCCCAGGGTCTGTCCAGCACAACGGTGATCTGCAGGGTCTGCCGTACAACGCCTCGTATGGTGCCATCCCGATGGTGGAGTGGTATCTGTTGTTGTACGCGAACTCCACCAAGGGTAGGTGGTCCTCCCAGCTGCGACCAAAGTCGAGGACACATGCACGGAGCATGTCCTCGAGTGTCTGTATGGTCCTCTCCGTCTGACCATCCGTCTGAGGGTGGAAGGCTGTGCTCAGATGGAGCTGCGTCCCGAACGCCTCCTGCAACCCCTTCCAGAGCCGGGAAGTGAAACGAGCATCTCGATCGGAGACGATAGATGATGGCACACCGTGAAGCCGTATGATCTCCTGGACGTAAAGACGTCCCAAGCTCTCCACTGAGCCCTGCTCTCTGATGGGTAAGAAGTGTGCCGACTTGGTAAGTCGGTCGACAATCACCCAAATGGAGTCGTGACCTCTGGAAGTGCGTGGAAGTCCAGTCACGAAGTCCATAGATATGCTATCCCACTTCCACTCCGGGACCTCCAAGGGCTGTACCAAACCTGCTGGTACCTGATGCTCTGCCTTCACCTGCTGGCAGGTGAGGCATCGTGAAACGAACTCTGCCACAGCTTTCTTCATGCCCGGCCACCAGTGCTGTCGTCTGAGATCCTGGTACATCTTCGCCACTCCGGGATGTACTGCCAAGGGAGAAGTGTGAAACTCTCTCAGCACCTCCTCTCGTAAAGCAACTGGTACGAAGGTACGCCCTCTGAAAAGGATGTCGTGCTCTGCTCCAAGGGAGAAACCATCAGGCGCCTGACCCGAGGATATCAGTGCACGCCGGGTCTCACAGTCAGCGTCCCCACGCTGAGCCTCTCTGACCCGCTGTAGAAGTGGAGGAGAGATTGTGAGAGACTGAAGAAAGGCTGCTCCGTCTCTATCCACGAAGGATATTTGCAAGGAGGCTAGCTGCTCCGTCGCCTCCTCAAGCAGCTGAATGCCCGTCCTCCTGCTGAGGGCATCGGCTACCACGTTCCCCTTCCCAGGAGTATAGACTATCTCAAAGTCATAGTCCTGGAGGAACTCAAGCCATCTCCGCTGTCTCAGGTTCAGGTCCTTCTGAGAGAAGATATACCTGAGACTCTGGTGGTCAGAAAAGACCGTGAAGCGCTCGCCCATCAGATAGTGCCGCCACGTCTTCAGAGCGAAGACCACTGCTGCTAACTCCAGGTCATGAGTGGCGTAGTTCTGCTCATGCGGCCTCAACTGACGTGATCCGTAGGCGATCACGGCCCGCTCCTGCATCAGGACGCACCCGAGTCCAGTCCCTGATGCATCGCAGTAAACTACGTACCCAACTCCCTCCTCAGGCAACCTCAAGATAGGTGCGCTGGTCAATCTCTGCCTCAGCTCCTGGAAGCTCTGCTGACATCTGTCTGACCACACGAAGGGTTTCCCCTTCTTTGTCAAAGATGAGAGTGGTGCCGCAACTCTGGAGAAGTCCGGCACAAATCTCCGATAGTATCCTGCTAGGCCCAAGAAGCTCCGCACCTCTGTCACGCTCCTGGGTGGCTCCCAAGCTAGCACTGCCTCGATCTTCGCGGGATCCACTGCAACTCCCGCCTCAGAGATGACGTGTCCCAAGAAATGGACCTCACGTAACCAGAACTGGCATTTTGAGAGCTTGCCATAAAGCTGGTGCTCTCGGAGTGTGTCTAGCACAACTCGCAGATGGTAGGCATGCTCCTCCTCAGTCGTCGAGTATACCAAAATGTCGTCAATGAAGACAACGACAAATCGGTCGAGGTATGGCTGGAAGATCCTGTTCATGAGGCTCATGAACACTGCTGGAGCATTGGTTACGCCGAACGGCATAACCAAGAACTCATAATGGCCATACCGACACCTAAAGGCCGTCTTCTGCACGTCCTCGTCTCGAACTCTGAGCTGATGATAGCCTGACCGGAGGTCTATCTTCGAGAACCACCGCGCTCCCTTGAGCTGATCGAAGAGGTCATCAATCCGTGGCAGCGGATACTTGTTCCTCACTGTCACCTGGTTCAGGCGACGATAGTCGACACACAGTCACAAGCTCCCGTCCGCCTTCTTGGCGAACAAAATCGGGGAAGCCCAGGTTGAAACACTGGGTCGGATAAACCCCTTGCTCTGCAAGTCCTCCAACTGTACCCGCAGCTCTCGAAGCTCGGCGGGGGCCATCCGATATGCTGGAGTAGATATCGGGGCTGTCCCGGGGTACAAGTCGATGTAAAAGTCTACCTCTCTACGAGGAGGTAGCCCTGGAACGTCGTCGGGAAAGACGTCCACGTACTGGTCCACCACTGCAGGAAAAGACGGACTCCGCACGTCCACTGCTCCTAGGATGAGGCTAGCCAACTGATGAGAGATGGGCTGCACTCTCCTCCGCGGAAGTCCATCCTGTGCTGCAAAGGTTCCCTTCTCGCCGGTGAAGGTAAACCTGCTCCCGTCGGTGCGAACACATCGCACCTTGCGCCTAAAACAGTCGATCTGGGCATGAACCGTGGATAACCAATCCATGCCCAAGATGACGTCGTAAGGCCTCGACGCCGCTACAAGGAGATCCCAGCCGAAGCTCTCGCCTCCTAGAGTAAGCTCACACTGCCGGCACCAGTGCGTAATCGTCGAGTCTGCTCTCGTAGGAGTCTCTAGCCATAAGGATCGAGCCAACGGCTCAGTCGGAATCTCCGAGCTCCGAACAAGGGCAGAGGCTATGAAAGAGTGACTCGCTCCTGTGTCTATAAGTACTGCAGCAAGGGTGGAATAGACACAGATCGTACCTCGAATCATCTATGGAATGTCGGGGTCGTAGGCCTCCACTGCCTGGAGCTGGGCCTGTCCCTGCCCGCCAGCTCCCTGTGGTCGAGGTGGCCCTCCTGGTGGTGGTGGGGGTAGAGCCTGGAAGCGTCGCCCACCACCTGCTGCTCGGCCAGCTCCTCTGCCTCGTCCGCCTCCTCCCTGCGGACCGCCACGGTCGACCCTCTGCCTCTGCCTGGGTGGCCCCTCCACCGTCTGCTGCTCCTCTGATCGGCGAGTCGGGCAGTCACGAGCCATGTGACCCTGCCCGCCGCAAGAGTAGCACAGCCTGCCTCTCGAAAGGCTGGCACTCCGCTGTGTGCCTCGTACTGCTGAGCCGGTGTCCTGAGGCCGTCTGCGTGGGGGTCTGGTCTGCCTGGACCCGTGAGTCATCCGTCGGCTACCTGCTGCCGAAGACTCAGCTACCTACCGCCCTGCGCTAGGTCTCGCCGCTGAAGAAGGCTCTGCCAGGAAGCTCTCGATCAGGAGGGCTCGCTCCAGCACTCCCGCCTGGGTCGGAATGCTGAGGGAGATCAGCGACGCCCGAATCTCCTGTCGCAAGCCCTGCTCGAAGGTCCGGGCCCGGAAGAAGGGGTCCCGTACCATGTCGGTCGAGTAGCGAGATAGGTCCGTGAACCTCGCCGCGTACTGAGCGACCGTCATGCTGCCCTGGCGCAGCTGGAGAAGCTCCTGGATGCGCACCGCTCGGAGGGTGGCCGGGACGAACTCAGAGCGGAAGAGGCTCTCGAAGTCCGTCCAGAGCAGGGATGCCTCATCGTGAACCTGGAGCATCAGGCTCCACCATCGTCCTGCCGCCGCCTGCAGGAGGCTCGCTGCGAGAATCACCATGAGATCCGCTGGTGTCCTCACTAGCCGAAAGATCCGTACCACCGCCTCTAGCCAGTCCTCGGCGGCCTGGGGGTCCGCCTCACCGCGAAACCTGGGCGGTTGCTGGCTCTGAAACTCATGCAGTGCCCTGAGGCGACGTGCATCGTCAGCGTCTGGTACTGGTAGCATCGGTGGCTCGGCGGGTAAATCTACCGCCGGTGCCACAGCTGGCAAAGGGCCCTGCACCGAGGCCTCGTCGCTCGGTGGGCTGCCGTCGCGCCCTACACTCGGAACCCTAGCTGGCAGTCGTCGCGGGGCCATCCTGAAAAGGAGAACAAGAGCACCACAGTCAGAACAGTATACCTGGTGAGCTGGCACAAGTAATCACAAGGAAAACTTGAGACTTTCGTAAAGCAGATCAGTATACCCGGTGAGCTGACACAAGTAATCACAAAGAAAAACTTGAAACATACACGCAATCAATGTTTTCATGCATTAAGTCGGAAATCAGGAGTCAGGGTCCTGGTGTACGGATACGTCGGCCGCCGCACCAACACTGGGCTCCCTGAACTGATAACCACACTCAATACACTAAACACTATTGCTTCACATAGAAAGAAAGGACGATCAGAGTCTGCGGTAGAACCGACCACCTCTGATACCAATTTGTCACGACCCGTCCTCGGGGCCCGTGCCGTGACTACCCCAAGCCCGCCTTCCATAGGCCAGGGGCTGGCGACTAGCACCAAGGCGTAAAATCCCAGTAAACAGGGAAGGCATTGCCTTTATAAGTAACAACCACACAGAGTCAGCAAGCGGAAAGTAAAGTGCAGAAAAGTAAAGGGGGCCGGAATACAAGCCCAACTGTAAAGTACAACTGAAAAGTAAAGTACAGCAACTGAAGAAAAGACGGCGGCCTCGTGTCGTCCACTGGCAATCCCACCTGAAGGGTGGGTACAGATAGCCTCCAAGCTCCTCGGGTCCCACGTCCGCTCTGAGCACGTCCCGCCCAGTGGCTCACCTCCAGGTACCGTCCTGCTCCACGCCCAACCGTGATCAGCGCTGTCCGTCGTCTGCAACCAACACAACAAGGTGCGGGCATAGCCCGTGCAGGGGTGAGTACAACTACTCAGTAAGGACCCCGAGACCCCCGAAGGTCTCCCGAAATCCACAAAGGATATAGCACAAAGGAAAGATGCAATCACGAAGTAACATCTGACTCGACTTAGGTATATGCCCATACATATACCTAAGTTCCCACTTCTAGCTCTGCTCACGAGCTCAAGAACAACTCAATCCACAAAGGAAAGCAACATAAGATTCAGCTCAACCAGGTATACTTTTTCAGATGACGTCAAAGATGATCACTGATCCATCTAAGTCGTCGGACCCACGAAGGATCGATAGGTACTAACCCCCGCAAAAGACCCACACGGGATCGGGCTCACACAGAACCTGTAGGCAGTGGCTCACACAGAACCGGTAGTAAGGACCCACATAGGATCGGGCTCACACAGAACCTGTAGCACTGATCCACGTAGGATCGCTGAGTGCAGTAGTCGACGCAGTCCACTGAGGATCTCTGCACAGTCGTCGCCGCAGTCCACGAAGGATCTCTGCTCTGCCGTCGTCGCAGTCCACGAAGGATCTCTGCTCTGTCGTCGTCGCAGTCCACGAAGGATCTCTGCTCTGTCGTCGAAGTCACAGCCAGCGCTAGGGTTCCCGCACAAAGCGAGCTCGTTTAGGAGGGTCCGCTCCACGAGCCGAGAGGCTGATACATCAACTGACACGTAGTCCGAAGTTGATGTATCCAAAAGTTCCGTATCGACAACAGGATCTCAACGCAACAGACGGCGCGTCAATCGGACGCCCGGTCTGAGAGTTATTGGCATTTTCGTCCCAGGGGCCCGATTGGTTTTTAGGGCAAAACCAACCCGACCATACTCCGTCTGTATCCGATCCTCGGGCGGAGCATGCCAAAAGTTCCTTCTCACTTAGAGGAAACTACCACAGCTGACGGTACGTCGATCGGACGTCCGTAGCTCAAGTTATGAGCGTTTCCGCTCCGAGGGCCCGGTTGGCTTCGTGTACGAACCAACCCGGCCGAACCCAAAGTCTTCCGAAACCTTGAGTATAATATACCGAAACGATCGTCTCGATCCAAGGATCGCGTAGCCGCTGACGGTTCGTCAATCGGAGGTCCCAGGTCCAAGATGTGGGCAAAAGACCGAAGAGGGCCCGAAACGGGGGTTCTGGGCCCGGGGCGACCCGGCCCGAACCCCCCCCTGGGGTCGGCCCGACCCGGCCCGACCCGGCTAGGCCGGGTCCGGTCCGGCCTGGGCGCGGCCCGGCCGACCGGACCGTCCGGCTCGGCTTCGGCCGCGCGGCCGAAGGGGCTGCCGCCGCGGGTCAAACCCGCGGCTTTGAGGGAAACGCGGCCCCCGCGGGGGGGGGGGGGGGGCGCCTGTCACGCGGACGCGGCCGGGCCGCCGCGTCCGTTCCCAGTTCCGCGCGGCCGCGGAACCGGCTGCCGCCGCCGCCGCGGCTTCAGCCGCGGCGGTCTTCCTCCACGGCGGCGCGCCGGGCGCCGCCGCCTCCGGTCGCCGGCGCCGCCGCGCCGGCGACCCGCGCCGCCGCCGCCTTCTGCGGGCCGCCGGAGATGCTCTGGTGGCCCGATTCCTTTCCTGTCTGCGCCGTTGCTCCTCCCGGGGGGCGATCTTCACTGCGGAAACCACGAATGGCCCTTGCGTCGTGCTTTTGCCGTCGCCCGCCAAATCCGCAAAAAAGGAAGATCGGCGGAGGGTTGTCGGGTCTTGTTCGTTAGACCCGCACCCTCCGCGTTAGTCACAAAACCATCGGGAGGAAAAGGATTAACCAAATCAACAATTTTAAATAGATTAAAATTGTTCCGATCGGGTTCTTTATTTGAAAAGAATAAACACGGGAAAAGAAATAAAATATTCCAATCAACCCTTACCTTGTCGTCGTCGTCGGACGAGGGGTCGTCGCGGAATCGCTCGTCGCGGAGGAATGAGATCGTCGCGTTGTCGCGGTATCCGGCGTCGCGTCGCCAATCCCCGGATCAAGAACAAACGGATTTAATTAATTAAATCCGTTGTTATTGAAATTTAAAAAAAGGGAGAAATAAAAGATTCGATTCTCACCTTTGTTGCCGATCGCACGTTCGCCGCGGAAGAAGAGGCACCGAAGAAGAAGAAGAAGAAGAAGGTCGCGGAAAAGTTGTCGACGTCGCGGATCGTGCGTCGTCGAATTCCGGTTCCGGCGTTCTTCGCGTTCTTCGCGTTCTTCACGTTCTTTGCGTTCTTCGCGGAGAGGGTGGAGGCTCAGAGGAATAGCAATCCTCCAAAATAGACAAGTTTGTCTATTTTATTATTTTGCCAACAAACGCAAAACGTGTAAGTAACGACCCACTCAATTCGTTGAATTAATTCAACGAATAAAACAGCCCATTTAATTCACGAAAGAAACAGCCCAATTAAATGGTCTGTTAAGAATCAAAGAAAACGCGTCGGTTGACTTTTCAGTTACTTTGACGGGTTTTCGCGGGTGCGTTACTTAGCGAAAGAAACGGCGGGGCTCGTGCGGGTCCCACCGCACAAATATCCTACCAAGGGGTAGGATATTTCTGGATAGCATCCTATCCAGTTCAACTCAGTTCCAGCCGCCTTTAAGTGACTTTAAGTGGCTTCCAAGCAGTTTAAGTGAAATAAAATAAAGTTGTCGCACAAACTTTATTTTATTTCTGACTTAAAGCCGCAAAATTTAAAAACCACGTCTGAGCAAACGCAACTCCGGAAGAGGCGTTTCTAAGCAAATACCGGCGCTGCGATTTCATCGGTGCCCTCAGAATTTGATTCCGGGCACCGGTTCAAAAGATAGAAAAACCCGCTCGTCCGTTCACTGAACGTACCCGAGCCAAACTTCGGAAATTGATTCCGGGCACACCGGGCCTCGGAATCAGGTGCCGTCTGAAGCTGCGCTCTTGTAAAATTCCAAAGAAAATTAAGAAAAAAAATTTCCTTGAAATTTGCGGGTCTTTACACAGTGTGTTAGAACTCGAGGTTGCGTACAACACACGGTACTCTATTATTCAAAGAGAAGCGTACCATGGAAGCTTGGGGTGTTACAACATCACAGTGAGATTTAATGAACTGATATCAAGAATATTTAAGAGTACATTAGAGATACAACAGAAATATTCTTGGATGTTAGTGGTGAGGATGGGATCTATGTAAAAGGTTACACAAATGTAAGATTCCAATCTGATGAATATGAAATTAGATGTAAAACTATTTCCTTATTTTTTCAGAATAGTGGATATAATTTTTGGATGTTTTCTAAACAAGATTATAATAATTATTATTTATAACAGATCTAGGATACATTGTTACATTAGATATTTAAAAGGAAGATATTTTGATCAAGTAGATCATTTTTTAACTTCAGGTGGTTCCTAGAATCAAAGTGTCTTCATATGATAAGAAGAAGCATTTGAATCTTGATTTAAATTGATAGAATAAATTAATGTACGTAGTTAGTTAATTAAGATATGATTTATTAATCTACTATAACGAGTCACATGTGAAGGGTTCGTATACATTTGACTTGGGTTCAAATATGGGTGGAAGCGAATTTTTATAGGCAGACGGTGATGCGGGCATGACACATGACACAGGCAGGTGGTGACGCCAACCTAGTGACACGGGAAGTATGATACAGGAATGATGTTCCCCTGTGCCTTTGGGATATTTAAGGGGATTCATTCCCACTGTTCCTTTAGAACATATATTGAATAAATAAGTTTCGATGGTTAGGTTATCCCTTATAGAGCTATGACCTGTCATCATGTCCTTTGTGTGTGATGTGTTTGTGTATATTGTAATTATGCTCCAACCACCTAATATAAATATAAATATAAATATATATATATTGTGGTGTAAAATTTCATGTATAGATATGACTATCCTTGATTGAGATCAAATCAGACCCCTTAGTAGCTTGAATAAAAAGACACTTTGATATTGGCTACTCTTTTCTTACATCCATGAAATTGGAATTTACTATTATTTTTTTCAAACCTATTTATGCCTCTAGGGCCAAATATGTAGGCCTCTGGATATGTAGTAAGAATGGGACACACTATTTTTTCTAAAATAAAGAGGTTTTGATTAGAAATATCTAAAATAGTTATGAATATATTAACAAATATTTTGGATTTTTTTCATAAATTCACTGCGGGGTTTTACGGAGAGTGATAGATTGTTAAAAATTTACTAAATTATGGTACATCATAGATTATAGTATTCTTTATGTAATAATACATGATATAAATGATATTTATATCCGGTATTTTGATTATATTATATCATAAAGTGTTATAGGGTTTAACTATATACCCATAACATAGTATAAATTCAACATCATGGTATAAGTTGATTGGGATATTAGTGCTTTGACCGTTTCTAATTCCTCCTTTATTTATCCTTGGGTATAATTTATTTTGATTATTTTGTTAATGGGTTTTCATACATAATATATTCATTTATGTGTTAATTAATGTAAACTATTCGATGGGAAGTAACATTTGGATTCCTTATGATGGAATATGATTCAAGGATGCTAAAAAATTAAATAAAAGGGTTGTACTCCCTCATGTTGGTATACATGGGTGCATAAAAATTTATTTTAAACTCTCTTCATTTACATGTTCTTAATTATTCTTCATTTATGGTGATAATATTTGGAACCCACTCATCCTGAATGTAGACCTAAGTATTGTGTACCACCCATGGAGGTGAGGCCCTTTTTTTTGTCACATGGTGATTAGTATCATGAACTCTTTTCCACATTTAACAAGTGTGGAGCTACATGAAGTGAAGGTATTCCAATATATTTTCTTTTTTTCTAACTTATCAATCCACTTTTACATCAAGAATAAATTATCACTATCTAAGTGTTTGTCCTCCAATTTACACTTGAAGAGTATAGTGAAAATATTATTTATATGTATCCTCTCTTTCCCCTTTTCATGTTTTGAAAGCCAATTTAACATGGTGTATGAATATATATCATTATATTTCATCACCATCTATACATACATAAAAAATAGAATGATGAAATTTTCATTTGAAGAGTCCTCCATTTCTCTCTTAAAGGTAACCAATTCACCTTCACCAACTCATTATCATAGGATATCAAGAATAAAGGATTCCAACATATGATATAAATTTTACAGTATTTTTCTGGTGTGAAATGTGTTATACTACTCATTAGAATTTATATTATTAATGATATTTAATTTTTATTGTAATAATCATAGTGTTCCCAATATGTTTCATTCCATTATCTATAAAAAATAAAAGTATATTATAGTACTTTATCATTATTTATAAGTGCGACATAATAAATTGATTTTATTCATCTATAACTATTTCATAAAATTGAAAATACCCTCATAATTGGATTGGGATATAAGTTCCCTCAGATGTTTTAGGTGAAAGGAAACATATTCCCTTTTTATAAACTAGATATGGGTCTAGTAAATTAACATAATGTTATTTACATATACATTTCTTTAAAACTACATTAACTAGTAGTTCCTTGATTTTATGAGTGGATTACCAAATCATGAAGCCCTTAACATAAATTTTCTTAAATATTGCCTCTAATTTACACTAATTTTATCAAATTTAACTACTAATCAATCAAAAAAATTATTTCAACCTGAAACATTCATTATATTTTTATAATAAATGAAAGAATTGTAAAATTATTCAACACAATTATCTAATATATGGTTGAATTCTAACTCCAGTAATGAAAGGAGATCACAGATATTATATTTTAGTTAAGGGATTTTATTTTACATGATTATAAATTTGATTCATTTTATTATTCACATGATTATTAATATTAGGTTTATTCTTCCTAATTAACAAACTATTTCTAGTAAAATAATTTACTCATAATTAATTTACATCGTGTCATCTTTGCATGAAAATTAATTTATTTCATTAATATAATGATGTTTAATAAACCAAATTAACCATGAATTTATAATTATATAAATGAACTTGAACATTGAAGAAAATAACTCAATATGTGGTATCATCATGAGCATTTAACAACTTGTTATTTTATTCAGCCGAGATAAACCAATCATTACCACATGGGAAAAAACCATAAGAACTGATTTTTAGGTTTTTTTAATGTGGTTATACAATAACTAATTTATATCCTTGGTTGGATTAATATAATATTAAGACCTAAATCTTCTCCAATTTTTAGGATCTCTATCCAACAAAAATTCATACATACTCATAGGTGAGGGGTAAATAGGGTTTATTGTTATATAAAACTATCCTTGAACATGTAAACTTAAGAATAATAAATAAGGAAGGTAAGGAATATTGATCACAAATTTTAATTTACTAATAGATTTATCATAAAAATCCATGTATAAATTAATTAAATTTAAAAACCAAAACATAAATATTTTAATCAATCTTATGATTAATCACAATGTGCAAAGACATTTCATATATACTTGCTAGAATTCATCTAAATTAGTTCATTATTAAAGTAGAATAATTTAAATAGATAAATTAACTCATTATCTTAAAAAAACTTCCAAAAAAATCCTTAAGATTATCATCCAATATAATTTTAAAAATATTTATATAACAAATTTTATTTTAAAATTATTAATTAATCATCTTGTACTAACAGGATCACACTACATATAACCCCATAGAGAGATTAAATTCAAGAGTAGAATTTAATATATAGATGACATATATTGGAGTTTTATTTTTGTATGATTCTACATATAATTAAATTTATTTCTAGAATTTAATACATAAATCAATTTTCTAATACTCAACACTATGTTTTACTTTCATTTTGTATATTCCTTTTTTTATTGTGTACATACATTATATATATACTGAATTATTGTTTCATGATATACATGGATGTGTTTTATAGGATTCCATACATAGATTTTATATTTTGTGTATGGACATATAACATGCCTTGAATATATGTATCATATACCACTAAAAATTTTTGTGAAGTTCACAACATGTGTGATGACCAGACATGACTTGTAGTTATATAATAAAATGGAAAATAATAATTAAAAATTTATTTCCACACCACACAATAAAAATAATTTGGTTTGTGCGTAGTGTGTAAGTACTTAAGAAACATGGAATGTAAAGACATCTACAGCCAATGTGGTTTGTTTATGGATTAATTACACTATGTGTGGATTCACATGAAATTCCTATCTCGATGAGTACATTCAAAGATATAGAACAAGTTACAAGGTTAGTGAAAATAGCTATATGTCATGTAATCCTTTTTTATCTACCCAAAAAACACATTTTAAATACAAGTGTTAATCATGCTTGGATTGTCACGTGATAAAATTCATTTACAACCAACTATTCTATATATAGTGAACAACATTCCATGTCACATGGATAACAGTTAATCAATAGAGTGTAATGGAATAATGTACATTAACTCTATAGATTTACATGATTTATGTGCATTGAAAATTGTAGGTTTTTACATGGTGTAGAGAAAAGATACACTTTTTGTACTCCCTTTCATTTAATGTTCCAGTTATCATTCAATATGTGACATGAAATGGAATTGAATATAAATCTGTATGGCATATTTTGATTGATGTGGACCACCCTATCTACAGTTGACTATGGGTACACAATGTGTAATTTACTAATACATTTTCCATATCTATTTTATGAAACTAGTAGAATTGAAACATCAATAAAGGATCTACCAACATACTTCATCTATTATTATCCATTTCCCCATCTAATGAATTTTAACTGATGTGTTTTCTCAATTTTTATATTAGTGAAAAAAACATGCTATGAATATTAACTAAACAAATATAGCATTGATCAAATATAATAAATAAAAATAAACTATAATATGAGAAAGTTGAATGGACCTGAAATTTTCTGGGTTTAGAAAAATAAATGGGAAGGTTCAAAACAATATTTTTCAATGATTAAAATGGATAATATAAAAATAACTTGATGAAAATACACTGAAATCTTTTAAAGAGTATATTTTATATTTAACATATAAATAATTTAAAGATATAATAACCTCAAATGTTATAATTATTTTGTGATCAATTAGTTTTCCCCACTTATCACATCATTTTAATGGTGATGAATCCAAACTAGAATTTATCTTGAGGTATCAACAATTTAACCATGAATTTAAGATTAGTATTCTAGGTGTTTCGGGAGGCAGTGTGGTGTAACCATGTGAATTGTGGTTTCACTCCTTGATTACAATGAGATTAATCTATTGTTCATATTTCAATTGAGAGGATGTGAGGGATATTTTATCTGCAGTCATGTGATATTTCAATGAGAGGTTTTGTTTTTCACACAACCTCACTTTCATAAAACTGATATAATCAAGATTAAATAATTATGTTCAACGAAATGGTAATTAGGAAAGGTCTGTTTATCACATTATTAATTCTTAGTAAACCCTTAGTCAGATAATTTTAATAATATTTTTATATTCTCATGGGAAGTGTTACACTAAAATATTAGTATATATTCTACCATGGATCCTTAATGTATCCCATTAGTCATTCTCAGTATTTATTGAATCGTGAATTGTAAAATATTTATTTAAATAGATAAACATTATTCATATAATAAATAAATAAATTTCTTATTCTCTAATAACAAGAATAAATATTTATTTTAATATTCCTATTATTAAATAAATAATTATATTAATCTATTCACTAAGCTAATCAATAAATATTTATTTATTCATTTTTATAGGAATAATGAACAAGATATATGTAAATATTATATTAATTAGACTCAAAAATAAATATTTATTTCAATATTCAAAACATATATTATAATCTTCAATATCTAGTGATTGAATTCATGTAATCAATTTAATATGATTAATTGTTATTCTAAATGTTATGAATAATATTTTTTATTAATAATAAACTCGATAGGATTTATAGAGGTACTAAATACACTTTTTGTGTGGCCCTTGAGGCCAATTTCTCATTGGAATTGGCTAAACAAACCCAATTTCTAAGATTAACATCTAAAAAATATAAATTCATCCATAGTGAGAAAATTAATTTGTAATGACAAAAAAACCTCCCTACTAAAATCATTATGAAATATAATCAATATGTATCAATATCTCATCAAGTAACTCACATTCATTTTTTCATCGACCTATCTGATTAATTTATATTTAATATACTCTATGAAATAATATCATTAAAAAACATCCATGGTAATCGATTTAATTAGATAGTTTCATTTCAATTAATGGTCTAAATATATCTTTTTCTATTAACATGGATGTTGATTTATATTCTTCATATAATCAATTAATGTCATAACAATTATTACATACCCAAATTATGTTACCTCACTATGAGAATATGTAAGGATGGATTTCATCCATAAATAAATGTATGCAATTCATGATATGAATTGATAATAATCTCGTGTATAAGGAAAAATACATATTTTTATAGATAGGAATAACCAATGTCATATAAACATGTGGAATTGTTATCATAACCTCTATTCTGAAAGAACACCAAGTGAAAACATCATGAAAAAAATTCATAATGTCTTATGATCCTCTAACACCTGATTTTTAAGAAACATAAGGGTCCCATCATAAAAACATTATCTAGACCCTATGAATTTTTTTAATAACTGTGTCATAAAATCTATAGGTTTCTATTATAGTGGGGCACAATTATAACCTTTCGATGTGACAAATAAACCAAGGATATTATCATATAAAAAGGTGACAAAGGATTACAATAAACATCCAAGAATATGTTTATTTATATTTTAAGAATAATAAGTATAAATACATCCATTTCCATGTTATTAACTCTTCCTAGAACAAGTCATAATCCACGAGAAACAATAACATCTCTAGAAGATGGAAAAACATATTACAATGAAGTGATTAATTCTAAATATTAACCTAATAAAAGCATAAATTTATCCCCAAAACAATATATCGTACAAATAACTTTACCAATAATTTTTAGGAAACCTTATAAACTAACTTCTATTATATTTTGCTTCACTGCTATCCAAAAATCATAAATAACTAGACACATGAACATGGAAACTGTCTAAATTCCATCACCTCAATCAAACTACATGGTGAGTAGTGAATGATATTATATATGTTTTCCCACATTAATAACTAATATAAATCTTATATATCATATGTTATTAGATTTAAAATTATCATAGAATCTAGACTCATCAACTTTAATAGAACAGTCCTACATATTTTGCTGGACACTCAAATTATTCTAATGTAAACATCAATCCCATAATCCATATTTCTTCATCATTATTGTTTTTTGTATTGAACTTATGGTTAAATTATCACCATGAAATTGATACTAGTATGAATTCACCGACTTTACTATTTTCCAAAACATTTATCTCATAGTCAAAAAAGGATCTACCCACTTAAACAAATAGAAACAGAGACATAAATTTGAATAACCTAACAATTTAATAGGAAATTTTTACTTGTAACATCATGTTCATAACACATTGATGAATAAGAGTCAATCTAGGAATAATTGATCAGTCATTATTATTTTGATATATATATATATGAGAAATACCTACAAATAGATAATCCTTTATAGTATAAAATGTGGACTCAAATAATAAAACTGGAGTGAATAAAAATTTATATAAATTAATATGAATTCTAGAGAGGATTTTAAGAAGGGTGTTTTAGGAATAAATAGAATAAATATACACCATAATTTATCTAAATTCTAGTGGGACAATAGGTGAGAATAAAATGTTGATTTACTTGATGAAACTTGTCTAGATCATTCTTGAACCTGTAGTTTAGGACCATCTTCATATACCATTCCATACTCATATTAACAATAAGATAATAATATTCTTGATGGGTTCATAACCTTTTTTAACAAATGAGTATCCACTAGAAAATAATTGTGAGTGAAACTTATAAAAATATTGTTAAATGTGAGTTCTTTATCACATTATCTCTCATCATCACATTGTTTTATGTTTGATCATGTACACTAACCATGTATGCGAATTTTTTTTAGATATACTATTTATGAAACTAAAAATTCACCTCCATCAATCAGATGTTCTCTAATATCCCTGGATCTTTTAAATATATTGTATTTGTTAAAGGATTTTAGTTGAATTTAAGGGACATATTGTGAGGATTGTGTGGACTCGTGTTTTTTTGTTTTACGGTTAGTAAATCTTTTACTGTCAATTATATTTATTTTAAATGGATGGTGCTTCTATCATATTATTTATTTTAGGGACCACTTTTATTTAAAAATTTGTGTCTTCATTATGTTGATAGTTTTATAATGATGATTTAACCCCCATTGATCACTCATTTTTAACATTCTTTTATGATCATGGTTTCCCCTGATATTTTTGGTTTGGATACTGGAGTGTTGTGAGGTAAAAATGGGATATGTTTTTTTTGAACAAGAATGCATGTTCTAAAGGGTGATGTATTTTAGCTTGGCTATATGTTTTTAATAGTTAACCAAATATGCATAATTGTACTATCTTTTCAGAAATTATTTTTAAGATGAGTTTATGAATGATCTCAGGTAGTGATATCAATTTTTAATTCGTTATAAACTGTTATAATTGATCACATGGATTGATATCATTGTGTTAATTCATGGATCGACATTTTTTATTCCATATAGTGATGTGATGATGATTGATTTCATGGAAACATATATTCTATTTAGAATACTTGTTTGGGATACATGGTCTAATTTTTTTGCACATGATAACCTACCCCGGGAGAAGTTATTAGTTAGATATTTTAATATAAAATATGTGAAGGATGTTTTATTGAGGAATTAATGTTATGGGTTCTTATTTTCAAGTAATTGTTGTCAAGAATCCAAAATAGTTAGGAATTTATGGCCTATTCCCATTGGATTATATGATAAGTTTTTTCATTATTAAAACCATGAATTTATTCCATAATAAGGTTCTAAAATATATTATGAATTTTTTTCTTAGACAAAGTTATCTTCTTAGTTATTATTTTTATTATATCCAAGGACATTTTTTTGAGCTTATTAGGTTAACCATGACCGTGTTTTTCTTGGATGTAGTTGTATAGGTTGTAAGTGAGTTGTATGTTTAAAAATATTATTTTCTTATATATAGAATGATGACGAAAATTCTCCTTATTTATTTTAGTTATATTCTCTTTCCTCTTTGATAAGTTAAATTTTCATGAATGTACCATTGGAATTTTGTGAATTTTGATATATATATGGATGAAAATATTTATTTATTTAATGTAATGATTTTTTAGGGGATGATAAGTAAATTCATTATAAAAAAAATTATTAGTGTGGTAAATATAATAAAACAATAGGTATTATACTTAATGGTGGTTTTATGTGGAAAGTATGATAGTTGAATATGTTTAGGACTCTATGGAGTAAATTAAATTAGGTAATTATGATGTTTCATGACATAGATGGTGTAATAAATGTAACTCTTATAAGATTATGATGGTGATTAATTTTTCCTTTATAGAGTTATGGAATGGGGTTTTGGACTAGCCAAATCATCATTGGTGATACACTTAGATGTCACTCGGCTGCAACATAAGTTTTAGTGGTGGATATGTTGAATAATAAAATATAAAATGGAAACCTAATCCCTTCACCACAAAATATAATTGATTAAATTTGGGAGATATTCCATCTAATGGTAAATTATTTTCCATAAGGTAAAGATTACACAGTTGATTAGTTCTTATGACTATTTTTATTATCTAATAAATCATCACCATATGTAATTGAGAAATTTTGTGACATCACCATGTATAAATATGAGGAAGCTTAATCATTAGAGAAGTATTCTTAGAGATTTTAATTTTTTTGGTTTTATGGTATGTATATTCCTACCTTCCATAAAATAGGATGTTGTTTTCAACTGATTCTTTAAAGGAAAGAAGATATGATTTTGACTTATTTCTAAAATCATGAGAAATAGTTATTTGTTCACATGGATAGAATGATCAATTATCATGTGTTGTGTTATCATTTTTTCATTAGACCAGATTATTATAAAAGTTTTATTGAGGATACACGGTGTACTGTAATGGCCATGTTGAATTGTTAGGTCAATTTACCTATATGTTGGAGAGGGTATTTTAATGAATAAGTAGATCTTATTTAGACTTAATGGTAATATGATGTCTCAAATTTGGATTTATTATGAAATAATGAGAGTGTTTGATAATATAACCCATAGGTTCTATGGAGGATTAAATATTTCATTTATTTTAGGGTGATGGATTCATGGATGTGTAAAGGTGAACACATGGTATTAAGAAACTCTCAATGTTGGTGAACAAGCCCAATTAATTTTGTTATAATCATTTTTTTCTTAATTAAATTAGATTAAGATGTGTTATTATGGATAAATGTAGTGTGAATTGAAAATTTCAATTGTTTATTACCTTATTAAATTAAAGTTCAAACCTTTTATTGGTTTATATTTTCTTGAGGACTATGAAATGATTTAAGGATTGAGGATTTATGAAGGTGTATGTTTTATAATAGAACATTTTATAAAAATTATGAGTATTAAAATAAATAGGTGTTGTGGTCTTAATGATTAGATTAGTATTTTTAATGGATGTTTTTAATGTGTATCAATTATAAAGGACAACGGAATTTATTTTTTGAGTTTTAAAAATTTCAAATTTATTTTGTAAAATTTCCACTTGAAAGTATAAAATGGTAATTGGGAATATTAAATGATAGAAAAATGTTTTCTATGGTTTTATTGATCTCAAAATTGGGGTAATGAATCTATGTTGGATGTATATCATATTTTGAGAGTAGTTTTAGTTATATCCTAGTCAAAAATTTAAATAATAAATTATTTTAAATAAACATCGTTAATTTTTTGAGTTTTGGGGAAACTATTAATTTAAAATATAATTTGATTCAGAAATATTTTCTACTAATCCAAAATTTTTGGAATGCATCATTTTCTCTAACATGAATGTTTGTAGATTTTTGTACTACAATGAATTTTAATTTTTTTTAATAATCAATTTATTTATTTACACGAAATTTATTTATTTATGTTTTTAAAAAACAATTAATCATGTTGGAATTAATTTAAATGATATTATTCTTAGGAAGTGGGGTTTCATCTAGTACTAACGTAATTGGATGTTAGTAATCTGGACTAGCATGGTCTCATTTTTAGAACTCTTTAATTAATATGTGGTTCATGAGTATTTTTAGTTTTTTTCTAAAATATTGGAAATCGGTTTAGGTTATTTATATATTTTCAAATTTGGGTTTTCAAGGAATTCAACATGCCAATACACATTAGATTTTCTAAAATGCATTGATTCCTTCAATGCCTTTGACCCCTAGTAATGTCAATGAGTGTAAAATGAATTTCTCACATTTTTAAATGAAATTCCATGTAATACCCAATGATTTTCATTAAAAAACATAAAAGTTGTGTGGGAATTTAACAACACTTTTAAAAATATTAAAAATTATCTTTTTTAGTGTAACATGTAATATTATATTTTTAAATTTTTTAAATTTTTTTACATGCATATATAAATATATAACGAAAAATTTAGAAAACGTTCATTACTATAATATTCAACATTACATATATTAAATTAATCTTAAAATATAATTATAACCCTCACTCATGGTTTCCCATTATAGGAGAGGGTGTCCTTGAATTCTTTATGTATTTTTAATGTGGGATTCATCTTCCCATATTAATAAATTAGAATAATAATATATTATTATCAATGAAAAATTATTAAAATTTAGTAATAAAATAATAAATACTTAAAAATAATTATTCAATAATTCAAATGTATTATCTATTAATTAATAATAAATTAAAAAATTGGAAAATAAATAATTGAGATTAATAGTTATAAGTGAATTGTTAAGAATAATTATCCACTAATTTATAAATAATTAATAATTTGAACTAATTTTTAATAAATTAGAACTAATTAACAATAATTAGTAATTAGATAATAATAATTAATTATTAAATATGATAAATGTTGATAATAGTAATTATTAATTTTTTGTGATAATTATTATTGAATTGTAATTAATTTATAATTATAAATAAAGTATATTAATTATTTAAATATTATTATTAATTAGAAAGTATATAAATAGAATTAAAAATATTTTATTAATTATTTATAATTACATAACAATAATTGATTCTAATTTGTAATTAATTAATTGTAAATAGTGCGTAGTTAATAATAAATTATCATGCTCCTAGAAGGGGTGCCTGAGTGGTTTGGGTTCCTCATTTGGCCTCTCATGGCCAATTGTTCGATTCCCACGGTTGTTTTCTAGGATTGTAATTATTTCCTACTATGACATAACCATCCAGTATGTGGGCGCCTAGTGTGTGAGGGTGTTTTACCCGGTTTAACCAACATGGTGATTGTGAGAGTGGGGGGAAGAACTTAATTATGTATGGTTTACACAATTTGATTCCATGGACTGCCAGTGGGGGTGGGGTTTTTATAAAGTAACTAAAAATAAATAACTGACAATAATTATTAATTATTAATCATAATTAACATTTATAATTGATAATTAATATTAATTAATTGTTATTTGTTATTGATAAATGTTAATAATTACTTTTAAACGATTACTAATTAGTAACTCAATAAAAGTTTAAAACATATGTTAGTAATTGTTTGATATTTTTTTAATTATTATTAAATAATTAGATATCAATTAATTATATTAGTAATTATTATTAAATATTAAGTAATATTAATTACTAATTAAATAAAAAAAAGTAATGTTGGACCATTGGAAAACACATGGTTATTTTATAGAATGATGAAAAAGAAAAAAAGGATATGTTAGACAAAGAAATGTGGTGAATCACATACCCTATCAATTATCATTCAATATTAATAATAAGAATGGAACCAAATCTTCTTAGCTCTCATATCAACCCTCTGATCCACCTCTCCTCCTATAGTTTTTGTGGCCCTCCTCGGTATAGATATATCTCACCCTCATCTCCTACTTCTTCATTATTACTCCTTTTTGATTTTCTTATTTATTTTTGTGTTCTCTTTCTTCCTAAAGGTTTATTCTTTATCGAGTTTTCCTCTATGCGCTAGTGCTCATTGTCGTGGGATTTCATCTCAATTAGCCACTCTGTCCAAGGTTATTTGTTATAGAATACCCTGGACACTTGAACTCTACTCTGAACTCAAATTCCTATTTTCTTCACCATGTAGGATATGGGATTGTGGTAACAAAGAGTTTTTGGGTTATGTGTCTCGGTGGATAATGGGTTTTGAGGTGCTATCAAAGTCAACCTACTTTTGTTAGGTCAGCTTCTGGTATTCTACTTCATAAACGATGGAATTTTTCAAAATCATCTTCCTCTAAAATCCATTCTCTAGCCTCGTGTTCCCCTTTACCTCTTCCAGTCAGATATAGAGTAGTGGTAACTATGGGTATTTGGGATTTGAGTTTCAAAACCACCATTACCCCATGAGAAACATGAGTTGATATTTACTTCTGAATACAGTTACTGTTTTGACATATCTTCTTGTTGTTTTTTCCTAAAATACATCAGTGAAGGTCTGTTTTGTTTTTTGGATGAGGGATAAATCTATTAGATGCTTGTCTAGTGAAGAAGTATATTTGTGTATCTGGTTTCCATGTTTGGTTTTCTCACTCCATGTTCTTCATTCATGTTTATTAGTATTTGATTCTTGTAGTGGTTGGGGTTTTTGGATCTTATGGAATTAGGGATAAGATGGTCTATATAGAGACCACTTCCTAACGTACGTATACATTACATTACTTTTTCATAATACTTAAAACATTTTAAAAAAATATTGCCAAAGACCATATGAGTTTAGTGCCTTTGGAAACATGGAAACATGAACAATTTTACATAAGCAAGCTACATTATCTCCCACTAGGTTCATCATGACTAGAACTATCCTAAACACATCATACATAGTACATATTATCATAACCTGGGGAAGGAAATAGAAAATGAGGAGATCTCAAATGCTCAGAAAGGGTAATAAAGGGATACATGTAATCATAAACATGATCATTGGGGTATGAGAACATGATCATGACATTAAAATATCATACCCTATATATCTAAGTCCATAAAAATGAATAATTTCATAAATCTTGGCAATTCATAGTACATGATTCATACATAAATAAAGAGAAAAATCTAGGAAATCATATCATAGGATCAGGTTCTTGAATTTTTGGCATACATTGACATGTGATATCATTCCCTATAAGTCAATAAATATTTCTAGAACATATCAACAAACTTCATTGTAACTGAACCTACTAGGTGGTATTGATAAAAATAATTTATATATTCACTTTTTTATCCCTTTTCCATTACATTCATTAAAATATGTGATAATGCACATGTTATTTTCCAATTTTACATGAATAAAGGCTTCAAAGGTTTTCAAGAATGAAAAGTCATAAAAAGTGAAAAAGAACCAAGTATACATAGTGATTCCACCATACACATCATCTACCTAAGTCTCACTGCTTGATTCCAAGTCATGAATCTATTCATGACCAAGCCTCCAAAAAAATCCACTACACATGGAGACTTACTCGTACATGACTTGATGACCAATCAAATCCTCGATCGAGAAATCCACAAGGAATCCACAGAAAAATTGAATGAACATAGGGTACATATTGTTATAAATGGTTACAAATCATGTACTTAGTCAAAAAACATAATGCATAAGACCCACGTTCCATGCTAGAAATCCACAAGAAAATGTCGTGGATCAAGGGTACACTTCGTGTACCTTAGGTACACGTTGTGACCAAAATTGCCTATATAATCAGAGCAGAATTAGATCATCCAAGACACTTCCAGACGAGTCTCTCTTCTCCCTCTCAATCCCTTGAAAAATCATTCATCCTTTTTCCACTCAAACTCCCAATTCCTTCATATTTTGTTCATTTTTATTAATCCAAGAGATTTTGAGTTTCCATTCTTCAATGCATTCAATTTCTTCCATTGCATTAAGATTTTTGTTCCATTCCTCTTTCTAAAGTAAGTTCTCTTTATAATTGTGAATCACTTCATGAATGTTTATTTAAATTATTCCCAAATCTCTTGAATGATCTAGATTCAATTACAGTTTATCGATCCATAAAATATGTTATCTATCATTTTATCTAATAGTGTTCTACCCCACCATGAGTAGCTAAATATGTAGGTGTAGGGATCAAGAGACGTATCTGAATAATTTAAATACACGTTTAAATAAAAGCATGGAAAGTATAATTGAGGTAGTAATTAGGATATTAATTCAAGGTCTATCACATTTTTTCAAACATCCCTGAACACGGTACAATCAAACAAATGACCCTATCCTAATTGGGGCAGAATCAGTTACGACCATTAGCTTAGGAAGCTTTATATCAGAAGATCCAAACATAAAGCACATAGGTGGGTTCTATTTCCAAACCATGGAATAGATAATTCCTAGGTAGATCATGGAGACTAAGACCAAAGTCAACTAGAGACCTTTGTCCGCTTCGTAGACTCATTCATAGGATCTTTCCAGGGTTAGACTTACAGGACATCTTTCACCCAGATACCCATCTTGATCCCGATCCCTACTTTATTTAATTTTAGTCATCCCAATTATAACTCATAAAAAACATACCAAACAAATGATTTATAAAAAAGACTCTTTTTCAGAAATAGAGTCCAGAATTATTCAAGACAAACAGTTGTATCCCTATGGATTCGACACCGAACTACGACTCAACTACACCTATGTAGTTAGATAATATTTTGGAAAAATTATAAATTCCAAATTTGATCCACACCAAAGGCAGTAACGACACCACCATGTATGAACCGATCAAATTTATGGAATCATTACTGGGGTGGAAATTCCCTTTTTGAAGAACATTGGTTTTTTTACTAAGGATTACCATTCCCTCTTACTCTTTTTTATTTCCGAAAACTTCTTTACATATTTTTTAGAGCATGTACCAATGTCCCATGACCTGATAAGGAACCTTGAAAAAACATTACTACTAGAATTTGATCCTGATTTCAAAAAGCATCTTCTTTCACTTCTCCAATCAATAATAGCTGAGCAACATCAAAACGTGGGACCCAACCCACCAAATCATCAAGTTATAGAATTCCAAATGAAACTATAAAAGACTATCATGGATTATTGTTTACCATCAATCCATGGGGCTACACCAAGAATCCTTCTCTCTAAAATTCAATCCCAAACATTTGAAATTAAACATGGACACATCTATAAGATCTAGAACACGGGGAAATTCAGTAGTTTTCAGAGAGAAATCCCCACGAAAATATTTCCAACTTCTAGGAAGTCTGTGATACCTTTCAAAACTAGGGTGTATAATCTAATTATATAACACATAGTGTATTACCCTTTTCCCTCAGATATTGGGAAAAATATTGGCTCAAAATCCAAGCTCTTGAATCCATTAATTCTTGGCATGTTCTCTCAAAAGAATTTCTAGATAAATACTTTCCACCAATACGAACCTCGAAACATCAGAATGACATTCATAATTTTTCACAAATAGGTGGAGAGTCTTCATTAGAGGAATGTGATAAATTTGAATAACTCATGAAGTAATTTCTACATCACATACTTGACACATTGATTCAAATTCAATCATTTTATCAAGGACTTCATCCAATAGAATGAACATTGGTTGATGTTGCCACTGATGGAGGTCTGATGTTCAAAACCCCTGAAGCTGGAAGAGCCATTCTAGATGAAGTATCCTAGAATGCCAGTTTATAGAAAAGTGGTCAAGGACCACATTGACGTGGAATCCACTAATGTTATGAGAGCACAAAGTTAGCAACACAAGTTGATCCACTAACCAAATAGCTCAAATAATTTCAAATACTAATAAAACAACCCAACCCCTTCCTAGTCATAGAGATCCAGTCAAGTGGGATGTGCGGTGGACTGCACCAGTATCAAGACTGCCGAGCCAGGTATATGGAACCATAATATAGTAACTAAGTTTATTATAATAAACAAAATCAACCATTTCATCACCAACAAAAACAAACATTTTATCACCAAACGCCTACTCAGTAGTAGCCTCATAACAATCAAAGATATTTTTAGCAGTGTAATGGTCAAGATTGGTTTCTCAATCAGGGACCACCGGGGTATCCACCAATAAACAATGTCTTGAGACAAAAACGATAGACATATCCCTAACTACCATTTTTAAATCCCCAAGAACAACAAAATCCTCACATCCAGCAGAGTCCAAAACAAGCACCCCCACCACTCTAACGTAACATAAAAAATATCCTAACATCTTTCGTTCAGAAATATGATCAATAGATGACTACAGAAGAAACTGAGATGAAAATTCTGTGAGCATCTTAAAAGAATTTTGTATTTTAAATGGGTCAAATCTAAAATACCTTATCTAAGAGATTACCAGCTACCCTACCAGGTAACAATGAAACATGACCATGAGGGGAGGATAAGGTATTAGTTCTGAGGAGTTTTAAAGTTTTGAAATTCAAAAAACCAATGGAAATAATGTCATAGGAACAACCCAAGTAACCATTTGAAAAGGTAGAAGAATTCACACCTATATTATCATGAGAATAATTTTTAGCTGAGAAGGAGTAAGCCTCGGAAAAATATAAGGTACCCATTTATATAGCCCCACCTCCATAAAAACAACCTCTTCACTTTCCATAAAGATCTATGCAAGGTATATAGGAGGCTCAGTACAAAAGGTTCCTTGAAATTTACAAGCAATTAGATATCAACATTCCTTTTACTAAGGCAATAAAGCAAATTCATGTGTCTAAAAAATTTATCAAGTATTTTCTCTCAACCAAGAGAAAGATATAAGTTCTAGGAGTCCTCTATTTAAATGAAAAATGATCTGATGTTGTACAACCGAAAATCCCACCAAATATGAGAGATCCTGGATTTTTTTCAATTCACTGGGAAATAGGAGAGTCCAAATTTGGAATATCACTCTGTGATCTTAGGTTCATCATTAACCTAATTCTGATGAGTTCTTTCAATAAACTCAGACTCCAGGAGATCAATGAAATAAGAGTATCATTATAGTTGGTCGATCGGTTGGTAAAATACCCATGAGGAATTATTAAATATGTTCTGATAAAAGTTGGAAAATTCATTTTTCTAGCATTAAGGAAAGTTTTATACATGGAAGAGGATAGAGATGTCTTAATAAATCTCAGAATACACATCCAGCAATAGGTATGGCCTTGATGGATGTTAATCAAGGACACCTCATATTCAGATTCAGTGAAGAACAAGTGGTATTTAATTTGATAAAAGGTGCACAACATCCAGATGACCCAGTTGATGTCACACCATCTATCTCGCTCAAGATAGGGAGTAAATAGCCATTTAGGAAGATACAAATGATTTAGGATCAGACAAGGAAGAATATTACAACTTTGAGGTAGTCATAATTATTTAACCACTTACCGGAGACATCATACCACCATTCATCCTTTCCATTATTCAGCCACCCATGTAGGATTTAAATCCATTACCTAGTACGTTAAATTACTCATACTTATGGGAGTTATTCTCTTTACCCATAATTAACAATGCTGAACAATCTCATTCACATGAAAAAAATCCGGTTGATGTCCCAAAAATACATAATCAATCAATTTCCTGGAGAGTGTAGGATATTAAGGGAATCAATACTTCAGAATGCACCCACCAAGTTTCTCTCAAAGAAAATGAAAAGCCAAAAAGACAACCTCAGAGGCGGATCATGCCACCAATGAAGTAGTTTTTCAAGAAAGAAGTGGTAGAGATTATGGATGTTGGGATAATATTTCCTATCTCTCATATTGAATCGGTGATCCCGCTCCAAGTCCTTCCCCAAAAGGTAGGAATCACAGTAACAAGAACAGAGGACAATGAACTCATTTAAACAACACCATCACTAGATGGAGAGTTTGCATGGATTTCAGGTGTTTGAATACAACAACAAGAAAATAACATTTTACCTTACCTTTTATGGATCAAATTCTTGAGAAGCTAGTAGGACAATATTTCTACAATTCCATAGATAGATATTTAGGATACAATCATATTGTAGTAGACCCTATTGACTGGACCAAAACCACATTCACATGCACCTTTGGTACTTTTTCATATAGATTCATGTCATTTGGTATATGTAATGCACCAATGATATTAAAAATAATCATGACACACATCTGTCATGATATGCCCGAAGAATTTCTTGAAATATTCATGGAAGGTTTCTCTGTCTATGGGAGAACATTTGATGTCTGTCTAAGAAATTTTGAACTTGTTCTCCAACACTATGAGAATAAATTCTTAGTGTAGAATTGGGAGAAATGTCACTTCATAGTGCAAGGATGAATTGTTCTAGGGAAAAAATCTCTAAATATGGCATTGAGGTTGATCCTACTGAGATCAAGGTCATCAAGGATCTTCTAGAACAATCAACAGTAAAAGGGATCAGAACTTTCCTTGATCATGTTGGATTCTAAAAACGCTTTGTAACAGATTTTTCTAATTTCGCACGTCCATTGGCGCAATTGTTGTCAAAAGGAATTCTTTTTTAATTTAATGAGGATTTCCAAAAAACATTCGAAACACTAGAACATAGTCTTGTTGCATCTTCGGTTATCATTTCACAAAACTGGGAAAATGAATTTGAACTTACGTGTGATGCCAACAGCATTGCTATAGGATCTATGCTCATACAATGTATTGAAAAAATCGTCCACCCAATCGAATATTCCATCCCCACATTTAATGAAGCTCGGATCAATTATATGACTACGAATGAAGAAGCTTCTAGTCGTCGTATATTCTTTTGAAAAGCTATGTTCATACCTCGTTCTATTTAAATTCATTGTCCATATTGATCACACAACCCTTCAAAACCTGATGAGTAAGAAAGATGAAAAACCAAAATTGATATGCTAGATTATTTTTCTAGAAGAATTCAATATCATAATCATTGAAACAAAAGGAATAGAAAATGTATTCTCTAACCACCTCTCATGGTTACCCATAACCATCATAAAAGAAGATAGTGAGACTGATATTGATTTGGATTTTCTAGATGATACACTATTTTGTATCAAAACACTGCCTTGGTTTTCAGACATGGCCAACCGTCTTTCCACACAATATATCTAGCATGACCACTCATACAAACAACGCAAGAAGTTTCTACTTGATTCCAAACACTACTTTTGGGATGAACCGTTACTATTTAAGAATTGTACCAATGACCTATTATGACACTGCTTCCCAGAGGAAGAGATACAAAATCTTATTGAAATGTTCCATACATAACCAACTAGAGTCCATCATGGACTAGATCACACCATGGAAAAGATCCTAAAAAGTATATTTTTCTATCCCTCACTACATCATGATGCCAGGATATTCTGTCATCAATGTGACATATTTCAAATATCAGGAAACATCGGAAAAATAAATGATATTCCACAAAAAACATTTGGAAGATGATGTTTTTTACGTTTGGGGCACTGAATTCATGGGATCATTACCTTCCTCACATGGCTGGAATTACATTCTAGTGTTCATAGACAACGTTTCCAAATTGGATGAAGTCGAAGCCACAAAACATTACACAACAAACATAGTCATGAATATTCTACAAAAGAATTTGTTTGCATGATTTGGAATTCTGTGGTTTCTCATTATTGATCGTAGAAATCATTTCTCAAATCAGTCAGTGCGCATAATGATTGGAAAATAATGCATTCACTACAACACTAAAACTTTCTATCACCCACAAAAGGTGGTAAAGTATAATTTTCAAATATAGAGGTGAAAAAAATTTAGAAATGACATCCAACATAAGAAGAAGTGATTTTATCTTGAAACTGGATGATGCATTATGTTCAAGTCAAACTGTCTTTAAAACACCCATAGAAACCACCCCATTTAGACTGGTTTATGGTAAACCATGACGTCTTCCTAGGGAATTGTAACATCATTCATTCTAAGAAATTAAGAAAAAGAATTTGGATCTAGAAAAGGCTGGAGAGGAACAGTTATTTCAATTTAACAGATTAGAAGAAATCAAGAAATATGCATATGAAGATGTAAGGATTTACAAAGTAAAATGAAAAGGTGGCATGACCAACGAATTGCACGGCATACTTTTAGTCCATGGAAAAAAGTTTTACAATTTAATTCAAAATTAAAATTGTTCCCAAGAAATATTAAGTCACTGTAGTCTGGTCCTTTTAAGGTATTCCATGTTTTTTCATTATGGCACAATTGAAATTCAACAAGACAAAGAACCACCATTCAAGGTCAATAGTCAGAGATTAAAGATCTTTAAAGAACCATTCCATGAAGATTGTGTCCATAGCCTAAAGTTGAACTGAGAACTAAAGGATTCAAGATCCCAATGTTAATGTAAGAATTGACTCGGAGGAAACCTTGGGTAAGAAAGTTTTTATATAAGTCATTTTAGCATTTTCAAGCAAAAATTCCATGAATAACGAATGGTGAGATGTGGAAGTATTATCAAATTGGGAAAATAACTCATCAGTACACGTCGTGTACCACTAGTACATGTCGTGAATCATTTCTTTCCACAAAAATCCATTTTTCCAATAGAGGACATGACTCAACTGTACACATCATGTATAATGGCAGCTTTGGTTAGTTAAAAAGTACAGATCACAACCCTAATAGTCCCAACCCGCATAACAGCAACAATCCAAACCCTACATCTTCCCAAACCTCTCTTACCATTGAACTCATCCACACTTACCAAACCCCATCCTCTTCCAAAACCTTATCCCAACCCTCCTCCTTTTCCATCCCTTATCGCCTCCTGATCCCTCTTCCATAGAGAAGAACCCCCTCAACACTCTTTCCCTCATCGAACCACCTACATGATTCAATGTCACACACCAAGTTCCCACATCCCTCTCCCTCCCCCTTTACTTCACCGTTCTTATATTCCCCATCCGAGGAACAACATGCCTATAAACGCCCACAGACTGACACAGATGCACAGACCACACCCGCCACTACACTTGCAACACCATCTCCTCAAGCACAGTCTGACACCCCCACCACATCTAGTGATGATGATCTACACCTGCACCCCAAATTATGTTTTTCCATCCCAGTGCACAAAGTTAATATTCTCAAGTTATAAGTGAAGACCATGTATAAAAATATAACCTTGGACATGCAGGCACTCTCACAGCTGAACATTGTTAATGTCGTCATTGACCTCCTCAATAGTCTCCACATCAGCACCATTATCAAAGTCCACAAGGAGACGTTTCGAGGGTTATTTTTTGAGTTTCTGGAAACCTTATAAATCGGCATTGGAAATCATCGTTTTCTCTTCAGTGTCCACCTACATGAGTTGCCTCTTGATGAGTTTTGGGTCGATATTGGCATATATACTGAGGAGTTTATCATTTCTCACATTTATCTGACACTTCATCTCAAGTTGCCTCGTGATATATCTGTGAAGTTATGGTCATTGATAACTCGTGACCCCTAGTCACATAATGATCATCGACTCACAAAGTTGACTTAGATTCGGGGCTCAACTTTGCATATCTTAGATCGAGCAATGGTGCATGGTTTGTTCATGGGAGGAGAGACCCATGGAATCACTAGCCAGATGGATGTGATGATTTTAGTTGCTACCATTGGTGGTCAACCCAAAAATATTCCCACCAAGTTGGATTCCTACTTCAAAGCCCCGACTCAAAGGAATTGGGGCACACTCATGGGTGGATCTTTTATCACCAGATTTTCCTGATATCTTGGTGTCTTGGAGTCTTTTTTCCCCTCACCTCCATAAGACCGGTAGAGCTTATAGATCTTGTTATCCTACACAAGATAAAGATTCTGGTTAAGGAGGATGATATTTAATTCTGGGCGCCATGTATACATCCACCTAAACCTCATGAGCATGCGGATGGAGCAGCAGCAACAACCCCACCTTCCCAGCAGCCTACCTCCACCACACCACCTCCAACCAGGCCATCCTCCAGCCCAAATACCACCCATCCTACCTCTGTAGAGTTATGGAGTATTCTTTAGAGTTTTCTACTGAATCTTCTCTAGGTCAATTCCCATCTTCACCTACCCTTCATTGAGCCTCCTTATTTTATCACATCACCCTCACCCACCATGTTCGGCCCTTCATCGTCCACTATTCCACGACACCCATCCACCCAGCTGGACCTCCCCTCCGATCTCACAGACCCTGCCACCCAGTAAGCGTTTTTTGGAAGAGTAGGCCTGACGGGGAAAGGGGGTTTCCACTAAGCCTACACCTCTAGAGGTACCATTCATTTATCATGCTGCCAGATCCACATCCCCTATACGGATTAATAATTCCCCTCCACCCAACCCAGCCCATCTCCCCTCATATATTCCCACACCCTCCTCCACCCCACCATTGAATGTTGTTGACACTACTTCGACATGCCATTTGTATGAAACACTCATCATTGGATTGACACTAGTGGAGATCATCTCTAAGGACCACTAATCTGACATTGGTCCATATTTTGGGTTTTTTGGTAACTTTCATGTTTTTTTGGGTTGGATGTTTAATATATCAAAATGTATTTCATTTTTATATGATATATAAAAATTTTATATAAACAACATTTCATTTTCACTTCTTTTTGTGTTTTCCCTATGTTTCCACTTTCTATAAGTAGCATGCCAAGGTCCTCTAAATCCTATGACATCCTCAGTGGCCCAGTTCTACAACATGTCTTAGAAAACATTGTACTAAATCAAACCATATATCACAAGCACAAGAAGTTGACGTGGCATATGATTCATTTCTTAAAACATATCCTACATGCCCACGCAACTGCACCTAATGTGATCAACCTGCTTTTACCTATGAACTAATGTTTTCAATCCTGTAAATTAAATTAATTTTTTAAAAAAATTCTGGTAAAATTTCCTTATACAATATATTCCATAATTCCCATGGAATACCATATCTTCCTGGGAGCTATTTATTCACTTTATTTGAATCTTGTTCAAAAAAATTCCATTTCCAAATCATTTAGCACTCAAATGAAAAACCACTCCTACTTTTATCTCACTAACATTGCAGATACTATCTCATTATAATTGTGGGGGGTTCTCATGTTTCGTTTATGATACACTTAAATTGATGGTTGTTCGCACTAGTCTAGGAAACATTTTTCAAAATATAATCTTGCTTTAAACATGGATATCATTATTCTATTGTAATTAATGAAAACTTTTAAGTGGAAATGTATTAGGAAGCATGTTTCACTCATGCCAATACCTATTGGGAATAATTTCTGAGTTAGATAATTTATTAAAATTAAAAACATTGAAATTATGATTAATTAGCCCACTACTTGTGGATTATTCCATTTGTGATTGTCATTTTGGTTTTTAATCGTATTACCCATGGGGACTCTCAACCTACGATATCATTTTCTAGTATGATCCTATTTCTTGAGAGATAACTAGGTAATGTAAACCTACTAGAACATTAATTGAGATCTTATCAAAGCAATAACTAAATAGGTATAACATTAAAATGATTGAGGAACTTGTCGATAGAAACTTCCACGAGGCCCACCAGACAACATTCCTTTATTTAACCCATAGTTTCCATGAATGGAATGTTAGAATGATTCTATTTCAAGCTTTTTTTCCTTGCCACCCCTCTCATTGTACTATGAATATATATTACCTTTGAAAAAGTTTGGGGGAGGCATTTAGATAGTATGAGATGATTCCACTGCCAAATATGTACAGTGCACTCGCCTGACAGTGAGGTTGTGATCCATATACCATTTTTTATATCCCATTTGAATTATGTTCCTTTCCAAAATACCAAAAGGGATGATAGAAACAAAATTTATATGGGTTGTGTACTAGGAAGCTCAAAATCACAATTTCCTAGACCCTTGAATCCTTCAATGGATCATATATGGTAAGGTGATGCCTGTGAGATCTATCCTAGGCATAGATTTTGAAAAAAAAAATATAATACAAAAAATAAAAAGGAAAAGAAATAAAAATAAGAGACCAAAATTATTTTTCATTTACTAACTATACATATAGATCCAACCCAAATAGATAAAATACAAATTTAACCGGCCAGAAAGCGGAATGACATCACACTTGTTTAGACATATTTTTTCATGGTACTGCAGAGCTCACCCTCTTTTTGAGCCTAATTTGAAAATTTATCTACCTACCCAGAGCCGCAAAATCATCAGAACCCAAATATCATAAGCCCCCAAGATTAGTTCTACACTTGTCTTTACACAGTGTAGATGATATAATCAGTGAAAGCATATGGTTAGGAACATGTACTCAGGGTACGAGCATAAGTCTACATACATCATCACCCTGAGTAATGAGTAAAATTTTGAAGTAAATTGAAATTGTTCATATGACTTTGGGAACAATTAAAATATTGTAATTATAGAGAGATAATTTGTTTTAAAATATTAACTATGAGGGATTCCTGAATTTCTCTGTAGGATTGATTATGGAAAATGAATTTTCCTTTCTTACACCTAATTTAATTACATGTACATAATGAATATTTATTTCTTTACAAGTTTCTTATCATTTTTGAAATCATTAGTGAGACGTATTTCGCGAGGACAATAAATTGTTCAAGTGTGGGGGGATTTGATAAGAATAATTCATGTATTCAGTCTATTATCATTTTTTCATTACTTTCATTAAAATATTTAATAATGCACATGGTATGTGTCTATGTTTTTTCGAATAAATGTTTTATAGGTTTTCAATAAAGAAAATGCATAAAAAGTGAAAAACCAACCAATTACACGTCATGATTTTACCATACATGTGGTATATTCAAAGCTCATACCCTGATTCCAAGTCTTGAAGCATGTCGTGACCAAGCCAACAGAAAAAGCAACTACACGTTGGGACTTACACGTACATGATTCGATGACAATTCAAATCCTCGGGAAAGAAATCTGAGAGGAATCTATGCAAAAACAGAATGAACGCATAGTACACATCATGTAACTTGTCAAAATACTTAATGTGTAAGACCTATGTGCTACGTTGGAGATCCATAGAAAAATGATGTTGATCAAGGGTACACGTATTGTACCCCAGGTACACATTATGACCAAAATCGTGTATATAAATAGAGCAGTGGCATAGCATCCAAGACACTTCTGGACAAGCCTCCCTTCTACCTCTGAAACCCTTGTAAACTCTTTCACCATTTTTCCACTCAAACTATCAATTATTTTATATTTTTTACATTTTTTAATCCATGATCAGTGGTGTTTTTGTTCTTCAGTGCATTCAATTTCCACAATCGCATATAGATTTCGGTTCCATTTCTATAACTTGAGTATGTTATCTTTATAATTTTGAATCACTTCATGCATGTTTATTTAAATTATTCCAAACCCTCTTGCATGATCTTGATTCCATTAAGGTTTATAAATCCATAAAATATGCTATATCTCATTTATCTAATTCTGTTTTACTCGGCCATGAGTAGATAAATCCGTAAGGGTTGGGATCCATTGACGTATCTGAATAATTTAAATATTCCTTTAAATCAAAACTTGGAAAGTCTAATTAAAGTAGTAATTAGGATATTAATTCAAGTTCTGTCCTATTTTTCTGAACATCCCTAACCATAGGACAATCAAACAAACCACCCTATCCTAATTGGAGTAGAATGATCTGCGAACACTGCCTTAATAAGATTTCTGTCTAAAGATCCAAACATAATGAACTTTGGATGTTGTGATTTCCTGACCACGAAATTGCTACTTCATAGGAAGATCTAGGAGAGTAAGACCAAAGTCAACCAGGGACCCATGTTTTCTTTGTAGACTAAGTCATAGGATCTTTCCAAGGTTTGAATTAAATTAAATCCTTCTTTGAGAAACTCATCTTGACCATGATCACTCCTTTATTTACTTTAAGTCATCCCAACTGTAACTCATACCAAACTTCCTAAACAAAGGATTTCTAGAAGGGACTCCTTTTCAAAAATAGTGACCAGAATTATTCAAGACAAATGGTAGTCTCCCTGTGGATTCGACCCCACACTACCACTCTATTACAACATTGTTGTTAGTGAATGTTTGGGACAAAATATAAATTCCAAATTTGATCCACAATGGAAGAGGTAATGACACCACAATCATGAACCACCTTCATGAAGATGAGGGAAGGGATAGAAGATTGCCAGACCCTTCCTTCTTCATGTTAAAGGAGAGATAATTACCGCGAAACCTGCCTTCAATAGGTCCCAGAGTGGTGACTACCACCAAGGTTATAGAATAAAACCCAAAATGGTAGGAATTACCCTTTTTATTTAGTAGGATCGAGAGATAAGATTGTAAAACCCAACAACACCAAAACTGAATATAAAAGTAAATCCAAAAGAAAACCATTCCCATATGCATGTCCAAAAGTAAAAGCTAAAAAAGTACAACAAAACCCCAAAGGAATGTACCAAAGAAAAGAAAAACAGCAAAAATAATTTCCCAAAGGTCCGAACTAGTATGGTCTTGCATGATCCTCAAAGTCCTCCTAGAAACATGAAAACAATTTATATACATTGGGTCAGTATACATGTATATTCAGTAGGGAAAACCAAAAGATCTCGTGCACAAGTGGGGAGTCATCCTAATGCCCCGTGAAAAAGACACAACTAAAGAACCTAGCAGAGAAAATATCCACTCAAACCTCACCAAGATACACTCCCAAAATAAAACAATCCAAGTAAAGTTATAGTAATAGAACATCAATATTTGGGTACCCCGGACCACTTTCCCATTGGTTATTGAAGACATCATATGTGTTAGACCTCCCTCGCCATTCTCACCATAGTCCCACTACCATACCCCGCCCGCACACACCTGTGCTACCACAAGCACACATCCCACCCACAAACACCTGGGCCACAAAAACACACATAACCACACCTACAGACACCTGGTAAAGAACAACAACCACCACTCACGAAGACACCTAAGCCTCATCCCGAAGATACTTGGAAAACCACCTGCCCACACACACCTGGGCCAACCACCTCAACATACCCTGACTGAAGAATCTTGGGCTATAATTGACTTCAAGCCATCATAGTTAGCTTGAATAATCCTGGGCTACTTGGGAAAGGGAGCATAAAAGGAGCTAATAACCAACCATTCATAAGAGTTTTGGGAAAAACACCCTCCCCATGAAATGGGGGTGTTCGGCACAAAGTGCTCAACATGGGTGGGGCACGAATAAAAAACATAGAAACTCAAATTATACATATAGGTAAAGAAGCACTCATCCCAAAAAAGGGGTTCCAAAACCATCCTATACACAAACACCCTCATTTCTATTCATTCATGAAAAACACAACCCCCACGACCAAGTCACAACTTATTCTTGGAATCCAATTCCCCATTGAACCCGCTCTTGCTATCATATTCAAGTGATTACATTAAAGTAATTCTTTACTACTAGGAAACTAACCAATATAGACACAATCCAAGGAAGGAGAAAACAACCAAACACCAATTTAAGCATTCACACCCGGTCCTCTTGTAAATTCAAAACAACTAGAGGGATTAGTGAGATCCCTCGTAGTATTGGAACCAAACCAAGACCCAACATACGGCCCCAAACGGCCTAAATTCTACAAACCAACAACTGCACCACAACATGGGATCCCATCCTCATCCATGTCACCCCACGAGGAACCATCAGAACAACCACACATCCAACAAAACAGAGAAATGAGGGGTTCCCAGATTTTTACACACTGCTCATTTAATTCCATCCTTTCCATTTAGTTAACCGGGGTGATCACACATGGATTCTTGTTCACTATACATTCATTTTATCAACCAACTTTATGTGATTAGAAAGTTTCCATGTGCAACCGTTTAATCACAAAAAATATACAGAAAAATAGAGGTTCATTATTACGCAAGAAAGGACCACCAACGACCACGATTTATAGTGGGGATAATCCCATTCCATTCACAACATATATGAAGAGATAATGGAGTATAGTATAATTATCAATCACACCCATTAATTCTTTAAATGTTTGTTTATTATCTTTATTAATGTTTGGTTTTGTCCATACCCATACAAACAATAGAATACCGGCCCCGCATGATTCACAGTAAAGAGAGACGAAGGAAGAAACCTACTTGGATGATCGATGTTTTTCTCTATGCACCAAAATCTGTGATATGTGAATTTTAGGGGAGGAACTCTGAGGACTCTAAGGACGATCAGGAAAGGCTACGACACGGGTGCACCACTCGGCTCAGGAAAGAGACTCCAAACACACCAAGGAAAGAAAGAAGCCAACAAGAAGTAGGTAATAAGGAATTCTCGTGTGATAAAATGGGTGATAAATTCGAGTTATGTGATATCAAGATCTTGAGTAGCTTTAATGGTGGATCATGATTTCACCATGCAGTTGGATGGTTACACAAGATGGAATTAATTGTTATTTAATAATTATCATCGGAAGGGGTGGCCAAAATAGGTGTGCGTTAAAGGATTTCATTTAAAGAGAGGAAAATGGGTCTGTTGAGGGTCTCCCCACTAATATGGATTTAAAAGATCATTTAAGGGGATAAAACTGACTTGAACCACTTTTAAAAGGTTAAAAGGTCTTAGAAGTTGTGTTACAGGAAAAACTGGGGAAGAAAAACCCGACAAGCACCCGATGGCACCGATCGGTGACACACTGATCGGTGCCACCGATGGTTGACACCCCAATGACATCCTTCCACTGAGACACCACCCTTAGGATCTGGACCAAATGGGTCCACGGTGTGCCAAACCCCTGAAATTTGGGAATGTAATGGACCAGGGGGTTAGGCTATTACATCTGATACGTCTCAAAATTATTCTCTCCCTCAAGAATACAACAATAACCCAAAAAACCCCTCGAGAAGACACCTCTCAGAAACAAACCATGCCAAACAACCATACGAAACCCATGGATCACATTCTCCTAACACACTGATCGAGGAGTTGTTTCCTCCATGTCAAGATACTATCCTCGTAGGGTGGAACTGACTCTCTTGCACGAGTTTAATCACATCCACATTAATTCATCTTGATTAGGGATCAGGTCCTCCATTACCCACATATCAATTCTTTTCATAAAAATTAACCAGGTAAGGAAAAAACATTTCATAAACTAGTAAGGTCCACATTACATCATCAACAATTACAAAAATAATAACAACTAGGAAGGCTCTGAATATTAACTCAAAACAGATTTGGGTACTGGGTGCGCATCTGTGCCTCCCTTTCCCAGGTACACTCTTCGAGGCCACCGTGCCTCCAGAACACATGAACCAAATGGATGGTTCATCCATGAATCACTTTCTCCTTCCGATCCTCGATCCTCACTAGTTGCTCCAAAAACATAGAATTGTAACCTATATCCAACTCTCCCTAGTCAATTACATGGGAGCCACCATGTAGATATTGACGAATATGATACACGTGGAAAACGTCATGGATCCTTTCCAACTGAGGTGGTAAATCCAGCTGATATGCCACCTCTCTGACTCACCCCAACACTTCAAAAGGCCCTATAAACCTAGGAGAGATCTTGCTCCCCTTGTCGAACCTTTTCTGCCCACGTCGAGGGGAAACCTTAATGAACACATGGTCTCCATCCTCGAACTCCAAGGGCCTCCTCCTATGGTCGGCATATGACTTCTGCAGGTATAGGGTTGCATTCATCCTTTCACGCACAATATGAAACTTCTCTGTTGTTCTCTGCACTACCTCTTGGCCAAGAACACCTACGTCCTCAACCACGGTCCAACACAAAGGCGAACAAAACGAACTTACGTACAAGGATTCCAATGGTTCCATTCCAATATTAGAGTGATATCTATTGTTGTAAAAAAACTATACTAGGGGCATGTGTCGGTCCCATGATCCCGCGAAGTCCAAAACATATTCCCGTAGCATATCCTCCAAAATCTGAATGGTTCACTCTGCCTTCCCATCTATCTAGGGGTGGAAAGCAGTTCTAAGGCATAGTTGGGTTCCAAAAGCATGCTTCAATCCCCTCCAAACTCGTGAGGTAAACAGTGAATGCCTATCTGAGACTATGGACCACAGAACTCCATGAAACAGCACCACCTCATCCACGTATCTTCGTCCTAAGGAATCCACCACACTAAACTCCTTATCATCAGGAAGTGGGATGATTTTGTCAATTTGTCTACCACAACCCAAATAGAATCACAGTGTCCATGAATCCTAGGTAGTCATGTGACGATATTCATCGAGATGTCATCCCACATCCACTTGGGGACATCTATAGGTTGAAATAAACCTCTGGGGATGCAGTGTCCAGCCTTCACCTACTAACACACCAGGAACCTTGCCACAAACACCGCCCCAGCCCATTTCACCTCGGGCCAAGTCCAGAAGCATCAAAAAACATTTCAAAGAGTAGCATTTCTTCTGGTAACCTGAGCACTGGAGTGCTGACCAACCTTTCCTTTAGATAGTTGAACGCTTCCTGACACTCTTCACTGCATACGAAGGCCTGATCCATTCTGGTCAAAGCTATGAAAGGAGATACAACTCAATAGAAGTTGGGTACGAACCTCTGATAATAGCCTTCCAGACCTAGAAAACTTCCAACCGCTGTAAAATTCTTGGGTGATTCCCAAGAAACAATCACTTCAGCCTTTGACGGATCAACCTCTACCCCTTACCGAGACACCACGTGTCCAAGGAAATGCACATCTCGTATCATGAACTTACTCTTGGACAATTTCCAATAGATATGGTTGTGTCAAAGGATTTCCAAGACCATCTTGGTGTGATTATTATGATCCTACTCAGATCAAGATTAGATCAAAATGTCATCGAGGAACACAATGACGAACTGGTCCAAGAACTCACAGAAAATAGAGTTCATGTGCCACATGAACACAATAGGTGCATTCGTAAGACAGAAAGACATGACTATGAACTCAAAGTGCCCATACCTTCACCTAGAAGCAGTCTTTGGAATATCAATATCCCTCACCCTTAATTGGTGATATCCAGACCACAGATCAATCTTAGAGAACCAACTTTCTCCCCTTATCTGGTCAAAGAGATCTTCTATCTTTGGGAGAGTGTAATAGTTCTTGACCATTACATGATTTAGTCTCCAGTAGACTATGTGCAGCCTGAGACCACAATCTTCTTTCTTCGTGAACAAGACTGGAGCATCGCATACCGACACGCTGGGTCAGTCAAAACCCTTCTTCATTAGATCGTCAATCTGAATCCACAAATCATGCAACTTAGAAGGCGTCATCCAATAACCTCAGCATCCATGGATTCTGTTGAAATCTCATCCAACTTAGAAAGAAGAGGATCCACATGTTGTCTCCCCACCTGACAACTCTGTTCACCAACAAAAGCCACACGCTAGCCATCTTCATCAGAGAACATGACTCTTCTCCGGAAGAATTCAATAACAGCGTGCATAAAAAATTGCCAGTCTATGCCTATGATGACATCATATGGCTTCATTTTTATCAGAAGGAGATCCCTACTAGGCTGATGCGACCCTAGCATCAGTTTGCATCCTCGACAAACATCAAATAGGATGGTATGACCCCCAAAAGGTGTACTTTGAAAAAGGGGTCTAAAGAGTCTCTCCATGTCTATGTCCAAGGAATGGGCTAGAACGGGTTTAACAAAGGAGTGTGAAGATCCGGAATCAAACAACGCGCAAACAAGAGTCATAAACAAGAAGATCGTACCTCGAACGATTTCTGGCACTGCTGGAACTACTGCCTCTATGGCATACAATTGCCCATTCCCAGATCCTCTACCTCTCTGATGTCAGTCACCTCCCCAACCAAGCCCTGTTCATGGTCCCTGAGGAATTCCCTAACGCTGGCCTCCTACCACATCAACTCTCAGAGGAGCGTGAGCTCGCTATCCTTGCTACTGTTGCTAAAAATGCCTGGCAGGAAATGGCTACTGCGGAGGTGGGTGCTGAACCTGCCCACCCCCACTATACTGTGCTTGGTCTGGGCACTAATTCTGAATGTTCCCATGATTTCCATAGATAAAGCATGTTTATCCTGGGCCCGCAAATAAAGGGCAAGGACTAGGAGATCGAAACTGGAACTGCTGGGGCCTTCTCCCCACTGGTCGAAACCTAGAAGGCCCTGCCGTTGGAGGCCTGGTGATAATTGTCTTCCCCTTTGAAGACCCCAACTAGATTCCCACTCATGGAAGACCTCCTAGCGTTGCATTCTCTCTACCACTAAAGCCTTATTTTGGACCTCTAAGTTTTTCGGTAGAGTGAAGGGAGTGACAGTGTACTGAAGGGAAGGTTAGAGTGCCTCCTATAAACATCTTTCCTGAGACTCCTCATCCAGAAAGAGGTCTGGAGCCACGAAAAGGAGGTCCTTGAACTTTATCCCCACCTCTCTCACTGACATGATCCCCTACTAGAGGGAGATAAGCTCTTGCCTCTTTTCAGCCTTCATCATTGAAGAGAGGAATTCCGTTCAGAACTACATCTCAAAATCAGTCCACACAACCTCACCATTCATCTTATCCCTAAGGTAGAGTGTCCACCACTAACATGTTTCTCACCACACTTGGCTTACATCCAAAGGAACCCAGTACTCCATTGGAGCCCGAATCAAGCAGAAATTTGTCACCAGCTCCTAGATCCATCTCTCTATTTCAATGTTTGTGGTGCTACCCTCGTTTTTCCTGAGGGACTGCCGCTAAAAGGCACAAAGTGTCCTCCACCACTGATCATCCTCCTCCTCTCGGTCAGTATTCTACCAATCAGCAATGTAAACCTTATGGGACTTGATCTCCCACACTACTCGTTGTCATCATCCGGGTTCCATAGCTTCAAGGTTAACAAGGAACGCCTATGCACGAGTAGTGTAGAAGATTGCTTTTAAATTTTCTTAGACTTCTTATTCTTTTTAAATCCCAAAAATCCCTAATAAACACAATATCACAAGTCACTATGATGCTTGTACCTTTCATAGGGTCTCTACCCTGCAATCTGTATAGCCTCACTTGGTCGTTTGGTAGGCCCAGAGTCCTTACATCGCATCACGGGTGTCCCTAAAATCATGTGTCCTAGCCGGGCTTGCCCGGCCTATTTCACACACCAAGATTTCCTAACAATATTTTCCAACCATCCAATGCAATCCTCCCTGTGCCTAACCCCGAGTTCCATCTTATCTCTCAACCACCTCTGATACCATTCTTTCATGATCAGGCTTCACCATGTTGAGGGAAGGGACAATAGATTTCCAGCCCTTTCCTTCTTCAAGATGAAGGAGAGATAATGACCCCTGAAACCCGCCTTTAATAGGTCCGAGAGTGGAAAATATCACCAAGGGTATATAATCTTAATCAAAATGGAAAGAAATACCAATTTTATTTAGTTGGATTGAGAGATAAGAAATTAATCTTTAAAAACACCAAAAACGATGGTAAAAGTAAAGCCAAAATCAAACCATTCCCATATGCATGTCCAAAAGTAAAATCTTCAAATGTACAAGAAAAAACCCAAAGGAAAGTAACAAAGAAAAGAAAAACAAAAGCAAAAAATATCCCAAGGTATGAATTAGTACGTTCCTACGCGATCCTCAATGTCCTCCAGGAAACCTAAAAGCATTTTATATAGGTAGTGTGATTATACAGGTATACTCAGTAGGGAAAACCAAAATCCCTCATGAAAAATTACGGAGGCATCCTAATTTCCTATGAGAAAAGAGATAACCAAATCACCTAGTAGGGATACTATCCACCCAGAACTCACCAAGGCACACTCTCCAAATAATCCAAGTCAGGTAATGTAATAGTAATAGAACATCGATATTTGGGTACCCTGTACCACTTTCCCACTTTTTATTAAAGACATCCTACATGTCAGACCTCCCCCTCCATTCTCACCCCAGTCTCGCTACCATACCATGCCCGAAAAAACCTAGGCTACCAAAACCACACATCCCTCCCACAAACACCTGGGCCAGAACAACCATATATAACCACGCCCATAGACACCTGGTCTAGAACAACTACCACCACAGTCGAAGACACCTGGGCCTCATCCCAAAGATACTTGGGAAACCACCTATCTACACACACATGGGCCAACCACCACAGCACACCCTGCCCAAAGAATCTTAGTCTATAATGGACTTCAAGCCAGGACAACCTGCTCGAAGAATCTTGGGATTATTGGGAAAAAAGGAAGAAAAGGAGCTAATAACCAGCCACTCAAAAGAGTGCAGGGAAAAACACCCTCCCCCATGATATGGGGGTGTTCCGCACAAAGTTATCAACATGGGTGGGGCGCGAATAAGAAACATAGATACTAAAATTATACATATAGGTAAACAAGCCCGCGTCCCATCCTATGGGTTCCAAAACCTGCCTATACACAAACACCCTCATTAATATTCATTCCTGAAAAGTACAACCCCCACAGCCTAGTAACAACTTATTCTAGGAATCCAATTCCCCATTGAACCCATTCTTGTTATCATATTCATGTGATTCCATTAAATTAATTCTTCACTACTGGGCAACTAACCGACGTAGCCATAAGCCTAGGAAAGGGAAAACAACCAAACACCAATTTAAGCATTCACAGCGAGTTCTCTTGTAAAGTCACAACAATGAAAGGGATCTTTGAGATCCCTTGACGTACTAGAACCAAACCAAGCCCCAATATATGGCCCCACACAGCCTAAGTTCCACATGAACAACTACACCACCATAGGGGATCCCATCCCCATCCATGTTACCCCACGAGGAACTAGCAGAACAACCAAACATCCACCAAAACATAGAAAGGAGGGGTTTCCAGATTTTAACACAGCTATCATTTAATTCCTTCATTTCTATTTAGTTAAATGAGGTGATAACATGGGGATTATTGTTCAGTATCCATTCATTTTATCAACCAAATTTATGTGATTAACAAGATCCCATGTACAACTGATCAATCACAAAACATATCCAGAAAAAACAGATGTTCATTAGTGCGCAAGAAAGGACCACCAACGGCCACGATTTACAGTGGGCATAAGCCCATTCAATTAACAACATATAGGAAGCGATAAAGGAGTACAAAATCATTATAAAAAATAACCCTTCATTCATTAAAATTCCATTCATTATCTTTATTAAGGTTTGGTTTCGTCTTTCCCCATTGAAATAATAACATACCTGCCCCACATGACACAATGTAAAGAGAGATGAAGGAATAACCCTACTTAGATAATCAAAGATCGACATTTCTCTCCCTGCAAAAAAAATGTGATGCATGAATTGCAGGGGAGGAACTCTGAGGACAACATGTATGATCAGGAAAGGCTACGACACAGGCGCACCACTCACCTCGAGAAAGAGATTCCAAACTCAGCAATGAAAGAAAGAAGCCAACAAGAATAAGGTAAGAAGGAATTATCGTGTGATAAAAAGGGTGATATATTGGAGTAATGGGATATCAAGATCATGAGCATCTTTAAATGAGGATGATGGTTTCACCACATGGTTGGATGGTTACACATGATGAAATTAATTTTTATTTAATAACTCTCATCGGAGGGGTAGCCAAAACAGGTGTGCATTAAAGGATTCCATTTAAAGAGAGGAAAGTTGGTCCGTTGAATGTTTCCCCAATAATAGGGATTTAAAACATTGTTTATGGGTCTAAAAATGGGCTTGAATAACTTTTAAAAGGTTAAAAGGGATTAAAAGTGGCATTTTAGGAAAAACTGGGGAAGAAAAACCCAACAATCACCCCGTGGCACCGATTGGTTAAACACCGATCGGTGTCACACTGATAGGTGACAAATGGATTGGTGACACACCGATCTGTGATACACCGATTGGTGTTACATCGATTGGTGACACTCCGATCTATGACACACCGATGGTTGACGCACCGATTTGTGCAACTTATGGTTGACACCATAATGACATCCTTCCACTGAGATGCAACCCATTAAATCCGGACCTGATGGGTCCAGTGCATGCCAAACACCATAAATTCGGCAATGTAATGGACCAGGAGGGTTGGGCTATTACAACCACCACTCAAGAGGCCATCAAGGACACACAACCATCCCTATTCATAGTCATTTCATTGTAAGGGATATGGTTTCCCCAAAATTCCATAGTGGATTAGGTTTCCCCATCATCCATCCTCATGGTTACTATACCTACTGAGTGGGTCACGCCACCATTCCTTGTCACATTCCTTTCCTTGTAAGGGATCAGGTTTCCACATCTTCTTATAGTAGATAGGGTCTCCCCATATTCTGTTTTCTTAGTGACAACACCTACTGGGTAGTATAAACCACCTTCCCAAGTTGTAGTCTTTTTATTATAAGGGATTGGGTTTCCCCATATTCTTATTGTGGACCAGGCCCCTCAAATTGATTCACAACATTTTATCCTGAGATATAAATCGTTATCTAATTCATTGGAGGGATAAATAATTCCTACCCATCTCATAATAAAATAATTCATAAATGTACAAAAATATAATAAAACATTCACCATATCAGGTCCCATAAAAAAGATAAGGGTTCTATAAACATCATATCATATCCTATGACATGAAATGGGTATCAATAACATTTCATCATATCATAAACTATTTAGAAGATATAGGTTTAATAATCATTTCATCAAATCATAATCCATGAAATGATATTGGTTTCAAAATCATATAACTTTTGGAATAGAAAAGAGTGTCACAAGAATCATTTAATTAAAAAAACATTCAATAAATAATATGAATGGAACCTTTGAATCATTTCCTATAAGGGTAGGAGTAACATTAAGGGTTTTTATATTATATGGAAAATAACATGGAATAATTTTTAGAAAATATTTCTTGATGTAAATATCATTTATTCTTTGAAAAATAATCTTTAGTACATAAAACCTATTGAAATCCATTTTATTGACAATAATGTTGAAACCATATATATAAATATTTTCAAACATTTTGGAAACCATATTTTTCGAAAAAAAAATTATCTTGAAAACATTTTGAAAACCATTTCTTTGAAAATACTTTTAAAACTAATAAATAATGATTTAAAAAGTTTTGAAAACATATATACTTGAATACTTATGATATAATATTTGAAATTTTTTTAGAACCATTTTTATTTAAATCTTATGAAAGAATATTGAAAAATGTTTTAAGGAAATTTCATTGAAAATAAATTGAAAACATATAAATAATGTTAGTAAACGTTTTGAAAAACTGTTTACATGAAAACTTACAAATAAATATTGAAAATGTTTTGAAAAACATTTTTATTGAAAAATTATGAAACAATAATGGAAATATTTTCTTAACAGTTTCCATTTAAGACTTATAAAATAATAATGAAAACATTTTGAAAATCATTTTCCATAAAACCATATAAACGACTATAAAAACCCTTTTAAAAAAATTATTTGAAAAATAAATTGAAAATTTATGAATAAATATTGAAATGGATTTGAAAACCATTCATTAGGAAATTAATTTTAAAAACATTTTCTTAAAAATTCACCTTTTAATCAAGAAAAGGAAGCCTCAAAGAAATGATTGTGTGTAAATGTGTACATGTCGTACAAGGTAAAAAGAACAATCATTATTCATGGTAAAAAGGATAAAAAATGAATTGTTTGGAAAGAAATAATAATATTCCTTTTAAAACACTAGTAAAAGATAAAAATTGTAATAAATACATTAAATATTATAGTGGAATAATAATATATTCTTGGAAACCCTATTTATAAAACATCGTTTTTAAGAAACACATATTTCCAATTGATGAGAGGGTAAAGTTAGGAAATCTAAAATATTCTTTATTAACTTATCTACCAAATTTTGGAAAATGTTACTTATAAATTAATATAATATGAATAACGATATGAGAAGAAACTTCTTTGATTTTTTATGAAGTGGATCATAATATTTCATCAAAGGAAGCTTAAACATAGACAATCTCAAAAAGTGATGAGATTATTTCAATAAACACTTAACACATGGTAACATTAACCTTATTCCCCATATAATTAAAAGAAAATAAAATGAAGATTAAAATATCATAAAAATAATTAGATTCATAATATTACATTTCAATGAAATTATATAAACCTCATGGATATATATATATATATGTGCATAATATGGCATATGTCTCAAAGAAGAAAAGTAGAGACAAAATTATTTTATCGATTTGGTAACTTTTGAAACATAAAACCCATGAAATAAATATCCTAAAATGGATATCTAAATACCCATGATTTTATGTAAAATATTCAAAGAATAAATTCATGTGTATTATATACACCACTCTAAACAAAATAGTTGTGAACATGGCATATATCTCACCAATATAAAAATGTGAGATGAAATTCCCTTACCTTGTGTCTTCAATCTTTTCATACTCATAATAACCACATTTATAATAAATACAAGTTCATTATAAATATTTTAAATAACCATTTTATTTTATCTAATCCTATATATGGTTTTATTATGACTTTATATTACCCGCCTGTTAACAATTATATGTTAAGGTTATGCTTCAGATAATATTCTCTTTTTTCCCTCATGTGTGGTAATTTGTTATATCATTTGTCCTTATACTTATAACATAATATACAAAATGTAAACCATGATATAAATATCAATAATATTCATTATATTTTAGTTATAATAATATATATAATATATAAGTGTGAAACGGAATACATCATTCCCGGAGATGGTAGGTCATACGAATGCATAAGCGTTGCTTCCATTTTACTGATGTATAGAAAGAAAGAAAGAAAATGAAATATTTGTATATTTATATACGTATATAATATCATTAAAGTACAATTATTATGTAATTTATTCCTTATAGGTTCATTGTATATATCCTTAATACATTACATGTAATGTGTGAACAAATAAAATCACTTTTAGGGGGAGACATCCCACACTTCCAAAAATGAAATCATTGTATTTACACAAGATGGAAATCATAAGGGTATGTTATAAAAACAATTGAACAAAAATGAAGAAATTATAAATATATTATTTATCATATATAAATAGTGTGTCCATTATACTTTCCACCATGAGAATTGGTAAAGGAAAAATGAACAACCATTGTTTCGTGAGGTGGTATTTCGCCAAACACGTAAACTGTATATCTGTTACCCATTGGATAGAAGTGTTTGTATGTTTAGGCTGAACCATTTCATTAAAAAAATTCCAACTATATTTATGATAATATTTTTTTTAAAATCATGGAATAATAATATTTTATGGAGTGGAGAATGGAAATAAAAAAAGATGCTTTGGGGAGGGTGTTACTTATTAATTGGGTTACTCTTTTGGTTTGCATTAAAGGGACTCTTTGGAGGGATTTCTGACCAATGTGAGCATTAAATGAGTAAAGGAGGGTTTTTAATAATTTTATTGTTTAAATCATGGAAGAACCTAATAGTTTTTAGAGATTTTAAGAAGAGTGATAGTTGGTATCCATATACAGGGGAGGAGAAGGGTTCACATCGTATTTTTGAACAAGTTAGGTGTACCAATGTTTTTACATAAAAAAGTACTAACAAACAAAATAAACTAAATTATGGAAGTTCTATGGCCGAAATATGCCCATAAAATGGGTTTTAGAAAATTTAAAATCTCATTTAGACTCTAAAGTTTATGGTTTATTCTCTTATTAAGCTTATTTTCTCCTTAATCACAATAATTAATTTTAACTTCATCCAATAATATTTTTGGTCAAAAACTATGTTTAACTTATAAAAATTTATAAATTATTTGGATTACAAATTTTTAATCCATTTTTAGAAATTACACTCACATAAGTGGAAAAAATAAATTTAAATTTAATCTGGTTGAATGGACGACAATATATGTTTTTAAAATTAAAACATCCAAAAGTTTGTAAAGTTCTTATAACAAAATCCAAATTAAAATTGATTATAATGATCTATAATGTATTAATTGATAAAAATATGATTTAATTAAACATTTCAAAAAAAATTAAAATTTAATTTATGTTTATAAATACATTATATGAGAAAGAAATTTTGAACTAAAATTTAGTATTTTTTAAATATTCATTAAAAATTAAACCATATAGAATAACACAAAACATCTACGCTAATCAAATTTTTTTTCCTTTCAAATTTAAAATTTATTTTGACATATATAATTCATAAAATTTATAATAAATGAATTTAAAATAGTCTTTCCATTAAAAGGAGGTATGAATGCCTTAATAAAATATATTGTATTATATGCTTAAAAATGGGTTTTTTTCATAAACATATCAGTTCTATAAGACGAATATATAAAATATTTTCTTTAATATATAATATATGTATATCACATGAAAATCACTGACTAATTGTTATTAATTTAATTTATTATGGTAAAATAGTGTTGTGGGTATAATAATATCATCTTTTATATACAATAGGTTTTCATATTCATTCCAAATTAATTTGTATCTAATGAAGTAATTTTATATTTATTTGAACTATATATTTTCATAAGTTAGATAACCTGTTTAATAAATAATAATATAATAGATAGGTTATATTAAATACTTTATTGTTATTTGGTAACAATTGGTCCAGCGTGTTTCACAAGACGTCAATGAAAGTCATTTCTTTGTGCAATGAAAGCTAACATTAGTGTTTCATGTAGATCTAGAGAAAATTTATTTTTCGTATAATGCATGATTAACTTGATGTTGAATATAAGACTATCCAAACACAGTTCTTTAATATAAAATTAACTATTTTCAGTGTTGAGCGAAATGAAAAACCATAAAAATATAAAATTATTTTAAAAAATAACCATTCAAAAAATTTCAAGGTGTTACATTCCACCCCTCCCCACCCATAAAATGAATTTCTCCCTAGAAATGTATCTGGGTTATCAAAGGTTTCACTGTTGAATATTCCATTCATATCAACCAATATCATACAAATGAATCCAAATTCATCCTTTATGAAGGGAAAGTTGGAAACATATTGGTTACCAAAAGTAACTCATAATTGGGTTACAACATAGAAGAACATTGGTGAAAAGTGAAAACATGTACTTGGATGATAAATACAACTATCATGTTATGATGGAAAGTGATAGATAGAATTTGTAGGATAAAGTTATCAATCAAATCCATAAATCATGGATTATATATGGGGCCATTTGATTCATCAAAACATAAGGTACTATGAGAACCTTTTATGTTTCAAGATACCTTCCATAAGGATGAAGAATTTTCATGAGAAGTTATAGTAACATTATTTCATTCCCTTTTATAAGAAAAAATCACACATTGGTCATGTCATCACCAATTTCATGTTTACCTAATTCTCTAAAAATGATGGTGAGTTTTTCATTCTTGAAGAACTAATAGATCATGGGATCCATGATAAGTCATATCATCTATCTTAAGTTACTATCAACCCAAAATTGATCAAGAAGGTTATCCAATATGAATAAATACTCATGTGGATAGATAATAGATTATCTCGCAAACTTCATCCAAAATTCAATTTAATCTTCCCATAAATGGTTAACCTTATAAACCTTACAAAATATGAAAATCCAAAACATTATAAAGAAGGTAAAATAAATCTACTTAACATTGATCCATGATATATCAAAATGTATCTCTTTGTTGTCACATTACAAACACATGAATTTCCTCATCATATATTCTCTTGAAACATGGTAATAAACAAAATGTTCATAAATTATGTTGGAAAACATGCATGATTCTTTATTCAAATGGTTACTGGATATATTAAATAAATAAAATAATTTGAAAAAATCATCTATGATGACATAGACCACATTATCAACCCATAAATACTCAAATATCGGGTAATCAGTGTTATCCAATTTAATTTATCCAAATCAATCATCTGTTTATCGAAGGGAAATAAAATTTTCTTAACATATTGATCACATTAAGGGATACCCTACCTTAATAAAAAATATCACTTTTCCAAGTATTCATCACCATAAAACATAACCTTTTCAATCCTTAATTAAAACTTGTAGTGAAAATAGTTATATATTTTATGATTCATGTAACAACCTTTTTATTTCCAAAACATAAGTACTTTATTCATCCTAATTTATTCATAAACCATTACTCATGATTCATAAACTTTTTCCATAATATGTATTTCCTATAATATATAATATGAATCACGTCTTAAGGTTACTGATCCTCAATCTAATCATTAATATTGTGATTAAAGTAAACAACACTAATAGAATATCACATACCTTTCACATGTTGTTTGTGGTCTCTTTACCTTCAAAAGTATAACCAATACTTATACCACCTTCCTTATTCTTTTAATGAGATTTCCACTTGGGAAATTTATTCTCATAATGCGCATACTTTCAAATTTTAAAGCATTAAATGTTAACCTTGTTCCTTCTAGTTCTATCCATTGACTAAAACCATAAGGTATAGTGTGAGAAACACATATCATAGAATAAGTTCACATAATAATGAATAATTACTTATAGTATAACTTGTGGAAATGAAAGTTTTACCAACACCTTTATACCAATGGTTTTGAAAAAAAAATTAGTATACTGTATAAATATCTACCTTTCCCAACAGTTTGAAGAATCTGTTAGAATTGTGTCATTAGCATGAAGATTTCTCAACGGTTTACTCAAACAATCGGGAAATCATTAATTTATCTAATGTATACAAATGGTGTTTTGAAACTGTTGGTATATAATAGATTTCTCAATGGGTTTTAAAAACCATTAGGAAAGGTTTCTCCAAAATACACAGTATCCCAGATCTCCCATCTGTGCGATTGCAGGCCCTAATCTGAAGCTCTATTGAATCATTATCCTCACCATAGGCTATGAAACTCCTTCTACCAGATAGATTCTTTTTCAATCAAGAAACTTTTTATTTATACACTTGAAATTAGATAGTGCAACATTAGATTTAATGTTCTACATTTTTTATTTTCTATTTTCTATTATGATTTTTCCTAAACCAAAGTTCGGTACAGTCTGTGGTATGGTATATCGAACACTTTAATTTGTTTTCATTTTTTTCTACACTTGAAGTGTCATGATTGTGTAAATCACTTTTATTTGAAGTCTTTATAGCCACTTATTCTTTGAAGTGTTCGTGAACCATATGAAATAATGGGTATTGGTGAGATGTATCCCCACTAATAGATGGTAATGGTTAATTGACATAAGTATGGTCCATGTGAAGGGATTAGGGATGGTAGGGGTAGTGGTGTTGGTGGTCTTCCATTTTTTTCGGGTGATATGGTAGTTTCTATGGAATTTAGTTTTGTTTAAAAATGGATTTGTATTTGGTATTTATAGTTTGTGTTCAAGGAATAATTGGAATGGTAGTGAAATTGAGGATGAACTGGCTATTGGTTGGGTGATGGATTGGAATTGTGATATTAGTTTGATTGGGTATAAGTAATTTTCAAGGTATTATCTGGGTATTGTCTCCCCTGAACACCCACACCCCCACTGGACAAACCCTCCATTGGACACCCCCACTCCCTTGCACACCCTCACCCCCCTAAACACCCCCACCCCTGGACAGCCCCCCACCCCCATGGACACCCCCCATTAGTCACCCCACCCTCTTGCACACCCCCACCTTCTTGGAAATCCCCACCCCCTGGACACCCCCACTCCCCAGGACACCCCCACCCCCAGGACACCCCCACCCAACCCAGACACCTCAAACCCCATGCAAAGCCCCCCACCCCCTTGAACACACCATGGAAAAACCCACCCCCTAGACACCCCCTACACCCTTGGACATCCCCCAACCCCCTATATAGTCCCCCACCCCCATTAAAAACCACCCCACCCCTGGAAACCCCTAACCCTTGGACACCCCCCTCCACCCCACCCCAATGATATCTTCCCACCCCCAAAACAACCCCCCCCCCACCAGACACCCCTTGGACACCCCCTACCACCTTGGACAATACCCCAAACCCCCTGGATAGCAGCCCACCCCTTGGACACCCCCACCCCCATGGAACACCCCCCCATTGGACACCCCCCCTCACTGGACACCCTCTTTGTTCCACTCATACATGAAAAATGGGGAGACTGAACCTAAAATTTATATTCTTCCCTTCTAAAAGAAATATTTATGTGCACAATACAGAGTGAGTTATTCTAAGTGTCATGGGTAAATACTTGGACACCCCACCCCCTTGGATCAAATTTACAAGTGTTCTGTTTATGGTGAAGTTTTTTGGGGTTTTCTAGTTTCGAGTGGTGTATTTTGTTTGGTGTATTTCTTTAATTTCATTGGTGTTATTCTCATGGAGTACTATTTGGATCATATTTTCCTTCATTGGTGTTATTTTTGAATTATGTATAGAGTATTACAATTACAGGTAATTACACAAGTCATTATGTATTGGTTTGTTATTATTGGAGGTAATTAATTCTGATTTATGTATAGGTTTATTAATTATGAATTTTTTATAGAATTTATTTTTAATTTTGTAATTGTACGGGAGGATGGTAGTGTTTCTAGAGCTACAAAAATCTCAATGCCAATGGTTTTAAAACTGTTGGTATAGATGTAAAAATCCAATCTATACCAATGATTTTCTCAAACTGTTGGTAAAAGTCTATACCAACGGTTTACAAACCATTGGTATAGACTTGTTAACTAAATTTTTTCTAATAGTTTATTCAAACCATTGGTAATAGTATTTACCAACGGTTTAGAAAAGTGTTTGTATATATATAAACTATGTTTTTTTGAAATGGTGTAAAACCGTTGGTACAAAGTTATATCAATGGTTATAGAAAAGAATTGGTATAATATGCTATAACATGACATATACCAATGGTTTATGAATAACCATATAGATATCTCTATCCCCATAGATTAATTGAAAATGGTTTGGAAAATAGTTGGTATATATTATACCAATTGTTATCCATCCTATACTAATGGTTTTAAACAGTTGTTATATAATAGATTTCCAGCAGTGTATGTTTAAAAAATGGAACCTACCTTCTAATCAATGACACCTTAGGTTTATCATAAATTATTCGTATTCGTAATCTATTCAAATCCATGATAATGGTTAATGAATATTTTGTGAATTTTCAAATCATTTCCCCAAGGAGTGTCAAACCAGGTGTGTAGCAAGGGCTATTGTCGTATATCATATTACCATGAGTTAGGCCTAAGACATATGTTTGGGGTTTTAAACCTCAATACATATATGCTGGAGACACTGTCACCTGTAGTATCCATAAAAGGATATATTTTTTGGAAACCACTCATTCTATCATTTTTAAAAAATCAATGAAATTTTCCTTAAATGTTAACTTATACTTATATTTATCCTTAGAGGAATCCCTACACATATCCTTATAAATATACATATGGATATTACTAATGTTTTCTCATCCTAGATTCCAAATGATGAATAGACCCTCAATCTCAAACAAACTATTTTAACCCTATTTTAATATACATGTACATTACATCACTTTTTCAAAATACATAAAACATTATAAAAATGTTTTGATCAATGGTCATATTAGTTTAGTGCCTTTGGAAACATGGAATCATAAACAATGGTACCTAAGCAAGTAATATTTTCACCCACTAGGCTCTTCATGAATTGCATCATCCTTATACACATCATACTCAATACATATCATTATAACTTATGGAAGGAAGCATAAAAAGGGGTCATCATAGATGCTTAGTAAGGGTAAACAAGGGATACATGTAAGAATAAATATGAGTACAAGGGTATGAGAATTTTATATAAAGTTAGAATATCATACCCTACATATCATTGATCTTACAAATTAATAATGATATAATGATTGGTAACTCATAATAAATGAATAATATGGAAATAAAGAACATAATCCATGAAAGCATATCATAGGAATAAGACATCGTATTGTGGAATTCATTGATATGTGATATTATTCGATAGAAGTCAAGACTCATTTCTAGAACATATCAAAGAACATCAAGAGAACGACACCTACTGGTTGGGGCACACCACCATCCCCAATCATAGTCCATTACTTATAAGGGATTAGGATTACCCATCTTCCTATAGTAGATCGGGATTCCCCATCTTTCATTTTCATGGTGACTATTCCTACCAGGTTAGACACACCACTATCTCCAGTCTCAATCCCTTCTTTGTATGGGATTGGGTTTCCCTATCTTCACATAGTGGATTGGGTTTCACTATATTCCCATAGTGGATTGGGTTTCCCCATATTCCATCATCATGGGGAGTATAACTACTTAGAATGACACACCAACATCCCCAGTCACAATCCTTTCCCTGTAAGGGATTGTGCTTCACCATCTTCCCATAGTGGATCAAGCCCTCTTACTTGATTCATATCGTTATATCATGGGATATAAATCATTACCCATTTATTTGGAGTGAGATATAGGTCCCACCCATCTCATTAAAAATCATTCATTCATGATCCTCAAGCTAAAAAAACTCAAATCATATCATGACCTATAAAGAAATATTGGTTCTATAAACATCAAATCACAACCCATGAAGTGAAATGGGTATCATTAACATTTCATCACATCATAACCTATGGAAATAGATCGGTTTCATAATGATCTCATTAATGCATAACCCGTGAAAGCAGCGGGTTCCCAAATCATATTACCCATGGAAGAGAGACGTTTTTATAGCAACCTATGCTTAACATGAATTGATATTACATCATTTTAGATGAATATTTAGTAAAATTAAAAAATAAATTCCTAAAGACAATAAAAGTTTAGTGTCCTTCGAAAAATAGAAACAAAATATTTTTCCATATGAAATATCATCAATATCTCCCATAATGATCTACACCATTTTCACTTCAACCTAAATCCTTTCCTCGTAACACAGAGAGAGGAAACATTATAAAGGGGTTAGCTCATATGCTCAGTAAGGGTATATAATGAAAATGTGTAAGCATAACATGAAAAATGGATATGAAACATGAGAATAACATTTGAATGTCAGACCCTGTATATCAGAGATCATAATAAAGATCATAAATTTATAATACATGAATCATAAATAAATAAGAAACATAATCCATGAGAGCATAACAATGGAATAAAACATGGGATTGTGGAAAACACATATAAAAAAATGAATTCATAGTGTCCTACTGAGACCATTGTAACATGGTAGGCTTGCCTTAATCACTTGTGTACCTAATTCAGTCATAGGATTCCCTCCCATGTACCCTCTTGTTTTTGGATTGTGATTCCCTCCTATGTACCCTCTCATTTTGGGATTGGGATTTCCTCCCATGTACTCTCTTAATTTGTGATTGGTATGTCCTCCCATGTACCCCTTTCTATCATTATTGGGATGTCCTCTCATGTACCCTTATCTTTCTAGATTTCTATGTTCTCCCATGTTCACTATTGTTTTGATATTTGGATGTACTACTATTTTCCCTCTTGTTTCTGGATTAGGATGTTCTCCCATGTTCCCTCTTGTTTTGGTCTAGGAATGTTCTCCCATGTTCCCTATTGTTTTAGGCTTGGGATTTCCTCTCATGTATCATTTGACCTCACAAAAAAATTATCGTTACGTAATTCATTTTGTGGGAGATATAAGTCCCACCCATATCAAATTAAAATCATTCATACATGTTCCACAAGATAAAAAAACATTCATCATATCAAGATCCATAAAAATTAAAAGGTTTTATAAACATAAAATCATAACCCATGAAATGAAATGGGAATAATTAATATTTTGTCACATCCTAACCTATGAAAATATATGAGTTTCATAACCATTTAATCAAATCATAACCCATGAAATGAAACACTATTCTAAACATATAGCCCATAAGAATGAAACATATTTCATAAACATATAACCCGTGGAAGAGAAATGGGTTCCATACAGACCACAACTTTAAGAATAACCCATTAATAGAAATTATATGTATGGAAAATTTAGATTATTTACTATAAAGGGATGAATAATATCAACAGATGTAATCTTATATAGAAAATAATTTTCAAACTTATTTCAAAAAGTTTCTTGAGGAAAATATCCTTTCTTGTTTGAAAACGTTTTTTAATACATAAATCCATTTAAAAAAAATCAAAGAAAATACCTTGAAAACTTATAAATAAGGACTAAAATCATTTTGGAGACCTTTTTCCATGAAAAATGTATAAAATAATCTTTAAAATATTTTAATAACCTTTTCCTTTGAAACACTTGGAAAACTTATAAAAAGAGCATAAAACGTTCTGAAAATGATTTTCCTTCAAAACTTATAAAAGAATATTGAAAACATTTTGAAAACCATAATCATTGAAAATATCTTTTAAAAAATATTATTAAATATTAACCCTTTTAAAAATGAAATGTGAACTTCGAATAAAGGATTATAGGTAAATTCATACATGTCTTATGTGGTCAAAAGAACATTCCTTTTACATAGTAAGAAATGTTAGAAAAGTTCCTTGTTTATAAAGTGACAATAATATTCCATTTAATATATTGGTAAAATGAAAAAGGGTAAAAATTTATTTTAAAGATTATAATAAAATTGTATAATATTCTTGGAATCTATTTTTTGAAAACATATATTTCTGACCAAAGAAAGGGTAATGTCAGGCTTTCCCAAAAACACATTCTTAAAAACCATAGGTACCAAAGGGTAGAATATGGTACCAATACCTGATTACATCATGAAATAACAAAGTATAAATAAACTAATGAATATTCTTGGGGGATGGATCATAATATTACATCAAAGTAAGTATAAACATAAATAATCTCAAAAAGCAATGAGATTGTCTCGAAAAACTCTTATATCGTGGAATATTGTGTTCATACTCTCCATGTAAGGAATTTAAATTAAAGGAAGCATATAATATCATTAAAATATTGATAATAAGGATATTTTATGAAAAAATTAAATATATTGAACTCAAAAAATAGTTTTAGTGCTTAACAAAACATGGGTCTCAAAGATGGAAAATTGAGACAAAATTTTTTACTGCTTTGGTAACTTTTAAAAGTTAAACCCTATAAAAGAAGGATCATAAAATGGAAATTTCCATAAAAATAAATTCATGTATAATATAAATATAATAAAATTGTGAGAAGTACATACACCAAAAAAATTAATGTGCGGTGAACATAACATGTATCTCACAGAAATTAAAGTGGGATGAAGCCCCCTGAGCCTGGGTCTTGACTCTCTCTGTACTCGTAAAAGTTTTATGTATAATAAATATAAGTATATTATAAATGTTTTATAGAATAATAATATTATAAATAATACCATGTATTTTTTTGTTGTGACCTTATATTACCGTCTTTTTAACAATCATATGTTAATGTGTAACACCCCAAGCTTCTACGGTATGCTTTTCTTTGAATAATGTGATAGCGTGTGTTGTACGCAACATCGAGTTCTAACACACCACAACCAATCAAACTAGATGTTATGAATAGTAATACCTACTTTTTAAAATTATATATATTTTATATTTGAAAATGGACTTCATTTTTGGTTTCGGAATATCAAAATTATCCTAAGTTGAATTTTTGGTATTTTTTCTGAGAACGTCCAATTTTTATGAATAGTGAAAAATACATAAAAACAACCTTTTTAATCAAAATAATTTAGAGTGATAAATTATATTACTTAGTGGTTTTAAAATATAATTAGAATATATTTTTACCATTTTATCCAATGGTGTTCATTATAATTAATTTCACTTTGACATTGGACACAAACAATTGTCAATATTTTGATATATATTGTTTCTTAAAAACACGCTATTTGTTTTGACAGAAGGAATTAATTATAAAATTAATTAATGAAACTTTTATGTTTGGAATTTTGTAAAATATACATCATTTTTTAATTCATAATATCAATTATATCTTAGGGTGAAATTTTGGCATTGTTTTGAAAAACCTCAATTTTTGATGAATAGTGAAACAACTAAGTGGTAGTTAAAAAACCGAATTTTTCATAAAACTTACTTTTACCGCTTCTTTGAATGGAATTTCGAAAATCCGAGAGACACGGTTAATATTAAGAAGTAAAATTTGGTTCAATGAGATGAAAATAATTTTTGGTGAATAACAACTTTTTACTTTTATTTCCCACGGTTAAAAGTAAATAGGGTAATTAAGGGTAAAAATGATATTAATATTACCCTAACACATGTCCTAATTCTATTGGACAAGTGTATCTCGACCAAAAACAACCTTAGGAATAACATATTATCATTTAGGTCCACTTGGATTATATTAGGACATTTATTATTATTTAATTTTAGAAGAGTTAAAAGAGTTAAAATCAATTTTGTTTACTAGAAAAATATTAATATAGGGTTATACATAAGATAAATTCGATTGTAAATATTCATTAGAAAAATAAAATGATTTCATAAATAATAACATTTTATTTATAATTTTTAAAAATTAAATAATTTAATTTATTTATGACACAATGATGATGCAGTAATTACCATAGTAGTGAAAAATTAAAATAATTGATATTATAAATACCCAAATAAAAATAATTTGAGACTTTAAAGGAATTAACCTAATTTTATAGGATAATATGACATATTGTTATTGATTTAATTGACTTTGTTTTAAGTAATAATTCTGTTATTAGTTTCACAAATATCAACTATTGAATAGTGTCAAAATTGTCATAAAAGAGTTTTTAAAACAAATATTATATTATTAATTGATATTAAATTCTCAAAAATATAAGGATTGTCCAAGAGACGTATATCATGATATTTGTATAATTAATGGACCTCTTTAGGGTCTCTTGGATGTATATAGTATGTTTATTAACTATATAATATAAAAATACAAAGTGACGTGGTAAATGTCAAACTAATTAACTAAATGTTAAAACTAAAATATAAGGTTAATATAGTAACCCAAACCTGCCTAAATTCTACTGGTTGAATGGTTTTTCACCTATCCCCACCTTAACCTTTTAATAATCAACTTTGGAGCCATTATAAACCGAATATTAATTTATTATAAAATAATATTTCTAGCTTTTCCAAAGGTGCCCCTCACCCCTCTTATAAAAGGGCACTCTTCCTTCTCATTACTTCACACCTTCAAAGCCTTTTGGTTCGGCCAAAATCTGCCCAAATACTCTCTAAACTTCCCTAAATACAACCTAGAGGCCTTATTTTGATCATAAAGCCAACCTATGGATCCCTTTTGATCAAATCAAAAGGAAGAACCCGAAGAAGAGGTAATGTTTTCACCACACTTTTTCAAATTCATTTCTTCTTCCACTTCTTCTTTCTTTGTTATTACCATCTTAAAATAATAAATCCAGTATCTTATATATAATGTGATGTTATTATAAATATGGTACCACCATATTTAGTATTCTATCCACCCTTTGAATAACATGTCACCATACGTGCGTACGTACGGCTTACCGTCTCCATGTCGTGGTGTAATTGTTAATCAATATATTATTATTTGGATTGTTATAATAATGATGTTTAAATCATGTAAATAATAAATATAAAATGATAATGATTCTGTATATATGATATACCATCCAATTATATATTATTTTAATATCAAAATAATGATATTGTCTCTCGTGCATACGTACGGACTTCCATCTCCACGAACGTGATGAGATTCATTCTCCATCCTATCCATTCAAGTATAATTCTCATTTTAGGATTAATAATAGTATCTAATGACTTGATATAATTCTGGATATGATTAAGATACAACCTATCCATTACAAACATGTCTTACGTAACAAAACATATAAAATAAAACGAGTATGTTAACACCTAAAACAACAATAATACTAAGATATTATTAACAAATCAATGTTAAAAGATCATATATGATATCATATTAATGTATATGATTCTTGTTTAATTTAAAAACAATTATTTCTCCATTGTACAGAAGGTTAACCTACCCCAACCAAGGAAAAGTACAGGGTAAGGGTTATTTCACAATCTCTTCATTATCCGAGGTTGTTTATAAGTAATAATCTACTGGGATCTCATTATCATCCACATCCATGTTTCTTCAAAATGTATTTCAAAACATTTTTACTATTAATTATAATATGGGTTAAAGACATTTCTACCCCTGTTTGAATATTTATAAGTGGTTTATAAAGGAATCTTTCCTTCGTTTTCCAAACAAGCTTCTTTTTAACCTTTTCGACAGAATTAAGGTAAGAATGATTTTTTTTAACTTATACGGCGGGTGCGGTTATTTTCCGCCATTAAAAAATCGTTGAAGCTTCCCTTACAATCTTATAAGAATATATTCAATTAAAATTTTTTATTTCATAAATATATGACTCTTAAATGATTTCAAAATAGAAAGAGATATTTCTCTAAAAAGAGTTTTGATTTCATCTATGTCAACATACTTTGATGGATTTTACACTTATTTGAAGTTGATTTATTATGATACAAAACCTCTATACCGTATTGAAGGTTTTGTGATATGTTTTACTGTGGATGTGCTATTTTTATACCGTTCATAGTTTATGGTGAATGTATTGACATTTCGTATGCTAGTTTTAATAAGAATGTTTATGTTATGTTTAAACCTTTTCATATGGGAATGCATTGGACTTAATATGTGACGGGTGGAGCCCGCTATAGCTCCTCGATGCATCGGTAGTTCTCATGAGACAAACTAGTGTCTTGGCACAAGGACTTGGAAATATCTTATTTGTAGTCTTGGCACGAGGCATTGCCTATGTGGTTGTGATAGCCTGGCATTATGCATTCCATCATTATGAAAGTGGTTATTGATATTGCATGTGATTATTCGATTAGTAGAATATTCATGTGAATAAGTAAATGGAATTATTTCATTTTACTTTTTCCATACTATGTTGAAGTTCATGTTTAAAAGGCTTTTGTTTTAGTTATACACTTCCTTAAATGTTTATTCTTATTTATGAAAGTTCCTGCTATATTGTTATCCTTACTGGGCATTTGAGCTCACCCCTTTTCTACGTTTTATTTTTCCCAGGATGTGAAGAAGTAATTTATGAATGACCTGCAGGGATAGTATGAGGGGATATGAGGGTGGGATAAGGAGACTATGTTTTTGTAGTAGTTTTTCACTTTATGATGTAATGTAAAACTTTATGAATATATTTAGTGTTTCCAAGGCTACTAAACCAATCGGTCTTTTGAGATTTGATCTTTCTTGTGATCATGACAATGTTGTGTAATAATGCACCGACTCTAGGTAACTGGGGTCGGGGCATTACAGTTGGTATAAGAGGAAGTTTAGTACAAACCTTGGAAGCTAGATTTAGATAAACTCTGATTAGAGAACATAAATTTAAGATGGACTTTGAGGATTAGTATAGAAGAACTTCCTAGAATTTTGGTATTGTAGAGATTTTGTGAGTTTTCTTAACAATAAATCCCTATATGGATACGAGCAGGTAGAGGCGGCTCTGGCACAGATGTACCTAGGGGTAAAACCCAAAAACACCTCTTTGAGCTAGACTCAAACGGGAACTGGTGCACGACAACGAGCCTTTTTGCACTCTTGGTTACGACACTCCCAGGGGATATGCTTAGGATAACTCTCATTTTCATTACAAATCATTATGAAGGGTTTATGATTATATACTTCCTCAAAGAAAACATTTTTATGATTACGGATTATATCCATAAATTGTTCAATTTATGTTAAGTGTTTTATAAGTATGGGATTATCTATTTTGATTCATGAACTGATCTAGTTTATGCCATTGTTTATAAATGGCGCCTAGTGGAAGAAATGGAAACCGTATAAATTCATGCACTCCATGTATGGATTTCCCTCCTGCTCAAGATAATTATAGTGGAGCTGGTGATGCAACTGGTGCCGATCAGCTAATCACCATACTAGGACAACTTACTCAGGTTATGAATAATAACCTTACCCATATGGAGCACCCTGATCCACAGTGTGGAGGATCAATGTTAGATCGCTTCATGAGGCAACAACCACCAACGTTCAATGGGAGTACAAATCCCTTAGTAGCTGAGCAATGGATATTTTCCCTAGAGAAACTATTTTAGTCTTTGGGGAGTAGTGAAAGGGAAAAAGTTATCATGGCAATTTACTGCCTCACTAAAGATGCTGATCAATGGTGGTCATTGATTCAAAATATGAAGGATGATGATGAAGTATCATTGCAACAAAGTTTTGTGAATCAGTCCCCACTAGAGCACATAAATGTTCTTTATCTGCTGATCTCATCGTCATACCTATGATTGAGTTTGATATAATCCTCGGTATGGACTGGATTTCGGACTATAATGCGAAGATTTATTGTAAGAATAAAGAGGTTTCTATTATTGATGATGATGATAAGAATCACCTTATCTTTAGAGAAGAATCATCACCACCTAATTCTTATCTAGATCCACCACTAGTTTCTCAACTAAATTCAATTATTGGGGAGTAAGAGAATGAAATGACTATGGGTGAGGAAATGAGTGTTCAAATGGAGGATGTACCCGTTGTTAAATAATATGTAGATGTGTTTCCGGACGATTTACCTAGACATCCTCTAGAACGAGAAGTTGATTTTTCCATTGATTTAATTCTTGGATCAAGGCCTTTATCAAAGACCCCATATATAATGGCCACTGTAAAATTATTCGAACTAAAGAAAAAACTATAGAAATTGAGTAATAAAGGATTTATTCACCCTAGAGTTTCTCCATGGGGAACCCCTGTTCTTTTTGTTAAAAAGAAAAATGGATCCATGAGGTTATGTATTGACTATAGGGAGATCAATGATATAACAATAAAGAACAAGTATCCCCTACCTCGCATTGATGATTTATTTGACCAACTGAATGGAGCTCAATACTTTTCAAAGATTGACCTTCGATCTGGATACCATCAGTTTTGCATGAATAAGGAAGACATTCTGAAGACAGTATTTCAAACCAGGTACGGGCATTATGAGATTACAGTAATGCCTTTTGGATTGTCTAATGCAACCTCTGTATTCATAGATCTGATAAATAGAGTTTTCAAGGAGTATCTTGATGAATTTGTGGTGGTATTTATATATGATATATTGGTATACTCTAAAAGCTATGAAGATCATGAAAATCACTTGCGCATTATTCTAAAGACTCTAAGAAGACATGAATTATATGGGAAGTTTAGCAAGTGTGAATTCTGGCTTCAGGAGATTTCTTTTCTTGGCCATATTGTCTCTAAAGATGGAATCTCTGTTGATCCTTCTAAGACCAAGTAAATCTAAGAATGACCAGCACCGATGAGTATAACGGAAGTACGTAGTTTTATTGGTTTAGTAGGTTATTATCGACATTTCGTCCAGAATTTTTCCCGGTTGGCTAACCCATTAACGAAACTCACACATAAATGGGTTAAATTTTTTTGGACAAAAGAGTGTGAAGAATGTTTTGAAGAACTGAAGATAAGATTAGTCAATTCTCCTATATTGACTCTACCATTGGGGAATTATGGGTTCGTTATTTATAGTGATGCATCGAAGAAAGGACATGGTTGTGTCCTTATGCAGAATGATAGGGTTATTACCTATGCATCACGACAGTTGAAAATTCATGAACAAAACTACCCTACTCATGATCTCGAGATAGCAGCTGTGATCTTTTCTTTGAAGATATGGAGGCACTACCTCTATGGTGAAAAATGTGAGATTTATACTGATCACAAGAGTTTGAAGTATATTTTCTCACAAAAATACCTCAACATGAGTCAAATGAGATGGCTTGAATTACTCAAGGATTATGATTGTACGTTACACTACCACCCGGGGAAGGAAAACATGGTGGCAGATGCTTTGAGCAGAAAAGACCATCGAGTTTTGAACAATATGAGAATTGAAAGGGATCCAATTTTCATGGATCTAGTGAAGATGGACATGGGAATAACCAGGGAAGGTGAAACATCAATGCTTTTTCAAATGGTTGCCAAACCATATTTATGAGAAAGAATTAAGAGTTCTCAGACCGATGATGAAGAATTTCAAATGAAGATTAAAGATGTGAATGATGGGATATTGAGAGACATTGTGTATGAAGATGGAATTTTGAAATTCGGGAAGAGGCTTTGTGTTCCCGATATACCTTATCTAAAAAGGGAATTCCTGGATGATGCTCATAGTTCCAATTTCTCTAAACACCCTGGGAGCACCAAAACGTATAGAGATTTGAAGGAACATTCTTGGTGGGACAACATGAAGAGGGAGATTTATGATTATGTGTAACACCCCAAGCTTCCATGGTACGCTTCTCTTTGAATAATGTGATATCGTGTATTGTACGCAACATCAAGTTATAACACACCACAACCAATCAAACTAGCCATTATGAATAGTAATTCCTTCTTTTTGAAATTATATATATTTTATATTTCAAAATGGAATTCATTTTTGGATTCTGAATATTGAATTTAGCCTAAGGTGAAATTTTGGTACTCTTCGGATAACTTTAATATTTTGATGAATAGTGAAAATTAATAAATTTTAATTAAAAACAAATTTTTTAATCGAAATAATTTATAGTGATAAATTATGAATTTGAGTGGTTTTAAAGTACATTTAGAATATATTTTTACCATTTAATATAATGTTGGTCATTGGATATAATTTTACAATTAAACCGGACATAAACAAGTGTCAATCTTTTGATAGGTATTATCTCTTAAAAACACTCTTTTTTGTTTTAACAACGGGAATTAATTTTAAATTAATTTCTGCCACTTCTGTGTTTTGAATTTGGAAAAATGGATTCCATATTTGGAATCAGGATGTTCAAATTGTGTAAATAGGTAACTTTTATTTTTAGAAATTTTGAATAATTACTTCGGCAAATATTTTATTTACCAAGGTTAAGGGTAAATCCGGTAAATAAGGGTTAATAAATAATATTATAATAATACTAAATTACCCTAAAATGTGTCCTAGCCTTATTTGTTGATACATGTTCGACCATAGGAATCTTTGGGTCTATTTTGTGACCCCATGGAGCCACTTGTAGGTGATAGGGACACTTTATTTTAATTAAGTTAAAACGAATACAAAAATGACACAAGCATATATATTTTAGAAAAAAAAATTACATAGGGAAATATTCATTAGAATGATAAAAAGCTTTCCTACATAATGAAATTTTATTTATAATTTTTAGAGATTACATAAAGTAATTTATTTATGACACAATGATTATGCAGTAATTACCATAATAGTGAAAATTTAAAATAATTGATATTATAAATACCCAAATAAATATAATTGGAGACTTTTAATGAATTAAAATACTTTTATAGGATAATATGACATATTAATATTGATTTAATTAACTTTTTTTGAAGTAATAATTCTGTTATGAGTTTCCCAAAAATCAACTATTGAATAGTGTCAAAATAGACATAAAAGAGTTTTTAAAACAAATATTATATTATTAATTGATATTAAATTCCTAAAAATCTATGGTTCGTCAAAGAGACTTATATAATGATATTTCTATCATTGATGGACCACTTGGGGGTCTCTTGGATGTATATAGTATGTTTATTAACTATATAATATAAAAATACAAAGTGACATGGTAAATGTCAAACTAATTAACTAAGAGTTAATACTTAAAGATAAGGTTAATATAGTAACCCAAACCTATCTAAATTCTATTGGTTTAATGTTTTTCTACCTATCCCAACCTTAACATTTAAATAATCATCTTTGGAGCCATTAGAAACCGAATATGAATTTATTATAAATTAATATTTCTAGCTTTTCCAATGGTGCCCCTCACCCCTCTTATAAAAGGGAACTCCTCCTTCTCATTTCTTCACACCTTCAAAGCCTTTTGGTTCTGCCAAACTCTGCTCTAATACTCTCCCAACTTCCCTCCCAACAACCTAGAGGCCTTAGTTTGATCAAAAATCCAATCTAAGGATCCCTTTTGATCAAATCAAAAGGAAGAACCCGAAGAAGAGGTAATAATTTCACCACCCTTTTCCAAGTTCCTTTCTTCTTCCACTTTTTCTTTCTTTGTTATTACCATTCTATAATAATAACTCCAGTATCATATATATACTGTGATGTTATTATAAATATGGTACAACCATATTCAGTATTCTATCCACCCTTTGAATAACATGTCACCATACGTGCGTACGTACGGCTTACCGTCTCCACGTCGTGGTGCAATTGTTATTCAAAATATTATTATTTGGATGGGTATAATAATGATGTTTAACTCAAGTAAATAATAAATATAACATTTTAATTATTCTTTATATATAATATAGCATCCTTTTATATATTATTTTAATATCAAAAGAATGATATTGTCTCTCGTGTGTACGTACGGACTACCGTCTCCATGAACGCGATGAGATTCATTCTCCATAGTATCCATTCAAGTATAATTATCATTTGATGATTTAAAAATAATGTTTAAGGACTTGATATCATTCTTTATAAGAATAATATACAACCTATCCATGAAAAACATGTCTTATGTAACAAAACATATAAAAGTAAACGAGTAAGTTAACACCCGAAATGACGATAATACTAAGATATTATTAACAAAGCAATGTTAAAAGATCATATATGATATCATATGAATGTATATGATTCTTGTATAATTTAATAACAATTATTTCACTATTATACAGGAGTTTAACCTACCCCAACCAAGGAAAAGTACAAGGTAAGGGTTATTTCACAATCTCTTCATTATCCGAGGATGTTTATACGTAATAATCTACTGGGATCTCTTTATCATCCACATCCATGTTTCTTAAAAATGAATTTCAAAACATTTTTACAATTTACTATAATATGGGTTAATTTCATTTATACCCTTGTATGACTTTTTATAAGAGGTTTATAAAGTAATCTTTCCTTCATTTTCCAAACAAGGTGCTTTTTAACCATTTTGACGAAATTAAGGTAAGATTGTTTTTTTAACTTATATGGAGGGTGCTGCTATTTTCCGCCGTTATAAAATCATCAAAGCGTTCCTTATAAGCTTATAAGAATATTTTCAAAGAAAATATTTTTTTATAAATATATGAATCTTAAATGATTTCAAAATAAAAAAGAGATATTTCTCTAAAAAGAGTTTTGATTTCATCTATGTCAAAATCCTTTGATGGATTTTACTATTATTTGAAGTTGACTTATTGTGATACCAAACTTCTATATTGTATTGAAGGTTTTGTGATATGTTTGACTGTGGATGTGCTATTTTTATACCATTCATGGTTTATGGTGAAAGTTTTGACATTTCTTATGCTAGTTTTAATACGAATGTGTATGTTATGTTTAAACCTTTTCATATGGGAATGTATTGGACTTAATATGTGATGGGTGGAGCCCGCTATAGCTCCTCGAAGTATCGGTAGGTCTCATGAGAAAAAATAGTGTCTTGGCATACGGCCTTGGAAAAATCTTATTTGTAGTATTGTCATTAGGCCTTGGCTATGTGGTTATGATAGTCTGGCATTATGCATTCCATCATTATGAATGTGGTTATTGATATTGCATGTGATTATTCGATTAGTAGAATATCCATGTGAATAAGTAGATGTCATTATTTCATTTTACTATTTCCATTCTATGTTGAAGTTCAAGTTTAAAAGGCTTTTGTTTTAGTTATACATTGCCTTAAATGTTTATTCTTCTTTATGAAAGTTTCTGCTATATTGTTATCCTTACTGGGCATTTGAGCTCACCCCTTTTCTATGTTTTATTTTTCCCAGGAAGTGAAGAAGTAAATTATGAATGACCTGAAGGGATATTATATGGGGATATGAGTGTGGAATATGGAGACAATATGTTGTTGTAGTAGTTTTTCACTTTATGATGTAATGTAAGACTTATGAATAAATCTAGTGTTTCCAAGGCTACTAAACCAATTGGTCTTTCGAGATTTGATCATTCTTGTGATCATGCCAATGTTATGTAATAATGCACTGACTCTAGGTAACTGGGGACGGGGCATTACGGTTGGTATCAGAGGATGTTTAGTACAAACCTTGGAAGATAGATTTAGATAAACTCTGATTAGAGCACGTAGACCTAAGATGAAATTTGAGGATTAGTATAGAAGAACTTCCTAGAATTTTGGTATTGTAGAGATTTTATGAGTTTTCTGACCAATACATCCCTGTCTGGATACGAGCAGGTAGAGGCGTCTCTCGCACAGATGTACCTAGGGGTAAAACCCGAAAACACTGCTTTGAGCTAGACTCGAACGGGAACTGGTGCACGACAACAGGACTTGCTGCACTCTTGGTTACGACACTCCCGGTGGATATGCTTAGGATAACTCTCATTTTCCTTACAAATCATTATGGAGGGTTTATGAGTATATAATTCCACAAAAAAAACATTCTTATGGTTATGGATTATATCCATAAATAGTTCAATTTATGTTAAGTATTTTATAACTATGGGATTATGTATTTTGATTCATAAACTGATCTAGTTTATGACATTGTTTAGAAATGGTGCCTAGTGGAAGAAATGGAAACCGTATCAATACACGCACTCCATGTAGGGATTTCCCTCCAGCTCAAGATAATTATAGTGGAGCTAGTGATGCAACTGGTGCCGATCAGCTAATCACCATACTGGTACAACTCACTTAGGTTATGAATAATAACGTTACCCTTATAGAGCACCCTGATTCGTAGCATGGAGGATCAATGTCAGATCGATTCATGAGGCGATAACCACCAATGTTCAATGGGAGTAAAAATCCCTTAGTAGCTGAGCAATGGATAAATTCCCTAGAGAAAATATTTCAGGCTTTGGGGAGTAGTGAAAGGGAAAAAGTTATCATGGAAGTTTACCGCCTCACTACAGATGCTAGTTAATGGTGGTAATTGATTCAAAACACGAAAGAAGATGATGAAGTATCAAATATGGAATGGAGGGAGTTCAAAGATCTGTTTTTAGAAAAATACTTTCCTTGCGACCATCGAGCAGATATGGAAAGGCAATTTCTGAGTCTGAGACAGAAGGAGGATGAGAATGTCACAAAGTATGAGGCTAACTATACAAGGTTAACAAGGTATGCTGGAGATTATATACGTAACCCAAGAAGTAAGATTGATCGTTTCTTTGATGGGTTAAAACAATTTCTCCGTTGAGAATTGGTCTCACAATCCTTCTCGTCGTACGAAGACATTGTCTCATGTGTTATCCAGACCGAAAAGGAATTCTCTAAGTCTTATGAATTTAAAGAAAATCATGATAAGAAGAGACATGCTGATCCATCTGGGAATGGAAATAAGGGGATGAATGGAAAGGTTGAATATCCATCCTGTGGTAAATGTGGGAAGAAACACCCCGGTACTTTCTTGAAGGGAACCGAAGTCTGTTATAAGTGTGGTGAAAAACGCCACCAAGCTCATGATTGAAAAGGGAAGAAGGAAGCTACCAATGTTCAGTGCTACAATTTCAGGAAGATGGGACATTATACAAATGAATGTCCTAAGATTTAAGAGAACTTACCTAAGAAAAGGCCAAGGGATAAAGGCCAAGCTTATGTTATCACTACTGCTGAGGTAGAAGCTCCGAAAGACGTGGTGACAGGTAATTTAATGGTTTCCTCAAGTTTAGCAAATGAATTATTTGATTCTAGATCATCTCATTGTTTCATATCTTCCCAGTTTTCTAAGAAAATAGATATTTACAATTTTATTTAACAAGGGAGTTGTTAGTTAAAACTCCTAAGGGAAGTATCATTGCAACAAAGTTTTGTGAATCAGTCTCCATTAGAGCACATAATGTTCTTTATCTGCTGATCTCGTCGTCATACCTATGATTGAGTTTGATATAATCCTTGGTATGGATGTCTTTCGTACTATGATGCGAAAATTTATTGTAATAAGAAAGAGGTTACGATTCTTGATGATGATGATAAGGAACACCTTATCTTTAGAGCAGAATCATCACCACCTAATTCTTATCTATATCCACCCCCAATAGCTCAACAAAATTCAATTATTGGGGAGGAAGAGAATTAAATGACTATGGGTGAGGAAAGGAATGTTCAAATAGAAGATGTACCTGTTGTGAAAGAATATGTAGATGTATTTCCGGAAGATTTACCTAGACATCCTCTAGAACGATAAGTTGAGTTTTCCATTGATTTAATTCCTGAATCAAGGCCTATATCGAAGAACCCTTATAGAATGGCCACTGTAGAATTAGTTGAACTAAAGAAACAACTAGAGGAATTGAGTAATAAGGGATTTATTCTCCGTAGTATTTCTCCATGGGGATCCCCTGTTCTTTTTTGTTAAAAAGAAAGATGGATCCATGAGGTTATGTATCGACTACATGGAGATCAATGGTATAACAATAAAGAACAAGTATCCCCTACATCGCATTGAGGATTTATTTGACCAACTGCATGGAGCTCAATACTTTTCAAAGATTGACCTTTTATCTGGATACCATCAGTTGTGTGTGAAGAAGGAAGACATTCAGAAGACAGTATTTCGAACTAGGTATGAGCATTATGAGTTTACAGTAATGCGTTTTGGATTGACTAATGCACCCTCTGTATTCATGGATCTGATGAATAGATTTTTCATGGAAAATCTCGATGAATTTGTGGTGGTAATTATTGAATATATCTTGGTATACTCAAAAAGCTACGAAGATCATGAAAATAACTTACGCATTATCTTGAAGACTCTGAGAAGACATGAATTATATGGGAAGTTTAGAAAGTGTGAATTCTGACTTCAGGAGATTTCTTTTCGTGGCCATATTGTCTCTAAAGATGGAATCTCTATTGATCCTTCTAAGACCAAGGAAATCCAAGAATGGCCAGCACCGATGACTATAACTGAGGTACGTAGTTTTATAGGTTTAGCGGGTTATTATCGACGTTTCGTCCAGAATTTTTCCCAATTGGCTAACCCATTAACGAAGCTCACACGTAAAGGGGTTAAATTTGTTTGGAAAAAAGAGTGTGAAGAATGTTTCAAAGAACTGAAGAGAAGATTAGTCAATGATCCTATATTTACTCTACCATCGGGGAATGATGGGTTTGTTATTTATAGTGATGCATCGAAGAAAGGACTTGGTTGTGTCCTTTTCCAGAATGATATGGTTATTTCCTATGCATCAAGACCGTTGAAAATTCATGAAAAAAACTATCCTACTCAGGATCTCGAGTTAGCATTTGTGATCTTTGCATTGAAGATATGGAGGAACTACCTCTATGGTGAAAAATGAGAGATTTATACTGATCACGAGAGTTTGAAGTATATTTTCTAACAAAAATAACTCAACATGAGGCAAAGGAGATGGCTTGAATTACTCAAGGATTATGATTGCATGATACACTACCACCCGAGGAAGGAAAACAAGGTGGCAGATGCTTTGAGCAGAAAAGATCATGGAGATTTGAACAATATGAGAATTGAAAGGGATCCAATTTTCATGGATCTAGTGAAGATGGACATTGGAATAACCAGGGAAGGAGAAACATCAATGCTTTTTTAAATGGTTGCCAAACCATCTTTACTAGAATGGATTAAGAGTTCTCAGACTAATGATAGAGAATTTCAAAAGAAGACTAAAGCTGTGAATTATGGGAGATTGAGAGATTTTGTGTATGAAAATGGAATTTTGAAATTTGGGAAGAGGCTTTGTGTTCCCAATATACCTGATCTAAAAAAGAAATTTCTGGATGATGCCCATAGATCCAATTTCTCTATACACCCTTGGAGCACCAAAATGTATAGAGATTTGAAGGAACATTTTTGGTGGGACAACATGAAGAGGAGATTACTGATTTTGTGTCAAGATGTATGGTTTGACAACAAGTGAAAGATGGAAGGAAACACCCTGGAGGAGTCATGCAACCTCTTCCCATACCGGAGTGGAAATGGGACAATATTACGATGGACTTTGTCATGGGGCTACCAAAGACTCCTTGAAGGAACGATGCAATATGGGTTATTTTTTATTTTCTTACCAAGTCATCACATTTTCTTGATATAAGAAAAGATCTACCACTGGAACGTCTAGCAAGACTATATATTAATGATGTTGTGAGACTTCATGGAGTACCCCTATCGATTGTTTCTGATCTTGATCCACGTTTTACTTCAAGATTCTGGAAGAGTCTTCAAAAATACCTAGATACTGAATTTCATTTGAGCACTGCCTACCACCCTCAGACAGACGGACAATCAGAATGGACTATTCAAACCTTAGAAGACATGTTGAGATCCTGCTAACATGACTTTCAGGGTATGTGGGATCAGTATTTAACTCTGGTAGAATTTTCCTATAACAATAGCTTCCATTTGAGTATTCAGATGGCACCATATGAAGCGTTATATGGAAAGAGATGTCGCACACCAACCTGTTGGGATGACATTGGTGAAAGAAAACTTGTAGGTCTAGAACTGGTGGACAAAATGATAGAAAAGGTGAAGGTACACCAAAATCACATCAAAGCAACTCAAAGTAGGCAGAAGAGCTATGCCGATAATTGAAGGAAGGATTTGGAATTTCAAGTCGGTGAGCATGTTTTCCTGAAGGTATCTCCATGGAAGGAAGTCATACGTTTTGGTAAGAAAGGTAAATTGAGTCCCAGGTATATCGGACCTTTCGAAATTATAGAACGAATTGGCTCTATAGCTTACCGATTGGAAATGCCGCCAAGTCTCTCCAATGTCCACGATGTATTCCACGAATCTATGTTGAGGAAATAAATGTCTGACCCAACGCATGCACTCACCTATGAGGAATTGGAACTGGAACCTGATCTGTCTTATTGTGAAGAGCCCGTCAAAATTCTTGATACAAGAGAACAATTGCTGGGAAACGGACGACGCGTCTGGTAAAAAGTTTTGTGGAGAAACCATAAGATGGAAGAGGCAACGTGGGAACCCGAGGAACTTATGAGGAAGAACCACCCTAGTCTTTTCATGCTGTAGTATTTTGGAAATTTTGAGGACAAAATTATTTGAAGGAGGGGAGAATGTAACACCCCAAGCTTCCATGCTACGCTTCTCTTTGAATAATGCGATATCATGTGTTGTACGCAACATCGAGTTCTAACACACCACAACCAATCAAACTAGCTGTTATGAATAGTAATACCTACTTTTTGATAATATATATATTTTTTATTTAAAAATGGACATCATTTTTGGATTCTGAATATCAAATTTATCCTAAGGTGAAATTTTTGTACTCTTCAGATAACTTTAAGATTTTGATGAATAGTGAAAATTACAAAATTTTAATTAAAAACAACTTTTTAATCGAAATAATTTATAGTGATAAATTATGAATTTGAGTGGTTTTAAAGTATATTTAGAATATATTATTACCATTTAATATAATTTTGGTCATTGGACATAATTTTACAATTAAACCGGACATAAACAAGTGTCAATCTTTTGATAGTTATTATCTCTTAAAAACACACTTTTTGTTTTAACAACGGGAATTAATTTTAAATTATTTTCTGACACTTCTGTGTTTTGAATTTGGAAAAATGGATTTCATATTTGGAATCAGGATGTTCAAATTTTGTAAATATGTAACTTTTATTTTTAGACATTTTGAATAATTATTTCGGTAAATATTTTATTTACCATGGTTAAGGGTAAATCCGGTAAATAAGGGTTAAAATATAATATTATAATAATACTAAATTACCCTAAAACGTGTCCTAGCCTTATTTGTTGATACATTTTCGACCATAGACTTCTTAGGGACGATTTTGGGACCCCATGGAGCCACATGTAGGTGATAGGGACACTTTATTTTAATTAAGTTAAAATTAATACAAAAATGACACAAGAATATATCTTTTAGAAAAACAATTTTTACATAGGGTTATATATGTTGGATTTTTGACTATAAATATTCATTAGAAATATACAAATATTTCCTACATAATGATATTTTATTTATAATTTTTAGATATGACATAATTTCATTTATCTATGACACAATGATGATGAAGTAATTACCATAATAGTGAAAAGTTAAAATAATTGATATTATAAATACACAAATAAATATAATTTGAGACTTTTAATGAAGAAAAATAATTTTCTAGCATAATATGATATATTATTATGGATTTAATGAACTTTGTTCGAAGTAATAATTGTGTTATGAGTTTCAAAAAAATCAACTATTGAATAGTGTCAAAATTGACATAAAAGAGTTTTTAAAATAAATATTATATTATTAATTGATATTAAATTCCTAAAAATCTACAGTTCGGAAAAGAGACTTATTTAATGATATTTTTATCATTACTGGACCACTTGGGGGTCTCTTGGATGTATATAGTATGTTTATTAACTATATAATATAAAAATACAAAATGACATGGTAAATGACAAACTAATTAACTAAGAGTTAATATTTAAAGATAAGGTTAATATAGTAACACAAACCAATATAAATTCTATTTGTTGAATGGTTTTAGACCTATCCAAACCTTAAAATTTAAATAATAAAATTTTGAGAAATTAGAAACCGAATATGAATTTATTATAAATTAATATTTCTAGCTTTTCCAAAGGTGCCCCTCACCCCTCTTATAAAAGGGAACTCCTCCTTCTCATTTATTCACACCTTCAAAGCCTTTTGATTCGGCCAAACTCTGCCCAAATACTCTTCCAACTTCTCTTAATACAACCTAAAGGCCTTAGTTTGATCAGAAAGCCAAACTACGGAGCCCTTTTGATCAAATCAAAAGGAAGAACCCGAAAAATAGATAATAATTTCACCACCCTTTTCCAAGTTCCTTTCTTCTTCCACTTCTTTTCTTTTTTTATTACCATTCTAAAATAGTATCTACAGTATCATATATATACTGTGATGTTATTATAAATATGTTACACCCATATTCAGTATTATATCCACCATTTGAATAACATGTCACCATACGTGCGTACGTACAGCTTACCGTCTCCACGTCGTGGTGTAATTGTTATTTAATATATTATTATTTGTATGGGTATAATAATTATGTGTAACTCATGTAAATAATAAATATAACATGTTAATGATTCTTTATATATGATATAACATCCATTTATATATTATTTTAATATCAAAAGAATCATATTGTCGCTCGTGCGTACGTACGGACTACCGTCTCCACGAACGCGATGAGATTCATTCTCCATCGTATCCATTCAAGTATAATTATAATTTGATTATTTAAAAATAATGTTTAAGGACTTGATATCATTATGTATATGAATAATATAAAACCTATCCATGAAAAACAAGTCTTATGTAACAAAACATATAAAATAAAACGAGTAAGTTAACACCCGGAACGACGATAATACTAAGATATTATTAACAAAGCAATGTTAAAAGATCATATATGATATCATATAAATGTATATGATTCCTATATAATTTAATAAAAATTATTTCACTATTATACAGGAGGTTAACCTACCCCAACCAAGGAAAATTACAAGGTAATGGTTATTTCACAATGTTTTCATTATCTGAGTTTGTTTATACGTAATAATCTACTGGGATCTCTTTATCATCCACATCCATGTTACTTATAAATGAATTTCAAAACATTTTTAATATTTACTAGAATATGGGTTAAATTCATTTATACCCTTGTTTGACTTTTTATAAGAGGTTTATAAAGGAATCTTTCCGCCGTTTTCCAAATAAGGTGCTTTTTATCCTTTTCGACAAAATTAAGGTAAGAATGTTTTTTTAACTTATACGGCGGGTGCGGCTATTTTCCGCCATTATAAAATCATCGAAGCTTACTTTACAATATTATAAGAATATTTTCAAAGAAAATGTATTATTTTATTAATTTATGACTCTTAAATGATTTCAAAATAAGAAGAGATATTTCTCTAAAAAGTGTTTTGATTTCATCTATGTCAACATCCTTTGATGGATTTTACAATTATTTGATGTTTATTTATTATGATACAAAACTTCTATATTGTATTGAAGGTTTTGGGATATGTTTGACTTTGGATGTGATATTTTTATTCCTTTCATGGTTTATGGTGAAAGTATTGACATTTTTTATGCTAGTTTTAATACGAATGTGTATGTTATGATTAAACCTTTTCATATGGGAATGCATTGGACTTAATATGTGATGGGTGGAGCCCGCTATAGCTCCTCGATGCATCCGTAGGTCTCATGGGACAAACTAGTGTCTTGGAAAGGCCTTGGAAAAATCTTATTTGTAGTCATGGCACGAGGACTTGGCTATGTGATTATGATAGTCTGGAATTATGCGTTCCATCATTATGAAAGTGGTTATTGATGTTGCATGTGATTATTCGATTAGTAGAATATCCATGTGAATAAGTAAATGGAATTATTTAATTTTACTTTTTCCATACTATGTTGAAGTTCATGTTTAAAAGTCTTTTGTTTTAGTTATACATTGTCCTAAATGTTTATTCTTATTTATGAAAGTTTCTGCTATATTGTTATCCTTACTAGGAATTTGAGCTCACCCCTTTTCTATGTTTTATTTTTCCCAAGAACTGAAGAAGTAAATTATGAATGACCTGAAGGGATATTATAGGGGGATATGAGTGTTGAATATGGAGACAATATGTTGTTGTAGTAGTTTTTCACTTTATTATGTAATGTAAGACTTATGAATATATCTAGTGTTTCCAAGGCTACTAAACCAATCGGTCTTTTGAGATTTGATCTTTATTGTGATCATGCAAGTGTTATGTAATAATTCATCGACTCTAGGTAACTGGGGTCGGGGCGTTACATTTTGTGTCAAGATGTATAGTTTGTCAACAAGTGAAAGCTGGAAGGCAACAGTCTGGAGGAGTCATGCAACCTCATCCCATACCGGAGTGGAAATGGGACAATATTATAATGGACTTTGTCATGGGGCTACCAAAGACTCCTAGAAGGAACGATGAAATATGGGTTATTGTTGATGGTCTTACCAAGTCAGCACAATTTCATGCTATAAGAGAAGATCTACCACTAGAACATCTAGCAAGACTATATATTAATGAATTTGTGAGACTTCATGGAGTACCCCAATCGATTGTTTCTGATCGTGATCCCCATTTTACTTCAAGATTCTAGTAGAGTCTTCAGAAATCCCTGGATACTGAACTTCATTTGAGGACTTCCTTCCACCCTCACACAGATGGACAATCAGAACGGACTATTCAAACCTTAAAAGATATGATGAGATCTTGTTCACTTGACTTTGAGGGTATGTGGGATAAATATTTACCTTTGATAGAATTTTCCTATAATAATAGCTTCCATTCGAGTATTCAGATGGTACCATATGAAGCGTTATACGGAAAGTGATGTCGCACACCAACCTTTTGGGATGACGTTGGTGAAAGAAAACTTTTAGGTCCAGAACTGGTGGAGGAAACGATGGAAAATGTGAAGGTAATCCAAAATCAAATCAAAGCAGCTCAAAGTAGGAAAAAGAGCTGTGCCGATAATCGAAGGAAGGATTTGGAATTTCAAGTCGGTGATCATGTTTTCCAGAAGTTATCTCCATGGAAGGGAGTCATACGTTTTTGTAAGAAAGGTAAATTGAGTCCCAGGTACATCGTACCTTTCGAAATTATAGAACGAATTGGGGTTGTAGCCTACCGATTGGCAATACTGCCAAATCTCTCCAAAGTTCACGATGTGTTCCCTGTATCTCTATTGAGGAAATACATGCCTGACCCAATGCATGTACTCACCTATGAAGAATTAGAATTGGAACTCGATCTCTCTTATTGTGAATAGCCCATTAGGATTCTTGAGACAAGAGAACAAGTATTGAGAAACCGGACGACGCGTCTGATAAAAGTTTTGTGGAGAAACAATAAGATGGAAGAGGCAACGTGGGAACCCGAGGAACTTATGATGAAGAACCACCCGAGTCTATTCATGAAGTAGTATTCTGGAAATTTTGAGGACGAAATTACTTGAAGGAGGGGAGAATTTAACACCCCAAGTTTCTACGGTACACTTCTCTTTGAATAATGTGATAGTGTGTGTTATACGCAACATCGAGTTCTAACACACCACAACCAATCAAACTAGCCGTTATGAATAGTAATACCTACGTTTTCAAATTATATATATTTTATATTACAAAATGGACTTAATTTTTTGTTTTGGAATATCGAAATTATCCTATGTTGAATTTTTGGTATTTTTCTTAGAACGTCCAATTTTTATGAATAGTGAAAAATACTTAAAAACAACTTTTTTAATAAAAATAATTTATAGTGATAAATTATATTATTTAGTGGTTTTAAAGTATAATTACAATATATTTTTACCATTTTATGCAATGGTGTTCATTATAATTAATTTCACTTTGACATTGGACATAAACAATTGTCAATCTTTTGATATGTATTGTTTCTTAAAAACACGCTATTTGTTGTGACAGCGGGAATTAATTATAAAATTAATTAATGAAACTTTTATGTATTAAATTTTTTAAAATAGACATCATTTTTGAATTCGGAATATCAATTATAGCTTATGGTGAAATTTTGGCATTGTTCTGAAAAACATCAATTTTTGATGAATAGTGAAACTACTAAGTGGTAGTTAAAAAACTGAATTTTTCGTAAAACATAATTTTATCTCTTCTGTGAATGAAAATTAGAAAATCCAAGAGACACGGTTAATATCAAGAAGTAAAATTTTGTTCATTGAGATGAAAATAATTTTTTGTGAATAGTAACTTTTTACTTTTATTTACCACGGTTAAAAGTAAATAGGGTAATTAAGGGTAAAAAAGATATTAATATTACCCCAAAACATGTCCTAATTCTATTGGACAAGTGTATCTCGACCAAAAACAACCTTAGGAATAAAATATTATCATTTAGGTCCACTTGGATTAGACTAGGGCATTTATTATTATTTAATTCAAGAAGAGTTAAAAGAGTTAAAATCAAAGTTTATTTACTAAATCATTTTTAATATAAGGATATACATAATATAAATTCGATTGTAAATATTCATTAGAAAAATAATATTATGTCATACATATTTATATTTTATTTATAATTTTTAGACATTAAATAATTTATGTTATTTATGACACAATGATGATGCAGTAATTACCATAATAGTGAAAAATTAAAATAATAGATATTATAAATACCCAAATAAATATCATTTAAACTTTTAATGAATTACACTAATTTTAAAGGATACTATTACATATTAGGATTGATTTAATTGACTTTTTTCTAAGTAATCATTCTGTTATAAGTTTCACAAAAATCAACTATTGAATAGTGTCAAAATTGACAAAAAAGAGTTTTTAAAACAAATATTATATTATTAATTGATATTAAATTCCTAAAATCTAAGGTTCGTCCAATAGACTTGTATCATGATAGGTGTATCATTACTGGACCACTTTGGGGTATCTTGGATGTATATAGTATATTTATTAACTATATAATATAAAAATACAAAGTGACATGGTAAATGTCAAACTAATTAACTAAGAGTTAAAACTAAAAGATAAGGTTAATATAGTAGCACAAACCTGTCTAAATTCTATTGGTTGAATTTTTTTCGACCTATCCCCACCCTAACCTTTGAATAATCAACTTTGAATCCATTAGAAACCGAATATGAATTTATTATAAAATAATATTTCTAGCTTTTCCAAAGGTGCCCCTCACCCCTCTTATAAAAGGGAACTCTTCCTTCTCATTACTTCACACCATCAAAGCCTTTTGGTTCGGCCAAAATCTACCCAAATACTCTCTCCAATTTCCTCACTACAACCTAGAGGCCTTAGTTTGATCAGAAAGACAACCTAAGGATCCCATTTGATCAAATCAAAAGGAAGAACCTGAAGAAGAGGTAATGTTTTCACCGCCCATTTTCAAATTCATTTCTTCTTCCACTTCTTCTTTATTTGTTATTACCATTTTAAAATAATAAATCCAGTATCTTATATATACTGTGATGTTATTATGAATATGGTACAACCATATTCAGTATTCTATCCACCCTTTTAATAACATGTCACCATACGTGTGTACGTACGGCTTACCGTCTCCATGTCGTGGTGTAATTGTTATTCAATATATTATTTTTTGGATGGCTATAATAATGATGTGTAACTCATGTAAATAATAAATATAACATGATAATGATTTTGTATATATGATATAACATCCAATTATATATTAATTTAATATCAAAATAATGATATTGTCGCTCGTGCGTACGTACGGACTACCGTCTCCACGAACGCGATGCGATTCATTCTCCATCGTATCCATTCAAGTATAATTCTCATTTGAGGATTAATAATAGTATATAAGGACTTGATATCATTCTAGATATGATTATGATACAACCTATCCCTTAAAAACATGTCTTACTTAATAAAACATATAAATGAAAACGAGAATGTTTATACCCGAAACAATGATAATACTAAGATATTATTAACAAATCAATGTTAAAAGATCATATATGATATCATATTAATTTATATGATTCTTGTATAATTTAATAAAAATTATTTCACCATTATACATGAGTTTAACCTACTCCAACCAAGGAAAAGTACAAGGTAAGGGTTATTTCACAATCTCTTCATTATCCGAGGTTGTTTATACGTAATAATCTACTGGGATCTATTTATCATCCACATCCATGTTTCTTCAAAATGTATTTCAGAACATTTTTACTATTTACAAGAATATGGGTTAAAGTCATTTTTACCCTTTTTTGTCTTTTTATAAGTGGTTTATAAAGGAATCTTTCCGTCATTTTCCAAACAAGGTGCTTTTTAACCTTTTCGACAGAATTAAGGTAAGAATATTTTTTTAACATATACTAAGGGTGCGGTTATTTTCTGCCGTTATAAAATCGTCGAATCTTCCCTTACAAGATTATAAGAATATTTTCAATGAAAATGTTTTATTTTATAAATATATGACTCTTAAATGATTTCAAAATAGAAATAGATATTTCTCTAAAAAGAGTTTTGATTTTATCTATGTCAACATCCTTTGATGGATTTTTCGCTTATTTGAAGTTGATTTATTATGATACAAAACTTATATATTGTATTGAAGGTTTTGTGATATGTTTGAATGTGGATGTACTATTTATATACCATTCATTGTTTATGGTGAAAGTATTGACATTTTGTATGCTAGTTTTAATACGAATGTTTGTGTTATGTTTAAACCTTTTCATATGGGAATGCATTGGACTTAATATGTGACAGTTGGAGCCCACTATACACCTCGATGAATTGGTAGGTCTCATGAGACAAACTAGTGTCTTGGAACAAGGCCTTGGAAAAATCTTATTTGTAGTCTTGGCACGAGGCCTTGGCTATGTGGTTCTGATAGTCTGGCATTATGCATGCTATCATTATGAATGTCATTATTGATATTTCATGTGATTATTTGATTAGTAGAATATCCATGTGAATAATTAAATGTCATTATTTTATTTTACTTTTTCCATACTATGTTGAAGTTCAAGTTTTAAAGGCTTTTGTTTTAGTTATACACTTCCTTAAATGTTTATTCTTATTTATGAAAGTTTCTGCTATATTGTTATCCTTACTGGGCATTTGAGCTCACTCCTTTTCTATGTTTTATTTTTCCCAGGTTGTGAAGAAGTTATTTATGAATGACCTACAGGGATAGTATGTGGGGATATGAGTGTGTGATAAGGAGACTATGTTGTTATAGTAGTTTTTCACTTTATGATGTAATGTAAAACTTTATGAATATATCTAGTGTTTGCAAGGATACTAAACCAATCATTCTTTTGCGATTTGATCTTTCTTGTGATCATGCCAATGTTATGTAATAATGCACCGACTCTAGGTAACTGGGGTCGGGGTGTTACATAATGATTCACTTTGGTTAATATTTTCATTGATCTTTGCATGTGTCTTGCTTTTTCATATCTTTAGTCCTTATACTTATATCATGATTATTGAATGTAATACATGATGTAAATATCATTTATATCCACTATACTTTTATTATAATAATTTATATAATATGGGAGTATGATATAGAATACATTTTTCATGGAGACATTAAGTTGTACGTATGCATGAACGTCGTTTCCGTTTTTTATTGTCGTATTGAAGGAAAGTTTGTAAATGACATGTAAATATATATATATATGAATATATATATAATCATAATTATAGCAGAATTAATATATCATATATATCATATATAATCATTAAATCCATCATTAACACATTAAATATGGTGCGTGAACAAGTCACGTCGCTTTGAGGGGGTGGTAGTCCACACTTCCTCGAACGAGATTATCGAATTAACATCAAATCGAAAGATACATTAATTGTGTCATAAATTGAATAAACAATAATAAAGACATAATAAATATAACATATGGAATATATAGATATATTTTCCATCATAATGGCCTCCATGATTAATTATAATGGTTAAATGAACAATCATCATTTTGTGAGGCATTAGTTCACCGTACATAGAAACATTGTGTTTGATATCCATTAGATGAAGGTGTGTGTAAGTGTATGTCTAAATAATTCATAAAAACATCCTAGTATATGTAGTATACTTTTTTTTTGGTTAAAAAGCATTGCATACATAGAGTGGATGGGGTGAATAAGGGAAATAAAATAAAGGAGCTTGAGATAAGACGTTACCTCTAAATCAGGTAATCTTTTTGGTTTGTTCCCAAAGGCTTCTCTGGGATGATTTATACCCAAAGGAAGACTTTAATGTAAGAGGGTGGATGGGAGGATATTTTTTCATATTTGGTATGATATTATAATTCTTGAGAGGTGTGAGGGATGGTTAGAATTGGTGACCTTTTATATGGAAGGAAAAGGACTCACATGGAATTTTTTGGAAACAAGTTAGGTGTGCACATGTTTATACCGAAATAAAGTCATAAAAAACAAAACAAATAAATAATTAATGGTTTATGGCTGAAATATGGACATAGAATGGGTGTTTTAAAAGTATATAGTTCATTTGGGAACTTAATTTTAAGGTTTTGTCTCTAGTTAAGCTTAATTTGGCCTCAATAGTTGTGACTAATTTTAATCACTTTTACTAATCATTTTGACAAAAACAATTTACATGGTATTATTAGAAGATAAATATTTGTCTGAATTAAATTCTGTATTTCATATTTTTTAAATTAAATTCACAGGAGATTAAAAATTAAGATTAGTGTTAATCTCGTAGCCGGGATGAAGTAATGGGGTTTTAAAGTAGGAAAAATTACAAACGTTTGTTAATATTTTATATAAAATTTCAAAGTAAAATTTATTATAATTAATTAATTTGTATTAATATATGTAATTTTTATTTAATTTTACTTAAAAAATATTTATAATATCAATTAAAATAAATAATTAATGAAACAAAAAGGAAATTTTTAACTAAAAAGTAGTATTTTCACTATTCCTAAAAAATGAAGTTTCTCATAAAAATACCAAAGAATAACTATAGGAAAAATTAGATGTTCTAATTTAAAAAATGATGTTTATTTCATGAAATTAAATTTATTTATGTGTCCAAAATTAATTTTTTTAATAAAGGCAGTTCATTCAGTAAAACGGTATATTTAACATAAATTGACTTTACCAAAAATATCTTCTTTCATTATCAATATGTTTTATTATATAAAAAAATTATAAAATATATTTGGAAAGTATTTATTACTATTACTATAACTATTTGTGTCGTTTAGGTTAGAATTATCTCATTTAATTAAATATATATATATATATAACTATTTTTCCTTGAAACTCATTGTTGCATGCATCGTACGCCAAGTTGGTGTTGCTTATAGCGCATGCCAAGTTGGTATTGCATGTAGTTCATGCCAATTATATATTATGTGTGAAAGGACTATTTTACATAATTTTTCAATATATATATATACAACTACTTCCTATTTAATGGGAAATTAAAAATAATAAAAAGATAAATTAATTTAAAAAATAATAATTCACAAAATCTTAGGGTATTACATTCTACCCCCCGTAAAATGAATTTTCCCTCAAAATTAATCTAAGATATGAATGATTTAGTACATGAATGATTCATTCATATAAACCCACATCTTAAAAGTGGATACTAAAACTTCCATTAAAAAGGGAAATTTTGAACCATAATGATTACCCAAAGTAACATATAACTAGGTTTCCAAATAAGATATCATAGGTTAGGTGTAAATATTTAACATGGAGGAAAAGTGTAAATATTTTTAGGGAGTGATTGATATCATCAATAAAAAAAGTGAATTTTAATGGTAATTTAAAGGTCCTCAAATTCATAAATCTATAATGATTCCAAAAGGCATTGGTTCAACAGAATTTAAGTTACTAATAAAACAAATATTTTCTTATCATTATCTTATATTTGAGTAATTGATTTCATTAACAAAAAATATATGGAAATATACTTCCTTGATGTTATTCCATTTCTCATGCACAATCCAATCCTTTGATTATACCTTGATAGATTTCCACTTCATCTCTTACACTAATAAATGAATGATAGTTTTTTAGTTCATGGAGTACTAATAAAACCATGAGATACATGAGATTCTATCCTATCTGTTGTCTGTTATAATAAACACCATGTGTTTATAATAGGATGTCCAATATTCATAAATCCTCATGTGGTATGATAATACATAATCCTTCCATAAATGGTTAACCATATAACTCTTCTGAAAGTTGAAAATCCAAAACATTAGAAAGAAGTCACAAAATCATCTTAATATTGATCCCCTATATAACACAAAGTAGCTCTTGTTTTTCACATTCCAAACATGTGAATAACATAATTGTATTTTCCCTTCAAATATGGTAAAAAACATAATTACCATAAATCCTTTTGGAAATCATTCATTATTCCTTATTGCAATGATTACTGGATATTTGACTTAAATCCAAGAAGTTGTCAACTTCATCCTTGATGAAAGAGATCACTTTTTCAATAATCAAATATAGGGTAATTTGTACCAGCCAATCTACTTACTTATATCCCACATTTCATTATTCAAAAATCATTATGTCAATGTCAGGAATTAATTAAGGGTTACATCCCCTTAATCAAAATATCACACTTCAATGAAATAACTTTTATATGTCTTCATCACCATTCAAAATTTCATTTTCAATCTGTAATGAAAAGGTATACTAAAAATAAATACACTTCTCATGATTCATATAACATAATCATTGAATTACAAAAAAAAATTAATCCCAAATTATTATTAAACCATTACTCATGTCCCAAAAATATATTCATTAATACCTCATTCCAATAATATGATATCAGAACCATGTCTTAAGGTTCCTCAACCTCAATCCAATCACACTTATTTTGATTAATGTGAATATATTGCAAGAGCATCGCATACCTTTCCCATGTCATTTGTGTTCTCTTCATTATCAGTAAAAAATCATTATGTGTACCACCATTCTAATTCTATTCACGATCCTTCAATATTCGACATCGATTTTCATAATGACCATAATTTTCACATATAAATAATTCTTCAATTGATAATACCTTAGGAAGGCCAACATTCCCTTCCATTCTGAAAAACTAACTCTTCATTTTTCCCTTCCAGTCACTTAAATTGTATCCTTATTCTCCACAGTCAAAACATAATTTTTTTCCTCCAAGAATTCAATTATGTGATTATTTCCACATTCTTGACATAAAGTAAAATGGCCCTCCTTCCACCATGGTCTCCATTACCAGAACTCTTAGTTAACTTCTTGTCTCTCTTCCTCGGTGAGTCTGAGAGTTGGTTAAGGTAAAAATTGTTTATTAGGTTCCGTGAAAACTAATTCGGCATGATCATGAAATATTTCACTCTAGTTATCATCCCTCTTGATTTCTAATTAGAAAATTGTCCATAACATTGAACATTAATCTTGTTTCTTCTTGTTCCTTCCATGACTTAAACCAGAAGCATAGTGTGAGGATTATTTATCATAGCAGAAATCCACATAGTCATGAAATGAAATACTTATATAATATCTAAATTATGTAACATTACATAATCTATAACACAAAAATATCATCCTAGGTTATTCATAGGAAACATATATTTAAATCATTCATAATGGTTTATGAAGAATTTGTTAATTCCCAAATCATATCGCCCAGTAGTTTCAAACATGTTGTGTAGGAAAGCTCATTGTCATGCACCAAATTACCCCAAGTCCTTCCCAAAACATCTTTTAGAAGTTTTTCCCTTATATACATTTATTTTTGAGCCACAAAAACTTCTAGAATCTAGAACGGGATGTATTTCTAGGATACCAAACATTCTATCCTTTACCAATATTCCAGGACATTTTTCTAAATGTTAACGCATCATTATTCTTATCCTTAGAAGCATCCCATTATATATCCTTATAAATAAACCTTGGAATCTCACTAAATTCTTCATGTCATTGATTCCAATGGATGACTAAATATTTCCTTTGATACCAATTATAATGAACAAGGATTAATGTACATGTATATTACGTCATTTTAGATGAATATTTAGTACATTGCAAATATACATGCCCAAGGACCATAATTGTTTAGTGTCTTTAGAAAATAGGAAAAAATATTATATCCTGGTGAAGGATCTTCAACATATCCAATAGATATCTACAATAATATCACTTCTACTAAACACATTTCATCATAATCTGGAGAGAGGAAACATAATAATGTGATGAGAATAGATTTTCAATAAGGGTAAATAAAGAAAATGTGTAAGAATAACTTGAACAAAAGGGAATGGAACATGAGAATTACATTTTAAGTTCATACCATTCATATGAGATATAATAATAAATATCTGAAATTTATAATACTTGAATCATTTTGAAATAACTAAAAATATTCCATGAGATCACAATAGAGGAAAAAACATGGGATTGTGGAAAATTGATATAAAAACTCAATGTCAAGGTGGCATACCAATACCTTTGTAACATGTTAGTCATGTATTAATGACATGTTTTCATTCTTTGGGATTGGGATTCCCTCCCATGTACCCTCTTGTTTTAGGATTGCGATGTCATCCCATGTAACCTCTTATTTCAGGAATGGGTTTTCCTCTTGTGTACCCTCTTCTTTCGGGATTGGGATGTCCTCTAGTGTACCCTCTTCTTTTAATATTGGGATGTCTTATTGTGTACCCTCTTCTTTCAATATTGTCCAGTTCTCCCCTATTAACTCTTGTTTTAGATTTTTATTTTCTCACATTTTCCCTCTTGTTTTAGGATTGGGATGTTTTCCCATATTCCCCCTTGTTTTGGTCTTGGGATGTTCTCCCATGTTCCCTCTTGTTTCGGGGTTTGGATGTCCCCTTATGTACCATTTGATCTCATAAAAATTTATAATTACCCTATGAGTTAGATTTATATATAGGTCCCAACCATATCATGATAAATTAATACATACATGTTCCCTGAGATAATAAAACATTCATCATATCATGGCCCATAAAAGGACATAGATTTTAAAAACATCAACTCATAGGCCATGAAATGAAATGGGTATCATTAATATTTAATGAAATAATAACCTATGGAAAATTGATAGGTTTCATAACCATTTCAAAAAAGTATAACCTATGAAAATAAGTATGATACATAAATATAGAACCCATGGAAAAGAAACTGATATCATAATTATATAACTCGTCTAAGAGAAACGGGTTTCATAAAGACCACGAATTTAAGAATAACCCATTAATAGAAAGGATATGAATGCAACCTTTTGATTATTTACTATAACGTAATGAGTAACATCCATGTATTTAATATTGGATGGAAAATAATTTTGAAACATATTTCCTGAATGTTTCTTTAGGAAAATAAATTTTCTTGTTTTAAAAAGAAATTTAAATAACTAAAACTATAAAAAAATATTTTCATAAAAAATAACATGATATTTTATAAAGAAGGTATGAAATAATTTTAAAAAATCATTTTCCTTGAAAACATATAAAATAATCTTGAAAACATTTTAATAAACTTTTTATTCTAAAACACTTTGAAAACATATAAAAAATTCTTGAAAATGATTTGAAAACCATTGAACTGGAAAACTTATAAAAGAAGATTGAAATCATTTTGAAAACTACCTTTCTTGAAAACTTTTAAAATAATACTGAATACATTTTGAAAACAATTTTCAATGAAAATATAGTTTAACAATATTTTATAAAATAATGAAACTTTTAAAAATGCAAATATATTTTCAATGAAATGACGACGGGAAAATATGTACATGTCGTATGAGGTCATAAAAACATTCCTTTTGCACGATAAAAAAGATTAGAAAAATGTATTGTTTGGAATGTGAAAAGAATAATTCCTTGAATATATTGTTAAAAGGATAAATGGTTAAAAATTTATTTTAAACCTTATACGATAATGTTATAATATTATTGGAAACAATTTTTTTGACAACATAGATTTATGACCAAAGAAATCCTAAAGTCAGGCTTTCTTAAAAACACATTCTTAACTATATTATGCATCAAATAGTATAATATGTTAAAAATAAATGAGTAAATAATTAAATAACATATGATAAAGAAACATATGAAAATTATTGAGATATAGATCATAAGATTCCATCAATGGAATCAAAAACATAAACAATCTGAAAAATCAATGAGATTGTCTAAATAAAATCTTATAACATTGTATCTTGGGTTCATACTCTCCATGTAAAGAAAATAAATTACATGAATAATATAATATCATGAAAATATTTAGATTCACGATATTTAATGAGAAATGGAAATATATGCACCTCGAAAAAGAGTTTAGGGGCATAAATAAACATGAGCCTCAATGAAGGAAAATTGAGACAAAACATTTTATATATTTGGTAACTTTTGAAAGTTAAATCCCATAAAATAAGGATCATAAAATGGAAAAGTGAATACCCATAAATAGAATTTTAAGATACATATAATAAATTCATGGGAATTAAATACACTAAAAAATGAATGGGTGTAGAACATAACTGCTAGCTCAGAGAAATTAAAAGTGAGATGGAATCCCCTTACTATGTGTCTTGACTCTCTCTGTACTTATACAAGTTTCCTGTATAATAAATATGATTTTTTATAAATATTTAACAGAATAATATTCCTATAAATAATACCATATATGGATTTATTATGACCTTATATTATTGTATTGTTAACAATTATATGTTACTTTTTTCACTAAAGGTTAATATTTTCTTTATTCTTCGCATGTGTCTTAATTTGTTATATCTTTGGTTCTTATACTTACATCATGATTCCAAAATTTAAATGATGATATAAATATTAGAAAGATAAATTATATTTTGTTTTAATAATATATAATATAGTATTATGAAATGTAATACACCATTCATGGAGACGATAATCCTTATGTACACATGAACGTTGTTTCCATTTTTTTGTCATATTGAAGGAATGTATATAAATTAAATATGTATATATATATGTGTATGTAGGTATATATATATATAATAATAATTCCAGTATCATTAATAAATCATTTATATAATATATGTTAAGTAAAACCATCTTTAATACATTCCATGTGGTAGTGTGAATGAATCACATCACTTTAAGGGGGTGGTAGTCCACACTTCCTCAAATGAGATTATCATATTAACACCAAATAGAACGAAAAAATATGTTTTTTTATTTAATAAATAAGAATAAAGACATAATAAATATAATATATTTCATGAATAAATATATTTTCTATCATAACATCCACCATTATTGATGGAAGTGGATAAATTAACAATCATCGTTTTTTGGGGTTGAAGTTCGTCACACACAGAAACAGAATGTTCAATATCCATTAGATGGATGTGTGTGAAATTTTAGGCCAAAATATTTCAATAAAAAATACAATAATATCTAGGATACTTGTTTTGTTACAAAATAATGTAATAAAAAGAGTGGAGGGTGATTAAGGGAAATAACGGAAAGGATCTTGAGAGAAGACATTACCTCTAAATCGGGTAACTACTTTTGGATTGTCCAAAAAGGATTCCTTGAGAGTCTTTATGCCCAAAAGAATACGTCAAGGTCAACCGGATTAATTTTTGAAGGATATTGGGGTATATTTTGAATGATATGATTTTTTTTGATATGTGTAAGGAATGGGTAGAGGTGGTGGCCTTTTAAAGGGAAGGAAAAAAGGATCACATGGAATTTTTGGAAACAAGGTAGGTGTTCACATGTTTATACATAACAATGTTCAGACCAAACCAAAAAAAATCAATCATTGAAGGTTTATGGACTATATGTAGACCGGAAATGTGTTTTGCAAAATTTTTTTGATCATTTGGGCCTTTATTTTTAATGTTTTGTCCCTAATTAATCATAATTTGGCCTTAACAATTGTGATTAATTTTAATCACTTTTACTAATCATTTTGTGAAAAAATTAACCTTGTCTTATTAGACTCTAAATATTATACTAAATAAAATGGTTCATTTAATATTTTAGAAATTAAATTCACAGAAGTGGAAAAGTTAAGATTAGAGTTAATACTGTAGACAAGACGAAATAACAGGGTTTTTGAGTAGGAAAATGTTCTAATGTTTGTAAAGATTTTATATTCATCTTCAGATAGAAATTTATTCTAGTGAATTAGATTATATTAATAAATTTAATATTTATCTAATTTTACCATAAAAATATTTATAATATTATTTACATTAATAATAAATTAAAAAAGGTAGTTTTTAACTAAAAGGCAATATTTTTCACTATTCATCAAAAAATAATGTTTCTTAGAAAAATCCAAAAAATTAACCCTAGAATAATTTCAAAATTCTGAATTAAAAAAATGAAGTCTATTTTATCAAACTCAATATCTAAATGTATCTAAATTTAATTTTATTATTAATGGTTTTCCATTAAATAAAACAGTGTTATTAACATAAAATAACTTTAACAAAAATCTTATCCTTCATTATCAATATGATTTATTTATATAAAAAATTATAAATAATATTCAGAAAGTAGTTATTATTATTCCTAAAAATATATATAATGGTTAAGTTATAATTATCTCATTTAATTATATATATATAATGATGTTTTATAGAAACTAAGTGTTGCATGCATCGTACGCCATGTCGGTGTTTCTTGTAGCATAAGTCATGTTAGTGTTGTGTGTAGCACTGAATAAGTTGGTATTATGTGTGCAAATAATGTTTGAATTACTGTTTTAATATTTATATATATATATATATCCTTTTACAGTGTCATGTGAAATTAAAAATATTGAAAAGATAAATTAATTTAAAAGAAAATAATTCACAAAATATCAGGGTGTTAAAGGTGTCATAAGCATCCTTCCATAAAAACATAAAAAATTAAAGAAAGAGTATGAACATAAACTTTGAATTATTTCTTATAATTCTAGTAGTAAAAACAAAGGATGTTATCTTAGATAGAAAATAACATGTAAGGATATTTAGAAAAAATTTATTGAACTAAATATCCTTTATTCTTTGAAAAATACACATTAAAACATAAAACCTTTTGAAACACATTTTATTGAAAATAAAGAAGACATATTAAATAAAAAAATTAATTTAAAACATTTTGGAAACCATATCCTTTGAAAAAATATAAAGATAGATTATAAATGATTTGAAAACCATTTTGACTTAAAACTTATAGAAAATCTTGAAAATGTTTTGAAAACCAATTTTTTGAAAATACATTGTAAATATATAAATAAATGTTGAAAAAAATTGAAAATAATTTTACTTGAAAACTTATGAAATAATATTTAAAATGTTTGGAAACCCATTTTTATAGAAAACTTATTTAATAATCTTGAAAACATTTTTAAAACCATTTCATTGAAAATACGTTGAAAACTTATAAATAAAACCTGAAAATATATTTAAAAATTTTATACTTGAAAACTTACGAATGAATATTGAAAATGTTTTGAAGAACAATTTGATTAAAAATATCAGAAATATGATTAAAATGTTTTTGAAAACTATTTCTCTTGAAAACTATAAAATATTTTTGAAAAGATTTTGAAAATAATTTTCCTTAAAAACATATTAAAGAACCTAAAAACTCATTGAAATACACATTCATTAAAAAATACAATGAAAACTTATTAAAAAATTAAAAAATGTTTTGAAACCCATGTCTTTAAACATAAATTTTAAGAAACATTTTATTAAAAATTAACCTTTTAAACATACAAAGGAAGATTCAATGAAATGATGGTGGGTAAATCTTTACATGTCATATGAGGTAAAAAGAACATTCATTTGGTGCAGTAAAAGGGATAGAAAAATGAATTATTCGAAAAGAAATAATTATATTCCATTGAAATGATTTGTAAAATAAAAATGGGTAAAAATGTATTTTAAATATTATAGGATAATAATAGTGTTTTATTGGAAACCCTTTTTAGAAAACAGGGTTTTAAAGGAACACATATTTCTGATTAAAGAGAGGGAAATTTTGGTTTTATTAAAAAATATTATTAACTATATTATTTACAAAATAATTTAAAATGGTAATAATACATGAATATATAATGAATAAACAGAGTAAAATAAAATTCATGAGAGTTAATATGGGTTGGATCATTATATTTTATCAAAAGAAATATAAAAATAAAAAATCTTGAAAATCAATGACATTTTTTCAATATACCATTATAACTTGGTAACTTGAAACATACTCCCCATTTATGAAAATGAAAATAAATTAAGCTTAAAATATCTTCAAAATATTCATATTAAGGATAAAAAATTTAAATGGATGAATACACCTCATGAAAAAATATAGGTGTATAACCTGTCATGTGCATCAAATAAGGAAAATTGATACAAAATTACATTACAGATTTGGTAACTTTTGAAACATAACCCCCATGATTTAAATATTATCAAATATATATGTAAATACTGATAAATATATGTATAAGATTCATATAACACTTTCATGTATATTATATACACCACACATAATAAAAGAGTGGTGAATAAGGCATGTATTTCACAAATATAAAAATAGTGAAATAAAATTCCCTTATGTTATGTCTTGACTCTCTTCATACTCATAAGAACCATCTGTATTATAAAAATAAGGTTATTGTAGATATTTTACAAAACAAAATGCCATTATCTAATTTCATATATTATTTTATTATTAAATTATTTTACCCGCTTGTTAACAATTTTATATTAAGGTTACACTTCAGGTAATATTTGCTTTGCTTTTTTCACGTTCCTTAACTTGTTATATAATTGGTCCTTATACTCTTATAATGATTTCTAGAATATAATCCATGATATAAATCTATTTAATATTAATTATGTTTTTTATGATAATATTCTATAATATATATAACTATGAAATGGAATACACCATTCATGGAGACTGTAGGTCGTACATACGCATGAACGCTGCTTCCATTTTAATGACATATTGAAAGAAAGTAAGTAAATAATTTATATGTATATAATATCATTCAATTAGAATTTTTATTTCATGAATATCATCTAGGTTCACTAAACATATCATTAATGCATTTCATGTAGTGTGTGATCGAATCAAATCGTTTTTATGGGGTGATAGTGCACACTTCATCAAATGAAATTATCATATTTACACAAGATGGATAATATACAGTTATTTTATAAAAAATTAATGAAGAATAAAAACAATATAAATATTATATAAATATTATATAAATATATTTTTCATCATAATTTCCCCCATTATAGGTGGTAAACAAAAAATGAACAATCATTCTGTCGTGAGGCTGTAGTTCTCCGTAGATGTAAAAAATATGTTTGTTACCCATTAGATGTAAGTGTGTGCAAGTTTAGGTCAAACCATTAGCATAAAAAAAATTGCATTATATTTAGTATACTGTATTTTTTATAAAATCATGGAATAAAAATAGTATAGGGAGTGTAGAATGGAAATAAAATAGAGGATAATGAGGGGGTGTTACCTCTTAATCAGGTCAATCCTTTTAGTTTTCACCAAAGTGCTTCTCTAGAAGTATTTTTGAAAAAAAATGATTATTAAAAGAGTAAGGGAGAGTTTTTGGGAATTTTATTGAGCAGGTCCTGGCTAATACTATGTGGTTTTAATAGTGTGAAGAATAGGGAGAGGTGGTTTCCATTAATTGGGGATAAAAAGGACTCACTGGGTATTTTTTGAAACATGTTATGTATACCCACATTTCATCCAAAAAAAATTCATACAAACCAAAAAAATAAATAATTTATGTTTTATGTACGAAATAGTTTCATTCAATGGGTTTTGGACAAGTGGAGAGGTCATTTGGGCACTTAATATTAATGTTTGTTCCCTTGTTCAACATAATTTTACTTTAATTCTTGTAATTAATTTTAAATTCATTCATTAATAATTTTGGTAAAAAAAGTTTAACTTATTAGAAATATTAATTTATGAGTTTTCCAAATATGGAATCCATTTTTATAAATTTTAATCACATAGGTTGAATGAATTATTTAATATTTAACATCGCTGATGGGATGTCACAGCGGGGTTTTAATGTAAAAACATCTAAATGTTTGATAAGTTTTTACACCTAATTTTGAATTTAAATTGATTATCCTTGAATAAATTCGATTAATTGATAAAAATATAACATAACTAAACTTTAAAACAAATTTAAAATTTAATTTCTCATTATAAATAAATTAGATGAAAAATAGTTTTGAACTAAAATTCAATAATTTTTTACTATTTATTAAAAATTAAACCTTATAGAAAAAAAAACAAAAATTTAATATAACTTATTTTTTATGTCTCTATTTCAAATAAGAAGTTTATTTTTACATATATAATCCATAAAAGTTTAATTTTTTTTTAAAATAGCTTCTCCAATAAAATGCATTAAATATTCATTAATAAAGAATATAGTATTTTATGTATAAAATTGGGTTTTTTATCTTTATCATATAAAGTAAATGAGATTAATATAAAAAATATTTTATTGAATAATATATATATATATAACATTAATAGAACTCACTAATTTTAATTAATTTTTTTTATTAGGGTAAAACTACTTTATGGGTATAATAATATTTTCTTTTATATTCAATATGATTTCATGTTAACTACTAATTAATTTTCAATGAAGGAATTTATTTTATGTTTATGTAGACCATATATTTTCATAAGTTAGTAAACCCTTATCCTAAAAACTAATTTTAGAGATATATTATACAAAATAATATATCGTTATTTAGTAAAACTCAGTCTTTCCATTTTCACAAGCAATCGAGGAAAGTCATTGTTTCTTGTAACGCAAGCTAATAATAGTGCTCTTTATAGTGATAGAAAAAAATTATGATTCATGTAGTGCATAATTAAATTGGTTTTTCATATAAAAAATACAAACATAGTTATTTAATATATAATAGACTGTTTTTAGTGTCGTGTGAACTAAAAAATAACAAAAAGATTATATTAATTAAAAAAAATTGTTCACAAAATCATGGGGTGTTACATTATGGTTCTATGGTGTGACTACAGGTAGTCGTTTTCTAGTGATCAGGTTTACAGGAGGTCATTTTTTGATGGATTGTACATCTTGGGGCATGACTTGAGGTTGATGATGGTTTTTACATCCTGAGGATTGTGTGGTGTGGTTTTCATTGAATGTTTTTTTTCTTTTGAATTTTGTTTTCTTTAGAATTTTATATGCTTAACCTTTATGGTTGAATGAAACATGGTGGAATCTTTATTTTAAATTTTTAATTAAAAATATTTTTAGTTTATGGGATGCAATGGTTTTGGTTTTGGGGGATTTTGAAGGTTGAATTTTATATTTTAGGTTTTTTATGCGGTATATCACATAATATTTTGTTTTTTTTGGATTCACACTTAACGACTAAAAGTGTTTTTAGAAAATGAAAATATGCGGATTTTTAAGGCATAGAAAAGTGTCACCAGACACCAATAATATCAACCCACATTTCCACACATGTGTCAAACTATAGTATTAAAAATTAATTCCCTCAAGGTCACTAAAGGAAAAAATAAAACAAAATTAAGGATCCTTAACAAATATGTAACAATGAATCATTATCACAAACTTCCACCCAACGCCCTTCCACACAAGCTTTAAGCAACAAAATTAACCAAGATCCCACAAATTCAGATGAATTAATATGTAAACAGTAATAACCAAAGGAAACATTATAGAAATAGTGTATGGGAAAAATAGATATTTATTAGATTAAAATCAAGTAATCATATTTTGAGAACAACCCCTCCCACAATGTCCATAATGGTGATGTCCTCATCGCTATTTGTTCTCTATTTTCTGATGGTTTTCTTTATCTTCACCATCATCTTCCATTGGAAAAGATCATATACTGGGAGCCCTAGTACATAAATATATGATATTAGAAATCACTTCCATATTCAATAATTCCTTTAAAATATTTTCCTAATCAATTGAAAAATCAAATGAGCCTAGCAAGGAAAAGGGGTTATATGAGGGAACTTGACTTTAGAAAATACTACTTGAATATTTAATGTCATTAGAAATAATCATGTGAGGTAGATTTGATGCATGAAAACCTTCTATCTGGTCACTTAGTTTGCACATCTGTAGGGAATAATTTATAGGATAACTATTAGTAATAGGTTCCTTCAATGAAATTCCTCTGAATTCTTTACTAACTACTGTTTATAGAGAAAATGATAGAGATAAACCATCACGTATTCCTATAATCCTTACACTATAATAAGTCAAAAAGGAAAAACTTTTATCACTAATGTGACAAATATTTATTGGAGAAGCAATCATCCAAACGGTTTCATTTTTATTTGAGATATAACACAATTACCTAATTTTTTCAAATGATTGGACATACCGTAACCTCAATAGCAATATAATTTTTTCCATAATATCAATCAATATTAACATAAAAGAAACACTCTATATTATAATCAATTAATTTGTTGGTTTTTATCATAGGCCACATTCCTCTTAAAACATATCAATTATCATATCCCATGGAAATAGAACCCTTTTTGGTATTTACTCCATCAGAATCCATATCATCTTTTTTTTTGAGAGACCATAAATAAAACATCCCTTACACTTTCCATAATTAATGATCAAAAACATCCTAAATAGTATGTTTATAAAATGATTGACCATCCAAAATATAATTAATTCCCTCCTTTTCATTATTAGTGTTTGAGGTTGGCATATCCATTCTTTGAAAATCCAACCCCTCATCCGAACCATCATCCCATAAAACATCAATCATTCCAATATATATATTATGTTATGTTTCCTAAGTTACATAAGACCTGAATCATGATACTTCACTGAATCAATCTATGCTAACAACCTAATTAAACTCCTCTCATGAGGAAAAACATCGCCATTAGCATTGTACTTCCCAAAATATTATAAAAATAGGCTCTTATAATCCTAAAAACCATCATATTTCCATATTGATAAAAATATCTCCATTAAAAAGTGTCAGTCCAACCACTTGCATCTATAAGACCGACCCCTCATATATTACCTTCCAACTACCAAAATACATCATTGTTCAGTGTAAAAGCTTTAAATGCTAAGGATAACTGACCTTATACATGAATAGAATCACCTTAAAAACCATCTCACCCTTGGGGTTATTACCCCTATGTACCCCCAAAATATATTTGATCACCTTGATCATCCTTATTGATCTTCCTATACTAATTCTTCTCCATATTTCATCTCTTAAAGCCAACATCACATTTCATGAATATAAATAATTTATCCTTGTATTGATCAACATAATTAAAAGATTCTCAATAGAATGATAACTTCTCATAAATTACCTTCATATTTAGATTATCATTCTACATAGATAAAACAACCATTTAATTAAATTTTACCAGAGATCAACTACCAACAGAACCATGGAAAAATTCCCATACTGAACACATTTTATTTTGTTATTCATTCAAATTGGAACTCTGTTGGGATCAATAATTTCATAAAGAATGTTTGGATGAAAAATCATCCAAGATATGACATAAAATTAAATCCTTATGTGTGAATAAGTATTCCTAGGATGAACTGATAAAAATAAATAGACCACTCATATATAGGGAACGAACCAGGATTCAGAAATAATTACCTAAAAGATCAAGCTTTATTCATTAAATAAAAAAAGGGAAAAACAATGAAAGAACTCACAACCAATAGAGAAACATTTATAGACATTAAATCCTAAAATATAAGATATATTAATTACTAGATACTCTATTTAGCTATGTTCCACACACTTCGGAAGAGAAAGTCATGTTATAAGAGTATATTTACACATCTCCAATATCTTGCCAATAAATCCCAATTGGATTCCACATGATCTATTAAACCCTTATTTCATATTATTCAAAATGTATAATATCTAATTGAGGACAAAGGGAATGATACCCTAACCCTATAATTTAAATCAACCACCCTCTCTAAGACATTACCCCAATAATCCAAAGTAGCATGACCAAAACACAATTTTCATCCATAGTGGACTTCTTCACGATCAAAATAAACATTCAATGGGATTTCTATTAAAATTTCTCATGGAGTCTTCATGATCACCAATATGAAGAACCTTATATATTACCATAATAATTAAATAATTGTAATTAATAAACTAATAATTAAGAAAAATTATTAATTAATTACATATAAAAATTCCTAATGAATAGTTAATTTTGTTTTAATTATTACTAATTGATTACTATTTTAATCTCATATTTATAATTATTTACTAATTATTAGTTTTTATTAATAATAATTTAAATTATAATTCATAATAATTGTTATTAAGAATACTATTTTACTTAATTTTTTCTAATCAAATTTATTGAGGTTCTCTTATGGATTGTCTTCTTATAATATCATATTTTCTTTTAATATATATAGTAGTAGTCTATGGATAGTTCCAAAACTCAGTAGCACTTATCCATTGGACTCAGCATCCATGAGGGTTTGGTTTCAAACCTTGATGGGTTCAAGTATTATTATAGTATTATGCAAGCGATGATGCAAATGATGCTTCAAGAAGGTGGGGACATAGGCAGGATGCATAACATATGAAGGATGTGACGAAGGTAAGATGATCTAGGCATGATTCTATGCTAGACCTTTAGGCTAGTAAATGGGAATTTAGGCCATGTAATAGGATTCATGACCAATGGATCTTTAGTCCATATTAACACTGTAATAATGTTGTGGGTTGGCTGGGATATCCCTTAGGTGGGCTATGACCTACCTTTCAGAGATGTGTGTGTAAAGTGTGTGTGTGTTTTTCAATTTAATTGTTCCCCTGACCCACTAATATATATAAATTATAAGCATGTGTTTTTTGAGAATATGTTTGATGTATTAGAGTATACTAATAAATAAAGAAAAATAAAACGATGCATTATAAGTAACAAATAATGGATTTAACCTCTATTCCACATGCACATGAATAAATATTTTAATGTTGGAAAAGGAAGTTGGAAATATTAGATTTCATGGAATGTATTCATATACATGATCTAAGGGAAAACCCAAAATTTGATGATTGAATAATTGGATATAATTTTAAATACATGATCAATGGTGTGAGAAAGTATTGTCTAGAACAACCCCACAAGTTGTGAACTTATAGTAGGGTGAGTTTGAAGAGATTCATGAAGATGTATACTTATTTGGGAAGCTAGAATGAAATGAAGGGATATTATTAATATATTTTAAATACATATCAAATGGATTTTTAATGATGATAAATCCATATATGGATTAATGTATGAGGAATAAAGAATTCATCCTAGTGTTCTACTATGTTTTCCACTGAAATAATGGTTACACACTCATGGATAAAGGATTTATGAGGCTAGAGATGGTTTGAAGAATCCTAGAATTCATTTCAATTAATTCAGAAAATTATATTTATAAATATGATAACATGATAAATACGATTTTTTTAAGATTCATCTATCTAGTTTGATTATTATTTCATCTATCTAAGAATGAATCCTAACAGTGTAAAAATTATACACATCTACAGAGTCATTATCTTCCTGGGGGATCAATCTATTTAATGTAAATTTTAAAATTTTAGTAGATAATGAATTATAATGTAATGAATCATTATAATTCCACTTATAGTAAATATATTTCTACAAGGTTGATCAATGTGTTTGATCTATTATAGTATTCAACCTTCATATTGGATCTTCATGGTCAATACTACATCAAATGGTTGATCCATTATGTTGTTCACATGTTCATCACATCTGAATTCTTCATAATCAATTTATTGAATAAAAATTTATGATTTCTATAGTTCTTATCTTCAGGTTATATATTATCACTGGAATCCAGTATGGGATCTTATTTATTAAAACATCACAAAGAAAATTTTAATAAATCTTGATATGATATTAGATAGAGTTCTATTTCTATCTAAATGTGAATACAATTTTTATTTATATAGTAATTTTTCTTTTATATACTCAATATATTGGAGGATTAACCATTAAATATGTGATATTTTTTTTATTTTTTATTCATCCATGGAGCGTGTTGGATGTGGTTTTTTTAATAAGGACTGAACATTTCCATGTTGAAGTGAGTTTTTTGTGTCTATTTTTGAAGATTGTTTTTCATGAAGAATGTTTTATGAATTGAATGAAATATTGAGAATATTATATAAGAGACAAATGAGGAATAGTTAGTGAAATAAGACCATGTTATAGTAAAGGTCCTGGTGACTATCTGATATTCAAAATAGTCACACACTGAACACCATGCTAAAACAGAAAACATTTCCAAAAACACAGAACACTAAAGGTAAAACATAGGGAGTTCTAAAACGCATGAAATTTCATGGTATTTCATGTCACATTTTTTTAATTAAACGTTTAAAAGTTTATTTTATTGAGAATATTATGTTAGAAATATTAGATGAGTTTTTTGACATAAGGACGAGAATGATAAAAGCATTCAAGAATGTTGCAAGAGTCTAGAAGACATTTTTCCTAGTAAAATGATAAAATAATGGATGGTAACAATTGTTATTGTATAGGATAAAGATCTTTTTTGTTAAAATAACAAGGAATTTGGAAATTAATCCACATGGAATTTTTATGAGAAGAGACATAATATCGTGGGATACAAACCATGTTTAATCCATTAAGAAAATGTTGATCATGGGAATTGAATTTATTAAAGCGATATACTATATATTGATTTTAGAAATTAATATTTAGGTGACCAATATATAAAAAGGGAAAATAGAAAAGATAATGGATTCATTTAGAGTGTTTTAATTTGAATTATATTTTGAGAAATATTCATGAAACCCCACGATGATAAAAGATGAGGTTTCAGAGTCTATTCTAAAGTTATGATTTTCTACGTATCGATATTCAAGGTTGAAAAAAAAGTCAAACATTATTCATTGAATATACCATGGATCCATAGTTAGGAATGTGGAAGTATAAATATTAGGATAGACCAACACAATCTTGTATGGTATTGTTCTACATCTTGATGATTTTAAAAAAGAGAAGTCAGTAGATATATAAGATCATGGGATCTTAGATATTGAGTTAAAAAAATAGATGAGTAGATTCAATATAAGCCTATGAAGAAAATTTGACAATAGGAAATGAGATGTGTGTATTATTATAGTATAATGTCATCCATTCAAATATATTTTGCAAAGGATGATGGAAATCTACTATAGTTTATACAGATGCATCATATGTGTAACTTATTATCGAATTCATAGGATAAATTGAAAGATGAAAATTCATATACATGGTAGTATTCCATAGAAATAAGGGTTTTAGGGTAATCAAGGAGATCATTGTGGGAATTTTTGACAATTATGTGAATCTACTACAGAGTCCGCTATGAAAATTGATGTTTTAAATATAATGGGATGTTGTATTCGTTTCAAATGCACCAGTGGTTTTATGATAATTCCTAGTGCAAGACAACTAGTACAGATGATAATATTATAGTGTAAAATCCATGACATTCACAACCAATTCATAAAAATGAGGAGGTCATCATACTAAACCTTTTAAATTATGTGTGATTCTATTATTTTCCAAACGACAATACATATTGGATTTATATAATTGCCAAAAAGATAATAAGATCCATTTTCCCAAACTATAAATAAATGATAAATTGAAAGGCGGTTAAAGATACTAAAGGCTGAGAATTTTTTTAAAATAAGAATCACATGATTAACCCACCCCTAGGTGATTGCATTGATCCTATTGGGCATCTCATTTTTAGTTATTATTAATTATTTTTAAAAATTGAAAATTATCGGTAGTTTTCTTAATAACAAATAATTAATTATTACAAAATATTAATTATTAATATCAATTATAAAAAACCATTTATTATTTATTATTAATTACAATAGTGATACTAATTTTAAATTACAGTTTTAATAGTTAATTACCACTAATTATTACTATATTTTATTAATAACTACTAAATATCAGTCACTAATAACTGGTTATAGATAATAATATTAATTATTATAGAATATAATCATTAAAAATTATTATTATTAGTTTATTATAACATATTATTTTCATGTTATATATATATAATAATTTGAAAAGTCAATTTTTTAAGAATATCTTGGGGGATTTCACACATTATTGAAAAAATTTTATATTAAAGTGTGAAATCCCCATACATATTTCATCTAAGTAGATCTTTAATTCCATTCCCACCCATTTTCATAAATTTTTGTAACCTAAAACCATTAGATTAATTTCCTTTTAAAAAACCATTAAGAAAACATTTTCTTTCACCCACTGTAAGTAATTATATAAGTTGATATTTCCATGGAATTAAATGATGATTAAATTCAATGATGGTGGTCACCAAGATATATAATTTCTTTAAACATCATTAATCATTATTGTATTCATCAGAATTGTATACCTTATATCATATTATAAATTTATATATGAATCTATTTTTCAAGTATTTAATATTAGAAAATTAATTAAATTAGACATTTATTTACAATTAAACATTTTATAAATGGAAATTGGAAATCTAGCCACATCACAGTTAGTTGAAAAATTTCCACTTTCCTCACAATATATTAGAGTTCCAAACATTCTTATCGTCACCATTAAAAAAATATAATTGGAAGGGGTCTGTTTTTTTATGATTGACATCAAAAACCTGAACTGTGTTATTGTGATTCCCCCACCCACACTCTTGGATTTGGTGCTCCTAAAATCATAATTTTTACACTAGATTTGATAATAGTAATAAAATATTGGATATATCCATCCATAATTAGAAATTGAAAACTGATTATTTCATATTTTACATAAAAATGATCTTTTTATGATTTTAGATTTATTAAATTGAAATGAAACGTATGCTAATAAATTCCACTTATTTTAAATCAAATGGATTTTTTTATAATACACAATACTACATAATTCATGAAAAGTATTCAACATATCCAAAAAGGTAATTCACACCTTCTATCCTTATAAACATGTGATGTGTGATAATTATCTACACAACCTGTGTAAATGGAAACAAAATAAGGATTGATCATAAATACTTAGTAAATTAAACATATAACTAAATAAATATTGTAATAAACATTACTTACACATTATATATGAAATTGTTAAACAATATTAAGCCACAATGAAATTGAAATAAAAAACATGATATATCGATGAAAATAAAATAAAACATGGATATTAATAATACAAATTTTTTACAAATAGAATACATCATATTAGATATAAAAAACCATTTTACATGTCATTGATCTAAAATAAATTACTTTTTATCGAGACCATAATCATGAAATATAATAATCAAGTATTTTTATAATAAAATATCCTATTATAGGAAGACCATATAATAAAACTAAACTAGATTTTTTTATACTAGTTGAAGCATCGAGGGGCTAAATAATTTCAGGTGCCACCCCCACATGTTTAAGTCCAATGTGTTAACCATAAGAGAAATTCAATAAATAATACATAAAAAACATTTATATTTATAAAACTTATTTAAATAACAACATATAGAATTACAATACTATTCCCCATGTCAATAAAATGTATAACCTAATCATAACCATTTTAGATGAAAAAATGATGGATAAACACACCACAGATAACATGAATATAATCATCTATATTGGAATAACAAAAAAATGGAATGCCAAATTTTTTCCAAAATTTAATAGAATATTAAATTTTTAGATCAAACCCATCATATAAATGTTATGTAAAATTCTATTTTCACAACCTATAGAGTAATGGGTATCTAGCTAATACAATGAAATAAATAACATGTACATAAGCCATCTGGTGAAAGAAATTGGATGGTTTCAGTTGAATATATACCTAGAAGTTATAGATATTTTTTAAAGGGTTTATATAGAAGAAATGTATATCACTAGAAAACAATGAATTGTTACAAAATAATATAACACATGTGTATAATGTTCCCAAATCATTTGAAATAAGTTCATAAAAAGATCATATCATAATGAACTAAAATTGAGTTACCTAAAATCCTCACCACTCGGGAAACAACTCAATCCCTAGCCACTTGAATAAGGGAATTTTATTCATCTATTAAACACCATGATATAAAAGTAAAATAATAATAAGTAGATATTAAATCAATATAACACCATATAATGTAAACATGGTGTGTAAAATGTATTATATCTCAATGAATGTGAATTGAAACAAAGAAAATCCTTAAAACTTATAAATTTTTTTACTAAACCACATTCATAGAGAGGAAATTAAATTCAACATAAAATAAAATTATTAAATGATATTTCATTAAATTTTTTCTCAAATAGTGAATATATTCCACCCCCCCCCCCCACATGCTTAAATGTAATTAGATGCATAAATATAATACTTGTCTTAAAAAAGATAAATTTAGTTGAAAACTCATACCACTTGTCCAATATTAACCAAATATTATTTAACCTCATTTTCACAAAAAAAATTATCTTAATTGATTAATTTGTAATCTTAATAATATCCAATTTCATTTACACTCTCAATAATTACTCATTCACTATAACAATTCTTCCCATTTTCCACATCAGGTGTTTATAGCTTTGATCATTTTTTACTAGTTTTATCATTGTGATTTCCATGTTTATTCATCATTAAAATTTCATAATTTCTATATTATCTTAGATAATTTAATATATTATTAATTTTATTTTATAAATTTATAATTTAATCTAATTTCTATATTGAATATGAACCATGAGGATGAATTTGATGATGCTAATGTTTGAGTGATTCTCCAGGAACAAATGGTGTTTTCTTAATTAATGATTTATATTTTGAAAAACAAATAACTTAAAAAAATTAATTATTTATATCTTATTATATAATTATATACGTTATCATAACTATACATGACATAAATTCATATAATTGTTCGATTATGTGGTTAAAGAGACACAAACATAGACATACTGTGATTTAAAGATTGATTCTGATGTGGTTTAGTTGTATTGTATTTATATTGGAACAATAATGATCATATTTGTTTCATGTTATAGATATGTATTATAATTATAAATAAGTAAAGTAATAAGTATTTTATATGAAAATATGACACAATTTGAATAAAGGATTATCGTCTTTACATGTATATTTTAAATAACTAAATTAATGATAATCATTTTCTTTTAATAAAATTAATAGGTTGTTATAATTTTCATACATAAACCATAATGATAACATAAATATAATTATTATCCTTTAATCCAATCCTTATATCCAACCTTACTAGTAGGTAAGGGAAACAAGCACTATAACATCGTGACGTGGTAATCCATACAATATATGAACAAAAGTTTTGTTTTTATTATTGGATGTTTTATATGAATAAAAAATTTATAATACTCTTAATATAGTAAAGTTAATGTATATAAATGATACTAGTATAATTATATTACTATATTTAGAATAAAATTGAAAGAATATAATTTTCAACATAAACTATGTAGTTGATAATACTCATGTATGAGACTTGAATTTCCCTTGGAATTTACATTGAATTTGAAGGGATTAGGATAACTATGAGTGGATAGGGTATTATGTTAATGGGAGAAGGATTTACGGATATTAAAAATGGATAGATTTAAATTATAATTATAATAAATGTTTTTCCTTAATGTGGTGAAGATTATTCCATTTTATAAGTCAATGAAAGGGTAGGTTTGAGAACACATTTATATTTTTGATTAATTAAATGAAACTATTAAAATTTAAATAGAAAAAAAAGACAAAATTTCATAGTAAAAATTTATTGGTATATACTAATATCAAAAAATTATTTATAGAAACGTTTTTAATGTTTTATTTTTTTACACTAGGTTAAACTCAATTTACCTCTTTTGATTTTACCCTGGTAAATAATTTATAAAATTTGTAATTAATTTTATTGAAAATAATTATTATTGATTCTTTTACCTAATTTGATAAAAAAAATTAAAATTTTGAAAATAATTTTATCAAATATTTTTTATAAGTGTAGAAAATTAATTTTAATTTAAACATTCTTAATCACATAAAAATAGTTAAAAAGTATTTTTTTTTAATTCTTATATATGATAAAATTATTATGGTTATTGTTTTTAATGAATTAAATTTATTTTTAATCAATTGAATAAATGTTTCTTGGATTCCAAGATGATCCAGAACCGAATCTCACTTTGACAACACTTGATTCTAGGAAAAGAGTGAAAAGTGGTTTTATATTAATGTAACATTTTAATGGGTTATAAAAAAAATTTCAACTTGTTTTTTCAGTTTATAAAATAAATTAAAATTAATAATTTTCTTCTTATAACTCATATTTTACTCATTAAAAGGTATTTAAATCTCATATGTTATTCTTAGATCATGACAATGTGATGGAAAATATAATTTTCCTATATCCTACATTATTATTTTATGGATAAACATTTTTATATAATCTTAAGAAAATAATACTAATGGCATTTTTATAGAGAATACAAAATTTTAGTTCAGTTTATTTTTTTCAAATTAAAATTTATATAAATATAGTTCGTGGAGAAAATTAAAAAATATAATTAATATTATTTTTATCCCAAAATGAAATTTTAAAATTCTAACAGAGAATTTATTTAGTCCATATCATTTATAATTTAAAATGGTGTATAAGAATTAAAAATATAAAAAAAATGATCATTAATATTATGATTCTTTTAAAAGAAATTGATATAGAATGAAAATATTTTTTTATAAAAATAATTTTATAAACGATAAATGGTCTAATTAGTCATTTTAGGTAAACAAGTTGATTTTAATTCAAAATAAAAAAAGTATTCATTTTCATATTACATATACTTGGTAAAATTTATACTCATATCTGTTCCCACAAATTAAATGGATTGGTTTTTTACGGTCAAAGTTAAATAAATATATTTTATCTAAACAACTCATGGTTTCATTTATGTTATGTATTTCATGTAGAGAAACTGTACAAGATATAGAATTATTCAATGGTATTAATTTATTAAGATATTGAGTATCATATTCCCCCAAAAGTAAATTTCATACTTCAAATTTTAATTATTAACCTATAAAAATATATTGGTCTTCATATGGATGAAATACCTTGAGGTATAAACATTACTAACATGGGGAAGGCTATTAAACTCAACTATAGGCATATCTATCTATTGAGAATTCTCCCATCTATTTGAGTAAAATACCTATCATAGTTACATATTAAGACCTATTTAATTTCTCCTTGAGTTTATAGTAAGTCTTATAGTGATAGATTTTCAATGATTGGTATAAAATATAATTCTCTATTTTTTAATTAGTACTCATAAAAATGAATATAAATGGATATACCATAAACTTCTATCCCTCATCTTCACACATATTCTACTTAGCATCAATGTTAGGAGGTTGAGGTCAAACAATGAAGTTGACGAGGAATGATTCTACTCATTATAAATCTTGATGAGATTCATATTTAGATCCCTTTTAGATCTTTTTGGATTAAATTCTTCCTCCAAACTATCCTACACACTTTCCAAATCATCCCAAAACTGAATTATGAGATGAAACATATATCTCTACACCTACCTATTGCATTGGTCCCCATACTGCTTAATCCATGAAGACGACATGGATAATGCCTGGTGGTGAATGAATTCCCCTCCACATCTACTCCAGGTTGAACATAATATTCCCATAATGGTCCTTCTAAGACCCAAACTATTTTTTCCACATGCTATAAGGGATACAATGTTTTGGGGAATGAATCCAAATTTTTAAATAGCTCCCATAAACGAGGTCTCAGGGAATCCTCCCCCTTTTCACCTCATTGTCATGTCCAATTTCACTAGATGGGTTATCTATGGTTTGAATTTTACATACATCATTATCGTTATTCTTTTATATATTTTTTTATAAAATTGGGGCCTTTACGTGAAGTCATTGAATTAATGGTTGATGATAGAGATGATATATTGTTATCTTCAATCATCAAAATGTAGCTAAGATCCCTCAATAATGTCTACTGGTTATTATATCCACCCTCATCCATTTTTTAATAAAGAAGATGTTGTTAGTATTATATCCCTGATTCATTGAATAGTTAATATATAATATAATTTTATTATAATAGAATAAAAAAAGATTAATAACTCCTTAAAAATCAACTTTAGATATAATAATACTTCTACTATAAGTTTTTTCAATAATAAAACCATTATTTTATTATCTTAAAACTCATTTAAAAGTTCTTGTGTAAATGAGGGTGGATTTAATATGAACGAAAACTGGAATCCAAAAAAATTAGTGGAGGATTGGTGTACCTTATTACCACTATTTTTATGATAAAATCCTTATAGGATGAGTACCATAGGTTTTCCCTTATTGTCGTTATCTTATAGCAAACCGATGTCTATGTCCTTGTTAGCCGACATACCATTTAGTTCCTAGATCAATATATATCATTCTACTTTCATAACTATGATGTTTTTATTTTGTTTTAATTATAAATCTTAACCTAAAACTGAACATAGATTCCCCAAATTTCTCTAAAATTTATGAAAATATTTTAGACCCCAAAAATCATTGAATCTATGCCCTCAAAATCCATCTTATCCATCCTCAAACACCATTAATCATTCCAAAAATCATATTACAAGGTATAAATAAAACCTAATTACATACACTAAAACTAATACCTCTAACAATACTTTTTTTAATATCCAAAACATTAAACCACAATGATATCATGTATTTGTTAAAAAATTAACTCTATATTTAAATTTAAAATATTATTAACCACTAGTTCATAGACCAAACTATATATATAATATTCCCAAAATTGAGATGAACCACCCCAAAAATATAATGAATAAATTATCAATCACAATGCTTCTGATTAATATCTAATTGATTTCTTCCAAATCCAACAACCCTTTATTTTCTTAACAAAAAGTGATTATTAAACTGAAGAGTAATCCATAGTTCAATCATGTATTTTTAATTGTAATTTTCAAAAATATTACATTTTCAAGACATCACATTTCAAGGTTGTTGATACCATTTAATATATTTTTCCATGACTTTAAAGTAATACTACTGACAAAAAATACTTAACTATTTTACTTAATCCACATAATTATTATAATATATTAGAATATCAATGATGAATATAACTCAATAATGAATATCACTAAATAATGAATATAGATATGAGGTTTGAGATTATATCAATATCACTACTGTATGAATGACTAAGAAACTCACCTTTTCAATTGTGGTAGGATTATACCAAATTTAATAACCATTTAAGTATACACCCCTTACGTGGTTATATGACATGATGGTTTCTAGGTACATAATTTTGTCACATTAATTTCAATGATCATGTTTCATCCACATACTAAATCCAAAAAGGGTTGTAATAAAATAAAATATATGAATGTGACAAAATCAATCCATATATTTCTTTCTTTATGACACATTTTTTAACATCTGATACTTTCAAATCAACCAATGATTATCATTTATCAGTCCATCGTTATCCATAGTCATTTTTTAATTAAGTTATCTTTTCTAATTAGTTATCATGAATTTTAAATCCTTCATATTGGTCCTTAAAGAGATTTTTAATCCCCAAATCATATCCCATGGGAGTGTCTCACTAGGACTATAGTCTTAGCCTCAATCATTATGCATTAGATTGATAGTTGAATCCCTGTTAAACCAAACATTTTTTGGATGATTAACACTAGGTTCATATGTTAGACAACCACATCCACCTTCTAGTATCTGTATGTGGATTTATTTCTTTTAAAAACATATAATATGTATTTTACCAAAAAAAATGTGGACGTTAATCAATACCTAGATATATTCCTAGAATTTTCACTATGGTTCTCTGGATCTAATCCCCAAATAACATAATAATTATTAAATTAGAATAAAATTATATAATATTCCAAATGGTAATATATAAATTCTAATTTGTGATCAATTATAATGTATTGACCACAAAAAAAATCCAAATCACTAGTGTTGTCTAAAATTTTTATTTCATAAAAACTATGACATCTCTAAACGATACTCCCAGATTCATTTCTCATAAAATCATAATTTACATAAATTCTTTGATACCAGCTATAAAATATTCAATATAAACATCTTTAATTAAAAAACATAAATTATTGTTTCATCTCATACATCCCACATATTATTTTATGTTATGATATTTAGATAATTAGGACAAAAAATAAAGTGATAAATCTCATATTCTTTGTATCAAATTTAAAATTCTCCCATTTTTTATGGAAATACTTAATCCATTAAAACTATTCAATGTATACTAGAATTTAATATTCGCTACTTATAATTTTAAACATTTAATTTTTACTAATTTTATTCCAAACCTGGGGAAATGAAAACAGAACAAGGGGTAGCTCAAACTCTTAATAAGACAAAAATAATACTGAATGAATATTCTAATAAACATGAAAAAAGAATTATGGTAGGAATATGTAAAAAATATGAATCCGTAATAAAAATAGTAACTAGGAATATGATATATCTATGAAAATAAATAAAATAGTGGATATCAATAATACTAATCTCTTACTAGTGGGATACATAATGTTGAACACGAAAAACAAGATGGCCAGGGACTGTGTAAATAAACATTACTTTTCATCAATTCCACTATCAAGACATCCCATTATGAGGTAAATATTCCAAGATAATATCCATTTATGGGAATAGTTATAAAAAATCCAACATATCTTGTCTCATGAGACCCATCATTGCATCAAGGTTCTATGTAATATCGATCCCCACCTATAACTCTTTTATGTACAATTCATTCACTATACAAGAAAATGAATGAAAAATATATAATCAAACTTTATAATAATATTCATTATTCAAGTAAAAATATATAAATTCTAAAAACTTTTCCCCATTTTAATAAAAGGGATAACATAATCATACACCATTCCAATGAATAAGGTGTATGGTTAAACAATAAATAGTAAATATGACAATAATCACCTTTATTAGACTAAATATATATATAATACCAATAAGTATTCACATTTAAAAAGAATATTATACATTATATGTGAGAATAAACCAGTCTATGTTATATAAATTGTGATGTTCACACCATATAGAGTAATTGGTATATGACTACTACAATAATGTAATAACATGATCATAACCCATTCAGAGAAAGAAAGTGGATGGTTTCAATAGAATATATCACATGAAGTGAGAAATATTTCTAAATGGGTTTAGGTGGTATGAATTTATATAAATTGAAAACAATGGTATAATACCACATAAAACAATAAAATGTAAAAATTTACCCAACATATATGAAATAATTTGAATTAATTCTCTTAAAAAATGTGTACAAATTGAGTTACAAAAAATCATTACTACTATGTAAATAGCTAAATCGCTATACACAAGAATAAGAAATATTTATTTGGATAGTAAATCCCACTAAATATGATAAAAACCTTCACGGTATATTAAATCAAAAGAACACCATAAAATGGAACATGATTCATAAAATTTATTATGTCTCAAAGAAAAATAATTGGGAAAAAAACCATATAACATAGAAACATTCGAATAAAAACCCCTTCAATGAGATGGATTAATATGGATCATTAAATATAATTATTAATTGATATTTTATAATATTACATGTAAAATAGTCAATATATACACCCCATAAATTAAATTAAGTTCATACCAAAATCCGTAATTTTTTAATTTTATGAAAAATACTTTTTTACGGTTATGTGTGAACACAAAAAATGAATAAAAATTGAAAACCCAAGTAAAAAAAACACAAAATAAAAAATTCATCGTGGAAAATACACCCAAACTAACCCCTTCACTACCCACCAACTAAAAATAGTTTGAATTTAAAAATTATCTTATATTGTCGACCACATTTCCTTCAATCGAAATAGTCAAGCATTAAAAATTATAAAGATACCAAAATTCAAAATAAAACCAAATTTTTCCATGAAAACCATAGAACACAATCCTCGGGTCTTGAAAACCATCATCCACCTCTATCCACTTCATGATTTTAAAATTCATCACTAAACCACCTCTGGCGAACCCGCTAACTAATAATAGACAAGCTGCCGACAAACTTGATCATCGACAATAATAGTGTACATGTTTATTCTAAATTAAATGTTTATCGTTATTAGACAATATAAGATACTATAGTAGATGTTAAAAGATATTTTTAAATATTATACCTTTTTGGTTCATTTAATTTATTGTTAAAAACTTTGATGACGTAATCAATGATGTCCATGTTTCAGTGATTCATACAAAAAGGAAGGTATTTTCTTAATTAACAAGTTAAATGTATATATAACTTTAATAGAAAAAAAATAAATATTTATATAGTATTATATTATTAAATATGTTCTCACGGTCATCCATGACATAAATGTAGTGGTGTTAGGTCACTGTAGAGGTGGCAGGGTACTGTAGAAGCGGCAGGTACAGTATAGGGTTGTAGTAGTGCGGGTACCGTAGCAGTACTATTCACAGAATGGGCTTTGGGCCAAAAAATTGGGCATATTTGTCATGTAATGGGATAAATTACCACTTGGCCTTCGAGCTATGTAATGGATCTCCCTCAACCCAGTTAAAAGTGGTATTTTCTTTGATTTAATAATAAATGAGGCTTCGGCCCCAACCTTTAAAAAAATTAGTGCATTGTTTGACTAGGTGGTTAACCCGACCAATACCTAAACATGCTCTGATTTAATGAATGACTATGAGGATATTTTACTATGATGTCATTATATGAGAAGAATAATGATATTATTTGGATTATATAAGTGTATAGTACTATAATAATAATTATGTATAATAATAAGTAATGTATTTGGAAAAATTACACAATTTGAATAAAATATTGTCCTCATATCCCACTTATTTTAAATGATTAAATTGAGGACGATAGTTTTTTGTTCATATCATTAATATTTTGTTATATTTGTTATTATAGAACCATAATGAAATAATTAAACAAAAATTTATCCTTTAATTGTATCCTTATATCCAAAAATGTTATGTGGTGATGGAAAAAACATGTTATGTCATGGAGGTGGTAGTTCACACAATAAATGAATAACGATTTTTTTTCATAATTGATGGGGTATGTTAATTAAAAATTATAATAACATTAATATAATAACACTAAAATATATAAATTACACTAACGTAATTTTATTAGAGTGTATAAATTGAACTTGAAATAAAATAATTAATAATAAAATTGAAGTGGTTAATAATACTCACACTAGGGACGTGAATTTTTCATGGAAGTCTCCTTTAATTTAAATTTATTATTATAAACATTAGTTATCAGGGGATTATGTTTTTGGTAAATGGTTCTATAGATAGTAACTTTAAATTTTTTAAAGGAGTAAATTGAATGTAACGTGTGACCTGAATAGGTGAATATGTGACCCTATTATAAGTGAGGGAAGGGGTAGTTTTGTGAACACATTTATATTTTTTATAATTTCATGACACTCATCAAGTATAAATGGATCAAAATTGGTCAAAATTTTAGGGTAAATAAGTACTGGTCTTGAAAATTATTGAACATTCATTTATTCAAATGTTTGTAAAACATTTAAGACTTTTACACTATGTTAAACTCAATTTACCCCATTTTCTTTTACTGTTATAACTAAATTATAACCATAGAAATTAATTTTAAAATAAAAGATTAATATTAACCCTCTTAAACAATTTCACACTTATGATTTCAAATTTTAAAATCATTTTATCAAATATTAGTTTTAAATGTGTGAACAACTAATTTTAAAATATACACACTTAATCATGTAAATATATATGTCAGAAAAATAATGTTTCAAATCATTAAATTAACATATAAGATAAAATTATGATAGATACTGATTTTAATGAAATTAATTGATTTATAATGGATTGAATAAAAGTTATGTGGCTTACAGTGCAAGTCATAACCAAACCACACCCTGAAAATGTTGGAGTTGGTTGCCTAAAACAAATTTCTGTGTACTTTATGAACACCTATTTCAATGATTTGAATATTAACATACTACTTATCATATTATTATTGTTATTAACTGTGAAATAGTATGTGATAGTTTCTTATGAGTATTTGTCACACTAAATAGTCATAATTATTATATGCTATGATGTGAACCCAAAAGTGCCATAATAATATTCATAAATGTTCTATAGTCAGATAATATAATTTTAGGGCCTAAAATGATATTGGATATAAGTGATGGTAACTCATAGAAATTTGAGGCACCTTATCATGGTGTATTTATTTGGTAATATCTTGTATAAAATATTATGAGAATGAGACCCACCATTAGGAAATCCTCATTTATATGTGTCGTTGGATGTTTAAATCGGCGTACATGTGTATTGATCTTTATACTTTAAGATAATTGTTAATGAGTATTCTATGTCATGTACTTTGATGTATTGATAAAAACCATGATAACATATTTTCATGATGTGGTGAGATATGTTGGGTGCATCACGAGTAATATATCATTAAGGAATAATGTGAGAAAATATTTTTCCTTTCTATTATTTAATTTATTTTGATATCATAGTCTCATTGATGGAAATGATATAGTGTAAATATATCCATGTCTATTGTATTCTATATGAATGTTCAATTTTGAGAAATTAAAAGAAAAATACATCGAGATAATATGTTAATGGCACCAACATGAAACCTTCTTGGTTAGAGATATTATGATAAAGTGATTATATTACACAGTAATAATCTATATGTTGATTTATGTATAAGCGATATTAACTTCTTTCTATATGGTTTCTATGGTGTGTATATAGTCACTAGCCATGTATATTGGGCTTCATTTCCAAATTCTACTAAGAAATACGCCTAGTGGGTCACACACTAAGTGTATCCAGAACATCAAAAAATTATAATATTATTTATTATTTTAAAAAATTGAATCAATATTACTCCCCCTAGTGGTTTAATATTTTTTTATTTTTCACTGATCTCTTATATTCCATCGTTAGTTACTTCAGGGATTATTATGTGAGAAAAATACTTAATAAAAATAATTTTCTATTTAGTGAATAAAATATTTATTTATTTATTAGAGAATAATGTAGTCATATTTATATACTAAATAAATAGACATTATTAGTGGTCCAATATATATTTTTGATGAATTATAGGCCATCTTTATTGGACTGCTAAGAAATAATATTTACATGATATTATTTTGATAAATATATTTAATTTAATTTAAGTTTTTAGAATATGTCAATAAATAATAATAATAACAATAATAATAATAATATTCTTTTATAGGAATGGGGTTTTATTATTATTATGAAAAATAAAAAAGATTTCATATTAAAATATTATTTTCTATCCTTAGTGATATATAAACCCAATTTTATTATTCCTCCAAAGGAGCCATGTAAATTGGTTACACGCAAGGAAATACGGAGAGAATACCCCAGATAACCTTGAAAGATCCCACCCCCAAAATGCTCTCAATAATGGAGAGAGATCCTCCACCACCAATCTCAAGTCTTGAGATATATAAGAGAACACTTAATTTAAGGGATTCTTAGGGTGATTAATGGTGAACGATACAAGCCTTTGGATCTTTCTTTCTATCACTGTAATTTTCCTATGGTGACATTCGAAGGATCATAAAACATGTGTGCATCATCCCTATAGGGAATCTATTATTGATTCATGTAACCCAACAGCGTCATAAATATGTTTCTATATCTATAAATGAATAAATAATTCCTTATAAGGAAATTCTTTAATTGATTAAATTAGATATAAGTAATATATAGGGATCCTACACATTAGTTCCTATATGAACTCTCATCATTAACTTTCTATTTAATTCTATTGACCATGGAATTTATCATCATGTAATTTCTAGATTATTCTTTGATTACAAAAAAACAAGTTGGAAATCCCAATCTGGTGCTTCCACTACACCCAAATCCTTAAATTGGAATCATAGTGGCCACATCACTATTTAAAATTATTTAACATCAATGTCTAATTTAAATATTTTATTATTATTTTTCATTCCATGCTTAATCATTCATTAATATGAATCATTAGATTTTATTTCTTCCTCAATGTTACATGAAAATATAATCAAATTATTTAATTTTATGAATGAAATATATTTTTTAACTTTTCCAAAGGTATTGAGGAATCTATTAGAATAACACCAGAGAACATGTCATGTATCCTGTTAATACGTGATGTATACCTGTGTTCGTTACACCAAGAATTAATTTAGAATTAATTAAAGTTATGTTTTTTTAATAGAAGCGGTTAAATTAGTTACACACTATGTACTGAATGAGTTGTCTAGGAATATGGTTATATAGGGTACATGTGGTGCATTATTCATACACAACATGTTTTCCTTTAGTCACAGATGAGCCGTGTATTTTCTTCCAAGACCTACATGTCTGATTTCCATGAAACACAGACATCGCATGCCTTGTATCCCATGTACATATTGTGTAATCCAATATTTTTTATGGAAAAATTATATGTTGAGTCCCTAGACATGTGTCATGGGCAGACAGTGAGAATTATACATGATGTGTAATTCATAATTGATTGATTTCAGCATTATTTATATTAAATAAATATAACTTGAATTCAATGCTATTTTATGACATGTTTAATTCATTTCATGTTTTTATATGATCATGATAATATTCCAAACCTCTGTATATGAATGGATTATTTTTAATTTATTATTAAATTGAATTATTGTTATTGATGTCTCCCCTTCCCACATTATGTTTGGGATTGTGTTTCCATGGTTTATTTTATTTAGACCCATAAAATAATCATTTGGTTCCCCTCATCTACGTGTTATTAAAACCATAAATAATGAATGGAACTCCCAATCCAGTGGAGATGGTTCAGGATTAGATCCATGGAAAATCCATTCCCTGAGACACACATAGGTTGATTGTTTGAAATCTGCAACATGAACAATAAAAATGGGTCAGGGTTTTTTTCACTTCAGTTGACAATGAGAATATAACCCTGTAGATGAAATAAAAATTAGTAAAATATCATGATAATACCTACTTGTTTTCCTATTTCTATAAATTTTCATAGAAATTTCATTATGGATGTTTTTTCTTGATCACATAAACTAATGAATTAACATTCTTGCAAGGTAGAACTAAAAAAATATCTTTTGTGTAAACATTATCTAGGACATCATTAATCACTAATGTAAATCGAATTAATATTAACAAGAATTCAATTATGAAAATAAATTGGAAATTTATGAATAATTATAAAATCCCTCAATTATAAATATTATGTCGATGTATCCTTACACTACTTGATTTAAAATCAAATCATAGTTCAATGTGATCGACCATAAAATGTTGGTGTACTTATTATGGAATTTTAATTTCATGTTTTAACTTGAAATAACATAGTTAGAATCAATATTTGACTATTAAAGCAAGGAATAGAGTAACTAAGGGAAAGAGGTTGTGGAAATCCAATTTAATCATTCTTGGTTTGGGAGTATAATTAACATATCAATAATCTATGAGTTAATGCAGCTGGCATTTGGAATTCTTACCTATAAACATTTAAATTCCATGAATGGCCAATGTTGGGGATATAGGAAGGGGAATATGAATCTTTACCCAATAATTTCTATTAAATATGATATTATATATCTAATGGTGAGGGATATTGGGTTCAATAAAATAGGGTGATATTAGAAAAATAATATAGATTTATATTTTTATATTTTTTTTTTGATAAAGTACTAAAACTATACTCTTTTTATTTAATTAAATGGAAATAAACATGACTTTATTCATAGTGTTGAGATCCATATTATAGAATTATAACCTTCTCACAGAAACAAATATCTTTGATTGGAAGAGGTGCTTATGTGTTATCCTATTCTATGGAAGAAATTTTTTTTCTTGAAGAACCTATTTCTTGAAGATCCTCATAAAGATAAAAGTTAGGGAATATGTTTCTAAAGTTTTGATACCTTTGAACAATTCTATATATGTTTAGTGTTTAATACAATAATCTATTAACAATGAGCCTCTAGAAAATATGCGTACATGGATTATTGTATAATTATGTCTTGCCTTCAAGAAATATATCAATATCAATTGATTCAAGAGAGATATGAGATCTCTAATGGTCATTTTACAACTACTCTGGAAGGGTCAGCTCCAACAGGGCCTCGTGCAGTCAAAATTATTGGATACATTGAATAGCTAGACATATTATGGATTAAATTCCAAGAATATTTTTTCATAGATCTCATACATTCATCACTACCCAAGTACTTCTCTAGTTTTATAATAAATTACAATAAGAGAAACAATTAGAAGAGTATTTTAGAACTTCATACTTTCATTCTCAAAGTGAACATGGACATGGGGTGTGGAAAACCCACAGTCCTTATTATGAATAAAAAAATAAAGAATAATGTTATGGGGCTTGAGACACAAATCATGTTTAAAGCTAATAAGAACCATCCTTACATGAAAATGAAGTTCTATATTTAGGTAAAAGAAAATGAATAAGTATGTTTTCCATGTGGAAATCAATGAAACTGGAGGAGGAATATCACCCAAAAGCAAAGGGAAGCTGAAGTTGGGTTCATTACCAAGTGTATTCTTTCAATATCTACACATCGGATATTAGATATAGCCCGTTCTATGCACATATGTATCCAAATATATGTATCAAATATATTCTAAAATTTTCTATAGGAGTGGTGGATTTGTTATATTCATATGGTGTGAGGATGGATTCTCTATCAATGAGAGACTACCAAATTTAATTTCAAATAATAATGATATTGGTTTTAAAATAATATTATTAGGTACCAACTATTACCAGGAACACAATTTCTATATCGTTCCAAGATATATTTTTTTTTCAAATTTGGAAATAAATGTTGTTTATTTTATGGTATGACACCATTAAATAAAAGTATCTGTATTTAAAATTATTAAAACCATGTATTATATATTGATAAAAAATCATGTTCTCACTAGTTATATATCATCTAATAATACAATCATCTTCTTGGTCATGTAAATGAGAATAATTTGAAAATTATCTATCAAGATTGATATTTATACTCTTTTGAGCTAAAACCACTTGATGGATTTCATTCTTTTTTATAAGAAAAATGAATAATCTTACATTGAGTAGACATATTGGAAGGTCCATATATCTTATAGTATTGGTACAAAAGGATATATGTGGACCATTTCTTATAGAATCTAGAGGTGAATACTCTTACTTCAAAAATTTCCCTAGTGGCTTAGCTAGATATAGATAGGTCTACATCATAAGGTTTAAGTCAAAGTCCTTTGACAAATTCAATAATAATAAGAATTATGTAGAGAATCAAATTCTAATTTAGATAATGAATCACTGATCTGATCATGATTCTGAATATCTAAACCAATATTTTATCAATGTTTTATGGGATTTTGGGACTGTTTCTCAACTCACTCTACATTACACATCAAAATGGAATAATTTTAGTGAAAGGGAGAATCGTACCTTGGTAGAAATTTAATTTCAATTATGAGTCAAGATGATCTTAAATTATCATTTTGGGCATATTCATTACAAACTGCATCATATACATTTAACTGAGTAACAAATAAATCAGATAATGGAATTCCATTCGAGTAATGGAGTAAAAAGAAATCTTTATTATCACAAACACATGAATGGGGTTGCGATCCATTTGTTTTGGTATTCTCAATCAAAAACCTAATACTCTGTGGAACAAAGAGAGAGGATTTGTTCCAGTTTCACATGTAATACATATTTCTAAGATAATGAGTCCTTAAACAGAATAGGAGAAAAAGTGAGTAATTAAGATGTCATACACATTAGAGATTAGATCCATCTTGTATTCCATTTTATGTACCAAATTTAATGTTACCAATGAATTGATCATGGTTGGTATATATCAACATGATCCATGAGAATAGTATCAGTCTACAATTACAGGTATCCTTATGTATCAAAGAATAACTAAGGATATATTACTTTTTTATTTAGGTGAAGAGGAGATGGTTATTAAGGCTTATACTAATTTTAGTTTTTAGACTGATCAAGATGATTTTATGTCACTGTCATGATATGATTTCAATCTCAATGGTGGATATGTAAGATTTAAGAGTTCAATGAATCTAGATTTCACCAATACTATAGTGGATTACGAATATATAATGGATTTTGATAAAGCCAAATAATCTATTAGGATATAGAACTTTGGCCAGAAAATTCATTTGGTACCTAGAAGTAAAGACTTTATCGCAATGTATTGTTCTAATACTACAGTGGTGGCTCTAGAACAGTATCCAAGGCCGCACCATTGGAAAAATCCCATACTTTAAAGTATCACCTCCTAAGTTATTTTTCATAAACGATTGAGGTTATAGTTATTAGAGTTTATAGGAGAGAAAATTTGGTATATTCCTTGGATAAATTCATATCTTAGTAGAAGCATGAGAATCATGTGGGAGTTGGTAGATTGAAGTATTTTAAATATGGATCAAGAGAAAGTGGGATTTTTATGGATTTGGTTCCCTATAACCATCATTTTTGTACATTTGATAACCTATATTTTTTGTTTTGAATTTTAAAAAAAAATATCGCATCATGATTATTCTTCCACATAAAACATTATGTATTAATCTCCTAAGATTAGTTGTCACTATAAAAGGCCATAGCAGGTCCCCACTATGACGAGAAGCTAAATCTTCCATGAAAGTATTATTAAATATATGTTATTTAGCTAGATGAAATCATTTGAGGTAGACAAAAGATACATGCTATCAAGTTTGGTGACTAATAAGACTTTGAGAACCTTCTCATGGTGTATGCCCTTTGTAATATCTAGTGTAAGATATTTTGAGAACAAAACCAATAGGAAGGGAATACATATTTTTATGTTTCCTTGGATGTTATTATCTTATAACAAGCATATTGATACTAATACTTTAATATTATTAGTAATGAGTATTATAAGCCATGTACATTGATGTATTGATGAAAACAAAGACAAAAAATGTTCACAACATGGTAGGATATGTTGGGTGGGTCATGAGTAATACTTCCATAATGAAAAATGTATGAAATTATTTGTACCATATCGTATTTAATGGAATTTGATATCTCATGATCATTGGGGGAAATGATATGTTATAAATAAATCCATGTCCATCGTGTTATGTTTGAAATTTCAATTTTTTATAAAGTTAAAGAAAGATACATCTTAAAAATAGGTTGATGGTGCTAGTATGAAACCTTCTTTATTAGAGATTTCATGATAAAGGGATTACATTAAATGGTAGGAGTCCTTATATGGTTTTATATTATTGAAACATTTAATTAATTCTCTATGGTAACCTTAGTGTGTTTCCATATGCTAACCTTGTAATTTGAGTTGTTTCACCTAATACCGCTGAGAAGAGTCCAATCGGGTCACACACTAGGTATATCTGAAACATCTGTTAAGTAGTATTATTATTTATTATCTAACATGTTGAATAAACTATATTCTCACACACATATTAATAATTATTTATGTTTGTTTTATCACATATATTCTTTCCCCAATTATTCAAGAGAATATTATATGATCAGAATATTTAATAAATATTTATTTGTTCTTTATATTATATAATAATTATTTAATGTTTGATAAACAATGTAGTTATATTTATTCATTAAATAAATAATCATTATTCATGCTCGTATAAAATATGTGGTGGAATGGAGGATCTTTTTAAAAGGTTAGTTGTGAAATAATATATATTTCATATTATTTTTATAGATAATATTTAATTTTATTCTCTTTTTTAACACATGTAGATAAATAATAATAAACTTATTATTATTATAGATAAGGGGTTTCATTAGAATCAAGAAACACGATAAGGGAATATATGGAATTATAATTTTATAACTACAACGATATATAAACTGAATTATATTATTTATCTAAGAGATCCAATTCATTCAGATATGCACAATGAGATCGGGAAAGAATCCTCTCAAATCCCTAGAGTTCTTCCCCATCCAAGACACTCTCAATAACACAGGGAGAGGCCCCATCTCCACTGTCAATTCTAGAGAGATTGTAGACCATTCATATTAGAAGTGATTCTTGGGGTGATTAAAGGAAAATCATGGAATCATTAGGATCTATCATTCTAGCAGCAAGAGATTACTATGGTGACATTTAGAGGTTCATGGATCATGTGTTGATCAACACTCGATGGAATCTATTTCTTATTCTTGAAACCCAATGACTATGAATCATATATGCATTATCTGATCCATCAATAAAGAATGAATTCCCCTCACGTTAATTTTTTAAAACCTTTAATTATATATGACATGTAATGATTATGTTCTTTGGTTCCCACATTTTATCTCATCAATACTCTTTGATTTAATCTTGATGTCCATGAAATTTGTCATCATTTAAATCATATATTTTTCATTGGTTATGAAAAAATTTGTGTTGGGAATGCCTGATCTAGTGAATCCATTCCACCCAAAACCATTTTAAAATTCATAAATTAAATAAAAGAATAAAAAAATTCTTATATTAAATAAAAATTATAATTAGACATACAAAATTTTTCTATAGTTCTTCCTTGTTTAATAAATAATATAAACTATATAATCCCCTTACTAAAAACCATATTTTTTATGGAGAAGTTTTTAAATTTTTTAGGTTATACTCACATAGAGAAAAAATCATAGAAATTATTATTTTCATAAATCCCACATTTTAAAACTAAAAAAACCTGTATAGTAAATTATAAAAAATGAATATTAAGTGAATTTTTAAATAAGTAAATAGAAATGGAAATATTTTTTTTTCCATATTCCAAAACTTATAAATTCAATTTTTTAATAAAATCCTAAAATATAATGAAAACTATTTTTATTGTAAAAAAATTAATTTTTTAACTGATATTATTATAATTTCATATAATTTCCTAAATAACCAGGTGTTAAAATATTATTAATATGAATAATGATTTATCAATGATCATATGTATCTTGAAATGGGAATGTGTACAACATAAAATGAAATTTTTTAATACAATTATATTTCAATAAAATAAATGATCTTATTTTTCATTTTAGATAAACTAATTGATTTTCATTCATATGATACAATTTTTTATATATATATTTCATGAAGGTATTACTAATATTCATTATTTTTAATTAAATAGAATTTTTTTAATGGTCACATAATATGTATATTTTATTGAAATATATCGTTGAATTTTTTATTTTTGATGTGGTTTGTGGAGTAAGATATTGATAAAATTAACTTATTTAATAGTTATCGTATATTAATATTGTGCGGGTGTTATAGGTTCCATGTGATAAGGTTCTCCATATTGGATTGAAATAAAATGTTGGAAATGATTTTATCTTGAGGTAGATTTTTTATTCCACAATAATTGGTATTAGAATGAGGTACACAATATTTATTTATGATTGGATATGGTTTATTCATGAAATATTTTTTCTATCCACATTGAACTATTAAATGTAGAAAAATCATTTTAGTTTGTGGAAACAATGGTTAAAAAATATTTGGACTCCTTAGAAGAAAGTGGAGGTGTTAATGAAAAATTAAAAGATGCCAGTGAAGATGAATCATATTTATTGTCATGATCTGATAGATTTATAAACAAGAAAAATTCAAATGTAATTGGATTATATTAACTTTTAGGATTTGATTAATATGATATATCCTTAAAAGATATGGGTATATATGAAAGGTTTGTATAAATAAATATCCCCTAAAAATCATATTTATCAAAAAAAATAGTTATACGATATGTGCATTATGGAAAATGTAGATTTAGGTAAGAATTATGATGCGCTCATTAAAATTATGATATATATCTCTTCATGGGTGCCCATGATCAATGATAAAGGTATCATGATACCTATTTAAAAATAATAATATAGTAAATATTTTATTCAATTGGGTTCATTTCTATATTTTTATCATAACCTTATCACTATATTATTATTTGGTAAAGATACTATGAAGTTATAAGATGTGTTTTCATAATTTTTGATGAATGAAACAAAAAACAAGACCAATTATGCAGAATCTACATGTAATAGTGGATTTCTGTCGATATTAGATAGACACGGTAATCCAAATGGTCAATCTGCGGAAAAATAAATATCCAATTTCTTTTATTGAGACAAGTAGGGTTATGTGAAATGGTTCTATAAAGATATAAAAATAATTTTTAAATAATAAAATTATAGGTATGAAACCAATTATAATGATAATAGAATAAGTCTTATAAAAGGTGAGGGTTATATGCATTTAGTTTTTATTAATTATCACATGTCATATATGTAAAATGAATGGGAAATTGATTCATTAATTTTATACCATATTACATCTAATATTGAATTTTTTTCATATTAAAAATGTTAATTTAGAATATTGACAACGTTTATTAGTGATTCTACTCATTTCATTGGTGTTGGGGTTTTTTTTGTCACTACAAATGTAGATTGTACGTTTTGGTTGAGGGATGTGCGATATGTGATAGGTAGTTGAAATAGTTTTTATATACTTGTTCTTGAGATAATGATGGGTTTAATATTTCATTTGGTATTGGAGGATAAATGTAATATTTCAATAGTATTGATGCTTTTTATGTGATGAAAAATAGTTGAAACACATTATATAACTAATGTAATGGTGTGCGGTGAAGTCATGACTATTATTACAAAGAGTAATTCATCATATTTTTAGAATAGAAACTCCACACGCAAGAATCCATTACCACCAATTAGTATGAATAATGATTGGATAATTAATTAGTTTGAGATAGGTGTTTTAGGTCTTACACTTACTTCATTTTCTTCTAAGAGTTTCAATATTGGAGAAATAATTAAATTTAGAGATTGAGGTGACTCTATATTAGTTTTAGACTTATTTTGAGATGTTGAGTAGGGTTGAAATTTATTTCTGTATGTACTAAAAATTATATAGTGGTAACTAATATGATAGGGAAGATATTTTTGGTTCTAGTCATGTTTTCCAGTATATCATATATGTGAGTATAAAGAATAATTCAATGTTTGGAATTCATTTATAGGGAAACTATTTTTTTATCTCACTATTTTAAAAGGGTTATTATATAGTTTCTATAGGGTATTTAATTAGTATGATACCATATAGTATTCTTTCCAACTTATTATTTTTCCATGAAATATGATATATTTATAGGGTGAAGTAGAAGATTGATATTTTTCACCCCTTGGTGTCATAAAAATTCTTTTTCTTGAAAATATTTTATCAAGGGACCAATCTTTTCTTCCCCTACACTATGGTGGTTTAGGTAATTAATACAAAAAGTGATCACAACGGTTATAGTTTTTGGCAGGGGATTTGTTCGTTGAGTGTAGTGGTAGTAGGGTGATAAAACATAAATCTAGCTAGGCGGTGGGGTGGTATCCATCTGTGTGAAGGGAATCAAGAAGCCTCCAGGGGTAAATCAATGTGGGGGTTAGTATATGTTGTATAAAGATGTGGGATGAAGTCCAGTGATCAAAGACTAGATAATTATGCAGGTGTGTCTAGATGAGAAAGATCAATGGAGACTCAACATGGGATTCACAGTTTGGGGAGATATTTAGTGATCTTCCATGTCACAATTCCCTATTAGATGGTGTGATATCAGGTGTGGTAGTTCACTATTCATCAATGTTAGATGGTGTGGTATATTATGTGTGGTTTGGCATGAATATGTTTCAATTAAAGAGAATGTGTGTCCTTTCATGTAGTAGTATATTCAGTTAGGGATCTTGGTAGAGGCATAGAGTCCCTGAGATCATTTGGAAGATGGTACCCAATCCACACTATTTCTATTTCATTTTACATATATCAATATTTATATAAAATTAAATTTTAATCTTATTTTTTACATGTTATATAATATGTATGGATTATGTAATATATTTATAGTCACATGAAGAGATTGAATAAGATATGGATTAAATCCTTTAATGTATATAATATTTATAATTACTACTATATTGAATATATGTTTTGATTTTTATTCATTATTTTTATATCATTTAACTTTTATTATGGATTTCATAAAACATCCAAAAAATATGTCATTTATTATACTATTTCATTCAATGAAATGTTTGGAGGAGAACTATTCAAGAAATTACTGCATATACATGTTCTGGTATTTACTAATACATTACAAACACATGAGTAATTGATGTACTAGTCTTCTATGTGATAGTAGTATATAGTGTCTTAACTCCTCATGCTTTGATGAAAAACTTTGATACCCTAATCTCTCTCTTATTTCGTCATTACATGTGTGGTGATAGCAAACTATCATGGGAGGAAATATCCCATATAAACAATGTAAAATTCAAGATTAACTATTGGATACACCATGTAAAGGGAATGTATTTTAGAATCTCCTAATTTTCTTTGTGAAGCCTACATGATGCTGATTGAGAAGTTTCAAATTATATTCGGTGTACATTGTACTAATTTTAAACTGTTCTTTATTTCAATATTATATGAAATTTTTTATATGCATATATGTTATTAGGAAATGGATAATATTGAATCCTTAATATCTAATAATTGTTATTAGACCCTAAAAAATCATTTTAGTTGTACTAGTGTGACCCAAGAGCATAGTTTTATAAAATCATTTGTGAAATGAAGAAACTATTAAAATTGATTCTTGTTTTTCAATGGTTGATAAATTTTGGTATCATGGATTACCATTCTGAAGAAGTGTTTTTCATAAGGTTCATTATTGATTACATTTATGCAGTGTAAGGTTCATAATAGATTACCCTTACATATAATAATTCTACATATTTTTCATATGAACAAACACTTATGAAGGTGGTCTGAGTATGGGTCATCTTTTCTTACCATTACATAGAATGGTCTTTCTTAGGGGCATAAGTTCTTGTCTTTATGAAAAGTGATGTACATAATGTCCATCTTTGTATACCAACATGTATTCAAACTTAGTAATGGCATCAATTGTGTTACATTTATTTAGTTTTCCTACATAAATGGAAAATACTTTACCTCACACAGGCCACCCTTTCTGTGAAAAGGTAAACAGAAAAAATTATAAATTTTTATTTTATTAATTTTTTGATCCTTTATAAATTGTTTATATATCACAGTAAAGTGTATTTTGGAAAATTATTAGGTATAAATATTTTATTAATTGTATTTTTTAAAATTAATTATAAAATGATTTTGTAATAATTATTTTTAAAATATTCTAAATATTAAATATTAATATTTTTAATATATTTTTACATATTATATGGTATACATTATGATCTAAAAAATGGATTTATTTATAAATCATAAGATATATTTATAATGTATTTATGAATCACAAAATAAGGATGAAATATAAAATGTGTATATTTAAGATTATGAATTGTTTATAATAAAATATTTTGTGTAATTTTAATTATAGAATAATTGTTTGGGGATTAATATACTAACATGAAAAATTAGATCTTGGTTTAAATAAAATATTACGTATATGATTTTTACATTATATATAATGTCTACATAATATTAATTGGAATTTAGTTTTTTTATAATTCATAAAATATATTATATTTAAAATTAAAAGGAATATAATTAATAATATGAAACAGTTCGTATTCTAATGAAAATAGAAATTTTATTTTCTAAATTATGGATTGTATATAATTATTACCATGATTATAAAATGTTTATATCATTTATTATTTATGAACTAATTATAAATGGTTAAATCATGTTTTAATACTTCAATTGTTCATTTATTTAAAGGGGTATTCCTTATTTAATTAATATGGTTATACTATATATATTAGAAATTATCTATTATTTAGTAGAATTTTAAATAAATTTAGGATATGTAGTCTTTATGTAAATTCTATGTATGGAAATGAATATAGTTTTCCATCTAAATTTACCTAGGTTTTTAATTTAGGTTATTCACACTAATTAAGTAGTTGAATATAGTTTATATATAATGGGTTTTAGAGTCATGGTGAATTAAATTTTATCTTGAATATTGTTTCCCTAATGGAGGGTCTTGGGGTCAAAATGCATTCATGCCTGGAGGCTTATGCCTTTTTCTTTAAAGTTGAATGGGTTTGGTAATCTTTCACATCAGGCTTACTCATGTGAAAAGCACCAATTTCATAAAACATTATGGATTTATAATAACTTTTATTGTATATTAAGTGTATGACATATCTTGATGTGTGTTAATATACATGATATCTATTTTGGGGTGACTAAAATAACCTTTTGGGTTTTATAATGAGTAACATAACAATATTTTTTTAACATATTGGTTTGGTGCAGGGAATGAGATTAAAATCTAAAAAGAAGAATCATGAATACCTAAAAAATCAATAAAATGAGATAATATGGTGAGATATAATCGCCTTAAAATAATTAGTTTCTTATTCCATCCATATTAGTACTTTTCAATACCTCAAAATCCATCCATGTTTTTTCAAAAAAGTTTCATTAACCCTATATTATCTTGTGTCAGGAAGGAAAATAATGGGTGACAATGGATCATCCTTGGGTAGGGTCATCCAATTTTGGGTTCCCCTATTCTATTTTTATATAGCCTTTTATTATAATTTTATTTTGGTTACACTTAGTTGGGAATCCCTTATGATGGATACCTGAGGAATGGTGTTGAGATTATCCATATGATAGGTTGGAAAAGGTTTGGTCGGTTTGACCATCCAAGAATCATATATGATATTATTGGGACGATGACGTACCTAAATAATTATGCAATGAGAGTAATTCCTTATCTTACTAACTCTCTGGTGTAATATTAATCATGGAGTGCTAATAGATATGTTGTTTTTGAAAGGGGTCATCATTTTAGTGTGAGTACATATTTAAAACTATTTATTATGTGATAATACAACATGATAAACATTTCATAAATGATTCTATTTTTCATTAATATCATCATCACCCTCAAGATGAACTTTTAGTGTAATCCTTGTAATTAAAATATAAATGTAAACAACTGTTAATATTGGTAACATAATAAACATTCATAAGAAGATATATTTATTTATGAAAATTTTTCAAGTAAAATTCTATATGTCAGAATAGTTCCTTCATATGTACCTAAGTGTTTAAATTGATCTGAAATTGATTATATATTCTTATAAAACAAATAAATATTCACATGTGGTTTTAAAATCATTGGATTCATAATGACTTAAACAACCTTAATCACCAATAATAAATATAACTGGGTATACATGTGATATTAAATATGATAGAATATTATAATTTCATTGAAGATTAATAGTTTCTCTTAAAGATTTATCATGTCAAAAAAACCATTCATTGGTCATATATTGAAATATTTTGACTAAAAAATTAATTCATGTATATTTTACCCATTATTCTAAAATATTTATGAAAATATATACAAGGCCCCATCCTTAAACCATACTTAATCTTGAGTTATTACAAGATTACACCTTGAGGATCTTTTCAGGTTTAGAGTTTTAGATAATTAGAACATAAAACTTGCATTACATTCCACATTTAAACAAAGTGGTTACATAAAAGATAATATTCATTTTTCCCATCAATGGAAACATATTTGGAATAAAACATGGATTCTTTCTTGACACTTCCTTGACACTATCATCATATCATGTACCTTTCCCTTGACCTATGAAAAACATTTCAAAAACATGGGATGAGCATAAAAAGCTCAGTAAGGGATATAAAAAATAAGGAAAGGAAACAAGGGTACATATACACATAAGAATGAAATCATACTTTACCCATAAAACATAATCACTTTAACATACCTCATCAAATCATGAATAAATCATAGAAATCATAATACATAAAGGTAACTTGAGGCATTCATAACATTCTTACGTAGAGAGTAACCCTCTTGGTTACGTTTGGAATAACCATCACAGTATATTCCCTAAATCTCGTCGGAGAAACCTTAACGTTTCACTCCTTCGTGTTACCCAATGCATTGGAGCGCTATATTGGGCTCACCCGCCATTAGTTTATCACGGAACCACCAGTCTTCATAATAATTCCCAAGAACCTCAACATAATCGTATCATATAAAACATGCATATAGGAAACATAAAATTTCCACCATTCAATCACAAGATATCAATACAACAAATTGATATAAAAACATTATGAAAACCATTTTCAATACCAAAACAAAATAAATGTAAAACATGGTATTTATTTTTCTTTTAAAAAAGTATGCCTTGTATAGGAAACTGAAACTCAAATAATGGTCACGGTGGCGGAGAAGTCGATGTCGCCGCATACGTACAACAAAAACATTCCCTTTTGTCATTTAGTAAAATGCTTCGTATAAAAAATATTCCTTTTGGATAAACGTAAAATTAAAAGGGGTTTATACACCGTATAAAAGAAGGTTGTGTATAAAACAAAATATGCCTCAATGAAAGGAGATTGAGACGATGTCCCATACCTCGGGTCCGACTTGACTCGGTCGTTATTTAATCTCCTGAATAATAAACATTGGTTAATTTCTACTTGTTTAAGAACATTTTTTAAGTTCATTATTCCTTTTATATCACTTATTTCCATGTCATGAACACTATGTAATTATTTAAGTTAATAACGGTCGTTTTAACGATCAATGGTACTTGAGTCAAAAATAAACCCTTTATAATTACAAGTTGTTCATGTATCCATTATATCCAGAATGGTATTCATGATTTAGATATCATATATGTCATATATATCCAGTACATGCATTCATTTATAATATTACATAATCATTTAGAGGTATGAAATGAAATGCACCATTCATGGAGACGGTAATCTGTACGTACGCATGAACGCTACTTTCATTTCTATTTCATATTTTATAGAATGGAATCATAATGATATAAAGGTATATTATAATTCCAGTGTAATATCATATATAATATCATAACTCCATCCTTTATACGTCCCACGTATGGTATTTAATGAATCAAATCACTTGGAGGGGGCGGTAGTCCGCACTTCCTTAAATGAAGATATCGCGTTTACCCATAATGGAAACAATAAAGGTATGACCAGAATGAAAAATATAGAATCTTAAGGAAAACATGAACATATTATATATCATATATAAATATATTGTCATATTAATGGCCACCTTTGAAGTTTTTAAAATATTGTTGAACAATCATCATTTTAGGAGGTAGAAATTCGCCATCCACGGAAACAGTATGTTCTTTAACCATTAGATGTAGGTGTGTGTAAGTTTAGCTCGAATAATTATTAAAACAACATCCTAGTATATGGAAGATACTGGTTTTGTTACAAAATAAATGAATAAATAGAGTTTAGGGGGTTGGAGAAGCAAAATAAAACAAAAGGACTCAAGTGAAGACATTACCTTAAAATCGGGTAACTCCCTTTGGTTTGAGCTCAAAGGCTTTCTTGGGAAGACTTCTGCCCAAAGTGAGGCTTCAAGGAGTAATATAGGGATTTGGAGAGACAAAATGGGCAGGGGTTGGCCGAGCCAAAGGCTTTTTAATTGTGGGTAAGGAGGTAGAGTTGGGGGCCTTTTATAAGAGGAGAGGAGGGGCACTCTTGGAAGAAAAAGAAATGTTACTTTATTTTAAAATGAGTTTCGGATTCAAAAGGTCCCACATTAATATAATAATAGGTTAAGGTGATAAGGATTCTAAATACACCCATCCAATAGGTTTTGGACATTTGTTGGTCATAGATTTTACATTATCATTTCATTTTATTTAAATCCTTTATTAATGAGGTAATCGCTGCATCATCATGATGTCATAAATAATTTAATTTATTTAAAGTCTAAAAGTTAAAAAAAATACTATGATGTAGGAAATATTTTTAGATTTCCAATGACTATTTATAATAAAAAATCTGACTCGTATAACCCCATGTAAAGTTTTTTTAGTAAAATAACTCATTTTTGTGTCATTTTTACTTTAACATTAAATAAAAAGATGATAATGTCATTTTCCTACCAAAGTGGATCCATGGGGTCCCCGAGTTGACCCATGTATTTTATTGGTCGTCCATGACACATCCAATAAGGGTAGGACCTGTGTTTAGGTCATTTCATATTATTAAAACATTATTTTTACCTTAAACTACACTAATTACCCCTAATCGCGATTAAAAACATAAAAGTTACTATTCACCAAAAAATTATTTTAATCCCATTGAACCACATTTTACTTCTTAATGAAAACCATGTATGTCGGATTTTTGAAATTCAAAACAGAGAGGTGGTAAAATTTCATTTAAATGAAAAATCAGTTTTTTAAGTACCACTTAGTGGTTTCACTATTCATCAAAAATTGAAGTTTTTCAGAAAAATACCAAAACATAAACCTAATCTATATTTGATATTTTGAATTAAAAAAATTTGTCTATTTTAGAAAATTCAAAACATATAAGTTGCATTAATTAATTTAATAATTAATTCTCGCTGTCATAGCAAATAGCGTGTTTTTATGAAATAATAAGTATCAAAAGATTGACACTAGTTTAAGACCAATTTCAAAGTAAAATTAATTACAATGACCACTATTGGATTAAATGGTAAAAATATATTCTAATTTCACTTTAAAACCAATTCAAAAGATAATCTAATCATATAAATAAATTAGATTAAAAAGTAGTTTTGATGTAAAATGCAGTATTTTTCACTATTCATTAAAAAATGAACATTGTCAGAAAAATACCAAAAATTCACACAAAGGAAATTTTTATGTCCCAATCATAAATAATAAGTTTATTTTTACAAACATAGCTTATAAAATTTTCAAAATATAGATTTAAAAATAGTTTTCCATCAAAAGGCAGTAAAACAATCTTTTAAAAATATTACTGTATTCCATGCTTAAGATTGGATTTATTTTCATTTTAAGCCTCTAAAATACTATCTAATTCATTAATAGACATATATAAAAATATCTATTATTAATTACTTACTTGGGATGTTACATCATGCCCAACTTTAAAAAATTGTGTCCCTACAATTTATTTACTTATCGAATAAATGGGGGTACTTATCCCTCATTGCATTTTTAGATTCCCATGTTGCCACTTCCATCATGTGGTTTTTCCAAAAAAACCTTTACCTGATTAATCACCTTATTCTATAACACTTGCTCCTTGTGGTCGAGAATCTGGACCGGTTGTTCCTCATATGATAGGTCCTCATCCAGCTGAACTACCTCTCGACTCAAAACATGAGATGGATATGGCATGTACTTTCTCAACATTGAAACATGAAAAACATTGTGTACCTGAGATAAACCCGGAGGTAAAGCCACTTGGTAAGAAACTAATCCAACTCTCTCCATAATTTCATATGGTCCAATGAACCATGGACCCAGCTTTCCTTTCTTACCAAATCGCATCACACTTTTCCATGGTGATACTTTGAGAAAAACATGATCACCTACCTCAAAAGAGAGATCCTTCCTCCTGTTGTCCGCATAACTCTTCTGCCTAATCTGAGCTGTTCTCATGTGTTTCTGAATCATCTGAACTTCGTCTGCCATCTCATCTACCAATTCTTGTCCCATCAACATCATTTCACCCACATTATCCCAAAAAGCTGGAGTTCGACACCGCGTCCCATATAACGCCTCAAATGGTTCCATCTATATAATGGAAAGAAAACTGTTATTATATGAAAATCCATCCAAAGAATGATGTTGGTCCCAACTTCCCTGATAATCCATCGAACAAGCTCATAGAATATCTTCCAAGGTCTGAACTGTTTGTTCTGACTGCCCATCTGATTGTGGATGAAAAGCTATACTAAAATTTAATTCAGTACCCAATGACTTCTGAAGGCTTTTTCAAAAGTTATAAGTGAACATGGGATCACGGTCAGATACAATGGAGAGAGGAACTCCATGTTACCTGACTATCTCTTTAAGATAGAAACAGGAAAGTTTATCTAGAGAGAAATTATCTCGTATAGCAAGGAAATGAGCAGATTTAGTCAAGCGATCAACAATAACACATTTTGAGTTATTACCTCGAGATGTCCTCGGTAATCCCCAACAAAGTCCATGGATATATTCTCCCATTTAATCTCTGGCACTGGTAAGGGCTGAAGCATCCCTTTCGGTAACTGCCGCTCTGGTTTAACCTGCTGACAAGTCAAACACTTCATAGTAAAATCAGAAATATCTCCTTTCATTCCATCCCTCCAGTAATACTCCAGCAGATCTTTGTACATCTTAGTAATTCCAGGATGAACTGAAAACGGAGAACTATAAAATTCACATAACAACTCTCTCTTCAACTGTGAATCACAAGGCACACACAATCTCTTCCCAAATCTCAAAACACAATCATTATCAATGTTGAATTTAGGAAACTTACCCTTCTGAACCAGCTCTACCTTTTTCTGCAACTCACTGACTTACTTCTGTGCATGCTTGATTCTGTATGATAGAGAAGATTTCACTAATACCTGAAACAAAACAGAAGGACATCCTGCACCAACAACTTCTATGCAAAATTTCATCAAATCCTTAACCAAATGATCACGTTCTAAATGCAACATTGTTAATGAATCATTACGTTTTCGACTCAATGCATCATCCACTTTATTTGATTTTCCTGGATGGTAATGAGTTGTACAATCATAATCCTTGATTAATTTTAGCCATCTCCTCTGTATTTTGTTCAATTCATTCTGAGTGAATATATACTTTAAACTTTTGTGATCAGTATATATTTCACACTTTACTCCATACAAATGATGCCTCCAAAATTTTAAAGAGAAAACAACAGCATCTAATTCCAAAGCATCTGTAGGGTAATTTTCCTCATGAGTTTTCAACTTTTGTGAAACATAAGAAATTACCTGATCATTCTGCATTAGGACGCAACCAAGTCCTTTCAATGAAGCATCACTGTATATAACAAACTCCCCATTCCTGGAAGGTAGTGCCAAAACTGGAGCATTCACCAATCTTCTTTTCAACTCCTGAAAACAATCATCACATTCTTTTTTCTAGATAAACTTACACCCTTCCGAGTTAGCTTAGTCATTGGAATAGATAACCATGAAAAATTTCTAACAAATCTTCGGTAATAGCCTGCCAAACCAAGGAAGCTACGAATCTCAGTTACATTTGTGGGTCTTGGACGGTCTTCCACAACTTTTGTTTTTGTAGGATCAATAGTTATCCCATCTTTTGAAACAATGTGACCAAGGAATGAAATTTGTTGCAACCAAAACTCACACTTACTAAATTTCCCATACAATTTAGTTTCTTTTAAGGTTTGCAAAATAACCCTTAAATGTCATTCATGCTCCTCTTTACATTTAGAAAATACCAAAATATCATCAATGAAAACCACCACAAACTTATCCAAGAACTCATGGAAAATTATATTCATTAAGTCCATGAATACAGAAGGTGCATTGGTTAGCCCAAAAGGCATTACTACAAATTCATAATGGCCATATCTTGTACGTAATGAAGTCTTCGGAACATCTGATTCCTTTACCTTCAGCTGATGGTACCCCAATCTTAGGTCAATCTTTGAAAAATATTGTGCTCCCTGGAGCTGATCAAACAAATCATCGATATGAGGCAAAGGATATTTGTTCTTAATAGTGATGTTATTCAAGGCTCTATAATCAATGAAAAGTCTCATAGAACCATCTTTCTTTTTAACAAATAAAATAAAAGCACCCCATGGTGACGTGCTAGGTCGAATGAAACCTTTCTCTAATAAATCTTTTAATTGCTCCTTCAACTCTAAAAGTTCAATTTGATCCATTCAATAAGGGGGTTTTGAAATTTGCTTAGCATCAGGAACTAAGTTAACAGTAAACTCAACTTCCCGATCTGGTATTATTCTAGGCAACTCATCAGGAAAAACATCAGGATACTCATTTACTACTAGCACATTATTAATCTTAACAGTTCCTTTATTTTCAACAATGTGTGCAAGGTAACATTCATTTCCATCTTTTACAAGTTTCTCGGCCTCTTGATATGTTATCAACAGTAAGGGTTCATTCTTTTACACAATCTTAAAGTCTTTCTGAAAAGAAACATCTTTTTCTCTACAGTCAATCTTAGCATGGTAAATAGAGAGCCAGTCCATGCCTAGGATAACATTAAACTCTACTAGAGGTAGAACAATAAGGTTTGCAAGTAGGTTCTTTCCACAGATAAGGATAGGAAAATTCGTATAAATTCTTTTTTCCTCAACATTTCCCCCATGTGTTTTTACCAAAAGTTCAAGAGTCATTTCTTGAGATGGTATTCCTATTTTAATAGAAATGTTTTTAGAGATGAAAGAATGTGTAGACTCCAAATCAAACAACACACTGGCATAATCTGAAAAAACAAACAAAGTACCTGATTCAACTTCATTGGATGTCCCGACATCTGCTGAAGTATTTACAAAAGATTTCACCACCCCTTTCTGCTTGTAGTCTAACTGCTTCCCATCACTCGAGCTCTTTTTCGGACACTCGTTTTCATAGTGACCCATATCATTGCACTTAAAACATTTCACTTACTGTAAATCAAATTTGGACTTACCATCACCTTGATCTTTTTCAGTGCAATAACGAGCCTTATGTCCCATCTTACCACATCGGTAGCACTTTCCAGAATTCAGAAGACATTCCCCAACATACCCTTTACCACATAAATCACAAACTGGAAACTTAGTTTTCTTACCATCAGACTTTTTTTCAGAATTCTTCCCTTTCTCCTGCCACCTTGGTCTCTTCTTCTGTTGGTTGTTATAGAACACTTGACCATCGGCAAACTCCATTTCCACCTTCTCAGCACATCGAACAAGCTTTTCATAACTTTTAAACTCATGAGAAGCTAATTCCCTTTGATATTTTGGCTTTAATCCTGAGTAAAAACGATTGATTTTACTATCAAGGTCTCGGATAAAATTTGGAGCATACCTTTCCAATCGAGTGAACCTTTCTTCATAGGTAGCCACTGAGTCTTCCTCTTGCCTCAATTCCAAGAATTGTTTTTCCATCCTAAGTCGAATAGCCTTAGGAAAATACTTTTCAAGAAACATACCTTTGAATTCATCCCAGTCGAGAGCATGAATCTCATCTGCGTCCCTGATATTTTTAACCATCGACCACCACTGATCAGCTTCACCCTCCAAACGGTAAATATCAAGACTAAACTTTTGATTGTTTGAACACCCCATGACATCGAAAATCTTCTATAGTTCTTTAATCGCCCTTCACCTAGGGCAGGGTCAGATGATCCTCTGAATGATGGGGGAAGTTGCCTCAGGAAATATTCCACCACTAACATGTTCCTCTGCGGTTGGTCTGGCTGATCTCGTGCATAGATACCACTGACATTTATCACTTGAGTCAATTGCACCATTACTGCAACAAACTGTTCAGTTCCAATTCCGACCATCTCAGGATGGTGATTCGGAAGGTTATTTCCTTCTGCATGCCTTCCTAGCACTGCTTCCCTGTTTCCTCTACGGAAAACCATTCTGAAAAAACATGTCTTAGATGTAGCAACATGGTAATCTTCAAATGCTATATCATTTCAATTTGACAATAAAAAAAATATTTTTGGATGATCATTTAATAAAATTATAACTCCTAAAGTTATCTAAACTGACCTCTAATACCAACTATAAGGCCCCATCCTTAAACCATACTTAATCTTGAGTTATTATGAGATTACACCTTGAGGATCTTTTCATCTTTAGAGTTTTGGAGAATGAGAACATAAAACTTGCATTACATTCCACATTTAAACAAAGTGGTTACATAAAAGATAGTATTCATTTTTCCCATAAATGGATACATATTTGAAATAAAACATGGATTCTTTCTTTACACTTCCTTGACACTATCATCATATCATTTACCTTTCCCTTGACCTGTGAAAAACATTTCAAAAACTTGGGATGAGCGTAAAAAGCTCAGTAAGGGATATAAAAATATGGAAAGAAAACATGGTTACATATACACATAAGAATGAAATCATACTTTACCCATAAAATATAAGCACTTTAACATAACTCATAAAATCATGAATAAATCATAGAAATCATAAGACATAAAGTTAACTTGAGGCATTCATAACATTCTTACATAGGGAGTAACCATCATGGTTACGTTTGGAATACCCATCACAGTATATTACCTAAATCTCTTTGGAGAAACCTTAACGTTTCACTCCTTCGTGTCACCCAATGCATTGGAGAGCTATATCGGGCTCACCCGCCCTTAGTTTATCACAGAACCACCCGTCATCATAATAATGCCCAAGAACCTCAACATAATCGTATCACATAAAACACGCATATAGGAAACATAACATTTCCACCTTTCAATCACAAGATATCAATACAACACATTGATATAAAAACATTATGAAAACCATTTTCAATACCAATACAAAAGAAAAGTAAAACATGGTATTTATTTTTCTTTAAAAAAAAGTATGGCTTGTAGAGGAAGCCGAAACTCAAATAATAGTCACGGCGGCGGAGAAGTCGTTGTCGCCGCATACGTACGACAAAAACATTCCCTTTTTTCATTTAGTAACGCTTCATATAAAAAAATATTCCTTTTGGATAAATGTAAAATTCAAAGGGTTTTATACACCGTATAAAGGAAGGCTGTGTATAAAACAAAATATACCTCAATGAAAGGAGATTAAGACGAAGTCCCATACCTCGGGTCTGACTTGACTCAGTCATTCTTTAATCTCAAAAATAATAAACTTGAGTTAATTTATACTTGTTTAAAAACCTTTTTCAAGTTCATTATTCCTTTTATATCACTTAATTCCATTTCATGAACACTATGTAATTATTTAAGTTAATAACTATCATTTTAACGATCATTGGTACTTGAGTAAAAAATAAACCCTTTATAATTACAAGTTGTTCATGTATCCATTATATCCAGAATGGTATTCATGATGTAGATATCATATATTTCATATATATCCAATACATGCATGCATTTATAATATTAATTAATCATTTAGAGGTAAGAAATGAAATGCACCGTTCATGGAGACGGTAAGTCGTACGTACACATAAACGCTACTTTCATTTCTATTTCGTATTTTATAGAATGGAATCATAATGATATAAAGGTATATTATAATTCCAGTGTAATATCATATATAATATCATAACTCCATCCTTTATACATCCCACATATGGTATTTAACGAATCAAATCACTTTGAGAGGGCAGTAGTCCGCACTTCCTTAAATGAAGATATTGTGTTTACCCATAATGGAAACCATAAAGGTATGCCCATAATGAAAAATACCGAAGCATAAGGAAAACATGAAAATTTTATATATCATATATAAATATAGTGTCATATTAATGGCCACCTTTGAAGGTGTTAAAAGAATGTTGAACAATCATTGTTTCGGCAGGCAGGAATTCGCCATCCACAGAAACAGTATGTTCTTTAACCATTAGATGTATGTGTGTGTAAGTGTAGCTTGAATAAATAATATAACAACATTCGAGTATATGGGAGATAATGGTGTTGTTACAAAATAAATGAATAAAATGAGTTTAGGGGGTTGGAGAAGCAAAATAAAACAGAAGGACTCAAGTGAACACATTACCTTAAAATCGGGTAACTCCCTTTGGTTTGAGCTCAATGGCTTCCTTGGGAAGACTTCTGCCCAAAGTGATGCTTCAAGGAGTAAGAGAGGGATGTGTAGAGACAAAATGGGCAGGGTTTGGCCGAGCCAAATGCTTTGGAAGTGTGGGTAAGGAGGTAGAGGTGGGGCCTTTTATAAGAGGAGAGGAGGGGCACTCTTTGAAAGTAAAGAAATGTTACTTTTTTTTAAAATGATTTTCGGATTCAAAAGGTCCGAAATTGATATTATTAGAGGATACGGTGATAGGGTTTTTAAATCCACCCATACAATGGGTTTTGGACATGTGTAGGTCATAGATTTTACATTCTCATTTCATTTTTATTTTTATCCTTTATTAATGAGGTAATCGCTACATCATCATGATGTCATAAATAATTTAATTTATTTAAAGTCTAATAATTATAAAAAAACTAATATGATTTAGGAAATCATTTTATCTTTCCAATGACTATTTATAAAAAAATCTGACTTGTATAACCCCATGTAAAAAATGTTTTAGTAAAATAACTCATGTTTGTGTCATTTTTACTTTAACATTAAATAAAAAGATAATAATGTCATTTTCCTACCAAAGTGGCTCCATGGGGTCCCCAAGTTGACCCATAGATTTTCTTGGTCATCCATGACACATCCAATAAGGTTAGGACATGTGTCTAGGTCATTTCATATTATTAAAACATTATTTTTACCTTAAACTATACTAATTACCACTAATCGCGATTAAAAACATAAAAGTTACTATTCACCAAAAAATTATTTTAATATCATTGAACCACATTTTACATCTTAATGACAACCATGTATATCATATTTTTGAAATTCAAAACAAAGATATGGTAAAATTTCATTTAAACAAAAAATCAGTTTTTTAAGTACCACTTAGTGGTTTCACTATTCATCAAAAATTGAAGTTTTTCAGAAAAATACCAAAACTTCACCCTAAGATATATTTGATATTCTGAATTAAAAAATGTTTTCTATTTTACAAAATCCAAAACATATAAGTTTCATTAATTAATTTAATAATTAATTCCCGCTGTCAGAGCAAATAGTGTGTTTTTATGAAACAATAAGTATCAAAAGATTGACACTAGTTTAAGTCCAATTTCAAAGTGAAATTAATTCCAATGACCACTATTGGATTAAATGGTAAAAATATATTCTTATTTTACTTTAAAACAAATTCAAAAGATAATCTAATCATATAAATAAATTATATTAAAAAGCAGTTTTGAGGTAAAATGCAGTATTTTTCACTATTCATTAAAAAATGAACATTGTTAGAAAAATACAAAAAATTCACAAAAAGTAAATTTTGATGTCCCAATCATAAATAATAATTTTATTTTTACAAAAATAGCTTATAAAATTGTCAAAAGATATATTTAATAATGGTTTTCCATCAAAAGGCAGTAAAACAATCTTTTAAAAATATTAGTGTTTTCCATGATTATGATTGGATATATTTTCATTTTAAGCATCTAAAACACTATCTAATTCACTAATAGATGTAGATAAAAATATCTATTATTCATTACTTATTTGGGATGTTACAATATAATATGATGATACAATATCTGTGGTTTTATAGTTTTAGATAATAATGATAAAAGTTAAAACTAGATTAATAAATGATAATTTTAGAATACAATATGTATTTTCATGTAGCTATCTAAGTTCGTTGAAACATAAAGGTAAAATTAAGAAAGATAAAGGAGTGTTAGTTCCATATGATGGAATTACCTGGATTTTGTAAAGTGTTGCAAGAAGAATTTTGGATATTCTACACTGTGTATAACTATTATAGAATTCAATTCTATTATTCTGATATGTATTTGATACTAATTTTATGTTTTAAAATAGTTACAAGTATACAATATTTTATAATATATGAAATAAATTGAAACTGAAAGTATACTTTCATGTAATGAGAAGAGTCTTTTCAACATTTATGACTTGCATTCTTATATATTTTATGAATATATCTTATAATTTGTATTAATTATACCAGTTTTATCATGAGAATATTGTTTAAGAGCTTATTGTTTGAATGAAATTATATGTGTGTTTTCATACCCATTATTTTAAATTTATTCAATTATATAACATTCTTCAAGATAGACATACAATTTAATGTTTGAGTTTAGGAGTCATTCTATTTTGATTTACATAAATGTTTCAATGTTTTGATTGAATTTCAAAAAAATACCCAATGTTATCCAAATGACGAGAACAGATGAATTTGGAATACGATGTCTACATTCGAGTACTATCTAAAACAGTACATGTAGGTAAATATTCAAATAAGAATAATAAAATTTTGTTGAAATGTTAAAATAGTTCTTCTTTAAGAATCTAGTCATGTTCTTTGAAGAACAGGGTTATCAAGGAGAAAATTAATAATTATATATGTTGCATTATCAAGATTCTTCAAATAGTTTTAGGAAATTCCATTGAATTTCCATGTCAAGTATAGTTGTAATTGAAGTAAAAAAATTAATTTTTAATTTTGTTTGATACTAAATGTATATTATAAAAGTGCTGTAAATATATAAGAGTTAAAAATATACATTAGAGTTAATAAATCTTGTATTTTATATTCATGTTATGAATCAAAGGATTCTTATGTCAACATATAGAATTTAAATAAAACTATCAATATTTGATGGATTCAATAAATTATATGTATCTTAATTTCATTTCTATAATATGATAAGAGAGGTGGTTGAATAAGAAATTGTTGTGAAAAAATATTTTTAAAAATTTAAAAACATGTGTTTAATGATTCATGGAATTCTATAATATATTTTGAGAAGAAGATAATGATAAAAATAATTTATTGAGGATAAAATTTTTATCTAAATTATTATTAAAAATGATATAATGTGACTCTAATCTATCCATGGTGTATTTTATTGAATAGTATTCTATTTAAGTAATATATCTTAAACATATAGAATACCATATATGACATGTAAATAAAATTATAATTGTTAAACATTCCTACTTTGAGTAAATGAGAGTCATTTCATAAATAAAAAAAAGTTTGTGTTGGTTCATAACATGATATTCTAACAAAAAATATAATGATTAAGAGGTTAGTGGTTGTATATTTTTACATATAAAACCTCAAATTTAATTAATAAAGGACTGAACTAGTCAAATGTTTATGTGATTTTCCATAATATCATCAAAATATTCAGATGTTTGGTGGTAAATAAAAATGTAGAGAGATATATTTAGTTACTATTGAAAGTGGATATCACTTATTAATAAATAAATTTACCTACCATAAGTTAAAATTTAATGCCAATTAATATCATTAATGGCTTATGATATATGATGATGAAAAAAATTAAAGAGTTACTTTTTCTTATTGTTGAATGTGAAATTCACTGTTCCCTAAAGGATTAAACCAGTCAAATTACAATATGAATTGAACATGATATCCTTAAAGAGTTTAGTATATATATGTTGAAGGAAATATATTTATTTACATTACATAATGAAACAAATTGGGAATCAATATGTCCTAAAATATTTTATGTTTTAGAGTATTGAGAATTGTAAAAGATAAATTTTTCTACCCAATTAAATTGATTCTCACGTTGTCCTAAAATGATTTAGAATGTAATGATAAATTAATAATGTAAATAAATACATTATTTGAAAAAAATAGAAATAAAAAATTTAATGTAAAGAGTTATGAGGATGATGATGATACAATTAGAGAGTGTTCTATGTCATCAACATAATTAGACATCAAAACATTTAGTATCATTATGTTAAGATGTTTGAATATGTTAAATATTTGAATAATTTCCAGTTATAATTATAGAATCATTACATTATTCAAACTATATTTCTTCATACAGGTTTCTCACTAAATATTTATTGGAAGGGTTTAATATAAATTAAGATATAGATATTGAATGATTTAACTATGGATGTAATTAGTGAAATATATATATATTATTGAGAACATAATGATAATCTAGTAGTTTGTTATACATGATATGATAAATCAGTTCTCATGATTAATATGATAAATATTTTTTAAAGCGTTTTAAGATTGTGAAATTTATCAAAATAGATAAAAGAAACTATCTGTTTTTTCAATCATTCATGTTGGATATATATATATATATATATCATACAGTAAAATAATAACCGACCTTTGAGACTACAACTTAGTATTGTCCCTAATCGAGAATCGTAAGGGATTATTATAGCTTATAATTAAATTATAATGATGAATTCTTGGAATTCTTGGTTACATATATGGATTGTGATCATGAGGCACAAAACAATGAGTAAGATTTTTGAGTGCACTGGATGACCCACTAAGTATACCACATGCGGTGTAAAACAAATATATTTAGTATAATATAGTTGAAATGATTATTTTTAATTCCCAATTATGTAAGGTTATTGATATACCTATAATGAGAACATTTATACATTTTTACCCTACTTATTCATATCTACATGTTGACTTAGAAAATCAAGGGGTGGTTGGATTTGTATCTAATCATTTTTTCATTTGGATCTCAACTAGTTATGATATTCATTGTCTCATATGATGGGTATGAAATCTTGGCCCTCAATTGATATAGATTGTAGAGTTTTTGGACACACATATAATGTACATGTGATGAAATTATCTATTCTAATAAGATTAATGTGATGTGCTCATCCATGTTGATGAATGATATCTGATGTTTTAATTATCCAAGTCAAGATACACTATTATAATGAAGAGTAAATTAATAATCTATATGGAATTCACATAATATATATCCAATATTCACTAAAAGTCTTGGGAAATGGGAAAATATGAGGATTTACATTTTCATATGATGTGGACGGGTGGAAATAGGTTTAAATATATGTGTTTTTTATGGATATCATTCCAGATAATATTATAGTATGAGTTTTATTAGTTCATTTCAAGTGACAACCCATTACATACATTAATGAATCTGGATTTTTTTATTTTTGTCAACACTGTTAAACTCTATTGGGCCACAATTTTTTTGACTAAATGGGGATTGATTTGGATATAGAGAGTTACTCTAAAAGTGTTTTATAGTTAATCCAAGTGTTTTGAATGGGTATTAACAAGGAATTACTAGAGTATCCTATATATAATCATCCCATAAATTTCATGATTTGTTTCAAATATTTCATCACTTTAATACCAAAGGACATTTTAATTTTATAGTTTTAGAAAATTATTAAATACATGACAATAAATAGTGGTCGCTTTAACAAAATACCCATTTTTTACAAAAAATATTCTTTTTAAAGTTTAACTTGCTTAATTTAAGGTAAATCCCATAATTAGAACACTAAATTTATTAATATTCGTACTAATCCTTAATCCCTATGAAAAAAAATATTTGATAATATGGAGTGAAAAAAATAAATATCAGTAGAATTTATAAATAATAAAATGCTCTAGTCCATTGGTAAACCTCGAATATCTGAAATAAAGTCTACCAATATTATAATAATATTTTTTATAAAAATTAATTTTATTAAACATGAAAACAAATTATATTCTCTATAGTTTTTCTAAAAAATTCATAATAATTCATGAAGGAAAAATTAATAATAATGATATTTTATTGGAAAAACATAAAAACTTATGATTATCTTTGCATAAAAAATCACTTCATCTTTAAAAGTTTCGTAAAATTTCCTTATAAAATATTCTCATTTATTACATTTTCAATTAAAAAAATTTCCTTTAAAATTTCCCTAATCAGATCATATAGACACCTAAAAACATTATCATTACATTTACCCTTATAATAAACCTTCTAATGGGATCACAAATTAGGATAATTCCCATATCTCTTAAGAGTAACCTATCAGAAGTAGACTCCCATAAATTTGTCAATGCATTAGAGGTTCGTATTATGATCAACCATCATTAGATCTATATCAGGATCACTGATCATTCATATAAAATTTATCAGAACCATATCATGAAAAAAATATATAAATTGTTATCATTAATTTAAAAACTAATCTGAATTGGTATTCGATAACATAAGAAAAACCACTTTCATGTATCTCATATAAATGGTAATAAATTTTCATTTCTATATAATTTTTTTAAGATGTTATAAATTTAATAAATAGAAATAAAATATTATCCATTGAAATATCATGCTAACTTTTAAATGAATATTGATATAAAATAATTTATATGATTAAAATAAAGCTATCTAAAGCAGTATATGTTTAGATACATTCTTCTGGTACCTTTTTAAAGAATAAAACAACCCATACAAATATATAGAAAAGATTCTTTTAAAATAACTTTTAATAAAATTAAAAAATATAAAAAATTATTTTTATCAACCAATAAATAATATGATTCTTGAATAATTTAAATGAACCTCTTTATGGATGAAGAATATATATAAGTAAAACATTAAAAATGGGTTTTTAATAGAAAGTCTTGCACCTCAAGTCCCAAGTAGTTTTTTCTGAAAGTCTACCTTATAGAGTAATAAAATTATAATAGTTTTATACTTTTCTAATAACCCTATTCATAGTCATTACATTATAATTATTCCCTCTATTTTTTTGATACCATATCTTATTTAGTTACTAAAATTACTAATTTCACATTGGACATTTTGAGGGCGTTCAATTTATTAGTCCAAAAAAATCCAGGAGTTGAATAATGTCAAATAGATCATGGTTTGTTAAACTCCATAATCTTACTCCTGAAAAAATTATTATTTTTAAGAATTAAAATTATTTTATAACAATTCATGAAAGTTGGACATGAAAAATTAAACATATCGTATCATAAAGGGGGTAGTCTGTATGTATACACGAGAAATGTTTCCATTTTATAATTAATGGAAAATAAATAAGGTATATAATATTTTAATTTCATAGTATAGTAGTTTTTTATAAATGTCATATTTATTCATTATTTCAATCCTTATTATATTCTATTTTATGGGGTATGGAAAAATTAATCACATTGTTTTGTGGATGAGTTATTCCAAAAATAAGAATGAGCGAAGTAATTATTTTCCAACTAATGAAAAGGGTAATATAATAAGTAATATATTATCTTTAAAAATCATAATAATTTAATAAACATCATAAATATTCATTAATTTTATATTGGTAACCACATATGTGGGGTGGTGATGGAAATCATAATGAAATTCTTCATGGAAGTTGTAGTCCACACCAATGCACAAGTGGTGTATTCATTTTTTTATTAGTTATAAAAAACATATATAAGAGTTGTTATATAAATATAATAACATTTTATTATATATAATATACTAATTTATTTATTTTATGATTTTTATAATAAATTTTATCGAGGTAGAATGTATGATCTTAGGTTTTTTTGACATACGAATATTTTTTTCTTTTCAGTTTGAATTATTTTTTATATCCTATTGTTAGTTACCAACTTTATCACGGGTGTTTTTGTGGTGTCTGAGTTTTTTAAGATCCAAAAACCATTCTTTCATGGGAAAAATAGGTTATCCACATGGTTAGTGTAAACCATGCAGTACATGCCTCACATTTACTACTAATTGTGCAAGGATAGACAGTGGGGTGCTACAAGCCATGCAGATTGAGGAAATTGTGTGGATGAAGGCACATGACTATAAAAGGGCCTCTACAGTTTTTTGTAGTGCCTTCAAGCATGTTTTTCAAATAGTTATTCAAAAACATACACACTAACCATGTGAGGTTCCACTCTTTATAGTGAAGGGTGCACGACTAGTGCATGGTTTGGCCGGCCATGAAGTCTATGATTTTTTGGAGAAATTAACATTTTCCCTAATAAATATGTTAATCCTAAATCCATATTTCTATTACACTGTTAGACAATAGTGGATCATTGGAAGATCCTAATTGGTCCAATTTCTAGGCTTTTCCAATATATTTTCATCCAATATCGGAATTGAGATTAATTACACTCATTGGATCTATGTCAGTGAGTACTCAATTCCTTTTGTGACATTATTCATTCTTATCAGTATCGGTTGAGTTATTTTAGTGCAAGATAAATTTCCATATTTCCTATTTCTCTATCTATTCCTAATTTTTATTATTATATGATTGAAATTAGTGGCTAATAATAGATGGGAACTATACTACAATCCTCTTTTAGGTGTTCTATAATGTTACATTAAGGTTTAGTTCTTTATAGAGCTAGTTATCATTGTTCATCCTAGAGTACTTTCTAGATGTACCATAGAAATTTATTGAATAATTCAATTAAATGAAATGAAACATTATATGAATTCTCATTAATTTCTTCACGATGTGTTTTATGTTTTTCCCCACCCATGGGGTGTTCCATTTGAATTGAATTTTCCTATACCTTTTTTAAACAACACAATGGGTGAGTTATTGATTCCCTTGTTAAAATAACAATAGTTATATTTGTTAGAATTGAATTGATTGTTATGAGATGGATATTTCATCCTTTTAGTGTTGCTGATTTTGATTAAATGGTTTATATTGAAAATTATATGAGAGGGTAAACACGTGGAATGAATTCAATGTGAATTTTGATATAAGTGGGTTAATGCAATGAATGTGGATTGTTGAAATGATAAATGATTTGAATGTTGAATCATTACATATAACGCCATGAGTGTGCCACACCATGGGTCTTGGAAACACTAGTGGATTCCTTGGACCGAAAATGATCCTCAGATATAGATTATGAGGGATACCATGGGCCTTTCTACCCTTGGATCTATCTTGTCTAGGCTCGTAGGGGTAATGGTCAGCTGAAATTCTCCTTAGACCCCATTTGAAGTCTAATCAGATTTCCAATGAGATGATCTTGGGACTCAATGAGGATTTATTTGTTCTATACACCATATATTGAGAACTGAGGGTTCATTCATTTTTTATTATAAGGGTCTCCCATGGTAAATATGAAATTATTGATTATAATACTTGGTCATAGTAAATGTGACATTGTTGGTGATATGGCGTGGATGTGGTTGATTTTTTATAAATATTATATGTAATGGCCATGGGTGATATGATATGTTGTGTGTATGACATTTCCATGGTTTTTACTTCCTTTTTTATACTACTACATTGTTATAGGATCATGACACCAATTTTTCATAGATCCTTTTTTGGATTGATAGTATAACATTATAGATTTCTTGTTTCCATGGTAATTTTTTATGTATTATTATAATGTTTATTATATAACATGCCCTTTTATTTAGCTTAAATATCACAAACAAGATGTTTTACAAACACCTTGGGTGGTGGAAATCTGTAATTTTATCTCATACCCTATTCGAGTCATCGTTGGGTACAAAGACATGCTATTTTGACGTAGGTAGTGATTGGTGAAAGCTCTCGTAGTTCGGTGCTTTACTTTGTTCCATGCTTAAAAGAAGGGGATCATAGGACTGATCTAACAATCATGATGCAATCAAAATATATTGATTTTTGTGTTTTTTTATTTTGAAATATTTATTCTACACTTTCCATGTATACATTATTTAGATTTTTTATTTATATATGATATGATCATCATTATATATGAGAATACTTCTGGAATTTTTATCTACTCATATTGTTATTGTCTTCCGTCTAGATGATTTATTGATTCTTATATATGAATATTATTTTTATTCTTATATGTTATAATATGTTAAAAAGGAATATCCTCCCCACAGACACACCTTAGGCCCTCACTGCTAGTCAATAGCCTCTTCTATTTCAGAAGATGTGCTTTTGGCCATGGGGAAAATGGGATAAGGGAAACGTTCAATGGAATCTGGGTTTGGGATTTTAAAACATGTAAGCATAGCATTATTTTATATTTTGGTTTAATTTTTTGAGTCAATATAATAGAATATTGAGTAATTGTAATTTTTTAGTGAATTGTTATATGGAAGAGCTAATCTAGATACTGGAAAACCCAAATCGCCTCAATGGAAATTCATGTTTTCTAGATTTTGGCTATCATGGTTAATTTTATTCCATTATCAGTTCATGTAATTTAATTTTGATTTCATAATTGAGATTATTGAGATTTATATTTTAATTACTCCTTGACGATATAAAGGTATTCCATTTCATGCATCATTTTAGGCACATTACATGAATCACATGCCATGCATTATGGCATGACATATAGGATGAATTACTTGTTTTCATGTTGTTGTGATATGTGTCATGATTCATGTAACTAATGTTTTGATAGATATTATGTATATGAAATTTTAAAAAACTGTTGCTACATAGAGTGTATATTGTAACCTAAGCAGTTTTGTCCTGATTAAGCTACAAAAGACACTTTACGTAACCAATTGTGGAAAGTTGAGTCATTGAATATTATTCACATGGACTTGAATGTGTTATGGTGTGGATGAGGAAGAATCAATATTTTGGTTCTTGATGAGTATTTTACTGTATAGATCTGAAGTGGTTAAGTATTTGGTTAAACCATTTAAAAAAATATGAAATGATTATAAAATAAAATGGAAATTGAAAACTGCGAAATAGAGATTTGACCTAGACCTGAATTTTGAGTGGGAAGTAGGCAGTGTCTCTATTGATGTTTGAACCCATTATTTTTTATGTGGTATTATATATAGGAGTATCCTAACATGCTCTAAGACATCATTAATTACTCTATTCATGGATCAAATTAGGAATTTATATTAACTTGAACCATAAAAACTAAAAAGGTGTAGTATAGCAGAATTGTGAGGTCTAACCCATAGATAGAGGGGAAGACAACATTGATAAGTCTTGACTATTGGTTACACCTCATAAATTCAAATTTTATTTGATTTAATTATTTATTAAATTAAAATAAATTAATTCAAATATAAATTCAAGAGGTTGGGGAACCAATTTCTCGGGCTAGTTTTTCTAAATAAATTATTTCTAATTCACTGGAAAAATAATTATATGAAATATCTATGAAACCAAAAAAATTAATTGATAGATTAAATGGTAATACCCTATCAAACTACCCTTTAATTTAAATTCATCATGGCCATATAAATCAAATTAGCTAAAGTGCATTTTGTTTAGATTTCCAAAATCAGAAGAGTAATTCCATTCAATGGTCGCAAATAAATCATCTCAATCATGTTAGGAATCCTTCGTTATTAAAAACAAATGCTTCATTATTAAATGATTAAAAAAGTATAATCTCTTGAAAAACATTATACTTTTGAATTAAATAATATTTTCAATCAAATTTATATAATTCATAGTTAGTATGCATCCCCTTCAACTGTTCATTCTCTCCCCTATAAGGGTTATCAAGTCATTATCTGGTGGTCACCAATGATGAATAAACCAATATCCATATTTGATAGATTAAATAAGAATGAATGAGAGTATAATGAAGAAAATAAATAGATTGTAATTAAAAAAAGAAAACATCCAATGATTACTTGAAATAAAGTAAAGAAAAAAACATATCTACAAACAAATCTAGGTCGAAACACTACGAAAGAATTCCAATAGTTGATACTTGATAATTTGAAAGGTAATGACTTTATATTAGACATAATAACCATTTTATAAGCCATATAGTTGTCCCAAGGGTTTTTTCGAGTCAATTATTTCATTTAATAGTCATCTAGGTCGAACGATTTCATATAATAGCATCAAAAGATCTTTTAGAAATCAGTTTTTTTACTGTATTAAGGAAATAAATGACATGTAGTATGTTGATCATATAGGGATGGAGCGGTATGAGAGAAGTGGGTCCCCCTCTATCATATTAGGAACTGGATTATGGTTTACTGTGTCTGTGTCAGTGAACGATCATGGAAAACCCGATGTGATTATCAGTGAGGGGTTGGCTTCGAATATGTGGTGTTCTATGTTGTTGTCGATGACGTTTCAAAAAATAATATCTGTGATGAGTTTTCTCCACATAGATCTGATGTTGTGGTGACATCTGACATTGTGGGGAACATGGTTGATGATGTGTTTTAGGAGAAAACTAGGGGTTAGCCCCATATCGATCTAAGCAAGCGACATCCGAAGCTCTTGACCACGCTTCTTCTGAGACAGGTGATAATCTAGTTGTTATGGATGGTTTCAGACAAAATGTGAGAAACAGTACACGCATGAATTCGCAGACAGTTGGTGAGAATAAAATTGATTGAAATATCCAGAATTATTTTCCTAGATCGGGGATGAATGCAGTGTTGTCTGGTGACATTAATGATGGGTCATCTTCTAATCTCTCATTCTCATGTTTCAAATGTACGTCATATTCTTTCAGTAGAAGAAAATTAAGCATTTCTCACATTAAATCAAACCCCCATTCTATTTCAAAAAGACTCAAAATGTGAGAACATTCAATCATCTCTAGGTTATTTTTACTTTAATGCTACAAAGCCCTGAATGTTTATGACCTCAAAGACCGAATTTTAGCTTGTTGGGGATTTTCCACCATGATATGTGTCTCACTTGGAAAAGGATTCTTTCATATGATATTTTCCAAAGAATATTATAAAATCAGATCTTAGGGATTTGGATCCATTACACTGAAACCATGAATTATTCACCTTCATGAATGGAATAAAAAATTCAATATATTTGAAGTTGGAATCTCCACAACTCAAGTTTGGGTTGTTGTTTATAGATTAAATTTGATATTGTGGCACCCCAAAATCTCATATGATGTTGAGATGTCTATTAAAATTCCAATTAAAATTGAAAAGGAAATAGAAGTTTCCCACTTTGGACACTTTTCTAGATTCTTGGTCAATATTGACCTGGGTTCTACTCTACTAGATAAGGTTATTCCTGGAACTGAGGATTACATGATTGAGTTAATGATCCTTTATGAAAGAATGCCAAAAAATTGCAAGGTTTTTATTCTGATCAGTCATGATCAATCTAAATGTCGTTTCTCCACAATTTTTACCTATTCATGTAATAACATTCATAATTGACGAGAAGGGCCTAAAATCCATTGAAATATTTGCTGGCCACCTTCTCTACAGAAAGGAATGCTTGCAATGAAAAAGTTCTGTAAAACAGTTTTAATTACATGACGACTAATAAAATAGTGGAAGATAATCTTAAAAAAGAGTTTGATCAATTGCTTTCGCATGAAGTGATGGATACATTAGGTAACGGAAAGGGTAAAAAAATTAGAATCTAACTCTCCTATAATTTTTAAAAATAATCATTCATCCTCAAAGATGGTTATGGATGATGAAGGATTCCATCTTGTTCCCAAACATCCCCTCTCTGACCAAAATTTCAATAGTGTCTCTAAGTTGTAGGTCTCCATCCTTGGCCCTCCTGATAAATTGATACCACAAGATGTAGGAAGAATATGTCCTAAAAAATAAGTAGCAAAAATATAGCTCTAATGATAATACTGATTCTGAAACATTACTAGAAAGGATTGAATCTCTACCTTCATGTAGGGGGAGATAAAGAGGTCGGGGGTGCAGTTGTGGAAGGGTGGGATGGACTTTTTTTCAATTGGAGGAAACAAAACTCACTGAATTATGGATGAAAGAGATTGGCAGGTAACTATTGGATGTGGTTTTTTCTCCATTTGATTCCAATACTCTCTTGGATTCCTTTTCCTTACTTGTTTTTAATAAAAGAGGTGGTGCCTTTAAAAAATTTACATGTAGTATTTTTACACATCGTGTAATAGTTAGAAATGTTTTATTAATCTCACAACCTGTAAAAAGTGAACTTGTTGCAACTTCACATCCTGTAATGACGTTACATGATGTGTAAAATGTGATTTCATCACTGAAATCTATGTTTCATCATTATTATTCAGTTTTTTTCCTCCAAAAGGGCTCTATGATCATTCTAAAAATCTACTGTTGTGCCTCTTTTATTTACTCAGAGCACAAAGTGTTGTTTTGTTCCCCAAATTCAATTTTTTCCTTGGAATTTACCCAAATGTTAATCCTATATATGAATTCTCAAAACATTAATAATAGGCACAAATATTATATTAAATCAATTAATATTCAGTGAAAATAAATATAAAAACAAATCAAAATATATATAAAAATGTAGTTATCAAATACACCCACACTCAAACATTTTCTCTTCCTTGAGAAAAACCTCGTCATTGATATTCCAAGGATCCATACATTAATAAGGAAATTTTCGAATTATGAGGCTTCAAAAAGAACTTATAAAAAAATATTGTAAAATCACAAAACATACCCAATTAAGAATTCAAAAATTATGCTTCATTTAAAATTTGAAATTCATGAAATCTCTCTCTTTTCACACACAGTTTTTAACTTTTCATCAAAACCTATTCTATTTATGATTTACCTCACCTTTAATTTTTTCACTCATTACTCAAGGTAAGAATTTAATGAGGTTATGCTCATAGATCAAGAACATTATCCAAACCATAGGCTTACATGGAATCTACATTAACCACCATGTAAAGTAAAATATAAAAATTAATCATGAGGTATTTAAAATAAGTATTAATTGAAGATGTGTCTGTGAGAATATAGGCAAAAATGTTTAAAATCATACAAGGCTCATAGAGGAGGCTATACTGTAACGTACAATTTTTTATATTCAAAATACAGGCTCAATTAAATGATCCAAATCATCATGATTTCATCTCTTACATGCCCCAAAATCAAACAATGGTTTTTATTTTCTTATTTTCAAAATTAATGATTGGAATAAACATCAGATCCACCACCTAACCAAAAATGAAAAAATCATCATTCTGAAAAATAGTGATTTTTGGTTCTCCCAATTCATAACTCATTTTTTATTTTATTTTATAATTTATATATGATTACCTAGGATATGTCTCAAATATACCATCTATCCACATATGAATTTTTTAGCATCGGTCTGAAAATGGTTATTTTTTACTAAACCAAGATATACATCAATTTTTTCTTTTCCCTATTTTTTCTATTTTTTTCAATTTTTTCAATAATATGGATATTAAATGGAATATAATGAATGTAAATATAAACCTTCCCAAAAATCAATTGAAAAAATCCATAGAATCCTCTTAAGAAAAATATCCAATATACACGATGAATAACTTCTCCCCAACACTCATTTAATTGAAAATCATGAAAAATAAAAGAAGATGGGTATGGAAGACAATAATGGGTCATAACGCAGATTTATCCTAACAATGTCATCCATGGCTTCTATGTGCCAAAAGAGGATCAATGTGTAGGTGGGTAGCAGTATGAAATGAATCATTAATAAAATGCATCAATCATTGCAATGATGAATTTGTTCCTTCATAGCTTTGATAAGTTATCAAAGAAAGTTATAGTAGGTTTACATGAATCAAGTTTATCTCAAGAAATATACTTAAAAAATAAGAAATATTTGGTCTATAATTATCTCAGTAATGGAACAAGAATATATGTCAATCAATTCATGGAATGAATATGAAAAATTAGTTTACCCAAATCATTTTTCTAGGAATCAACATTATTAAAAGAATTCATATCAAAAATGATTTTAAATAAATTGAAAATTTACGTAATAAAGTAAATTTTAATAATTCCATTTATATTATTCATTTATGGGAACAAAATTTCATATTTTCCTACATGTCAATATATATTTCTCCTCATTGCTGATGTCTCATAGAACAGTGAGTAAAAGAAAAAAAGTCAAGCATTGTTGTGGGTGAATCTAATTCAATTTATTATATGAAATAATTTAATTCATGTAATTTTTATTTATTTATTCCATATCACGTGGAAACCAAAATCTAGGAATGTAATCATATAAACATGTAAAAATAGTACTCCCCTTCAATTGATGATTCTGAATGAGTCTATTAGGTTTAGTATGGCTAGGTTCACAATACGAACTATGATTACATGACCAGTATTAAACTCATGAAATGAAATGTTTCTAAATTCAAATATTTAATCACTTCTTTATTCTTCATTCCATGGGCCTGAAATATAATATTAAACATTGAATGAATATGCCATTTTAAAATTTGAAATATCGAGATCATGTTGGTAAAGAGTCCAACCACAGGGAGAATTATTTTAACAAATAAAATAAAATAAATCAAAGTCATAAAAATAAATTATAAAATTTGGGTTTCCTCCTAGAGGTTGATCTTTTTTATAGTCATTGAGATCAACCTTTTACCATTATTAACTAATTAAAACATGGTAAAAATCTAATTGTCTTGGATTTAACCACTTCCGTACTATTTTTCATCCAGGTTTACCTTCTTCTTCCTCCTCTATTGGTTCTTCTTGAATGGGGGTGGGTTTATATTTGATGAAATGTTTGTTGAAATTAATAGGAAGAAAAAATATGACAATATTTTTTGTAGTTTGTAAGCTCTAACACACCTTATTTATTCTCCATATTCTGAGCTTCTAGAATTACATCTGGAAATAGAGACTTTTTTTCTTCTCTTCTTATTGAAATTTTAGGAGGGATTCCCCTTCATCTTTGTTCAGAATAATGTCTATGAGGTTGCCCCGTGTTTTCTTAATGTATTATTCCATTAGATTTTTATCATCCTCTAACTATTTGAACTATACTACTTCGACCTCCATCAATTCATCCTCCTTGACCATCTAGCCAAAAATTTCCCTCTAATTTTTTTCCTCTTATTCTCACAGTTATAAAAGGTATTCTCATTTTTATTCTTGGTATTTATGTACATATAGAAAGGATACCTCAGGTACTAATATTTCTTCTAAATAAATAGGTTTATCTATTTAAATGTTTTCAATATACTCTAGGTAATGTTATTTTTTTCTGCCACTAATTTTTCTTCCTTTGTTGTTTTTGCAGTATTTACTTCTTCCACCACTTGATCTTATTCATATTCAAACCAAACAATCCATGCATTAGGTTTTAATGGTATGTTTTATACTAGAGAATTTAAATTTTAAATAACATGAGAAATATGAGAAATAAACTCTCCACGTTCACTGATTTGGGCTTCATGGCCATCCATCGGCTTATCCAACACTAGAATGAACTTGTTTAGTAAAGTGGATAGTAAAACTTCAAAATTATGCTCTTGAGATTATTAGAAGTCATGGTATTATTTAATGTAATGATATTGAGTTTGTTTTTTCTCAATATCATGGTATTACTCTACCTCTTGACATATATAATCTTTAATGCACTGAGCGAGAAACCTATTTAGTGGGTCTTCTAAGTGATACTCTTGCGTTTATTGAAATTAGTAGTTTTCAAGATTTTATAGCTCAACCCAACAATTTCCTTGGTAGATATTATATTATGAAGTTTATATGTTGGGATAATTGTACATTTTATCCCACTATGGGGGTTTCAATTATTCGTACTCATGAGAATATGAATCATTCTGACCATTGTCCTACTATGTACACCCTTCTGAATTAAGTGATTACCATCTGGTCGGATACTATGAACATTAAATGTATTACGATGGTGGAGTTGAATAAGAATTATATGACATGTGATCTATCCTGAAAAACGCCAACAACAACAAAGAACATAATATTGAATAATAATAATAATAATAAAATGAAACTGAAACAAAAAACAATTTGCTAGACTAAAATTTGTAAAAAAATTGTATAAAAAATGTCTTTGGCATAACTAACTGGTATCGAGTCATATACAATACACCACTACTACCACAAAATGTTTTCATATTTTGATAGGCCTGAACATGGATTTAATTTCTTCAGTCATGGATCCAATTAGGAATTTATATTAACCCTAACCGTATAAACTACACATGTTTAGTATAGAATAAGTACATGGTCAAACACACATAGAGTGGAGAACATGATGATGAAAACACTTTATTATGGGTATGTAGCTCTAATTATAGTTTGATTTAATTAATCTAATTATGAAATTAAAATTAATGATTTCAAATAGAAATACAGAAGAGAGTTTAACTAGTTTTCTAAGGTGGTTCTTATAAATTAATTAATTCAACTTTACTCACAAAATGATTATATCAAATACATATGTAACCAGATAATTTAATCAGTAGATGAAATATTCATTCCCTATCAAACAATCAAATAATTTAAATTAATTTTGTTTAGATAAATCAATATAGATAAATTCTAATTTGTTTATATTTCCAAAAGAAAAAGTGTAATTCCATTCAATGGTCAAGAATAAATCATATCAATCATGTTGGGGTTTTTTAATTATTGAAAACATAGGGTGAATGATTCAATGAAAAATAAAGTAGAACTTCATAAAAATCATGATAATATTTAATGAAATCATTTTTATGACTAAAGGTAAATCAATCCTTATCGATTTTCACCCCATTTAACCTATTTTTCTATCCCATATAGGGTTTATCCAATCGTCATTGGGTGGTTTATAATAATTAATAATCCAATAACCCTAACGGGGATATTAGAAAATAATTAAGGACAGTATAATGATAAAAATAAATATCCTTGAATTAAAAATATATAGAATCAAATGATTACATGATAACAAGTATAGAAAAACAAAAACAATAACCTATCTAAAAAGAAATATGTGTAGGAACTCTAAGGAAGACTCCCGGTAGTCGATCTACTCTAAATTGAATAGAATGATTTTCTATTGGCCGAAATCCCCATTTTATAATCCTCATAGCCATGCCAAGGGTTTCCCCTATTCAATTATGGTGTTAAATGGTCATCCAGTTCTAAAGATTTCATAAAATCTCTTGGAATATCCACTTTAACTCAGTATTTTTTACTGTATCAGGGAATTACATTGCATGTAATATGTTTACATGTTTTGTAATCCGTAAACATGTTTTCTTATTCTCATGACCTATAAAAATATCATGGATTGCATCTTCATATCATTTAATGATATTAAATGACCTATAAAGTGTGATTTTAGCACCAAAATCTCCATTTGGTCATGTTAATTCATTTTTGTGCCATTGGAAGTGTTCCATGATCATTCTCAAAATTCAATTTTTTTGTTACCCAATTACCATATTTTGATTGGTATTTTTTCAAATGTTAATCCTACATTAGAATTCACAAAACATTAATTTCAGGAACAATTATTATAAAAAATCAATTAATATTTAATGAAATAACACAATAAACAAATCACAATATGTATAAAAAATAGAGTTATCACATGCTCTGTGGTATGACTTGGTTGTAGGTAGGTTTTGACTAATACTTCTCATTTAGCTAATAAATTTGTTTTTTTTATGAGTCATGTGTTTGGAATTTTATACACATTCTACCATGATGACCTCTAGTCTTATTCTAGTATGTTGGTGAGGACCATGATCTGAAGGTGGTGGACCATGGTCTACTAGTGGGTCCTCCTGTAGTTCCATTTGTGGTAATGGTAGATTTAATATAAATAAATGATAAGGTACCATTCTGTGAGGGGTTATTCCACATTTTGAGAAATTTTCATGAAGCATCATAGCTTTTCTTCCCTATGACTGTGCTGATGTATGTGTTCTAGCAGTTGAATCATCCTGTTTTCATACGGGATGGAAGTCCACAGGCTGTTAAGATATGAATCATGACTACGCTATCGATCTTTGAGATTATAGAGACACCTCTTAATAGGATTGTAAAAATTACAACTTATATGCTTTGAGGAATAGTAAAGTGGTGGTGGTATGTTCTGAACCAAGATTTCATACCTTGAGATATGGTTTCAGTTGATTTCTAAACTAGGTTCTATGACTACTTTTACCATGAGAATCTGAGGGTAGGTTGGGCTAATGAGTTCATGTATCTGGAGAAGGGTTCTATGACGGTTATGTAGTATTCAACACACTTTACAGATATTAAATTTATTTCACAAGTAAACCTTCTTGATGAGCTGTTCAGGGTTTGATTCTTTGAGTAAGGTATTTTAAAACTATTCAATCTCATGTCAACATTTTAATATTGACCCACATTACAGAGATAGTAAATTAGGTTCTAACTACATATCTATACCTGAGGGAAGTTGGGGGGAATGGAGCATAAAATTATAGTCTCTTGACCATGTGGTTCAACATCTACTGTTATGAATATATTTTTTGAGCCCTCTCATGAGATGAACACCATATAGGACGCTAGTGATGGCAGTACAGTTTTCTGCCATCACTACGGTAGATGGGAACATGTGAGAAATTAAGAAGTATGAGCCACATGCCATGTTTTTGTAGGACCTTCCCTCCAATATTGAGTGGTGGGGGGTTTGATCTGACCCCATATTCTGTAGATGGTTTCACAGCCCCACCTCAAGAAGGGAGATGTAGAAGTACTGTTTGTTTAGGCTATGGTGGTGGTGGTAAAAGATGAGGAATCCAGAAACCAGTTATACCAAGATAGAAGTGTGGGCCTACTCAAAGTTGTGAGGTTTTTTCATAGGTTCATTCTTTGAGAAGGATTTATTCCATACATCCAACAGCCAATGAGTAGGGTACTATATTTTTAATGGTGTGTGGTGTAGTATTTGTATCCTCAAATATGGTATCTTCTATTTTTAAAATAGGTGCATCGCATAGTTTTATATATACTTCTATTTTAGAGATCCTTATTATTGTTATTAATTTTTATGAGGCTGTTATGATTTTTGACACACCATTGGGGATCATAACTGTGGATGTGTGTCAGTTCCGAGAGTCCCCCTTGAGTTTTGGGTGTTTCACTTCATCTATAATCTTTTCTTCCTTGATATGACTATGCTTGACGTCATAATCATAATGAAATGGCTAATGGATTATCAATCGTACGTGAATACTATCACCAAATGGTAACTTTCACATCACCAGAGGGTGTGGTTTATACTCACAAGGGTGAATGGGATGTCTAGGTCAGTCAAGCCAAACCACAAAATTGTGTGGTTGTTTTAATGATAGAACATATTTTTATTTTATAATTGGATAATCAGGTAGAACATCAAGAGGACATTCCTCTAGTGTATAATCATTTTAGGGATGTTTTTCGATACAAATATCATATTTTACCACCTTATAGATAGGTTGATTTCCCAATCTATCTTGTTCTAGGAGATGCACCTGTATCCATTCCTCCTTATAGGATTGCTACGATGGAGTTTCTAGAGCTCAAGAGGTAGCTAGTGGATTTAGAGGGAAAGGGGATTATACAACCCAATACATCTCCATGGGGTTTGCTAGTAATGTTTACAAAAAAGGTGGAGGGTACCCTTAGGATATGCATGGATTAATGAAAATTGAACCATTTAATGGACATGAACTGATATCCCTTTTCATGGATAGATGATATTTATTACCAGCATCGAGGAGCTCAGGTTTTCTTGTTTATTGATTTGAAATATAGATACCATCAGGTTCATGTTTGACCTACATATATACATTATAAATATTTTCATAGTTGGATGGATCTATATGAGTGTTGGGTTATGTTTTTCGGTCTTACGAACATTCCATTGTTTATTATGATGTTGTTGAACCGTGTATTCCATCCTCATTTGGATTTTTTTTGTGGATTTTGATAGATGATATATTAGTGTATTCCAAAAATCGATATGATGATTCTAAACATCTTGGGACTATTTTAAATACACTGAGATATCATCGGTTATATTTTATGATAAAAAGTGCCACTTCATTATGGATAAGATTCACTTACTGGGTCATATTACATAGAGACAGGAGTATCCGTTGACCAAGAGCATGTGAGAGGTGTCATATCCTAAGAGTAGCCCAAGAAAATATTTGATCTACATTGTTTTTTAGAGATAGATGGATATTATAGAAATTTTTATTCTTAGTAGTTTCTATGATGATATAGACTAAAGAGGTAATGTTTTTATGGATAGATACCTGCGAGACAACCTTTTAGAAGCAGAAAAGTGGGACTGATTTCAACACCAGTCCCAACTCTACCAGAGCAGGGAAGATGCTACACTTTTTATTGTGACTCAAAATTATCAAGCTAGGATTATTTTTTATTTAAGGGATAGAGTCATGTAATATTGGTCTTGGTCTTTTAGGCAATATGAGTGGAATTACCTGACTGATGATCATGAGTATGTTGTGGTTGTTCGTAAATTGCATTGTTGGAGACATTATGTACTGGGATAGCATTTTTTGGTGCACACTGATCATAAAATCCTAAAGTACTTTTTTACATAGTGTGATCTAAATCTATTCTAGTGAATTTTGGATGATTAATTATTGTATTTTTACTTCGAGATTTTATATATGTCTAGAAAAATAAATGCATTAGTCAATGCACTAAGAAGGTGTACTTTGATACAGGAAGATTATGAATTCATTAGTGAGTGGAAGATTATGGATTTTTTATATGAGATTCACTTTAAGGTACATTATAATTAGCCGAATACTATTATTTCATCATTATCAATGAAATCTATCCTACTCGATAGAGTAAGGATGGTGAAAATACATTATTTTGAGGTCCTAGACATATGAGAGTGTGTGGCATGTGAAGACCCACCTCTTAGTTAGACCATAGGTGAGTATGAGATCATGCATATCCATGCTCATGTATGTGTTTCAGTGAACTTATGTTGGGGGCTGATGTGGGGGTTTCATGATTCAGTTTCGGTAGTGCACTACATAGTTACCCAAATGTATCGTTACTCACACCATCAGAAATGGTGGTTGGGTATGAAATGTGAGGTGGTCGGTTTTGTTACAAGGTTTTCCATATATGAGTAGGTGAAGGTGTAAAATCAATTACCAACTTTACTTTTACATTAATAACCTATTTTTATGTTTAAATGGGATGATGTCATGATGTTTTTCATGATCGGTTTGATGAGATCTCCATGAGGCAGTGATATATTTTGGGATTTTTGTTGATAGGATCATGAAGGTTTCCCATTTCCTAATGGTCAAGGATACATTTAGTGTGTATGATCTTTGAAGGTTTTCTATCCATCATAGAGTATGACATTATAGGGTCCTGTTCACTATCAATTTATATTGGGAGTTCCAGTTTATGTATCGTTTCAAGATGATTTTTCATATGGAACTAGGTACACAAGAGCTTCTAAGCACAACATAAAACCCTTAGAATTATTTCTAGTCAGAGAGTACGATACAAGTTCGTGGGGACATGTTTTGATCATGAATCATGGATTACAAAGGCTCTTGTGATAGGAATATACCCCATAATGTGGTTTCCTATAATAATTTCTATTATGTTAAGATACAGATGGAACCTTTTGAGGCGTTGTACGGTAGGTCATACCGATCACCCATGTTTTTGTTAGAGGCAGGTGAGAAATCATTACTAGGAACATGTATCATGAAAGATAACATTGAGTGGTTCTAGTTGATTAGAAATAATATGAATACTACACATTATCAACATAAATCTTATGCCTATCACTATAGATGACTTATAGAGTTTAAAGTCATAGATCATGTCTTTTTACTTATCTCACTAAGGCTAGGAAATAGATGGATCAGGATACATGGTAAGCTTTCACGGTGACATGTTGGGCCATTCAAGATTCTGGAGAGAGTATTATTGGAAGAATATCAGTTATAGTAACCTCATGGGTACTAATCGAAGCATGATTTCATCCAATGTATCTTAGTTGTGTCATTATCACTCAGACCGTTCATTAACTCTATACCTAGATTAGGTTGAGTAATAGGTTGATGAAGCCTATGAGGAGAATACTATTCATTGTTAGAATGGTATGTCTGAGTATGATATACTCTATTATACCAAATATAGGATTGAATATGTAAAACGAGATACAAATACAAGAGGGGGTTGAATTGTATACATAAAAAATTCCTTTGGAACTTTTATAGATAACCAAAATTCCCAACACCTCTATGTTCTAATAACATTCTTGATTCTAGGAAAATGTTCCGGAAAAATGAAATTTAACAAAAGTTTACAACAACTAAGATTCTTCATTAAAGTATATAGAATCCTATATAATCAGAGTAAAAGTATAAGGAAGTATAAGAAAGTTATACTTTCCTCAAAAATACAAATGCAGCGGAAACACAAAGTAGTAAAACTAAAAGTAACAAGTATAAACTCTTTTAACCCAAAGAGGAGGGTATCCAACAACCCTAGATAAGAGTTCCCTTGATTTATACTTTCACGAAAGTCTATCTTTCCCAAACCCAGGTAAACCCTCAATCCAAGGATCGGTATCTATCTTTATATCCCCGTAATCCCTTTATTTGTAAGGAAATCACCACCTCTGACTTCACAAACGAAGCCTCTGATTTTTAAGGTAATTGAACCTCTGAACTAAGAAAATCTGCATGTAGAAAAGTTTAAAAAATCATTTCTAAACATTCTACACGAAGCCTGGGAGTATATAAGAGTATCTCTCTCTAGGAATCACTTCACCAGCTCTATGTCTAAAAGTATCGAAAAAATGTATTGCTCTTTTTAAATGAGATTATATTTATAGGAACAACTCCAATGGTCGGCTCCCTTATCCAACAATCATATTCTTCCTTGAATTTTGAAGGGACTTATACATGTGTCACTCAAAAATGGTTATTTGATAACTGAAGTCATGACATTGTTTTATAATAGAAAAAGTGAAAGAATAACCAAAAACTGATATTTGGAATGTAAGAAAATATGAATGTTTGGAATCTACCCAAAAATAAATTCAGAATCTATAATAAAAGGATATTTAGATTCTATTTATCAGAAAAATTTAGAGTCAAACATTATACAAGTTTGTATCCATAATTCGTAATCAGAATTCACAATCAGAAATCATAATGAGAATTTGTAATCAGAATTCATCATCAGAATTCATCATGAGAATTCGTAATCAGAATTCTTCAACAGAATTCGTAATGAGAATTCGTAATTAGAAATCATCATCAGAATTCATAATGATATTTCATAATCAGAATTAATCATCAGAATTTGTAATGAGAATTTTTAATCAGAATTCATCATCAGAATTCATAATGAGAATTCGTAATAATAATTCATAATCAGAATTTTTAATGAGAATTCGTAATGAATTCATCATCAGAATTCATAGTTAGAACTTTATATAAGTTAGTAATTAGAATTCAGAGTTGAACTTCATAAGAGTTCATAACAGGGAATTCGTAGTAGAAAATCATAAAAGTTTGTAATAGGAATTCGGATCCTAAAACAGAATGCTTTGTATCTATGTATTATATGATTCCATGGTTTTAGATATGAATCCTATTTTTATACATAAAAAAAATATTGATATGAGCAATGAAAACATGGTAGGGGTAAATTTCCTTTGGGAAGGAAATTTTCCTTATAGAAGTAAAACAAGGTTAAAATGAATTTTCCTTTGAAATAAGGTGTTTGTGATTTTCAAAATAATAAGGAATGGTAAAATCATAAGGATACCTTATTTACTTAACAATCTCCCACTTTTCATGATGGAATGGAAAATTCATAAGGAAAACCTTATTGACTCAACAATCTCCCCCTTTTTGGAAAGCCCAAACATCCTTATGAAAAAGAATATAATGACTTGGGAAAAAATTATTAGACTTTAAAAATAAAGCTTGTCTCCCTTTGTTCATGGATAATGGTGAATATGACCGACTCCCCCTTAGGCTTAGTAACTTTAAGGATCGTATTCTAGATTTTTGGAATGAGAATTTTCATTTTATTATGGAAATCTTCATAATGAGAAACTCCCCCTTACTTAGGGATATTTCTTCTTTACATAGATATCATTCTCTTTCTCCCCTTTTGATTTTTTATTCTCCCTTTTTGAGTTCCTTTCCCTTCTCCCCCTTTTTGATTATCAAAAAGAGTTTGAGGGAATGGAAAAGAAATATGGTACTTGAAATATTAGTAAAGACATACAAAAAAACAAGTCAAAATTCCATTATGATTGAAAGCATTAGTACAAGGAAGAAACAAATACAACAAAAGATCGGAGTGGGATTTATTTTGGTTGTTTTTCCTTGGGAATTAGAATCTTTCCAATGGTCTTTAGCTTTTTCATCTCTTTATGATCCTCCTCAACATTCTTTTCTAATGCTTGATCCTATCTTCCTGAGCCTCCAGGGCATCTTCTTGAACCTTCATGGCCTTTTCCTTAGCCTTTAGTAATTCATCTTGCATCAAAATCTTTTCTTTCATCTTGATTAGGAGGTCCTTATTTGTTTTCAAGCATTGAACAATATAGCTCAGCTTTCCATTCAAGTCTTTTACATTCCGAATCCGAGAAATTTGTTCTAGAGTTAGATTTTCCTGAAAGTTTTTTGAAAGATTTTTGATTTTGGAAACATCAGTACCAGAGGATTCTTTGACATCTTCTTGGAACTAATCAAGCTCTTCCATATATTCAATAATTTTCTTAGACCATTTGGTCAAATGATTACATGATTTCCTATGGGCTTCATAGTTGATCAAGAAATTTTTGTGATCAGACCTTATCTTAACACATCTGTCCATCACCATGGATACGGAGTCTGTATTTTGATTCATACTATACTGAAGAATCTGGTATCTGGATTCAATTGCTGGAGTGATCATAATATTATCCACCAGCTTCTTTGGTGACTGAACAACAAAATCATGTCCCAAGGAAGATGACTCTGAATCAGACTTTTTTTTGAGATGGTTCTTCTTCTATCTCTACCAACTTCCTCTTAGAAGTTCCTCCAGCTTCTTTCTTCCTCAAAATTTCTTTCATTGGAGTGTGAACAACTATGTGTTTCCCCTTACTGATTTTCGGATTAGCCTCTTTATCTGGTGATTCATGCCTACTTTTTGATAATTGTACAATCTTCTCTTCATCAATTTTTTCCTTCTCAGCTCCAGCTTCAATATCCTCAGGAAGAATAAAGTCATGATTATGACTCTCTTCCTCAAATGTATTATTAACTTCTTCTTCTCCCTTCTCATCATTTCTAGGTGTATCATTTTTTGAATATCGGGCTTGAGAAGTTTGGAGTGAGAATTTCTCAGAAGAACTTTTCCTATCTTGAAATACCTCTACTTGCTTTAAGGTCTTAGCCTCAGCAGGATCCAAACCGAACTGTGGCTCCCATAATTTTATATTCTTATTAACTTCCCTCCACTTTGCTACCACCTCATCTGGGTAGGCTTTTTTCTTTTTAGGTTTAGGAGGTGCGAATTGAGGTTCTTTGGCTTTGGGTGTTTTTCATTCTGCTTCCACTTCCTTCAAATTTCTTTTCTTCCCGACTTTCTTTGATGGTTCATCTTTTTCTACATTTTCTGAAGTAGCTTATGCCTCCTCATCAGGAAGATCATAAAATTCTCCCCAATCCTTGGAGAAACCAACCTTCATCCTTTTTAGACTATCATCACTTATCAGCATCACCTTGAAATTCCTCGACTTGGAAATACATGGGATCTTGAAATATTCAAGACACGGAACTATCAACATTGAACGTAATGCCAGATACATAATGATCTGAGATCTAATATTTCTATTATTGATGTTCTCAATGGTGACGAGGATGTGTATCATAAGATTCACCTTCCTTAGATTTACCAAAAAATCTAGAATACACATATCACTCTTTTTAAGGGTATCCTTATCACCCTTCCTCGTCAAGACAAATCCTTGCACCCAAAGCTGTAGAATCTGGTTGTTGGTTGATATATGGGAGATTTTCTTTATAGTGTTAACATCTGAAAGACCAAGGCATTCCATTGCCTTTGTCATGACAAAACTACCCTAGACCTTAGGCAAATTGTGAGAGAAAACCTCAGCCTCTCCTTCATAAGGTATGCCCACCAAGCTAGCCTCCTTGGTATAAGATAGAGCATATGTCTTCCCATAGCTCTTGAAGGAGAACTTCTCCCTTCCATCTTCCTTGAAAAAAAAATTGACACATAAAACTCTATGAGCATGTCTTGAGACACAATATCTTGAGCTCGAGTCTTAGAAATAGCTAAAACTTCCCATCCATTGAGCTTTATGTTCTTGGAAATTATAGAGTCATACTTATTGAAGAAGTTTGGGTGTACCAACCTCTCTATATATCTGCCACTCTGAGATTGGCTTGACTGAAGACATATCCTGAGAAGGGGCTACTGCAAACATTCGGACTGGGCACCTCTGAAGAATTCAGAACGGGCTTTTGTAGAGGAGCAGATCTTCAAGAGGCGAGTGCTTGGAAACCGATGTGGGACAACCATCAAGGGGCCCTTTATATATACGATGGAAGTGACATTCAAACTTCCAATTCCAATCTAACGGTTGAAGAACTCTCTGATCTGATCTAACAATTGAAAACTTACCCACAAGGAAATATTGAATCCGATCTTTTAAGGTTTTAAGAAAAACATTCGTATTTAAGGAGAAATGATTCCAAAAAAATTTTAAAAAGAAAGGAAACCTACAGCAAGAAAAGGTGATTACAAAAAATTAAGTAAGTAATTCATACCTTTTGGATTGGCTAGGAAGATTATTGGTAATAGGTCACATTTTTCTTGAAGAAACTTGAACATAAAAAATGGGAAAAAACTTCACTAAGAAAATATTAAATCTGAAAAAGTTTATTACAATAATTTAAGTTCTGTAGAATTTCATTACGAAAACTTCATGTCCGAAGATTTCATTACAAAGAATTTTAGTTCCGAAGATTTTCATTACGGAAATTTCAGGTTCGAATATTTTTCATTATGAAAAATTTTGAAAAAACAACTACGATTTTTTTTGAAAAACATTAATAACAGATGTACCCCCCCTATGAAAAAGAGTTTATTATTGTAAAGAGATTGGTTCACATAAAGTTAATGGAGGAAGTTACCTCAAGGTTATCATTCCCAACTTCTGTTTAATGAATTCAAATTTATCAGAGGGTAATGATTTTGGGAAAATATCATCAAACTGATCTTGCGTTCTGAAAAATAAAATAATGATATCTTCTTTTTGTCTGTGATCCCTAAGAAAGTGATGCCTATTATCTATGTGTTTTTCACGAGAGTGATGTGCATGGTTTTTATTAAGGGAAATGGCACTTGTGTTATCACACAAAATTTGAGCCTTAGTAAAACTCAATCCATAGTCTGTGAGTGTGTGTTGCATCCATAACACTTGAGCACAACAACTTCCAGCTTCTACATATTCAGCTTCAGCAGTGGAGAGTGCTAAAGAATGTTTCTTCTTGCAATACCAAGAAACTAATGAATCTCCTAAGAAATAACAAGTTTCGGATGTACTCTTTCTATCCATTCTACATCCACCAAAGTTAGCATCTGAAAAACATTTTAAAACAAAATAATTTCCATAAGTATACAACAGTCCTAAATCCATTGTTCCCTTTAAATAGCGAAAAATTATTTTCACTACCTTTAAATGAGATTCCTTTGGATTGGATTGATATCTTTCACATAATCATACTGAAATCATTAAGTCTGGATGACTAGCTGTCAAGTAAAGTTGACTTCCTATCATACCTCTGAAAGATGTTTGATCTACTGGTTTCCCATCTTCATCTAAATCAAGTGTGTTTTAGGTACCAATAAGAGTACATATACTCTTTGTGTTTTCACATCCATACTTTTTAATATGTTCTTTAATATACTTATGTTGGGATATACATATTACTTCTGGTTTTTAAGAAATTTGAAAACCTAGGAAAAATGTTTACTCACCCATCATACACATTTCCAACTAAGATTTAATTAGATCCACAAAGGAATCATTTATAGATTTCTGAGTTGAACCAAATATAATGTCATCAACATAAATTTGAACGATCAAAACATTTTTCTTATATTTCTTTATAAAAAGGGTTGGACCTGTATTACCCTTAACATAGTTATTTTGAAGCAAAAATCATGTAATTCTATCATACAAAGCTTAAGGGGCTTGTTTAAGGCCATACAAAGCATTGGTAAGTCTAAAAACATGATCAGGATGTTTTTATCTTCAACTCCAGGAGGTTGTTCACAAAAAATTTCCTCTTGAACATAACCGTTAAGAAAAGCACATTTCACATCCATTTTAAAAAGTTTTAAATTGAATAATGCTGCAAAGGAAACTAAATATGAATAGATTCAAGTCTAGATACTAGATAATAGGTTTCTTCATAGTATATACCTTCTTGTTAATTATAGCATTTACCAACTAATCTAGCTTTATTTATAACAATGATTCCATTTTCATCACACTTATTTCTGAAGACCAATTTTACTCCAATAATATAAGATTCATTAGGTCATTCAACCAAGGTCCAGACTTTATTCCTTTTGAATTCATTTAGTTTATCTTGCATGGATTTGATCCAATCATCATCACCAAAAGCTTTATCAGTGATTTTTGGTTCTAGTTGGGAAAGAAATGCTAGATGTTTTACTTCATTTCATAAAGAACTACTAGTCCTTATAGGTTGATTGACATCACCAATGATTCTATCACTGGGATGATTCTTCAGAAACAGCTGATTTTGGTTTTGTAAAAGTTGTTCATCAACATAGGGTAGAAAATCTTCTGGGGTAAATGTCTCAGAAGTATCTTCTTGAAAATTTTCTTTATTAGAAATTTTTTTTTATCAAAGAATGGTAATCAGTTTTTGAAAACACATCCGAGGATGTAGGTTGGGGTTATTTAAAAAAATGACCAGTTTCATCAAATTTAACGTGTACTTTCTCTTTAACAGTACAAATGTTTTTATTGAAAACCCTATATTCCTTAGAAGTTGTGGAGTATCCTATGAAAATTTTTTCATCAGAATTTGGTCCGAATTTGTATAAATTTTCTTTAGTATTCAGGATGAATAATTTGCAACCAAAAACCATAAAGTATTAAAGTCTAGGTTTTCTACCATTCCATAACTCATAAAGAGTTTTATTAAGAAAGGGTCTAATCAAAACATGATTTATAATATAAAAAGAAGTACTTACAGCTTCAGCACAAAAATGTTTGTCTATAGAATACTCACTCAACATGGCTCTAGTTATCTCTTGAAGAATTCTATTTCTTCTTTCAACAATACCATTCTGTTGAGGTGTTCTTGGTGCTGAGAATTTGTGAGTAATACCTTTTCTACTAAAAAAAGTTTCAAAATCAAAGTTTTGAAATTCTCCTCCAGGATCACTATGAATAGTTTTCAATGGAAGGGTTTTCTCATTTTTAACATGGGATATAAAAATTTAGAAATAATATAAGGCTTTAGACTTCTTTTCTATAAAATAAACCCATGTAAATATAGTGTAATCATCAACTAAGACAAATACATAATACGTGCCCCCAATGCTTCTAGTTTGTGTTCGACCAAAAAGATCCATGTGCACTAGCTGTAATGCCTCAATAGTAGAGAACTCACCGACTAATTTAAAACATAATTTTTCTTTCTTTCCATATTGACAAGGGTCATAATCTTTTGAAGAATCAAATCTAATCTCTGGTAGATCCTTAACTAAACCTTTCTTAGAAAGTTTTCATAAGTTCTTTAAGGTTACAATGTCCTAACCTTCTATGCCACAACCATGAATGATCTTCCATTTCACTAAGACAAGGTAAGTCTTGGCTCCTATGATCTTCTAAGTTTAATGTGTAAACATTATCTTGCCTATTGGCAGAAAGAATAAATTCCTCCTTGGAATTGTATACTAAGCACTTATCATTCATAAAATTCACAAGGTATCCTTCATCACATTATTGGATTGTGTTAATCAGTTTGTGTTTAAGACCCTTAAAAAAAACATTTGAAATTAATGTTTTTTCAAGAAGAATGATATTACCTATACTAATAATTTCTCCCTGAGGATTATCTCCGAAATATACTTTTCCTCCATTCGTTTTGATAATATTTTCAAAATAGATTTTTTTACCAATCATAATTTGGGAACATCCACTATCGATATACCACGTATTGTTGTTGGTACATTCCCTATTTTTCTGAAAATAATAGAAAAATTAGACTTTTGGAATCCAAACCTTCTTGGATCCAAAATTATCAGATAACAAAATTTTGGGTATCCACATCTGTTTAGAAAAATAATATTTATGAATCCCAAGAGATTGAAATCTATTTAAAGAGAAATTTTTTTCTATTGCCCACTACTTTGACACTTAGTACAAAAAGGGGCTCTAGAAGGAACAAAATATTTGTTTTCAAAAACTGGTTTTTGGTGAGTATAACCTACTCTAGTCTTGTTTCCTTGAGGTTTAATTTCAGAATAAATCTTGTCAAAATTTTCTTTCCCAGAGGTAAATTTTTCATGAAGCTTCTTAAGAGAAAATATTTCAGATTTTAGCCTGATGACTAAATCCCTATCCTCAAGAATCATTTCTTTAGAATTAGATTTTTCCTCAAAAACATTTATCCTTAAAATAGCATTCTTAAGATATTTAGAAATTTTATCTTTATCATAATTTTCTTTCCCAAGGTATTTAGAATGTTTTTCTAAAATCTCTTTTTTATCTCTAAGATCTCTAGAATGATCTGAAATCTCTTTTGTAATAATTTCTTCCCTAGTATTTGCCTTGTCTAATTTTTTAGAAATTTTACTATTTTTTGCTTCATGTAACTTGGAAAATCAAGAAACTTCTTCATATGAAGGTAATTCTTCATTTTCTGAGGATGAAGTATCTACATTAGAAGTATTATTTTTGGAATAATAATTCATATCAAGAGATAAATTTGTCAAATCCTCATCAGAGCATACCTTGTCCATAAAAAATGTATTTGGGAAATAAGTAGTAGCAAAGAATCCCATATTCTTCTTTGTTGATGAATCATATTTAGATGATTCACTTTCTGAAGAGTCTCCACAGCTATCACTCCAAGTATCATTATCTTTAAGGATTTTCTTGTGCTTTGATCGATAGAATTTCTTCCTATTCCTTTCAGAATTCCTTTCCTTCTTTTCCTTCTTCTTCATCAAAGGAAAATCAGGTCTGATATGACCTGTTCTTATGCACTCATAACAAGTAACTACTCCTTCTTTTTTATCTATGTTTTAATTCTTCTTGTACTTATTCTGATGATTTTTCTGAGTGAGAATCTTGTTCATTCTCCGAGCAATATTTGCTAATTCATTCTCAGCCTTTTCTTTATCACTAGATTCTGACTGAATAATTACTTTCATTTTCTTTGATCTAGTTACTCTTTCTGGGGTCATGGAATTCATATGTTTAGAATTGGTTGTAAAAGAAACTCCTCCATTCCCATTCTTTTTCTTGACATTTTCATCATCTCTCTTCCTTCTGGTTTCATGCTGATGAAGAGTTCCAAACAACTCATCTATGGAAATCTGATTGACTTTCTTGTTTTAATCAATAGCTGTTCTCTTGGACTCCCTTTGATTTGGAATAATATCTATGATCTTATCCACAAGAGCCTAATCATCCAAAACCTTTTCTCCCATATATTTTAATCTATTCACCATTGTCATAAACCTTTGTTGTACTTTTCTTATAGGTTCTCTATAAGGAAAGTTAAATCTATGGTATTCAGCTCTAAGCATAGCTCTTCTGGTCTCTATGACATTGGATGTACCGAAATGTGTAACCTCAAGTTTCTTCCAGATTCTATTTGTAGCTTCACACGATGATATTTTACTATAGATGTACCTAGTCATGGAACATAACAAAGTATTTTTGACTCTGAAATTTGATTGATATTCTGATTTATGCTGATTCGTTAGGGTTTTCAATTCCTTATCTGAAATCTTATAATCTCCATTCAGCATTAGATAGTTATCAACTCCAGTATTGATAACAAAAGACTTCATCCTATCTCTCTAGTACTCATTATCATTTCCATCAAAAACAGGTGGTCTGGTAGGATTTATATTATCTATAGAACCATAATTTAAACCTTCCATTCTTAAAAAAATCTTTAGCACAAAAACTTGTTAGTAGTAATAGTTTGTAAACAAGAGAGAAAATCTTAAGAAAGAACAATATAGAGCAAGTGTATCTCTAAGAAAAAATGAATCCTAAAAATAATTCTGAATATATGAATCCGAAAAATATGATTCCGAAAAATGTAATTCTGAAAATTCCATTCTGAATCTAATTGTGATATTAATTAAGATTAAACCAATCCTCCGATCCCATTTTTTAGAATGGTATGTCTGAGTATGATATAATCTATTATACCAAATGTAGGATCGAATATGTAATACGAAAGACAAATACATAAGGGGGTCAATTTTATACTTAAAAAATTCCTTTGGAACTTTTATAGATAACATAAATTCACAACAACACTAAGTTCTAATAAATTGCTTGATTTCAGGAAAATGGTTTTGGAAAAATGAAACATAAAAAAAGTTTACAACGACTAAGATTCTACCTTAAAGCATATAGAATCCTATATAATCATTGTACAAGAATAAGGAAGTATAATAATGTTATACATTCCTCAACAAAACAAATGCAACGGAAAAACTAATTAGTAAAGCTACAAGTAACAAGTATAAACTCTTTTAACCCAAAGAGGAGGGTAACCAACAACCCTGGATAAGAGGTCCCTGGATTTATACTTTCAATAAAGTCTGTCTTATCCAATCCCATGTAAGCCCTTAATCTGATGATCAATATCTATTTTGTTATACCCGCAAGCCCTCGATTTGTATGGAAATCCTCACATCTAACTTCACAACCCGAAGTCTCTGATTTTTAAGGTAATCGAACCTCTGCACTAAGAAAATATGCACGAAGAAATGTTTGAACAAGGAGTTTAAAACTTTTTTCACAAAGCCTGAGAGTTTATAAGAGCCTCTCTCTATAGGAATCACTTTACCATCACATTTTTTAAAAGTCTCGAAATGTTGTATTGCTCTTTTCAAATGAGCTCTTATTTATAGGCACAGCTCCAACGGTCGGCTCCCTCCTCCAATAGTCATATTCTTCTTTAAATTTTGGAGGGACATGTTCATGTGTCACTCAAAAAATAGTTAGTTGATAACTGAAGGCAGGACATCATTTTATAAAAGAAAAAGTGAAATCATAACCAAAAACTAGTATACGGAATGTAAGCAAATATGAAAGTTCGGAATCTAACAAAAAATAAATTCGGATTCTATAATACAATGATATTCAGATTCTGTTTATCAGAAGAATTCGGAGTCAAACTTCATACAAGTTTGTATCAATAATTTTTAATCATAATTTAGAATTAGAATTTGTAATGAGAATTCGTAATCAGAATTCATCATCAGAATTCATAATGAGAATTCGTAATCAGAATTATTCATCAGAATTTATAATGAGAATTCGTAATCAGAATTCCTCATCAGAATTCGTAATCAGAATTCATCATCAGAATTCATAATGAGAATTTGTAATGAATTCATCATCAGAATTCGTAGTTAGATCTTTATATAAGTTCGTAATCAGAATTCAAAGGTGAACTTCATAAGAGTTTGTAACAGGGAATTCAGAGTAGAACTTCATAAAAGTTTGTAACAGGAATTCAGATCCTAAAACACAATGCTTCATATCTAAGTATTATATGATTCCGAGGTTTTAGATATGAATCCTATTTTTATACTTAAGAAAAATATTGATATGAACAATGAAAACAAGGTAGGGGTAAATTTCATTTGGGAAGGAAATTTTCCTTATGGAAGTAAAATAGGGGTAAAATGAATTTTTCCTTAAAATAAGTTGTTTTTTATTTTCAAAACAAGAAGAAATGGTAAAGTCATAAGGATACCTTAATAACATACCAATATCCCCATTTTTTATGAGGTAATGGAAATTTCATAAGGAAAACCTTATTTACTCAACATTCATATCATTCATAAGAGAAAAAAGGCTCTACAAGGTGGTTTAGTATCTCTAGTATGGGTGCTATGGTAGCATGACTGTTTATTGGCTTATACTTTGGAATAGGATTTTGGTATAAATGCTAAATGTCTAGAGTAATTCTCATATAAATCTTGACCAAACTTGATAGGGATATTAAAAGATGAATTTTTTATGGGAGAAATATTGTATTGTCCCATGTTTTCATATGAGGTATATATCTTTTCTCTATTTAAATGATTGTTTACATAATATTTTGAGTACCAAACATTATCACTGGTGTTGTTGGGGTGTCTATGGATTATTCTCATTCGGAACCCAAATTTTTTTTGGAAAAACTAGGAGGATACACTATTAGTGAAAACCATGTGGGATAGGTTTCATTGTTAGTACTACCATGTGAGGCTTGAAAGTGGGTTTCTATAGGTTACATGATTTGAATAAAACCATGAAGATGATAGTCCACAATCGTGAACGGTCATCTATAATGTTTTTATAGTGGTTGAAATTATGGTTTGTGCATAATTAGTCAAATCGTGCACACTAATCATGTGAGAAGCAACTTTTTATAGTGAAGGGTGTATGGTTTGTGCACTCTTTGGCCAGCCATGCGACCAAAACATGTGGCCCCATAATTTTTATGAAGATTTCCATTTGGTCCTTAATAACATATAAAACCAAAAAAAACTTATTTCATTTCATCCGTTGGATATTAGTGGATCATTGGAATCTCATCCTTGATCCAAAATCTAAGCATTACCATAGAATCTTAATTTGACCTCAAAATCATGATTTTTTCATCTCGTTAGATCTACATTGGAGAGTACTCAATTACTTTTTTTCCATTATTCATTATTCTTAGTATAGGCAAAGTTATTTAGTTAAAATCTAATTTTCCCTATATTTAGGTTCTTTTTCTACTCCTCATTTTTCTTATGACATGAGTAGGATGAGTAGATAATAATATATAATCACTCTACTAAGAACCTAAAATAGGTTTTCTATGCTTTTCAATTGAGTTTTTGTGATTTATAGATCTAGTTTCAATTCTGATTCCCATCAAACATTCTAGTGGAACCAAAGAAATTAATTTTATAGTTGAATTAAATTAATGAAACATGTTATGGATTCCCACTAGTTTCTTTTATATGTGTTTGGGGTTTTTTCCCTAGTAAAGTCCACCAATGGGGTGTTCCATGTGGATTTCGTTTACCTATTACATTGTTAAAAACCCATGGGTTTAGTTACTAATTTTCATGTTAGAGGACCCCAGGTTATAAATTATTGAATTGAATTGATTTTTATGATAAGTTAATTGCCTCCATTTCATGTTGATGATTTTAATTAAATTGGTTATATGGAATTTTTATTTGAGTGATTAAACTCATGGAATGCATTGAATTTTAAATTTGAGATGAGTGGGTAAAATCATTGAATAGGGTTTGTTGTAATGATAAATTATATGAATGTGTTCCATGAGTGTTTTACACCATGGTTCTGGGAAAATATAGTGTATGTATTAGACCAATATTACTTCTTGGATCTTGATTCCATGATATGTTTTAGGCCTTGATACTCCTTGGATCTGGCATTTTTGGTCTCATAGTGTACATGGTCTGTTTATGTACTCATCGGACCCCATTCGTGGTCTAACCGAGTCCGTATTGAGATTCACCTAGGACTCAATGGGATTCATTGGTTCTCTACACCTCATATCTAGTCCTGAGGGGTCTATCTTTATTGATTATATGTATTAACCCTGGTAAATGTGACACGATTGATTATACAACTCGAATGTGGTAAATTTGACACTTCTGGTTATACAGTGTGGTCATGGTTGTTTTGATACACAGATTATATGGGATGGTCATGGGTGATATAATATTTTGTGTGTACAATATGGTTGTGGTGTTAGCATACTTTGTTTACTAATTCCTTGTAGTAGGATATTATTAATTTTTTTGAAGATATCCTTGTTTGGATTGATAGTATCACTTTACTGATTCAATTTTTCCATGGTCATGGAACTTGTATTACTTTCATATCTATTATATATCTTGAACTCTACTTTAGCTTATATTACACAAACATAATTTATTATATACACCTTAGGTGGTGACCTACTAGGATTGTATCTCACACCTTGTTCAACCTGCCATTGGGTGCCTCAACAGACTATTTGGATGTTAGTAGGGATCGGGTAAACTACCCATAGTTTGATGCTTGACTTTGTTCCATTATTAAGAGAAAGGGAGCATAGGACTAATTTGAGTCTTGTGATGCTATCAAGAGATGGAGATTTTTTGTATATTTTTTATTTTTAGATATATATTGTAGACTTGAAATATATATCGTTTTTGGTCACTTTTGAAATATGTGAAATGATCATCACCATATATGAAATTCCTTCTCATATTATTTATCTATTTTTACTATTACTATCTTCTATCTAGATGATTTACTACGTTTTCTATTTCAATTTTCTTATTATTCAACTATGTTACACAATGTTAAGAAGGAATAGTCTTCCAAAAAACACCACATATTCCCTTACTGCTATTCAGAATCCTCTGGGGTTTCGTGAGATGTTCTTGAGGCAATGTGGCCAACTATAATCAGGGCACCGTTTAGTGGAATCCGGGTCTAGGACGTTACATAGAATAAGAAATAACCTTGTTTTTTTCCCTTAGGACTACACCTTAACCCTTCTAGAGTTGTACTTTTAAGAAAACCATGACCTCTAGAACATGATGTGGATAGTTGGGAATGCAATTGGGTATAGATTGGCAGATCTTTATGGCTTAAAATATATGAATAAGTTAATAGTGGAGGTACCCTTTTATAAGTGAGGGGAGTGGAACATGTTTAAATACATAATACAATTAAATATTATATACGTATTTATCAAAGGAAATTTACACAAAATTTACATATTTGAAATATATGATGAGGATGAATCATAGTAAACTCATTTAATCAAAATTTAACATGTTTTTATGACATTTTAATCCTTATATACTAGTTTTAAAACACCCCTACCTAATTAATCTTACAACCATTACTATGGTAGAAATTTATTACCATACTTACTATTCATAATAACAAAAAATTATAATGAAATTATCAGTAAATTTGAACCTCAAAATTATAAATATTAAATTTATTTTAAAATTTTAAATTTTGAGAAGTGGAAAAAAAATAATTTTAATAAATGTTAAAACCCACAATTAAAAAGTTTTTAGAAAATCCCAATAAAAGCATAAAAATCGTTTTATATTAAAAAAGAATAATGATTATTACTTTTAAATTAATTGAATTATGATAAATAAAATTAGAATTATTATTTTTTAAAACATATATAAAACAAAAAATAATTTAAATACTTGATTAAAATTAAAGAACAAAACATAGTTTATTTGAATTAAAATATTATATAAATTTAAAAATAATATACACTGATTTGTAAGACAAAAATTACTTTTTAGAATAAAGTATATTACTTATTTAATATATATTTATTCTAGAAATAAAATTATTCCTAAACTTTTAAATTATTATTATATCATGAAAATTTCATAAAAGTTGTAATACTTTCAAAATTGACATTTTTCATTATTCACCTAAAAATAAATCATTTTAGAAAATCTCCCAAAAAACACCCTAAGATAATTTTATTTTGAGAATTCCAAAAACGAAGCTCATATTCAAATTTTAAATCACTAAAATATCTATGTTTAAATTATTTAGAAACCAATATATTTCATTGAAATCATTTCAGCTAGAATAAAACCATTTCATTTCAGAGAAGAAAATCATATAAGGTTATAATATTATATGTAAATCCCTGAAATATATTTGTTTACATAAATAAGATACCAATTTTATTTATAATTCACTTTACAAGGATTTCAAATTCTTCCCCATTCTTGAAAATTCACCCTCAATATTTTATTCTTTACCAAAAATGAGAGGGTATTTTTCTCTTAAGACCTCTTTAGGTTCTCATGTAGCATCTCTAATAATATAGTTTCTCCATAATTATTTTTCTAAGAGAATAACTTATTCTAAAAAAATTCTCTTGATTATCATGAATATAATCTAGTATATCCATATATGATAGATTATCCTCCAATTGTACAACTTCACGTCTCAAAACATGGGATGCATCAAACATATACTTCCTTGGAAAAGAATTATGAACCACATAATTTTCTTGAGATAAACACTAAGGTAACAATAAATAGTAAAAAATTGAGAAAAATATATGTAGAATTTTGTAATATAAAATGACTCATGTTCTTAATATTTATTTTTTTACAAAAATACATCGCACCTTTCAAATGAGACAATTTAAGAAACACATGGTCACTAACCTCAAATGAATATTCCTTCCCTCCGTGATATGAATAATTATTTTGAATGTTCTATGTTGTAATCAAGTGTCGATAAACCATATTTACCTTTTAAAAATCTCTTTAATCAATTATATTAAAATAATTGACCCTCGCTGACTTCATCCTTATATATTGGTGTCTGACACCACTTTCATTGTAATGCCTCAAAAATTTATATATGAATATTGTAATGAAAAATATTATTATAAGAATATTAATCCAAAAATATATGTTTTTCCCAACATACCTTACAATAAAATGATAAATCATTAAGCATATACTGTAATCAAAACTGACTACCTATCAGATTTTGGGTGAAAAGGTATATTGAGATTTAACTCAATGAAAAATGACTATTGAGGGATCTTCAAAAATAATAATGTATGTCAATTATCGAATCATAACATAGATATAGTGACTACATATAACATGAATATCACCTTAATATTATTTTAGAATGATTATATGAGTACATAGTATCTCGAATATAATGAAAATGAATAGATTAAAGTAAATAAAAAACAATAAACCATATCGTATTATTATCTAGATGTGTCTTTCATATACTACCATGAAATCCATGAATATGTTCTACCATTTCCATTATAGAAATTTTAATTACTAAATCATTCCTTGTGGTACATGTCATCTAGATTTAACCATATAAAAAATCCAATATTTCTTGTTAATATCAAAAATATCATTCTTCAAACCATCCCACCAATAATATTCATGAAGGTCACTATACATATATTTACTATCTAGATGAATCATAAATGGATAGTCATGAGATTTACTCATAAATTTTTTCCTTAGTTAGGAACCAATCAGAACTCATAAATTCATTACAAATATAAAAATACCTTCTTAATCAATATTTAACTTAGGTTATCTGCCATTTTTCTCAAATTCTACCCTTTCGGGAAATAATAATTTTCCTTATGATCCACCTTAATTATTTCACAAAAATTCTTTTACACTTATACTTGTTCCAAAAAAGAAACATGTTTCTGTATACACAATTTCTAGGAAAATATTTGTTACACCATTAACTAAGTTGTCGTTTTTAAAAATGTATCATATTTAATGTTGTGTTATATTTTCTACTCAATCCATCACACACCTTGTTTATTTTTACTATATGGTAGTGAACCATGGAATTAGAATAATTTATGAGTTTTAAAACACTTCTAAATCTCATTTTAAACTCATTTTGATTGGATATATACTATAATATTTTATGTTTAGCATATACTTACCATTTTAGTACTTATAAAAGTTATATCAGAATTGTTGGAGAAATAATCACCATTGAAAGATCAACATCATTCATAGGATAATTCTAATCATGGAGTTTAAATTTATGTAAACCATATATAATTACCCTATCATATTTCATCATGACATAACCAATCCCCATCAATGATGAATAACTATAAATAAAGAACTCTTATTTCTTGATGGAAAGGATAACATCAAAGTATTAACAATTCTTATTTTCAATTCTTGAAAACATTCATTACATTTGTTTTTCTTGATGAGTTTTACTCATTTTTGAGTTGACTGGGTTATTGGGATATATAACTAAGATATTGTTTAAACACACTATTTGTAGTATCTCACTAATTTAAGAAAACATTGAATCAACATGACATTTCATAGTCTTGGACACTCTTCTTACACTTTAAACTTTGCATGATAATATTCTATTACATATCTAGAAACAATATACCAAATAAAATAAAATTGTTGTGAAAAAAATTTAAAATTACTAAATTTTCCATACAATCTATCTTCATTTAAGGTTTTAAAAAAAATTAGATGTTTCTCATGAACATAACATCTATTAGAATAGAATATAATGTCATTGATAAAAAATATATCCAAATTCTCATGAAAATATATATTCATTAGATCCGTAAATATTTTGGGAGTGTTTAATAACTTGAAAGGCATAACCAAAAACACATAATGGTTATACATAGTAATAAATGTTGTCCTTGAAATTAATTATTCCATCACTTTTAGATGATGGTACCTAGACCTGATATTAATATGTGAAAAATACTATTCTCTCTAGAGACTGTCAAATAGGTAATAAATATTATTAAAAGTATATTTATAATTAAATTTAATGTTACTGACATCACGATAATAAATACCACACCTCATAGAACCGTACTAATTTTTAACAAAAAAATAAGCAACCCAAGGTGAAGTGAAAGTGTGTATAAAACCCTTATCAAGAAACTCATGTAAGTATTTTTTTCAACTCTAACTACTCAACTTAATCCGTTTGATATTGAGGTTTTCAAATAGGATTAACATCCAGATATAATCAAACCGAAAATTTATCTTCTCCATTATGAATAAAATAATTTAAATCATTAGAGAATACAACCATATATTCATTTAAAACTGAAAAATAACTAATTTGAATAGCTTCCTCATTCTCATAATTGTGCACAATATATATCTCACTCTTATATTTAATCAGTTTCTCAACTACATAACATTTTATCAATTCTATGAAATAATTATTTTATATATTAATTAAAATTCACTCTGGGGATATAATATTGCATCATTATCTCAAAAATATGTTTAAGAATGGTAAAATAAAAACCAATCCATACAAAATATAACATCGAAATCCATAATGGTTAATTAAACTATATTTAAAAGAAAACCCATTCAAAATAAAATTATATTAAGGTTCTTATATATATTTGTTTATTTGATAATTCCACAAAAGTTAAACTAGAAAATTCTTCATTTTCTGAGGTGATTTGACGATTATACTAGTAAATTTCTCATTAAAAAAAATAATATGTATATCTCTAATAAAAAAAGACATTAGAATACTTATAGTAAACAAGAAATGTAGTGGACAACACTTTATTTAATGGATCAAAAATAGAAAATGACTCTTCCATAGCTTTTGACTTATAGTCTTTGTGATCGGTATCCTTCATACCTTTCATTGGTCATGCATTCACATAATGACATATCTCATTAAAATAAAAACATTTCACTCTCTTATTTTTATTAAAAGTCTAAATATTATCATTAATCCTTTATTTTCCATTATAAGAAAAGTGTATAATATATTCATATTGTTTACAGTTACTATATTTCATAATTCATTCTCTATAATGATTATTACCAAACTTATCACAATAGAATAATTTAATTTCCATACCATCAAGTTTCATCAATGAATTCTTCACCATATAGCTTCCACACAAATCGCTTCATATCATTATTATTATCAAATTCGGAAAACATACTTTCAACTTTCTCAGTAGAACACAGAAATTCCTTATAACATCTGAACACATAAGTAATAATATACCTTATTTAACATGTATTTAATCTTAAGTATAATTGATCAATTTTTCTATCATTTTCGTGAATAAAATTTCATGCAAACTTGGAAAATCTAGTAAAAGTAGACTCATTAGAAGAAATAGATTCCTCTTCCTTTTTCATTAACTATAAGAATTTCATTTCCATTCTATGTCAAATAATTAGAAAAATACTTTTCATGGAATATATTTTTAAATATAATCTATTCCATGGCAACTATTTATTCCTCTTCCTTAGTGTTATTAACTAATGACCACCATCTATCTACTTTTCCTTTAAATTGATAAATATAACACTTTACATTATGATGTTTTGAATATCCCATAACATCAAATATATTATCAAAATCATTAACATATCCTTTAACATTTATTGGGTTTGTGGATCCCCCAAAATCTAGAGGGTGTGGCTCATAAAATTCTCTTTTATCGACATATTATTCTATACTGAATCTAGTCACACCCTTGCACAGGTGCCTACATTAATAACCAAAATAAACTTAGTTATCATAGCTAAAAAATTCATATTCCAAATAAAACAATTTCCCAAATTCTAGTTCAAAAGGATATTATCATCCGAATTTCTTTATTCCTCAACTTCCCCATTTCCTTAGTAGAAAACAATTATGAGTAAACATATATTTGAGTATATTATATTATATAATTAAACTATAATAACTTAATATTATATTGTAACATCACTCTTACCTATTAATGATAGATAATACCTTTCCCCAATACCAATTATAATGGTCTGGTCACATACCTAGTGGGATATAGTTGATACTTATTATTACACTCCACTGATAGATACACAGCTTTTGAGGGACTCTAACCACTTTCCCAAATGAAAACCCTTTCCTCATAAATCCCAAAGGAAAAGAGTTATGATATAGCTAATGTTCCCATGTAAGAGTTCCCAAGGATCAAATACAATACTTTACTCTATTTACAACTATAATAATTCACATCTGATAATTTCATAAATTTTATGATTTATAAATCATATTTCATTATGTGAATCCAAAATACCATTTTAGGAATGATATTTTAGAATATAAAGAGATGTTTTATTTTATAATGTGGAGACTTCTAAAAATTGTAAATTTTTCCCATAAAAAAATTACATTATAAATACAAACTATCTTTACTCACGGTAAATCACATAAATGAGACTCTACCTTTATTAATGATGATGACATCCATTTTTTATTTATTTAAGGATAAAATACTCAAAAAGGGAATTTATAGTGTTTAGTAGTGGTGCCTACCTAGGTAATCACTACAAATTATGGCCATATATGTATGTGGGAAGGAATCAAAGATGTGATAGAGAATAATACTCACATCTTCACTTGCACGATTGAGTAGACCATCCGCATCAAAATTCCCTTACCTTGGACAATGTATAATATCAAAGCCAGTTTTGATCCACACCCAGAAGTCCTTAATAATATACGCATGGTCCCAAAGAGTGGTCCTGTTATTTCCATGGAAACCCATCAGGATCATGGATTCATTCTCCACCACATTGATCTTGAATCCATAAATATAACATAGCATAAGGCTTCTTTTCAAGGCCCTCACATCAGCACCCACCACATTTCATGGACTACATAACAGGATGAAACCAAAAATAATAGTGTTTCTTCCATTACAAACCATACCTCCTACTTGCCTGAGCCCGTACACACTAGATCCATCCACATTGAGCTTCAAACCTAAGAAGGGAACCTTCCACCTAACCCATAATCCCCTTGTAATGTTTTAATCGCATTATAGATGCCTCTAAGGTCTCAAGAGAGAGATAATCAACACCACCATGTTCCCCCTTACTCCTAGGAGAGAGCCAATCTTAGCCACCAGTGCGTCCAAGATAAGTTTTAAACTGAGGAGGGATGTCTTCCTCCCATTGCTAATAGAGTTCATAGCCTCCCATGTAACCCAGCACACCACTTCTATCAAATACAAATACCCCATTTTAGAATATCATGTATCACTTTCCCCCTAGAACCAAGATTCCAAAAACTCACCCATTGTTTCCCCGTGAAAGGAGTGATCTATATTCTGTGAAAAAAAAATCCAGAGAGACCTCTCCCAGTTGCTCATAAAAAAGGATGCACATTATCTCCACTCTTGGGGCGGCACAACAACAGCACCACGAGTACAAGTTAATTCTTCTCCTTTGAACATTATCTCCAGTACGGATAGAAATGTTACTCTCCCTCTAGATAATAATTTTTTTTCACCAAAAAATCCTTACACAAAAACTTAGTAGACACGGAATTCAAGATAGAATTCCCATGAAAGAGCTCGAAAAACACCTTGTTGTTAAAGAAAATTGTTGACTGGACCAGAAAGGTGCATCTGTCTTTCTCAACCCCCAAATAAATTATTTCATAAATGATTTTCTGGTAAGAATCAAGATTAGCATTGATGATCCTTTTATTTCAACTCACTAGTAAACTCTCTCATATTTCCCAATACATTAGAGATTCATATCAGGCTCACTTGTCATTAATATAAAATATATAAGAGTAATACCATGAATAAAAAACATATATTTTTTAAATTACCCATTAAACTCATTAAAATTTTCATTATATCCCATATGTAATATCAAATTATGATATATCAAATAAATAAGAAGAATTTTTCATTTCATTATAATTTTATTCCGAAATAAAAATTACTAGATGTGATAGAATGTAATATTCTTCGAAAATAATTAAACACATAGATAAGTCTAAAAAAATAATGTATTGACATCGGTAGAGGGGATTAAATCCATATATAATTGAAAAAAACTATACTTTTGTAAAAAGTTTAATATAACCTATAAATAAAACATTAATATTCTATTTTAATTATTTTTAATTAATGATAAAAATAGTATAAAATAATTATTACTAATCATTGAATCATAAATAATAACATTCTTGAAACATTTAAAAGAACCTTAACATGGAGGAAAAAGAGTTGGAAGTATAACAGTAAAATAATATTTTAAAAATAAATTCCTTTTCCTTGAATCCCAACTCATTTCATTCATATGTATACCATAATGAGTTATATAATTAAATTAGATCTATACTTTCTTAAGAACAATTTTCATGTACATTCTACAATAATAATTCTATTTATTTTATTTTTTATCATGTTTATATAGTTACAAAGATGGTTATTTTGAAGTTAGATGTTATGTTTAGTTTGTACATCCAAAATGACTTTGGTTGGTAGATTATGATCAAGGTGATCGGAGTTACATTATCTCCATAGAATTAATGATGAAAGGATCATTATTTTGGTTATTTAAATTATTTTTAGAAACATCCATGGATAGTGGATGTGAAAAATGGAATATGTAATATCAAAGAGGTGATAGTTCATGTGTAAACACAATTTTTGTTTCCATATTTATACTATAATATACAGTATATAATAGTTTACTTTTATATATTCATAATTTTGTTATGCATGTCATATTTATTAATTATTCCCTCCTTGTTACCAAATATGTGAGGTGATAATGGGAAATTATTCATGTTTTATCATGCATGGGATATTCTAAACATATTCATGAGCGACATTATCATTTTCCAATGGATGAAAAAGGTAAGAAGCTATATAATATCTTTAACACCCTGATATTTTATGAAATAGTTTTTATAAATAAAGTTATTCCTTCGATAGCTTTTTTTACATGCAACACCAAGTCTAAATAAACCATGAAATACTATTAAAAATTATCTATTATATCAAATCACATATCTATTGGATTAAAGAATAATAATAGGGCTTACAAAATTATAAAAATTTAAACCTCATAAATTTTTTAAATTAATTCATTATTCATCATTTAATATGAAATGAAAATTAAATTCATTTGAAAATAAAGGAATTTTTTCTAAAAAATTGTTTTCTATCCATGCAATGTATTTGTATCATAATAAATTAAATTTATTATTACTGTTTAATGAATTTATTGAAATTTTTATATAATATATTTGATAATGTTTCTTATATATTCATCTAATTGGAATGAGATACAAAAAAATCTTTTTTCTTCTTAAAGCTGTATTTATCTAAAAAGTAGTTTTTGTCAAATTCTGTACACATAAATTTAAATTAATTTCCGAAACATATAGGTATTTAATTTGATAAAAATAATTCAATACATATAATTAGGTGTTTAAAATTTGGTAAATATATCTGTTTATTTTTTTCATTATGAATAATAACTTTGGTACAATTTATCACCTAGGTAAATGGTAAATCGAGTTAACATAGGTTAAAACTAAGTGATAAGGCCATAATTATTAATCTCAATTCATATTGGATAGATTTAATTTTACCCCTGTCCCCTTATTCTCTATATGGATTAATTTAATGGACACATTTCCATGAAATGACATTTATAATATTTAAAAAAAGAATGCTACCAAGTATCACTGTTAGTTTTCAATACCATTTGGGTATTCACATATGAACAAAAAGTAGTTCTCTATGAATAGATATTGTAATTTGTATCTTAATGAAATTATTTTCATTATATACATTCATTTATAATTGATAGTAATTATATAAAAACCATAACTATTTATGAAACATTGATGAGATATTTCCCCAATTAATAAAAAAATATAACAAATGATTTTCAAAATATTTAAATTAACATAATTCGAGAAAGTTAATGAGTTTTAAAATACTATATTAAAATGTAATATTTTTTTAATGAATTAAATTTTAATTTAAACTTTGTCTTTATCTCTTTTCTATCAAAATAACTGATTAGAGTCAAAATTGACATTAATGATTTTTTATCAAAATAATATTATATTTAATTGCATAAAAACATAAAAATATTTACGTTGAATAAAGGGGATATAATATTTTCAAATATCATATCCCTTATCAATTTATAGGCTATTTGGAACCATTTGGGATGAGAATGAATTATTTATCAATTAGTCTTTTAATAAATTTAAAGTGTGTTGTATCCCTCCATTATTAAATAAATGGATTTATTTCTATTATTCATAACACATTAAAACATATATCTATAACACACCTACCGAATTTCCTTTTAAAAAACTTTATAATTATTTTTTATGTCCTTATCCCCCAAAATGATTACCAAATGTTCATTAAGAAGGTTATAAAGGAGGCCTCCAGAAAGAGATGCATATGTCTTATCCAGTCATTTTCACTTTATATCATATTTTTCATCATATAATTTTTTTATTTTCAGAAAATGATAAATTAAGTATCTTTAGTAATCAGATATTTTATTATTTTTATGAAATTATCATTATCCACTATGTTTCTATCATATGGTAAGTGAAAGTATCGCTTGTGCATACGTATGACTTACTGTCTCCACGTAGCGGTACAGTTCATTTCCATCACCATATTTAATGGAATGTTATTATGATGTGTTTAAATTATATATATGATATTTATGAAATTATTATTCTTATGTAATTTTAATATCATATAGACCTTCTTACCATCCAAATTGATGGAAAACGATAAGGTCACTCAAGCAGATGTGTGGTCTACCAACTCCACAAAGTGATGTGATTCATTTTTTATTTATATTTTACTTGGATGGTATAAAATATATATCTTATAAATTAATAAAATTTATAATGATTATTTTGAGTCATGTTATTATTTTCCTTTATTTCATTATATTTATAATAAAAATGAAAACAACATACAGGCATATGTACGACTTACGATCTCCATGAATGATGTAATTCATTTTTTATCCCTACCACTATGGATGAATCTAAATATATGTATATAATGATTATAAATATGATATAATATGAATTTTTTTGAATATGGTGTATAATTAAAATAAATTTTAATTTCTTATACAGGAGGTGATATCATTTTCGAAGAAAGATGAACTCAATGTAAGATAATTTTGTCTCACTTTTATTTGTGTAGGACACAGGCTTTATAAATCACTTGTTTATTTTGTGTGGTGTATTTAATTCCTATGAATGCCTTATGTGACACATATTTTTCAACTTATGGGTAATTAGATATTCATATAATGATATTTTTTCCTGGTAAATATGATTCAAAATCTACTAATATGGTAAATTGTTTATTTTACAATCTCGTTGTTTATCAGTATTATTTATGATTAAAATTATAATGATAAAATAATATGGTCTACCACTAAAGGATATTATTATTTTTCTTCTAATAATGTTATTTATTGAAAATATATGTTTTCCATTCATTTCCCTAAAATTAAGATTCCATGTGACCAGAATTAGTTTTTGAATGATAACTAATATTATTTAACTCCTGGACTGAAAAAACAATTTCTTCGATATCAATGTTTTTTAGAAAAAATTTTAAATATGGATTGGAATATTCTCAAAATAATTTTTAAAGATGTTTTTACCCATATTTTAATTTTTATATAATGGTTCAAAATAAATCTTCTTATCATTTTAAGAATATAGTACTTTATGATTTTTTTACAAAAGTGTAAGGAATGATTTATTTTAATATATACAATATGAATAGAATTTACCTCTATTTATAATACAAAATTATTTGAAGAGTAATTTATTAGTTTCCATGGAAATGTTACAGTTATCTATTTTTTAAAATATATTTTAATTTTTTTATATTTTAATTAAGTAATTTCAAAGTGGAAATATTCCCTTCCTTTGGAAATGTTCGAAGTGAGCTTCTGAAAAAATTTCTATCTAAGATGAAATACTTTGATTTTACTAAACTCTTTATGGGATTATACTCAGATGTTACAATATTTATAATTTATCATTATGGTTTATTGTTATGATTATAATATTTTTATGGAACTCATTCCATTTCCATGGGTTATACTATAATGAAATGTTTATGAAACCCATTACTTTTCATGTGTTCTAATATGATAAATAATTTATGATCTTATGGAAACAATATGTATGATTTTAATTATGTTATGGTTTGGAACTATATCTAAATCCAATTAATTAGGTAATTATTAATGTTATATAAGCTCAATGGGTACCTGGAACGTTATCACATTCCCAAAATAGGGTATACAGGAGGTTATCACATGCTTGAAGTAGGTACATGGGCAGTTATCCCGAGCCTAACATGTTATAAATTTCTTGGTGGGTATCCTTGAAATAATTTTTTATATCCTTATGTGTATACAGAAACTCCATTTCTTATACAGATTTTATTCTCTCATGGATCATGTTCTTTTATTCCTTTATGATTCGTGTATTATAAAATGCCAAGATTTATGCCATTACTCAAGAATATGATCTATGTTATGAAGTGAATTGACTTTAAGAATTAAACTCATGTTATCATACCATTATTCTCATGTTATACTAATGTGATGATTGATATATCCCTTGGTTACCCATACTGATCATTAGTGATCACACATTATTATGTTTCCATTTCCTAGGTTAAGAAGAAAGGTATTTTGAATCATATGTTTATGAAGGGTGATAGTTATGAATAAATTTGTTGGAAATGATGAATTTCGTTGATGAACCAACTATTTATGTATCCATATTCCAAAAGAACTAGAAATATTTGATTATGGTATGGATAATCATGTTGGGTAAAGAATATTCATCAATTTTTATGTGATATTTTTTTCTGAAACGAATGGGTCACTATAGTCGGTATCAAAAGATGGTGTAGTTAACCATTTTAAACTAGGGTGTGAAAAATTTAGTAAAAACCCAAGCGATAAGTCCAAGTATTGGATAAATTCCTATTTGTTTTGGTAATGATCAGGAATGAACTACGTTCGTTCGAAGGTTTCAATGATTAAAAATATATTTTCATGATTTAGACATCTTATAAATGATTTTTCATGATTATGTGGTTTGTCTCTATGATTATTGTTTCTGATACTATGATTTTTTGTTTTAGTTGATGTATTGTACCAAATGATATTGGTTAATTCTAAATAAAATAGAAAATTCATTGATTTTAATCAAGATCAAACAAATGTTAATAGTACAAGAATAAAAAATATAGTTACTATTCTCTCCCAACATTATCAAACTATAAATCATGCTTATCTTGAAAACAATAAAAGTAGTGGAAAAAGTTATATTGAATCCTTCATGATGAATTTTCAAACTTCTTTTATTAGGAATAATAATCCACTATTTCCAAAGAAATTGATGAGATCTATCAAAAGGATGTTTTACATTCTTTGGTGTTCATATTAGAAAAATTTTATTTTGGTTGTTTAGCATTTGGAAGGTTATGAAAATCAATGGTTGAATCCTATAAAAAAATTAGGGTGCATGATGGGATTGACTCTATTTAGTAGGATGACATTAAGGACATATTTTCCAATAAGTAAATTACTATAATTCTTTGAATGAAAATAGTGAAGGAACTCCTTGAGATAATGAAGATGGATTATGAATATTTTTTGTACCTATGAGAAAAATTTAGTGAGGCATGCTTCTAGAATTATCATTAAACTTGAATGTAAGGTTGATCAATTCTTCAGCGTATTAAAACCAAGTCTCTAAAGGGAGTTATCGATCAGGGGATTCAATATATATGGATAAATAATTCAATGTGCTGTCATGTTTGAAATTTATATTGGAGTTACCATAAAATATCATGGTTTTGATGAGAAAATAAATATTGAATTAAAAGGATATTCTAAAAAATGGAGATAACAAGAGGAGAGTTTCATTATGCTCAAATTGTTGAAGAAACCATGGAGTATGTTTTATTAAGTGGAATAATAAATAATTTATTTGTGTAAAGCAATGAAATTAATGATGATTTAATGGGAATATGTTATGTAATGATGAAAATAATGATAAATCTCCACATAATGAACCACTAAAAATCTAGTGTTTCAACTGATATGAATATGGGAATTATGCTAAATGGTTCCAATGTATGATTTTTAATGATGATGATCATAATAAACATCTTCTTAATCCTTGAAATAGTGTTAAATATCATGTGATCAATATTTATGTTGAAGGTTGTGTTGACCAAATGATGAAAGGTATACTTATCATTCACCCTAGAACTACTAAAGTCATATTTGATTATGGATTTACCCACTCTTTTATTTCTATATAATTTTATAAGGTTACTATATTTGATGTTATTAATTTATTCTTAAATTTTTATTCAATCCATTTATTTATTTTCTATAAAAATTTCATAATTGGTTTGAAATGTTAATTTTTTCATATTAAATATAATTTTTGAGCATTATTTGAATTAATCCAGATTCGAGTCAATATTATGTTTTAATAATTACTCTCATCATACTAAAAAAATTTGATTGTTGTTTTTTAGGTTTCCTTATTCAATTTAAAACTTATCATTAGAATGGATATTTGACCAATTACACCATTTTAATGGCCATACGTCCCACACAATAAGGCCCAAAGAATCTATGAGGAAATATGACCAGCCACGATGATACAATTTCTAGGCTCAATCCAGAATCCAAAATTGGATAAACCTCAAAAATATATTCTTTATTATCAAAATTAATCATGGATAGAAATTTCAAGGCCCAAATCAAACAAAATTGGGACGACAAGATTCACTGATGTCTATCCCACGATTCTATCTAGGAATTATAATTAGTGTGACACCGGGATGTTTTTATGAAATAATTTCTATAAATAATTTTTATTCTTAAATATTTTTCATTAAAAGAAATCATGAGTTTAAAACAATCATGATATTCATTATTATAAAATGATAAATTTAACCTAGTCATTAGGCTATCAGGAAATAAATAAAACTAACTTACGGAAATGTATTGTGATGTCACTCGCTACTAATTATTATTGAAAAATATAAATCAATTATAAATTTTTATTTTTGTGAATTACTATTCCTAAATGAAATTAATTAAATATATATGTTATATACTTAAAAAAGATTTTTTGTATTCATCAAATAGATATTTTTTCCTAGTGTTTGAATAAACCCTATTTGATGTTTAAAAATCTATATTTTTTAAATGGAAAATTTTCCACCTTTTAGTGGAGAACCCTTTTAAAATTAATATTTTCACACATTAATAATTTTTATATGAAAAATTTGTTTTTAGTTGGAATGTGGGTTTAATAGTATATTTTGGATGAATTTTTTTTTATTTTATTGATAACCTTCAAATTTTGATAAACAATAAAAATACACTAAATTTTTTTTGAAAAAAAAAATTCATCGAAAACCTTTATATGGTTAAATTATAATAATGAATGGTTTTAAATTAATAATAGAATATATTTTCATTTAATATAATTTATTTTGTTATCATTAATTTTACAATTCATTCAGATTTAAAAACAATTCAATCTTTTGCAATGTTTTAACTTTAAAAAACATGTTCGCTCTTTCCAACAGTAGGAATAATTTTAAATTAAATCCTACAACTTCTGTGTTTTGAATTTTGTAAATTGGATTCCATATTTGGAAATATTTTTTCAAATTTATTTATATTTTTTTATTTTAGTTTTTGGAAGTATGAATAGTATCTTCGGTAATTTTTATTAATACGATAAAAGGAAAAATCTTGTAGTTAAGGGTAATAATACTATTATAAAATCACCCTAACACTTGTATTAATATAAATGGATGAGTTTTTTTGAAAACAATCATCCTTGGGTCTAAATGGTGTCCTTTGGAATACACTTGGATGATATTAGGATATTTATTTTATTTTTTAAAAGAATGTTGTAAATATGTCTAACTCAAATGTGAACAAATATATACTTTTTTATATAAGGCTATACAGAAGATAAATTATATTATGAATACTCATTTTAAATGTAAAATGGTTTTATTTATCATGGTAATTAATTCATTATATTTGGGAAGTAAATAATTACCTTAATGACATATACTTTGATGGTGTAAAAAATAATTATTTGATGAAAACATCAATAAAACAATTGTTTTAAATTATAATAACCATAAAAATCCCCAAAAACATGCAAAAATAATATTTTATGAGTATATATCGACCATAAATATACAATGGTAGATTTTTTGAACATTTGTAAGCTTATAGAATGGATTTTGACACTTATATTATTTTATTTAAACTCATATTAATATTGTCGCATTCATAATTTAATAATTATAGAATTTTAAATGTTCAATTATATAGAATAAAAATTAAACTAAAAATCATCATATGAAATTTAGTAGATTTATATTCATAATATTATTTTATTTTTAATTTTCATTAAAAATAATTTTATTAAATAATTACACAAAATTGATGTAGTAAATATTTTGTTAATAAGGATAAGAAATAAATGTTATTATAACTATTAAATAAATATAATTTTGACAAATAAATATGTGTAATGAATTTTATAGATTAAAATTACATCTTATTAATATAATAAAATATTGTTTTCATTGTTAACTTGTTATCTTAATATTTTTAAAAATCAATGAATTGAATAGTGTCAAAATTGACACTATTGATTGTTGATCAAAATAATGTTTTATTAGATTTTAATAAAAATCATAAAACATTTTTAGAAATATTTAATAATTATTATATGGTAAAAATTGTTCAAAAGAATTTATTTATGATCTAATTGGCATTAAATAAGTAAATATTTCACCCTTTTAATATTGAAGTTTTTATTATCTTAATAAAAATTAAATTGAATAACTAAGTTTTAATTAAAACGATAATGGTTAAATTGAAATAAAAAACATGTCTAAATTTTATTGGTTGAAGATATTAAAACCCTATATAATCTCATATTTTAAATTGGGTTATTTTGGATGTTATTGGATGTTGTTTTATTTTATTATAAATTAATATTTTTGGAGATCCCAAAATTGCCCCTCACCTCAATTATAAAAGGGCACCTACTCCCTCACCACCTCACATTAATATGAGACTTCAACGTCATTAATATAATTAACTTTTATATTCTAAAATTCCCTAGAAAAATTTGGTAGGTTTTTTCCTTCTTCAAAGACAAACTGTAGTGTTGTAAGAGGAGATTTTGAGGAAGCACGTCGAATAAGATGTAACCTTCTATATTGATTCTTTCAAACATCTTTATTCTTATAATATCTATTCATGAGTTTTATAATTATAAAGTAATAACTCCAGTATCACTTATATACTTAGATGTCATTATAATTACGAAACAACCATATTACATCTTCTGTCCATCCAACAAAAAACAAAAACATCACACATGCGAACGTAAGGCTTACCATCTCCAAGTCGTGGTGTAATCTATTTTTCAACACCACCTTAATTGGATGGGTATAATGATGGAGATAATAACTCTATATGATTATAATAACATGATATTAATTCTGAAATATTATACACCATCCAATTCAGTATCATTCAACAAATATGGGAATGATATCATCGCTCATGCATATGAAAGACCTATTGTCTATGCGATGTGATTTGATTCATGCTACAAGATATTAATTAGATAATAATTATATAAATGTACAGAATAACAAAATATAGTATATATTAAGTTAAAATAATTTTATAGTGATATCAGTATGACCTATTAAGTAGAAACTAAACTTATTCAACTACACATTCATAAGAAAATGAAGCAGTTAATACCTTAATATCAAGTAATAATGAAATGTGGTTAACAAATGGGTGACAATATTATCATATATGATATCATAAAAATTAATATGATTATGAAATAAGATAATAATATTATTTAAATCATTATACAGTAGGATCATATACATACAAAGGAAATAATAATTATGGTATGGGATAGTTTTTGTAATCTCATTATTTTAAGATTTTCTTTATACATAACTATTTACTATGGTATATTTATAATCCACATCCATGTTTCCTATATATTTAAAATTAATTATATTATTATACAATATTTTAAATTCAAGTTTACCAGTTTTTGAGTTATAATTAAATGGTATGAAAGGAGTATTTTTTCGTTATTCGATATGATGTACTTTTTACATTTCTGGTAAAAGTACGAGGATAATATTTTTTTAACTTATATGGCATGGATGAATTTTTATGTCCTCATAATGAATTATATACATGAAACTTCTTCTACATGATTTAATGTTTTTTTCTATTAAATTATTTTCTTTTAAAATTTTACTTCATTTTAAGAAAAGAATCATTTTTTAAGAAGAAAGGATATTTTTCTAAAGAATTAGGTTCAACTTTTATATAAAAATTATTTTCCATCTAATATGAATTTTTTTTAATAGAGTTATTTTTTTAATTATAGTATCTCTATTATTCCTATGGTTTTAGTTTTTTATGATGGACATTGATTTATAAAATCTATTTGTTTTATATGGATTATGTTATGATGGAATGATGTTTATGAAACCCATTTTATTCTACCGTTATGATATGATGAATGATTTATGTTTTTGTGGCCCATGTAAAAATGATATCATTATGAGATGGGTAGGACCTATATCTCCCTCTAATTCATTGGCTAAATATTTACATCTCATTATATAGATATGGCTCGAATTGGAAATGATCCCAGATCATTAATACAGCGCTAGAATGAGGAGTGAACTCGGTTCAATAATGGACTTTGTCCTCTATGATGGCCTTGGAAATGAGACTTGACTAATATGAAATTCTTTTCTCTGCTTATGTGTATTCCACAAAACTTCATGTATTATTTTATGACTTTGGGTATTATTTTCATTGATTATTATGAACTTTCATAAATTATCCTGTGGCATGATATCAAAATCATTCATATACAGGATAATATTTTCAAATGTTTTGTTATTATGCCTTGTTATTATGATATGTTTGATATCTCTATTTTTTACCCTTACTAAGAATATGAGCTCACCCATTCATATGTTTCTTTTCCCTAGTTCATGATGATGGGCGTTAAGTAATATATATCAAAAATAGAGTCTAGTTATTGTGAAATAAGTGGGAGAAAATAAAGATGTCTTATTAACCAATTGGTTATGTTTCGTAGTTTCTAAATACACTAAACATATAAGGTCCTATCATTGAATTGTTATATTTTGTAATGAATATTATTCAACATTTAATTAATATCAATGCTTGTAATGTATGGCTCATTATAGTTGGTATCATAGGAGAACTATAGTTATCCTTTGAAAACTAGGATAAGAAAAACATTGGAAGAACTCTATGGATATGTCTAAGTATAAGTTACAATCCTAGTGTTATATAAATGAACATGAATAACATAGGATAAAACCTAAAGGGTCCAAAATTTAATTTTTACTCTTGATTATGTGGTTTTCCCATTATGATTAGTTTTTATCACACTATGCTTCTTGTTTTTAGTTAATCCATTAATCCCAAAGGTACCACGTTAATGCTGAATGTGGTGGGAAATGAAATGATTGTCCTTAGAAGCAACCAAATGTTATCGGAGCTGGAATAAGAAATATTTTATCTATGTTCACACAACATTCTCAAGCTATGAATCAGGTAGGACTTCCAAACATGAAAATGAGGGAACAATTTTCTATTGAGTTCTTCATGATCAATCATCCACCTTATTTCAGTGGGTCTTCTGGTCCATTAGTGTTTGAAAAATGGATTAGTACCAATGAAATGATATTTTAAATTCTCCAATACTCAAAACATGATAAATTAATCCTACCATTCAATCATTTGGAAGATGAAGTTGATCAATGGTGGAACCATATCAAGAATATGAGGCAAAGAGATGAAATTGAATCCTTGGAATCAGATGATTTAAAGAAATTATTTTTAAATATATTCTTCAAACAAATATGGATAATGAGTTCCTTGAACTTGAACAAAAGGATGATAAATCTGTTAGCACCTATGAAGAAAATTCAACATGACTTTCAAGGTATGCTTCTGGAATTATTATCCTACCTGAGATTAAAATTGATTGATTCTTTAGTGGCTCAAAACCAAGTCTCTGACGGGAATTAACAATAAGGTACCTCAATAGCTATGAGGTAATCATTCGATGTTCTCTCACCATTGATATTGATATTGCAGTAACTTATTATTCCTATAGTTTTGGTTAGAAGAGATAAATGCAATTCAATGGAAAATCCAAAGACCACACTAAAAAAAGATGAGTTTTCCATTATGCTCAATGTAAACCTGGAGGAAATTGCCTTAAAGGGAATACTAAATGTTTTATGTGTGGAAAGGAAGGTCATATAGAAGTTTAATGCTGAAGTGATGGGAAAAATAAGTCTAATGACGTGAATAGAGAAAATGATACACAAAATTAACCTCTTACACTTCAATGTTACAAATTCAAAGAAACTGGGCATTATAGAAAAAAATTCTCTAACCCAATAGTTATTTATGATGATTGATTTCATTAAACTCTTAATGACAGAAAAAGGAAAGTCACATGTAATCACTGTCTGTGAAGTGGAGTACGATAATGAAATGGTGAAAGGTAAACCTACCATACACTCGAAAGTAGAAAATGTTTAATTTGATTATGGATGCACCCACTCTTTAATTTCTGAAGTATTTTCTAAGGGTTTCATCATATTACCTCAACATTTTGATATTGATTTAGCTCTGACAACCCTTAAAGGCACAAAGGATGCATCAAAAGTTTATAATATTTCCCTGGTTGAATTTTTTGGAAAATTACTTCTATAAAATCTTTTGATCCTTCTTATATTTAAATTTTATGTGATTCGTAGCATGGATTGTATTTCTTTTTATAGAGATTATATAAATTTCTAAGGAAGGTATGTCTCATTTCATATTCCAGATCAATCAATGATCATCTATTGGTGAAATGTTGAGTATTAAGTTCCTGTGAATATTTCATCCATATTATGGGTCTTAATCCTTATAAATTAAGGTTATTTATCTCAAATGGTTGGGGAGAAACTGAAAATTAATAATACACCCATTTTATGGGAGTTTGATGATGTATTTCCAGAGTAATTACAAGGTCTTCCACCAAATCATGGTGTTGAGTTTTCAAAATAACTTGTACATAGTGATATTCTTATTTCAAAGACACCTTATAGAATAGACCAAATTGAGTTGTAGGAATTGATGAAGAAACTACATGAGAATATTGAAAAAGGATTCTTACCAATTATTGTGTCACCTTGGGCTGGACCTATTCTATTTTTAGGAAGAAATATGAATCAATGAGACTCTCAATTAATTGTCGAGAAAATAACAAGATCACTATCATAAACAAATATCAAGTTCCCTTAATTGATAACTTATCCGACCAAATACAAATATCTCAATACTTTTCCAAGATTTATCTTCATTCAGGATATCATCAAATAAGGGTCAATAAGGAAGATATTCCAAATAAGAAATTCCGTTCAAGGTATTAAAACTATGAATGTATAGTTATGCCTTTTAGTCTTACTAATTCTTCTACTATCTTCATGGATCTAATGAGTAGTGTATTTTGAGATTATATTAATCAGTTTGTGGTAGTTTTTATAGATGATATTCTTTTTTATTTAAAGAGTGAGGAATAACAGGAATATAATTTGATAATTTTAATGAAGTTCCTAAGAAAGTGGTATATTTATGAAAAAATTATGAATCTTTAATTTTAGCTTATTATAGTTTCATTTTTCAGATTACATAATCTCAAAAGAAGGGATATTTATTGATCCAGCAAAAATAGATGTTATTAAATGTTGGATGAGACTATCAACGGTAACTATGACATGAAGATTTCTTGTTTTGGCTGGATGTTATCAATGTTTTGGGAATTATTTTTCATGATTATGAAATACACTCACCAATTTGACTCAAAAATAAGTTTAGTTCCTGTGGATGGGGGAATGTGAATAGAATTTCAAAGAGCTCAAATAAGGATAGCTGGTGAACCTGTGCTCACACTATCTTGTAGTTAAAAATAGTTTGTGATCTAATGTCATGCATCCAAACAGGGGATGTGATATGTTCTCATGATAAATAATATGGTGATATATTATGTCTTGTGAAAAATGAAAATCTATGAGCAAAATTACCCAACTCATTATTTTGAGTTAGCTGTAGTAATCATTTCACTAACGATATGGAGGTATTATATTTATGGTGAATGGTGTGATATATATAATGATCATAAATGTTTAATGTATATTTTCATTCAAAAGACCTGAATATGCGTCAAAGAAGATGGTTGGAGTTGATTCAGGATTTCAACTACTCAATACACTACCACCCTAGGAAAGAAAATAATCTGGAAGATTATTTTAGTCTAAAGGACCATGGTACTTATCCATAATGAGGATTACAAAAGATCCAATATTTATGGATTTAAAAAGGATGGATCTTGAAATTTTAAAGGAATCTGAGAGATATTGTATTTCTCATATGAATGTTCATCCATATATAAAGTGAAGATTAAGGATTTGCATAAGAAATATCTAATTCTATAAAAATAAGTTAAGAAATTTTCATGAATTCAACCTTTATTATAATAGAATAATAAGGTCCAGAAAGTAGATTTCTATTCTTACCATACCAAAATTAAATAAGGACCTATTGGATGAGGCTTATGGTTCTTCGTTATCTATTCATCCTGGAATCACAAATATGTATAGGGCCCTGAAAGAGTATTTCTGGTGGGATTGAATGAAAAGATATTTTTCTGAATATGTCTCTCGGTGCTTGGTTTGTCACCAAGTTATGACTGGGAGACAGAAGTATAAAATGATGTTACAAACATTACCCATACAAGAATAGAAATGTTGAAACATAAATGTGGACATTGTTTTCAAACTTTCTAAAACATCTAAAGGTTTTAAAGGCTATATGGGTTATAGTTTCCCACCTTATGAAGTCATAGCACTTCATTGTTATAGAGAGAATTTCACTACTAATCAGATTTCTAGGATATATTTAAAGGAAGTGGTAATATTTCTGGGATTTCCACTTTCTATTATACCTGATCAGGATCCAAGTTATTCCTAAATGTTATGGAGAAGTTTTTAATAGGATATAGATATATAGTATAGTTTCAACACTACTTATCATCCTCATAAAAGAAGGTCAGTCTGAGAGGAAAATTCAAACTCTAGAAGACATCTTGAGAGAATTATCTATAGATTTAAAAGTTTATTAGGATAAACACCTACCTTTGGTGGAATTTTATTACAATAATATCTTTCACTCTAATATTCAGATGGTTCCTTATGAATCAATCTATAGAAATAATTGTAGAACTCCCACTTTATGGGATGAATTTGCGGAAAGAAAATTATTAGGACATGATCTTGTAGATGAAATGGTAGAAAAGGGAAGATCTATGCAACAACACATAATAGTGGATCAATGTCAACAAAAAAGTTATTCTACCAATAGAATAAAATACCTAGAGTTTGAATTGGGTTACTATGTTTTTCTAAAAATATTTCACTGGATGATAGTAATGAGATTTGGAATGAATGGAAATCTGAGCCCTAGGTATATTGGTCCTTCTAAAATTACTGATCATGTTGGAAAGGTATCTCACCAATTAGAACTTCCATAAAATTTATCTCATGTTCATGATTTTATATACATAATAAAATATTTTTTATATTCACCTAATAGATATTTTTATATTAGTATATAAATAAACCTTATTTGATGTATAAAAACCTATATTTCTAAAAGGGAAATTTTTATCTCCTTTTAAGGGAGAACCCTTTTTAAAATAATATTTTGAAAAATTAATAATTATTATATGATAACAAAACTAGTTATTTTTAATAAGTATATAAAAATTTCTTTTTGATGAATATTTAATATTTATCTCATAACTTTCAAATTTGATGAATAGTAAAAATACACCGAATTTTAACAGAAAAAACTTTTTCCATCGAAAAACTTTATATGGTTGAATTATAATATTTAATGGTATTCATGTATAAATATAATATATTTTTATTAAATATAATTGTAACACCCCAAGCTTTCACGGTATGTTTCCCTCTGAATAATGCAATAGCTTGCGTTGTACGCAACTTGACCAATCAAACTAGCCATTATGAATAGTAACACCCACCTTTTGAAATTTTATATATATTATTTTTCAAAATGAAATTTATTTTTGAATTCAGATTTTTGAAATTATCTTATGGTGAAATTTTGGTTTTTTCGGAAAACTTTCAATTTTTGATGAATAGTTAAAAACATTGCATTATTGTATAAAACCGACTTTTTATTCAAATAAATAATAATTTTATTTAAATTTATTTTAGGTAAAAATTGATAAATAATACCAATATATGTTCAATGTAATTCATTAGAGTCATTTTATAATAATATTAGATATATAAAATTTTATTGAACTTTTTACCGTCTTTTACCCACCTTCTAGGAGCATTTGAAAATTTGCATAAAATTTGATTTTACTACTTCTATGAGTTTAATTTAAAACATCTGATATACACCATTAATATTAGAAAGACAAATTTGTTTCAATAAGATGAAAATAATTTTTGGTGGACAGTAACTTTTAACTTTTATTAACAACGATTAAAAATAAATAGTGTAATTAAATGTAAAAATGATATTATTACTACCCTAACACATGTCCTAATTCTATTTGATAAGTTTATTTCTACGAAAATCAACCTTAGGAATAAAATATTACCCTTTTGTTCTAATTGGATTATATTAGGACATTTATTATTATTTTATTTAATGAAGAGTCAAAAGTGTTAAATTGAATGTTTAATAACTAAATCAATTTTAATATGGGGTTATAGATAAGATAAATTCAACAATAAATATTCCTTATAAAGATAAAAATATTTAATACATAATTGTGTTTTATTTATAATTTTTAGACATTAAATAATTAAATTTATTTATGAAACAATTATGATGCAGTAATTACCTTTTTAATGAAAGGTTAAAATAATTGATGTTATATATATTCAAATAAATGTAAATTCAGACTTATTATGCATTCCAATAATTTTTTAGATTTATATGACATTTTAGGGTTTGTTATATTAATTGTTTTTAATTAATCATGCTTCTATGACTTCTACAAAAATTAATTACTAAATAGTGTCAAAATTTACATAAATGAGTTTTTAAAATAAATACTATATTATTAAATGATATAATAGTTATAAAAATCTATGGTTTGTCCGACGGACTTATATAATAATATATATATCATTAATGAACCACTTTGGGTTCTCTTGAAATTTTATAGTTTGACTATTAATCATATAATATAATAATACAAGAATAAATGGTAAAATTTAAACTATTAAACTAATAGTTAAATCTAAAATATAAAGTTAATATGTTGACCTAAACCTATATAAAACATATTTGTTGAATGTTTTTCGACCCATAACTACCTTATAATCTAAATAAATCATTTTGGAACCATTATAAACCGAATATGATTGTATAATAAAATAATATGTCAATCTTTTCCTAAAGTGACCATGACCTCTCTTATAAAAGGGTACTTCCCCTTCTCTCAAAATCACACCTCAAAAGCCATTTTTCTAAGACACACCCAACCCAAATATCCTCAATTCAACCTATAGTATTTAATTTGATCATAAATCCAACCTAAGGATCCTATTTTATCAACTCAAAAGGAAACACCCGAAGAAGAGGTAATAATTTCTCCACGGCTTTAAAAGTTCTCTTCTTCCACTTCCTCTTTATTTATTTTTTCCATACCAAAACAATAACTCACGTACCTTATACATATTGTGATGTTATTATAAATATTTTACAACCATATTAATCATTCTATCCATCCTATGAATGACAAAGTCACCATACGAACGTACGAACGGCTAACCATCTCCACGTCGTGGTGTAGTTTGTTATTCAAACACTTCTTTATTTGGATGGGTATAATAATGAGTATAACTCATGTAAATAATTAATATAACATGTCAAGGATTCTGTATATATGATATACCATCCAATTACATATGATTTCACCATCAATATAATGATATTGTCGCTCGTGCGAACGTACGGATTACTGTCTCCACGAACGTGATGAGATTCATTACCCATCGTAATCATCAAATAGTAATCTTCATTTTATGATTAAAAATAATGTTTAAGATATTAATATCATTATGTATATTAATCAAATACATCCTATCCATATCCAACATGGCTTACGTAACCAATCATATAAAAGAAAATGAATCAGTTAACACCCGAAACAATGATACTACTGAAATTTTATTAACAATGAAATATTAGAAGATCATATATGATATCATATTTATGTATATGGTTTTTGATAATTTAATAAAAATTATTTAACTATTATACAGAAGTTTAAGGTACCGTAGATCAATGAAAGTTACAATGTAAGGGTCAATTCTACAATCTCTTCATTATCCGAGGTTATTTATACGTGAGTATCTACTGGGACCTCTTTATCATCAACATCTGTGTTTCTTAAAAATGTATTTCAAAATATTTTTACTATTTCCTAGACTATTGGTTAAATTAATTTATTCCCTTGTTTGAAATTTTATAATATGTTTATAACGGAATCTTTCCATCATTTTCCAAACAAGGTCCTTTACTACATTTTCGACAAAATTAAGGAAAGAATGTTTTTTTAACTTATACGGCGGGTGAAGCTATTTTTTACCATTTTAAAACCATCAAATATTCTCTTAAAATCTTATAAGAATATTTTAAAAATAAATATTTTTTTAATAATTATGTTAAATTTAAATTATTTGAAACTAGAAAGTGATATTTCCCTAAAATGGAGTTGATTTCATATATGTCAACGTCCTTTGATGGATTTGGAACTTGTTTGAAGTTGATTTATTATAATAAAGTATTCCATAATATATTGAAGGTTTTTTGATATGTTTGACTCTAGATGTATTATTTTTATACCATTCATATTTTATGGTTAAAGTATTAACATTTCGTATTCTAGTTTTAAGAAAAAATATTATTGTTGTGTTTCAACCATTTTATATGTGGAATGCATTGGAATTAGTAAGTGATGGGTGGAGCCCACTATAGCTCCTAGATGCATCGGTAGGTATCATGATACAAAATAGTGTCTTGGAACAAGTCCTTGAAAAAATATTACTTGTTGTATTGGAATGAGGCCTTGACTATGTGGTTATGACGTCCGACATTATGCATTCCATCATTATGAAATTGGCTATTGATGTTACATGTGATTATTCGAATCATAGAATATCATTGTGAATAAGTACATAGAATTATTTGATTTATATTTTCTATATAGTGAAGAAGTTTAAGTTTCAAAGGCTTATGTTTTAGCCTTATACATTGACATACGTTTTTATTCTTATTTATAAAAGATTTATCTATATTTTTATCCTTACAGAACATCTAAGCTCACCCCTTTCTATGTTTTATATTTTCCAGGATGTGAAGAAGTATATTAAGACTAACCTGCATGGACAGTCTATTGGATATGAATGTGTTCAAATGATACAATGTTGTTGTAGTTTTTTATTTTATATGTAATGTAAAACTTATGTATGTATCTAGTACTTTAAAGGCTACTAAAATGATCGATCTTTCAGGATTTGATCCCTTGTGATCATGGCAACGTTAGGTAATAATGCACCGAATCTAGGTAACTTGGGTCGGGGAATTATATATGGAATCATAGGAAGTTTAATACAAACCTTGGAAGATAGATTTAAAAAAACGTTGATTAGAGAAAATTACCCTAAGATAGACTTTGAGGATTAGTATAGAAGAACTTCCTATAATTTTGGTAATGTCGAGATTTTATGTATTGGATAAGAAATTAATTTCTTTCTGTATATGAAAAAGTAGTGGAGGCTCTAGTACAGATGTACGTAGGAGTGAAAACTCCGACAAGGTGTTTTGCGCTTGACCCGGGGTATCTTAGTAAACGACAATGGGTCTTGATGCACTCTTGGTTACGACACTCTAGGGGGATATTCTTAGGATAATTTACATTTTCTTGACAAAACATTATGAAGAATTTATGAGTATATACATCCTCAATGAAATTTTTTTATGATTATGGATTATATCCATAAACTGTTCAATTTATGTTAATTGTTTTACAAGTTTGTAATTTTGTATTGTGATTCATAAACTAATCAAATATATGCCATTGTTTAGAAATGGTACCTAGTGGAAGGAATGAAAATTGTATTGAAGAACGTAATACATGTAGATATTTCCCTCCTACTCATGATAATTGTAGTGGAGATGGTGATGCAATTGTTGTTGATCAGCTTATCAACAAATTGGGACAACTCACTCAGGTTATGAATAATAACTTTACCCGTATGGATCTCCCTGATCCACAACATAGAGGATAAATGTTAGACTAATTCATGGGAACCACCAACATTCAGTGGGACTAAAAATACTATTGTACCTAAGCAATGGATGTGTTCCTAAGAGAAAATATATCATTTTTTGGGGAGTAGCGAAAGAGAAAAAGTTTTCATGTCAGTTTATCGCGTCACAGGAGATGCAAATCAATGGTGTTAATTAATTAAAAACACAGAGGATGATGATGAAGTATCAAATATCTAAAGGAGAGAGTTTAAAGAGATTTTCTCAGATAAATGATTTCCTCGTAACCATCGAGCAGATATGGAAAGACAATTTCTGAGTCTGAGAAAAAAGAAGGATGAGAATGTCGCAATGTATGAGGCTAACTTTACAAGGTTATAAAGGCATGCAATAGATTATATATGTAACACAAGAAGTAAGATTTATCGATTCATCGATGGGTTAAAACCATTTTTCTGTCGAGTATTAGTCTCATAATACTTCTAATCATACAAATATATTGTCTCATGTTCTATCAAGACAAAAAAATAATTTTCTATGTCTTGTGACTTTAAAGAAAAGCAAGAGAAAAAGATATCTGTTGAACACTCTTGAAATGTAAATTATAGGAAGAAGGGAAAAGTTGAATATCCATCCTACAGTAAATGTGGGAAAAACACCCCAGTATTTTCCTTAAGGGAATGAGAGTCTATTACAAGTGTGGTGAAAAAGGACACCAATCTCATGATTTCAAGGGAAAGAAATAGGTTGTCAATGTTGAATTCTACAACTGTAGAGAAAAGGGTAATTATAAAAATGAATATCCTAATATCCTTGGAAAATTACCTTAGAAATGGCCAAGGGAGAAAGTCCAAGCTTATGAGATCACTAGTGCAGAGGTTGAAGATCTAACAGACATGGGGGGTAGGTAATTTAATGGTTTTCTCAGGTTTATCCAATGATTTATTTGATTCTAGATCATCGTATTGTTTCCTATCTTCCCAGTTTTTTGAAAGAATTAGATATTTCCAATTTGATTTAACAAGGTAGTTGTCAGTCAAAACTCTAAAGAGAAGTATCATTGCAATCATGTTTTGTGAATCTGTTCCCATTAGGGAATATAAATGTTATTTATCGACTGATCTCATCATCATACTCGTGATTGAATTTGATATAATCATCGGTATGGATTGGATTTAAGACAATGATGTAAAAAATTATTTTAAGAAGAAGGAGGATAGAATTTTTTATGATGATAAAGGGTACCTTATCTTTAGAGCAGAAACATCACCACCTAATTCTTATCTAGATCCACCACCAGTAGCTCAAATAAGTTCAATTATTGGGGAGGAGGAGAATGAAATAACTATGGGTGAGGAAAAAAATGTTTGAATAGAGTAAGTAGCTATTTTACAAGAATATGTTGATGTGTTTCTATAAGAATTACCTGGACATCATCCAGAATGAGAAATTGAGTTTTCTAGTGATTTAATTCCTAGTCCAAGGACCATATTAAAGAGCCCTTATAGAATGGTCATTGTGGAATTAGTGGAACTAGAGAAACAACTTGAGTAATTGAGTAATAAAGGATTTATTCTTCCTAGTGTTTCTCTATGGGGAGCCCCGGTTCTTTTTGTTAAGAAAAAATATGGATCTATGATGTTGTGCATTGGCTAGAGGGAGATCAATGCTATAATAATAAACGACAAATATCTCCTACCTTGCATTAATGAATTATTTGATAAAATTTATGAAGATCAATATTTTTCAAAGATTGAACTTTGATATGGATATCATAAGTTGTGTGTGAAGAAGGAAGACATTCATAAAATAGCATTTCGTACTAGGTGTGGGAATTTCGAGTTTACAATAATGACTTTGGATTGACCAATGCATTGTCTGTTTTCATGGATCTAATGAATTTATTTGTCAAGGAATATCTTGATGACTTTATAGTGATATTTATTGATGATATCTTGGTATACTCAAAAATCTATGAAGATCATGAAAATAGCTTGTTTACTGTTCTGAAAACCCTCAGAAGAAATGAATTATATGGAAAGTCTAGAAAGTGTAAATTTTGGCATCAGGTGACTACTTTTCCTGGCCATACTGTATCTAAGGATAAAATCTCTATTGATCCTTATATGACTAAGGAAATCCAATAATGGTCTGCATTGATGATTATAAATGAGGAACAAAATTTTATTGGTTTAGTGGGTTATTATCGATGTTTCGTCCATAATTGTTTCCAATTGGCTAACCCATTAACAAATCCCACACCTAAAGGAGTTAAATTTTTTTGGACAAAAGTGTGTGAAGAATGTTTTGAAAAACTGAATAGAAGATTAGTCAATGCTCTTATCTTGACTCTACCATCGGGGAATGAGGGGTTTGTTATTTATAGTGACGCTTTAATGAAAGGTCTAGGTTGTGTCCTTTTTCATAATGATAGGTTTATTTCTTATGAATCACGACAGCTAAAAATTTACGAGAAAAACTATCCCACTCATGATCTTGAGTTAGTAGCTGTAATATTTTCTCTAAAAATATGGAGGCACTATCTCTATTGTTAGAAATGTGAGATTTATACTGATCACAAGAGTTTGAAGTATATTTTCTCATAGAAATAACTCAACATGCGACAAAGACCATGGCTTGAACAACTGTAAGATTGTGATTTCACTATACACTACCACCTAGGGAAGTAAAATAAGGTGGTCGATGCTTTGAGTAGAAAGGATCATGGAGTTTTGAACATTATGAGAGTTGAAAGGGGTCCTATGATCATGGATCTAGTAAAATCGATATGGGAATAATCATGGAAGGTGAAACATAAATAATTTTTCGAATGGATTCAAAACCATATTTACTAGAAAGGACAAAAAGTTCACAGACTGTTGATGAGGAGTCTAAAAAGAAAATTAATGTTGTGAATGATGGGATATTTGGTGACTTCGTATATGAAGATGGAATTTTGAAATTTTGGAAGAAACTTTGTGTTCTAGACATACCTGGTCTAAAAAGGGAATTAATTAATGATTCTCATAGCTCCAATTTCTCTATACATCCTAGTAGCAATAATATGTACAAATATTTGAAGAAACACTTTTGGTGCGACGACATGAAGAGAGATATTGGTGATTTTGTGTCAAGATGTATGGTTTTTCAATAAGTGAAAGCTTGAAGACAACCTCCTAGAGGATTCATGAAACCTCTTAACATGCCTAAGTGGAAATGGGATGATATTAAAATGGAATTTGTCATGGGACTACCAGAGACTCCTAAACGGAATGATGTAATATGGGTCATTGTTGATCATCATACCAAGTCAGCACATTTTCTTGCTATAAGAGAAGATTTACCACTTGAACGTCTAGAAAGACTATATATTAATGAAGTTGTAAGACTTCATGGAGTACCCATATCGATTATTTCTGATCATGATCCCCATTTTACATCAAGATTCTAGAAGTCTTCATAAGGCCTTGGATACTGAACTTCATTTGAACACTACCTACCACCCTCAAACTTATGGACAATCAAAATAAAAAATCCAAACCATAGAAGGCATGGTGAGATATTTCTCACTTGACTTTCAAGGTATATGGGATCAATATTTACCTCTGGTATAATTTTTCTATAATAATAGCTTTCATTCAAGTATTTAGATGGCACCATATAAAGTTTTATATTGAAAGAGATTTCGCACACCAACTTCTTAGGATGATGTTGGTGAATGAAAACATGTAGGCCCAAAACTTGTTGAGGAAATAATGGAAAAGATGAAGGTTACCCAAACCCACATCAAAGAAGATCAAAGTAGAAAAAAGAGCTATGACAATATCTGAAGGAAGGATTTTCAATTTCAAGTAGGAGATCATCATTTCTTTAAGGTAATTCTATGGAAGGGTGTTATATGTTTCAGTATGAAGGGTAAATTGAGTCCTAGGTACATCGGACCTTTCGAAATTCTAGAACAAATTGGAATTGTAGCTTATCGTTTGGGAATGCCTCCAAGTCTCTCAAAAGTTCATGATCTGTTCCACATATCACCATTGAGAAAATACATGCCTGGCCCAACGCATGTACTCACCTATGAGAAAATTGACCTGAAACCTGATCTATCTTATTGTGAAGATCATTTCAGAATTCTTGATACAATAGAACAAGTGTTGAGAAACCAGACGACTCATCTGGTGAAAGTTCTATAGAGAAATCATAAGATGGAAGAGGCAATGTGGGAACCCAAGGAACTTATGATGAAGAACCACCCAAATCTTTTTATGCAGTAATATTCAAGAAATTTTGAGGATGAAATTATTTTAAGGAGGGGAGAATGCAACACCCCAAGATTCCACAGTATTTTTCCCATTGAATAATGCAATAGCTTGCGTTGTACGCATCTTGGAGATTTAACACACCATGTCCAATCAATCTAGCCGTTATGAATATCAATGCCCACTTTTTAAAATTTTATACATTTTATTTTTCAAAATGGACTTCATTTTTGTATTCAGAAAATCGAAAATAGCTTATTGTGAATTTTTAATATTTTCTAAAACCATTAATTTTTTTATGAATAGTGAAAGACATTGTGTTGTTGTTTAAAACTAAATTTTTATTTAAATATTTAATTATTTTATTTAAATTTATTTTATGAAAAAAATATTTAAATAATACCTATATATGTTCAACTCAATTCATTGGAGTCAGTTCATAATAATATTAGAAATATAAAATTTTATTGAACTTTTTACCGTCTTTTACCCACCTTCTAGGAGAATTTGCAAATTTACATAAAACTTATTTTTAACGCTTATGTGAGTTGAATTTCAAAAATATGAGAGAAATAGTTGGTATCAATAAGTAAAATGTGGATCAATAAGATGAAAATAATTTTTGGTGAATAGTAACTTTTAGCTTTTATTTACCACGGTTAAAAGTAAATAGGGTAAAGGTAAAAATGATATTATTACTACCCTAAAACATGTACTAATTCAACTTTATAAGTTTATTTAAACCAAAATAAACCTCATCAATAAAATATGATCCTTTTGGTTCACATGGATTGGATTAGGACATTTATTATTATTTTACATTGACTTCAGGTGTAAAAACAAATCAATATTTTCCTGTGTTTTAACTTTTAAATACCCATTCTCTCTTTCCAACAATGGGAATAATTTTAAATTTATTACTAAAACTTATATATTTTGAATTTGAATAATTTATTCCATATTTAGAATCATTAGTCACAAATTACTTGATTATATTTATTTAATTTTATTTCCATTATGAATAGTAACTTCATTAATTTTTATTAATACATTAAAAGGGGAAATCGAGTAATTAAGGGAAATAATACTATTATACAGTTACACTAACACTTGTATTAATATCATTTTATGAGTTTTTTTCTACCTATATCATCCTTGGGTCCAAATGGTGTCCTTTAAAAGCCACTTATCTGATGTTAGGACATTTTATTTATTTTATTTATAAACAATTTAAATATGTCTTACAAAACATTTAATCACTATATCATTTTTTATATAAGGTTATATAAAAGAAAAATTATATTAAAAAACTCATTTGAAATATAAAATTAATTAATTTATCATGGTAATTTATTTATAATTTTTAGGAAATAAATAATGACCATAAATATTTATAATTTGATGGTGTAAAAAGTAATTATTTGATAAGAGATATCAATAAAAAATTTTTTATTAAAATGATAATAACCCTAAAAATACACGAATAGTTGACAAAATATTATTGGTATATTATATCTCAACGATAACCATCCATGGGTTGATTTAGTGACCATTTGGAGCCTTATATGAGAGATTGTGACTCTTATATTATTTTATGTAAAGCGATATTAAATTTGTCGCATTCATAATTTAATACGTATAACATTTTAAATGTTGGATTTTAAGGAAGATAAAATTGACTAAAAATATTCTAATGAAATATAGTATATATTTCATCATAATATTATTTTATTTTTAATTTTTCTTTACAAATATGTTTATTAAATAAAAAATATATATATAGTAATAATTTTATTAATATTGATAACTAGTAAATTTTATTAGAAATATTAACATAAATATAATATTGGGTAATTAATTTTCATAATGAATTTTAAAAAAGAAATTTTCTTATTGTGAATATTATAAAATATTTTGTTCTAATTTAACTTGTTATCTTAATATTTTCAAAATCAATTAATTGAATAGTGTTAAAATTGACACTATTGATTAATGATCAAAATAATGTTTTATTAAATTATTTAAAATATAATAAATTTTTTTAATAATATTTAATAATTATTATATGGTATAAAATTATATAAATTATTTATTTATGGTCTAATTTACTTCAAATAAGAAAATATTGCACCCTTTTAATATAGAAATATTCGTTAACATAATTTAAATTAAATAGAATAACTAAGTGTTTTTTAAACTGATAATATTTAACTTGACATACAAACTTTTTTAAAATTTATTATTTGATGATATTACAACCCTATATTATCTTATTTTTTAAATTGGGACATTTGGTCATTTTTTATGGGATTATATATTATTATAAATTAATATTTTAGGAGATCCCAAAAGGGCCCCTCACCTCAATTATAAAAGGGAACCTTCTACCTCACCTCTTCATTTCACATTTATCCATCAAGATCATCCATCTTATTAAAAATTTTCTTATAAACTTCTATTTTTACATTCTATATGTTCTTTTATTCTTCAAATAACAACTCTAGTGCGCTATTTGATGATTTAGAGGAAGCACGTCGAAGAAGAGGTAACCTTCTCTACCAATTCTTTCAAAATTTATTCTTATTCTAATTCCTCTTCATGTGTATTTTCATAATGAAGTAATAAATAATGTATCAATTATATACTAAGATTTTATTATAATTATTAAACAATCATATTCCACCTTCTATCCATCCTACAAAAAACGAAATCACCGCGTGTGCGTATGTACAACTTAATGTCTCTGCAAAATGGTGTAATATGATTTTCACCACCACCTTACATGGAGGGGTATAATGATTGAAATTACTACTACAAATCATTATTATAACATGATATTAATTCTAAAATATTATACACTTTACAATTCAATACCATTCAACAAATATGGGAATGATATCATCACTCATGGGTACGTACGACCTACTGTCTCTATGGTTTGTTAAGATTCATTCAACATGATATTCATTAAAGCATGGTTATATAAATGTAAAGAATGAATAAATATTGTATATATTATGTTAATATTATTTTTTAATGTTATAACTATGACCTATATAGGATAAAATAAACTAATTATACAAAACACGCATAAGAAAATGAATCAGTTAATACCCGAATAATAAGAAATAATGAAATAATATTAGTAAAGGGATGATAATATGATCGTATATGATATCATACAAATAAATATGATTCTGAAATAATTCAATTAAATTATTTAAATCATTATACATGAGTTATGAATACAAACAACGGAAATCATACCTATGGTAAAGGATAATTTTGCAATCTCATTATTATCTAAGATTATTTATACCTAAGTATTTACTAAGGTATATTTAATATATGTATTCATGTTTCCTAAATATTTAATATTATTTCTATTATACTACAATTGTTTAAATTCAATTATAATCATTGGTGAATTTTTATTCAATGGTAATAAAGTAATCTTTTTCATTATATGATACGAGGTACTTTTGGATTTTTCTTGAAAAAGTACAAGAAGATTGTTTTTTAACTTATATTGCATGAACAAATTTTTACGTCTTCATAATAGCATTTTTACATGAATTATCCTATACATGATTTCAAGTTTATTTTCAAATAAATTATTTTTTTATAGTGTTTAATTTTTTGAAAATAAAACATTTTTGACTAAGAATGGATATTTTCCCAAAGAATTAAGTTCAAGTGTTATATCTAAATTATTTTCCTTCTATGACGAAATTATTTAAAAGGGTTATGTTTTAAATTATACTATCCATATTATTCATATGGATTGATTTTCTTTATTATGAACTTATATTTATTAAATATGTGTTTTTATATGGATTATGTTATGATGGAATGATGTTTACGAAGCCCATTTTATTCTTTGAGTTATGCTATGATGAATGATTTATGTTTTTCTGGCACACGTAAGAAGGATTTCATTATCAGATGGGTGTCACCTATATCTCTCTCCAATGAATTGGGTAATCTAATGACCAAAACATGATGTACGTGGACATTATATTTCTTTTTGGAATACATAATACATTACACAAATAGTAACCTAGAGACTATATTAGTTTAGTGTCTTTGGAAACTTGAAACACATTCTTATATCTTAGGGAAATGTATTCAAAATCTCCCATAAAATTATTCCATATTTTTATACCAAAATAAAACCTTTCTTTATATCATTGGGAAAATAAAACATTAAAATGATGATCTGAATGACTCATTGATGATAAACACGTAGAAAATAAAACAAAACATAAACATACGAATGTAAAAATATGAAAATATATTTTGAATGTCAGAATAATGTTTCATAAAATAAAAATGGAAGTACATAAGGAATAAATAATAATGATAATTAAACATATAATTTTCATAAAACATGAACTTTTGGAAAATACATATGCATAGAAAATCATTTCCATGTTTTCCAAGGCTCATTTCTAAGACTATCATAGTGGGAAAAGTCCGTTACTGAACCGCATTAACTCCTCGTTCCATCCTTGTATTGCTAATCCAGATTTACATTCCATTTCAGCTATGTATATCTCATGATATATAAATATTTAACAAATTCTTTTGCAAGAGATATAGGTCTGAACCATCTAATAATGACATAATTATTACATGTTCCACAAAAACAAAAAACATTCCTTATAGCATAACTGAGGAAATAAAATGGGTTTCTTAAACATCATTCCATCTTAACATTATCCATATAAAATATCATTCAATAATTAAAAAAATAAAATAATAGTAATAATTGGCATAGAAACATAACCCTATTTAAATATTGGCATCTTAGATGGAAAATAATTTTTATAAAACACTTGAACTTAATTTTTAAGGAAAATACCCTTTCTTCTTAAAAAACATTTTCTTTCTACAAAATGCCACCAAATTTTTAATGAAAATAATTTATTTGAAAATAAAATAAAAATATTATATAGGAATATTCATGGAAATAAGTAATTATGAAGACATAAATATCTATTCATTCCGAATAAGTTAAAAAACATCATTTTCATACTCTTGCTGGGTAAGTCAAAAAGTACATCGTATGGAAAATGAAAGAATGATTGCTTCTATAACGATTAATAAAAATTCACCAATGGGTAAGACTAAATTTAAAATTTTGTATAAGAATAGAAATACTATTATATATTTAGGAATCATGGACATGGGTGATAAATATAACCCAGTAAATACTTACGTATAAACAATCTCAGATAATAATGAGATTGAGAAATTATCCCTTACATTAGGTCCGCTATCTATTGAATATATATGAACCTCATGTATAGTGATTTAAATAATTTCATTGACTTATTCTACAATCATATTCATTTTTATGATATCATATATAAAACTATTATCATCATTTTGGTAATAATTGTTCATTATAACTCGTTATTCGGGTATTAATTGTTTTATTTTCTTATGCATGTTTTGTCGGACAAGTTCATGTTCCTAATCTTAGGATATAGTTATATAATTTAGTGAATGATTCTATTATATTATATAACATATTTATTCATTCTATTAATTTATATAATGACAGTTTATTTATGATCATGTATAATGAATCGCATCGCATCATGGAGACTGTAGGACGTACGTACACATGAGTGATGATATCATTATATTAATAATGAAATGGTATAGAATTGGATGGTATATAAATTGTTCCAGAATAAATAACATGTTATATTAATGATATATAGTTATTATTTATATCATTACACCCATCTTAGTCCACTGGTGGTGAAAAATAGATTACACCACATCGTGGAGACGGTTAGTCGTACGTATGCACACATGGGGATTTTGTTTTTTTGTATGCTGGAAAGAAAGTGAAATATTGTTGTTTCATAATTATCATAACATATCAATATATAAATGATAATAGAGTTATTACTTTATAATTAAACAATTCATAATGAGGAAGTAGAAAAAGATTGAAGTTTGAAAGAATCGGTAGAGGAGATTTCCTCTTCTTCGACATGCTTTATCTAAATCTCTTATAAGAGCACTAGAGTTCATATTTTAAGAATACCAAAAGCTCTATAATGTTAATAGTGAAGTTTATAAGGTAAAATTACAGGTTATGTACGATCATGAAGCCTCAAATATATGTGAATAAGTGAGGGAGTATATTCCCTTTTATAATTGAGGTGAGGGGCACTTTTGGAATTTTTGAAACTATTAATTTCTAATTAAATAAAACCCCACTAAAAACCTCCAAAATGTCCCAATTTATAATTTTAGATGATATAGGGTTCTAATATCCTAAAAAATAATTTTTTGACATGTTTTCATGTCAATTTAAATATTATCACTTTCATTAACACTTAGTTATTCTATTTAATTTTAATTAAGATAATAAATATTTCAATATTAAAATGGGGAAATATTTATTTATTTTATGTAAATTAGACACTGAATAAGTACCTTAAATAAGTTTATACCATATATAAATTATTATATATTATTTAGAAATTTCTTATTGTTTTTAAATAATTTAAAAAAACATTTTTTTGACTAAACAACAATCATGTCAATTTTGAAACTATTCAATTCATGGATTTTTAACAATATAAAGATAATATTATATCATCCTAAATATTATTTAATTATATACCTATGAGGCCTAGGTCATGTAGAAAAATAATTTAACATATTAATTAGATAAAAGTATATTAACTTTAATATGTTTGATTACATTAATTTGATATTTCCATTTATAAAATAATTACTATTCTAGTATTGTGTTATTATTTACTATACATATTTTTTGGTAAAAATTAGAAATAAAATCAGATGATGAAGATAAATATAATATATTTCATATAAATCCATTTATAATAATTTATATTCTGGAAAATTACACATTAAAAATGATATACTTATACAATTATGAATGTGAAAACTTTGAAATCACATTAAATAAAATAATATAAGTGTCATAATCCCTTCCATATAGATCTAAATGGTCAATAACTATAATTTAGGATGATTAAGGATGATATATACTCTAGAAATAATAATTGGGAATGTTTTTGGGTCTTTTTATGGTTATTATCATTTTAATAATTATTGTTTTATTGATTTCTCATCAATTAATTTATTTATACACCATCAATGTATAAGAATTTAAGGTTATTTTATATTTCCTAAAAATTAAAAATAAATTAATATGATAATTAAATAATTTTTTTAAATAAGTATTTATAATTAAATTTATCTTTTGTATAACCATATATAGATAATGGTTTAGTTATTAAAAGTTTTGTGAGACATATTTAACTTTTCTTTAAATAAAATATATTAAATGTCCTAATCTCATCCAAGTGGCTTACCAAGGACACCATTTTTTCCCAAAGATTATTTAGGTAGAAAAAAGCACATAAAATGATATTAATAAAAGTTTTAGCGTAATTTAATAATAGTATTCTTACCCTTAATTACATGTTTTACCATTTTACCGTATTAATAAAAATTACTAAAGTTACTATTAATAATGACCAAAAAATAAAATAAAGATATTTAAATAATTTGGGCCTACGTATTCCAAATATGGAATCCATTTTTCAAAATTCAAAACACAAAATATTCAGTATTTAATTTAAAATTATTCTTGTTGTCGGAAAGAGAGAACAAGTTTTCTAAAAGTTAAAACATTATAAAATATTTAAATGTTTTTACATCTGAATTCAATGAAATATTAATGATAATGACATAAACTAGGTTTAATGATGAAAATATATTCTATTTATACATTAAAACCATTCAATAATATTATTTAGTTAGATAAATTATTTTGATGAAAAAATTTGTTTTCAATTAACAATTTGTATAATTTTACTATTCATCAAAATTTTACACTTATCATAGAAATTTCAAAAATTCTTCCAAAGTAAATTTTTATACCCTGCTTCCAAAGAAGAAATTGATTTCTTAAATATAATATATTAAAGTGCAAAAACAATATTTAAAATTTTTGAGACCTGAAAAGGTGGAAATACTTCATTTTTTCAAAAATACTTCTTTTATACAAAAAATTGAATTTGTTCTTATATCATGTCTAGAAAACATATTAGATGAATTTAAATAATTAGATTGAATCCATAAAGAGTGATTTTATAATTTCATTGGCTAACGTATTTTTAGATTATTAGTCTTTTTAAAAATAAGTTAATATTATTCATACCTGCCATTATAATGACACAGTTATAATATTTTTGTTGTTCAATTAATCTCAGTCTAACATGAAATTAATTCTATCAAAATAAATTGAAATTGTTTATAACATAATTCAAGCATATTTCCGCGTATTCCACAAGATAATATGGTGCTGTGTATAGCACAATCTAATCTTGGTGTAGCGTACAACACAAGGCATCGAAGAAATTAAAAATAATTAATCTCATAAAATTTTAGATTGTTACATTCTACACCCCATAAAATGAATTTATCCCAAGAAAATCATCATAGTTAGAAAAAGGTTTAGAGAATTTTAACAACTAGAAAATAATTAGTCTGTGTTGATTTAAGTTACCATCTGATTCATCAGATAATAACATACTATGATAACATTTTTGGTTTCAAGATAATTTTCCTAAAGTTGATGAATTTTGCATGAGAAGAAATACTTACTTGATTTAGGTAAAATATTACCATTTTTTGTTCCATGAACAACTTCCACTTCATCTATTATTCAAATAAATGAAGTTAAAGTATTCACTCATGATGTGTTAGTATATGATGCGATCCATAAATAGAATGATAAGTAATTCCATATGCCTCAACAAAAGGATAAAACAAGTTATCAAATATGAATAAGTCTACCTATAGTGAGATAATACATTTATCTAACAAACTTTAACCACAATATAAGTTATATTATCCATAAATGTATAACATTACAATCCTTCAAAAAACTGAAAATTTAAAACATTATAAATAGGTGAATTAAATTGGATTAACATTTATCTACCATAACTCATTTGGGAGTTCCTTATTGTCACATTCCAAACATGTGCATACCTATTCTCTTGAATCATGGTAATAAATTGAATTACCATAGAACCTTAGTGAAAACATGAATTTTATCAAAAATTAACTCTTACCAAAAATCCCCAAAAATATATATACTCAAACCATGATATCAACTTGTCATTATATCAGTCATGAGGTCATTAATAATATAAAAAATCTCATTATATCCTCAACCCATCATTATTCACATATCTTGTGTTTTCCAAAAATATATGAATAAATTTTCATGGTTACTAGTACCATTCAACATATACATTCAAATACTCATTAAATAATAATAGTGTAACAATCCTTAGATGAGTCTTTATTCAACAGTACCATAAAATTACTTATAAAATATTATTCTTGATAATCATGCCATCATTCTATTATCTTCTTAAACCATTGACTGGGCCTCATCATTTTATTCCGTAACACTTCTTTAATATCATATATAATTATTAATCTCTTCATTTTTAGCAACATAAATACTACCCATATGACCATGTTGATTCCCTTCATAAGAGTTTCCCTTAGGGCATCGACTTTGATAATGCCCTTAAATTCTAAATTTAAAAACATTTAATCACCTTTGATGTCTTAGTAATACCATTATCCATGTCCATTATGTTAACTAAAACATTTCCTTTAAAATTTCTTGCTTTGTGACCTTCTTTTGCACACTCAAAGAATCTTCCAGTTCTATTGAAATATTCTCCTTGATGTATCTTCCACTGTGATTTATATGAGGAAAATTGAGCTTTCTTTCCTCCATGATCACCATGAAACCTTATATTTCTCTTATTATATGGGTCAGAAAACTAACCAAAGATGATATTATTGATCATACTATGTGATTTATAATTAAAAATAATCATGATTTTCACCTTCCAAATACCATTTCATGTGGTTTCTCATGAGGAATATCATTCCATTGTCTATAATTTTCTCCACAAACATGAATCCTCCTGTTTTCATCCACTTTCTAAAACCCAAAAAGATTGGTGTGAGAGGAAAATTCATACTACTAAAGAAACATAATAAAGGGGTATTTCATTAAATCTCTAACATCATAGGTTTGGTCCTAGGATACTCATGATCATTACCATAATTTTATGATAGTGACCTATAGATAGACTTATTCTTTGGGAAATCCCTAGACTTATCCTTATAAATATCTTTCGGGTTCTCACTAAAGATTTCACATCCTTGATTCCAAGTTTGACTAATCCTTCGCTCTGATACCAACTTTTACAACGCATGTTTGAAGTACATGTATATTACATTTATTTTGTAGATTACTTAATTCATTACACAAATAGACACCTAAATACCTTATTATATTAGTGTCTATGGCAACTCGGAACACATTCTTCTAGCTTGGTGAAAGATCTTCTGCAACTTCCATAAAGATCTTCCCCATTATTTTTCCTGACAAATACCTTTATTTATGTCCTGGGGAAAATAAAACAAAAAAAAGATGATATCAAATGCTCAGTAAGGGTAAAATATGGAGAACATATAACAAAAAATAAAGATAATAATGTAAAAACATGAACATATATTTAGAATTTCAAAATCATGAGTCATAAAATAAAACATGGAATTACGTAAGGCACATATCATAATGGAACATTAAACATAGCATTGGAATAAAACATGAACTTTTGGAAAACACATATGTATAAAAAATCATTTACATATTATCCTAGGCTCATAGCTAATACCATTATAGCGGACAATGTCTATTATTGAACTGAGTTCGCTCCTTGTTCCAGCCATATATTACTAAACCAGATTTAATTTCCATTTCAGCCATGTCTATCTCATGTGATATAAATCTTTACAAAATTCGTTGGAATTATAAATATGCCCTACATATCTCATAATGAAATCATTCTTACGTGTTTGAGAAAAACATAAATCATTTATCATAACATAACCTAAGAAATAAAATGGTATTTTTAAATGTCATTCCATCATAACATTATCCATATAAAAAATCATTCCATAATTAGCACAATAAAATCATAGTAATAATAGGGATATAAACATAACCCTATTTTAAGATAATCATCTTAGATGGGAATAATTTTTAAAATACACTTGAACATAATTCTTGAGTAAAATATTTTTTCTTCTTCAAAAACATTTTCTTTTCTCAAAATGTCATGAAATTTTAAAATAAGAGAATCTAGTTTAAAAAAATAAAATGAAATAGTGTAGAGGAATATTCATGTAAATTAGGTGATATGAAGATGTAAAAAATTGTTCATGCAATATAAGTTAAAAAAATATTCTTATCATATTATTGCCCATAAACTCAAAAATTACCGTGTATGGAAAAAAAGATTCCTTCCAGACCATTTAATAAAAATTCAAAAATGTGTAAAATCGAATTTGAACAATGTTATAATAATGTAAATAATATTATATATTAATGAAACATAGATATAGATGATAAATATACCCTAGTAAATACTTATATATAAACAATATCGGATAATAATGAGATTACAAAATTATCCATTACATTAGGTCTGTTATCTGTTGTATGTATTATGACATCTGGTATAATTATTTAAATAATTTCATTGAATTATTGCAGAATAAGAGACATTTTATGATATCATGTATTTTCAAATTATCATCCTTTTGGTAATAATATTTTATTGTTACTCATTATTTGAGTATTAACTGCTTTATGTTCTTATGCATGTTTTGTCAGAAAAGTTATTTTTTCACATGTTAAGTTATAGATATATCATTTAAATAATTATATTGGTATAATATATATCATATTTATTCATTACCTTAATTTATATAATGATGGTTTAATGAATACTATGTAAAATGAATCGCATCGTGAAGACAATGGACTTTATGTACGCACGAGCGATGATATAATTCCTTTAATTAAGAAAAGGTATCAAATTGGATGGTATATATATTGTTCCAGAATAAAGAACATTTTATAATAATCATATATAGTTTTTTTCATCACTATACTTATCCAATACAGGTGGTGGTGAAAAAAAAATTACACCATAGGGTGGAGACGGTAAGTCGTATGTACGCATACATGGTGATTTAGTTTTTCCGTAGGATGGATAAAAGGTGGAATATAGTTTTTTCTTAATTATAATAACATCTATGTATATATTTTATACTACAATTATTACTTTATAATGAAACAACTCATGAAGACGAAGTATAAGAAGAAAGAAGTTTGAAATAATCGGTAGAGAAGAGTACCTCTTCTTCGATATGCTTTCTCTAAATCTACTCTTAAAGAACTAGAGTTGGTCTATTAATAAGACCATAACCTCTAGAATGTTACTTGGGAAGTTCAAAAGGGGATAGGGTGGGGGTGGCTGATATTTAAGGCTCAAATTTATGTGAAGAAGTGAGGTAGGGGGTTCTTTTTTATAATTGAGGAGAAGAACAATTTTAGAATTTTAGAAACAATTAATTTATAATAAAATAAAACCCCACACAAAAACCACCAAAATTACCCCATTTATTAGTTTCGATGTGATAGGTTTGTAATATCATCAACCAATAATTTTTAGTTATGTTTTTATGTAAATTTAAACATTATCATTTTAATTAACACTTAGTAATTCTATTAAATTATAATTAAGATAACTAATATTTCAACATTAAAAGTGTGTAATATTTATCTATTTAATATAAATTAGACCATAAAGATGTAACATTTATTAGTTTAGACCATTTAATAATTATTATATATTTTTTAAAATTTGTTTATTAATTTTAAAAAATTTATTAAAATATTGTTTGACTAAACAACAATAGTCTCAATTTTGAAACAATTGAATTCATAGATTTTGAAAAATATCAAGATAATATTCTATCATCCAATAAATTATTTTATCATATTCCTATGGATTCTAGGTAACATATAAAAATCATTTTATATATTAATTAACTAAAATTATATTTGTTTTAATATTTTTAATAAAATTAATTTGATATTTACATTAATAAAATATTTACTAAACCAGTTTTGTGTAATTATTTAATATAAATATATTTTAGGTAAATATTAAAAATAAATTTCTATGTTGAATATAATTATACTTGTTTTAATATGAATACTTTTAGTAAAATTTATCTTCTGTAAAACTTAATATTAAAATTATTTCCTTATTAAACTATGAATGTGACAACTTTAACAACACTTTAAATAAAATAATATAAGTGCCACAATCACTTCCATAAGGATATAAATGATCAATAACTCAAACCTTGGATTATTATGGTCTATAGATACTCGACGAATAATAAATGGGAATTTTTTGGGTCTTTTATGGTTATTATCATTTTAATAATAATTGTTTTATTGATATCCCATCAATTGATTTATTTGTACATCTTCAAAGAATAAGTATTTAGGGTGATGATATATTTCCTAAATATTACAAATAAATTACCAAAATAAAAGAAAATGTTTTATCTTTAAAATAAGTAGTTATAATAGAATTTATATTCTTTTCAACATTATATAAATAATGGTTTAGTTATCAAAATTTGACAGAGGCATATTTAACTTTTCTTTAAATAAAATAAATTAAATGTCATAATCTCATCCAAATGGATTCCAAATTATATCGTTTCTATTAAAGGAAGATTTAGGTAGAAAAAAAATTTATCCAATTATATTAATACAAGTGTTAGGGTAATTTTGTAATTGTATTCTTACCCTTAATTACCTGTTTTACCCTTTACTATATTAATAAAAGTTACCAAAGTTACTATTCATAAAGCCAAAAATTAAAATAAATATATTTACATAATTTTGGCCTAATTATTCTAAATATTGAATCCATATTTAAAAATTCCAAACATAGAAGTTTCAGTAATTATTATAAAATTATTCCCATTTTCAGAAAGAGAGAACAAGATTTTAGAAGTTCAAACATTGCAAAAGATTTAAATGTTTTTACATCTAAATTCAATATAAAATTAATGATAATGACATAGATTATATTGAATGATAAAAATATATTATATTTATACATTAAAACTATTAAATATTTTATTTTAATTACACAAATTATTTTGATGCAATTTTTCTTAATTAAAAATTAATTTAATTTTAATATTCATCAAAATTTAAAACGAATCCAAAAAATATAAAAAATTCATAAAAAGATAATTTTTAATCTATATTTAAATGAAGAAGTTTTTTTTAATGGAATATATAAAAGTGTCAAAACTATATTTAAAATGGGTGTACCATCAAAAGGGAAAAATACTGCATTTTTGGAAAAATACTTCTTTTATCCAAAAAATTGAATTTTTACTTATATTGTTTCTAGAAAACATATAAAAAAAATTTAAATATTAGATTGAATCTATAAATAGTTATTTTATTATTTTATAGACTCACTTATTTTTATTTAAATTGTTTTTTAAGGAATTTAATACTATTCATAACCTCCATTATAATGACTAGGTTATAATATTTAGTTGTTCACTTATAATAAGTCTTGTTTGAAATTAATTCTATAAAAATAAAATGAAATTGTGTGTAACACAATCCAATAATAGTGTTGTGTTTACCTCATGAAAATACATTGTTGCATATAACACATGCTAATGTTGTTGTAGTATACAACACAATACATCAAGGAAATTAAAAAGAATCTATCTTAAAAAATCTTGGGGTGTTATAGGTGAAGATTTATATCTCATGATATAGACATGGCTGGAATAGGAAATGATCTCGGTTCAGTAATACAGGGGTGGGACAATAATTGAACTTGGTTTAGTAATGGACTTTGTCTACTACTATGGTCTTTTCAATGATCCTTGACTAATATGAAATTATTTTCAATGATTGTGGGTACGACAGAAAACATCATGTCTTCTGTTATGACTTTTGGAATTATGTTCATTTATTCTTATTAACTTTCATTATATATCCCATGGAATTATATCATGATCTTACATATGTAGTATAAGATTTTAAAATGCTACGTTCTTATATATTATGATTATTATATGACTGATATCTCCCTTTTTACCCCTACTGGGCATCAATTCTCACTCTTTCATTTGTTTATTTTCCCTAGGTCATGAATAAGGGTGTTAAGTATGATATGTACAAATGTGGTCTAGTTATGGAGAAATGAGTGGGAGAAAATGAATATTTCTTGTGAACCTGTTGTTTATGTTTCCTGATTTCTAAATACATTATACCAATAATGTCATATCGTAGATTTGTTATACTTTGTAATGAATATTCTGCAACTTTGAAGTAATATTAATGTATGTAAAGTATAGGTCATTATAATTATCACATATTTATTTAATTTTACCTTTATAAATACATACATTCGAGCAAATATTTTCTAGTTTTCAATACATGATATAGGCAGTGGAAGTTTTTGAATAAATGGTTCGGATTTTAGGGTATCTTTCTATTCAGAAACCGATTCACATTTCGACCTTCAAAAAAGTGTTAATAAAAATAGACAAATACACATTGTTTAATAAAAGAACATATATTTTGATAAAATAAGTACAATGGGTGTAAAATTTTTCAATTATACATCACGCATCCATATTTACAAATGTTAAGAAGAAGATATCTCGGGATTATGCTATTTGAAAGGTCAAATCATTGATCAATGTGGAGGGGCAGTTTTTGGAATGCAAACAATTTACCTCCTTGGACTATATATAAATTACCATATTATCCTTTAAAGGGTTCATAATTTCATCACATAAATAGTAGTTTTGGAATTATTAGAGCCTTTCCAAGGTCCTGGGAGGGCTTTCCATTATCTTTTTTCAACAAGAGAGACATCTCCTCCACTTTTATTTTCTTGTTTGTGTTCGTAGTTTTTATTTTCAATCATGTAAGTGTTTTTTCATTTAAACAGAATTTTAATGCATATTTATTATTATTAATATATTATTTTTATCCACCTTCAGTTTCATAAAATTATTTTTCTTAAAATAGTTTTATTAAATCAAAATAAACCATTTCTTCTTTTTTTTCTAATTCAATCCAAAGTTTGTATTTAACTTTCTTCACTGCTCATGTGTATGTTTGGCACAAAAATCATTTCCTATCCCATTATTTTTGTCATATTTATAATTAATAAATATAAAAATATTTAAAAAATGTAATAAAAATCTCAATGGATGAGTAAATATCCCATTGGGGTGAGTCATAGTTTGGTGATGATAAGCGATTGAGAAATTTTATTTGATAAATATTCACATAATTAATATTGTGTATGTTGAACTTAAAATGTCATGAATTAATGAATTTTTTTGTTTAAGGGGTGGTATACGTGGATTATTTTAACCATAAATACACTACCATAAATAATTATTGATCGATATTAGAACTATAAGTTTATTCGCGTCTTGGATTAAAGCTTCAACTGTAGGAAATTCCGACCAAAATCATCTTGTCATGTGGGTGTTAATTTAATGAAATGTAAATAAAATCTCAAGGATATAATAAGCTTTCATCCCTAATGTTTAAGTCACACCAATACTTATAAAATATTTAAATAAAACATCAACCACTAATCATTTCATTTAATCTCTACAAATAACCCCCATTAAAAACACAAATCAATTAAAAACAATCAACACTAAAATGTCTACCGTCACTAAGGATTTGACTGGAGTGATACTATACAAATTAGAGGAGCACCAGAACCTTGAATAGTTGATATGAAAAAATATTTCATTCTTCAAATAGATCTATTACTGGGGATTTTGCATTAAGTAGTCATTATTTTTTGATTTTCTTTAAAAAAAAATAAAACAAAAAAAGAAAATAAAAAATAAAAAAAACAAACAAATAAATGCATTCCTTCCTCATCCATCAAAACATATCTAAATGTCCTATGTCCCCACAAAAAATCCATCAAATCTATTTGACCATGAAATTTAGTTAACTATTCACCAGCTTAGGAGGAACACTAAGGATAATCAAGTCACTCAAGATCTAGTCATTGTCCAACCAATTGAAAAATATATGGTTAGTCCTAAGGGGTAAAACCTTAATGAAATATCTACTCTTGATATGAATTACCAATCCTATGGTATTCAGTATCCAAATATCAAGTATCGCTTATAACGAAAATCATGTTTTATTCAACTTCTACCTCATTTACACATACTATCCAGTGAGGATCCACATATTCACCTCAAAGATTTCCAAGTGGTGTGATCTACCGTGAAGCGTCAAGAAGTTTTTGAAGAACAAATCAAACTTCAAGAATTACCTTTCTCATTAACTAACTCCTCTATGCCATGTCTCTACTTTCGCTCTCCTGGTTCTATAAGCACATATACTTACATAAAGTGACTCTTCTTAGATATACTATATCCTACTTCTCGTAGTGCTTCTATTGGAAGGAAAATAAGTGGTATACATCAATTCCCTAATGAATCACTCATGAGTACTGGGGGAAGTTAAAAAATCTTATAGAAACCTGCCCACAACACTAAATATCTGACAAACTATTGATCCAATACATCTATTATGGGTTATTGGCTATAGGGATAACTCTTAATGATGCCGCAAGTGGTGCTATTCTTGTTAATAAAAATCATAAAGCTACACTATATCTCATAAGAAATGTGGATGAAAAAACATTGTAATTCCATACTTGAGCGCATGCTCAAGTCAGACAAGTCTAAGAGAATCAATCCATAGATCCCAACAAGATGACTGAGTGGATGAGTGAACTTATTGGTGTTGTGAGACAACTAGATATAGATTTCAAATCCCCAAACTCATCTTCTCCCTAATTTATGTTCCCTAGCCCTATTAAAAATATGGAATCTACATCTCACAAAATCATCCAACTAACACATGTCCACAACATTAAAAGGATCCATGTGATTCATCTAGACCAATGGATCTCAATGAATCATATGCTGAGAGGAACACCAACCCAAAAAATTAGGTCAGTTTATTAAAAAATTTATCCAATCCCACTCTGAGCCCTTCTCATCTCCCTATAACACAATCTTGAGTTATAGTAATCTCATGTCTCATCCCCCTCAATTCACTCCTCAAAACCCAACTCAATTACAATATGGTCAAGGTTTTGGTTACATCCAACAACCTTACCCTATAGTTTCTCAAACTCAAAGGATCAACCCTCCTCTTTGTCCTCCCGGATTCCACTATCCTAATTATCATTCCAAATTCCCAACCCAATACAATAACTTTCCCAAGAACCAAAATCAAGGCCATCTCATTAGAGACAGGCCTATTCCTCCATTAAACCAAGGGAAAGTGTAGTTTATGTTCTTTCCTCCTTCACTAGATCTAGCCGTAAAGACATTAAAACCAAAATTAGTCAACTTGTATACCACCTAATCCAGAAAAAACAAAATCAAATTCTTCCCAAATCATATCTCAACCTTTACCCAACCCTAAGGGTAATGTAAGTACAATTTTACATAGATCAGGAAATAAAATTTCCATGCCTCATGATGAGTCCTCTACATCCCCTTTAAATGTTGATCCGGGAAATGAAAAGATAGAGAAACTAGAAAAGGAACATGAAGACACTACCATTCCTCCTTCCATTCATCTAAAACCCCAATTCTTTTTCCTCAATTCATCTCTAAACCATGGAAATCCTTTGAAACCGACCCTAAAATTTAGGACATGTTTAGACATGCGGAAGTGAGCCTTCCCCTCTTATATGCCATTAAACAAAATTACTAAGCATGATAAGTTTCTTAAAGAGTTATTCATCCATAATAGGCAACTAAGGATCTTGGATAATGTTTCAACCCAGTAGTCTATATCCATGAAATTCAAAGATCTAGGTACATTTATGGTTCCTCGTAAAATAGGAAGTTCAAACATCAATCATGTACTCATAGACTTAGGATCCTCGATAAATGTCATGGCCAAATAGAACTTCTCCATCCATGGTCTAGGTTCCGTCAACCCAACAGGTTTTGTCATCCAGTTATCTAATAAAATCACTCCTTGCCCTAAGAGAATAATCAAGGATGTCATTTTCTGCATTAATGATCTTATCTTCCCAACTGATTTCTATGTCCTTAACATGGAAGGTTTAAACAACCGCCTCTCAGTATCCTCTAATTATAGGAAGACCATTATTTCTGACTGCTAGAACTATGATTAATGTCCATGAGAGAATATTATCCATGGAATTTGGTGACCAACTAGTCATGTTGAACATTTTTCATGTCATGAGATACTCATCCATGGATTGATGTGCCTTCTCAATCCTTGCTTCTCAGAACACTTCTAGGAGTGGATTCACCCTCATCTCATCATGTTCATCATGTTATAATTAGTGAGAGGCTTTTTATATTTTCACCATGATTAACCAATTCATAAATGGGGATGTTTATGTGGACCTCTCATTCATATACTCCATCAATATATAGGATCTTGAAAAATCTCTTGAATCCCATCTCAACATTTATCTATGTTGTTCCACCATAGACAGTATTGAGGAAAATGAATCAAAACCAACTTAAATCCCTTCTTCCATTTCAAATTTTTCTATCCATCAAATAAAATATGAGACTAATTTGAAACCTTTTCTTACACACCTGAAATATGCATTCCTCTTCAATGATCACTCTTATCTTTTCATTGTCCCAACTGCACTTACTAAAACTTAGGAGTCCAAATTTGTTTAAGTGTTAGAGGAAAACAAAAAAGAGTTAGGTTGGAACCTAGATGACATAATGTGAATCAACCCTTCCATTTTCATGTATCACATCCATCTTTAAGAATCATCCAAACCAATTAGACAACCACATAGAAGACTTGATCCACTCATACATGAGGTAGTTATCTAAGAGATTTCCAAGCTTCTCCATACTGGAATTATCTACCCAATTTCTGATAGTGAATGGGTTAGTTTGATTCAAGTGGTACCTAAGAAGTGTGGTATAACATTTTTCACAAATTAAAATGGAGAGGTGGTCACAAGTCGAGTGAAAAAAATTACATGTATGAATCTATTATAAGAAATTGAAACTTGAAACATGAAAAGATCAATAACCTCTTCCATTCCTTGATCAAATTCTGAAATTATTAGTAGTAAATTCATGATATTACATTATTGATAGATACACCCACTACTTCAGTATAAAAATTTTTCCTTATTACTAATAAAAGACTATTTTCACTTTCCCCTTTAGATCATATGCATCTAGGAGAATGCCTTATAGCCTTTGAAATGATCCTATCACCTTGTGATGAATTATGAAAAATTCCACTTCATGGTTACTAATGGTATTTTTCTAGGGATCATAATTTTACAATATGGTATTAAAGTCGGTCGTTCTAAAATTGAGTTGTTCCAATCACTTCTTATTCCGACAACAATTTGAAACAACCATTCATTAATTGGTCATGCTAGTTTTTATTGGTGATTCATCCATAACACAAGTAGTATTTCCCTCCGACTCACTCGGCTACTCCAAAATTATGTTTTATTCCATTTAAATGAGGCTTTTAATAGATCCTTCATTCTAAATCAAAACTGTTCTTACATCTGGCCAGATAATCCAACCCCCATATTGGCCCTTGCCCTTTGAATTAGTGTATGATTTTTTTGATAAGTCCATCAGATATGTTCCGGTTCAAATAAGAGAAATGATTCCTCATGTCATCTATTATTCCTCAAAAACATTGGATGAAACTCAATATCACTACATTGTGACCGATATGGAACTTTTAGATGTATTTTTTTTAATTATATAAATTATGGACTTATTTTTTAGGTACCAAAATCATCATCTTTCAATAACATTTTCTATGAAGTTTATACTCAAGAAAATTGATTCTAACCTGAGGCTATGAAGATGGATAATGATACCCCAAGAGTTTGAAATTCTGATTAATGATAGGCCATGAAAAGAAAACATTGTGGATAATCAATTTAGTAGAATTTATAATTCTTCTCATTCAAAAATCAGTGATCATGAATTCCTCATTGAGAACCTTTCATCTCTCACTTGAATGAAGCCATGGAATGATCTAAATATAAACTACTTTGTTTTTTGTGTTTTTCCAATAAAAACTTCAAAAGAACGAAAATTAAAGGTCAAAAGAGATTCTAAATTCTATTTTTGGGAAGATTATAAACATTGGAAAACTGGTACTGGCATGGTAATTAGAAGATGTGTTGATAAAGATGAACATTCCTCCATCTTATAATTCTTCTATTCACTTCCCGAAGGTGTCCAATTCGTTCTACAAAGCACATATGGAAATTTCCTAGACTGTGGATTCTTTTGGCCTTCAGTCTTCAAGGACAAACATGAGTTTTTTAGTTCTTGTACAATTTTCCAAAAGTTTTTTACAATATCTAAAATAAATAAAATTCCCAAAATGCATTTAATATTCTGTGAGATCTTTGATTTTTGGGGAATCGATTTCATGGGACCATTTCCACCTCATAATGTATTCTCATATATTCTTCTAGTTGATGACTATGTTTCTAGGTTGGCTCAGACCAAACCCACTATGAAGGGTGATTCACATATTGTTACTAAGTTTCTAAAAACCCACATTTTCCATTAATTAGGAACACCGTGTGAATTGATAAGTGACTTGGGAACTGATTTCTATAATCAAAACATGGATTCTATTATGAAAAAGCATTGGTTTGTACATTAAACCTCAACTGGATATCACCCCCAAACCAATGGAATGGATAAACATTCTAATAGATATGTGAAAAGAGTTGTTGAGAGAATTGTAAATCCCACTAGAAATGATTACCCTGAAATACATGGTGAAGCGTTATGGGATTATCAAAATTTATTTAATACACCCATTTTGATATCTCCATTTATGCTATTTTTTTGTAAAGCATGTCATTTACCATTTTAAATACAACACAAGTCATTTTGGGCATTGAAAACATGTAATTTTGATTGTGAAATGTATGTTAATGAATTATTATTGCATTTGATGGAATTGGAGGAGCCTTGACTATATTATTATGATATTTACAATCTCTAAAAAGATAAGGCTAAGGCACTCCATGAAGAACAGATCCTGTAAAAGTTATTTCGTGAAGGTAAAAAGGTAATTCACTTCAATTATTGATTTTGGATTCACCCAATTAAGCTTAATTATTATTGGGAAGGTCATTTTATTATGTCTAATGTTTACCCATTTTGTGTAATGAAATTCCAATACCCTTCTTCTAAAAGAACACTCATGGTTAATAGATATGGGTTGAAGCACCACGATGAGAGGACACACATCTCTGGAACAACATCGACTTCCATTGGATCCCAAAATTCTATAGTTGAACCAGTATTGGATAGATAGGGTGACCCACCAAATATAAACTATGGGAACCACTTTCCATTTAACTCCTCTTCTTTCTCTCTATTCATCTTCTTCTTAATCTATCATTATCATTTTTTTACAATTTTCCTCATCAAAATTTTTATTTACTATTTCTATTTTGTGTGGGATTTTCTTAAAAAACTAAAAATACTAAGAAACTAAAAAAATATGAAATAAAGTAGTAATTAATCACTATACACTTATAAAATTTTTTCCAAAAATTTTGGGGAGACAAAAGACAAGTTTTTATCTCAAATTTTATTAATTTTCATCAAAACTTTGGATAAATAATCTTGTGAAAAAACCAAAAAAAATTGAATGCTCAATTTTTGATTTGGAAAATTATTCTTCGCCTACTGTGAGGAACAAAATTAACATTCATGTCATGGTCACCTATAAAAGTGTGTAAAAAATTTGTGATTTTTACCCCAGATTGAGTGTCTTGAGTTTTTGGACCTTCATTCTAAATTTCCTAATTTAGTTTCCATTAATACGATAGAGTAATTTTCTAAACCACATGAGAATCACAATATCCAAATAGCCTCCCATTACCCTTATATTGTTCTTTATTTTGAAATCCCATTCAAGCCTATGAAAACCTTTTCAATCATAACCACATTAAAATCCCAATACCTTTTCCCAACAATCATCTACATGGAATTACATTCCATAATTTATTGAAATTTATATGGGGGAATGGATTTCATTTTGGGTATCTATTTCTTTATTTTCAACATGTTATCAGATATTTGAGGAAAGGTAACTATTTAAGTGTGTGGGAGAGGTTTTCATTTAGTGATTTTGGGGAATGGGTTATCATTCTGTGAGTTTGGAGAATGGGTTGTCACTCAGTGTTTTTTGGGAATGAATTTTAATTTATGTGATTGAAAAGTGTTCAAAAAATAAACAAAAAACACATTGAAATGGGTTCTTTCATGGGAAGGTAAAAAATCACTCTTAATAAACTTTTTATCTTATTATATCTATTAAAATAAGTGTAATGAGGAGTTAAAACATGGGTAGTGATATGAGTGTCTAATCTGTTACAAGTTCTACTTTTGAAAAAAATGTAATAAAAAAGAAAAGAAAAAAAGTAGACATATGAAATTCATAGAAGTTTTGTGTTTTTAAAATATTTCAACTTCTAATCCCCTTAAAATTATCATCCTCCATTGTGAATTTATTTACACAATCATTCTCTTTTAAATATGTGGTTCCATTTCCTTCTCTATTTCTTTTCTAAATAAATTGTGCATTGTTTTACCCATGATGGTGTTTTAACCCTCTTTTCCACTCTTTTGGACATTAAATCCTTACTATCCCATAGCGATATAAAAACACCTAAAAAAACCTATTTATTCTTGTGCACATAATGATAGGTAATGAAAGCTAACAACTCTTTAAAACTCAAAGATTTTCTCTTTTTTAGTGAATGAGTGAAACTCCATAAATAAATTTTTATCATCTTCAGAGGAGTGAGTTGTGAGTGCCTAAATTTTCCATTTCTGAATTTGGGCATGACAAATGAATTTTTTTGGGAAAATTTTTTCTCTAACAATTTGTGGTGAGATTCAATATGGATGATTGAAATAGTGTAAACATTCCTTGACTCAAGAAAACAAATTTTTATATTTGTTGGTGAGTGAAATTTATTTAGTTATGTTTTTATATTTGTTGTACATGAGAACATGAACAAGACTATGTGTGGAGGAATTTATGTAATTAATTTGTTAATAAAAATTTATTTACTCCCATTACTAATTTTCTATAGAAAGTGCATAATTAGTGTGAAATTGTCATGTTTAAATATTAAATATATTTTTTTAGCATTATTGTAATTAATCTAGATCAATTCATATTAATGTTTTAATCCTAAATCTCATCATACTAACCTAAATTGTGTAAATATTTATTATTAGGGTTCTCTATTCAATTTTCAACATATATTTAGGAGGAATATTTGGCGAATTCATCCATTTGAATGGTCATATTTCCCACACAAGAAGACCCAAACAATATGTCAATAAATTGGACCCTCTGTGATAATACAATTTTTAGGATAAATATAGAATCCCATATTTGATGAAACTCATGAATATATTCATTATTATTTAAAAGAATCATGGATAAAAATTTCAAGGCCCCACTATATCAAAAATGGGCCTAAAGGATGCTTTGAAGTCCAGCCCACCATTCTGTCTAGGAATTAAAATTAGAACATATTTATTTAATTTTATCCTAAAATAGAAACACATTCATGTTGGTCAGAGTAGATACTCAAGAGGGGGGTGAATTTAGTTCCAATAAAAATTTCCGTTAAAAATATTATTATTAAAAATCACCCAATTTATAAAACAAGTTAAACTGTAGTGAGTTTATAAAGATTGTAAATGTTCAATTAGTCTCTCAAAGATTGATTACTTCTCAGTTAACTTAATCTGAAGAGTAAGTTATCTTTTGAGACTAACTTACTGGTTCACAATAAGTATAAACACTTTCTAGTTCAACTATCAGAGTTACTTTAAAAAAGATTTATATTTAAATTACTTAGCATTGGAATAATCAATATATTTTAAAACAAAATAAAATAAGCAAAGCAGTTTAAAACAAGAGGTTGAGTCTCAAGCTGAGACTTAGTCCTCTCAAACAATTTATATAAATTTTGATCCACACCCTGGATCGGGGTAAACAATAGTACAGAGACTATCCAGGTACTAATACCTCTACCACGGTTCTTCATTGGAACAAATAAACACAATAGAACATAGTCTATCCAGGTCACACTTGACCTCTACCACTATCTACAGTGGGATACTTGAAAGTTATAGATGTTTTGTGTGAGGATTTAGAAATACTCCAGTTAAGCACGGGAAATAGTGTGTGTGTCTAAAAATATAGAGCACACACACCGCTCAAAGTATAAATAAAAAATCATTGAGAGAGATTAGATATGAGTTTAGGAATGCTCTAGTGATTTGGAATGCATCTCTAGACTCCTTTTGATTGAATAGAAGCGCTTCTGAGTCATTCTCTAGTTTATGTCTTGAAAATAGAGTGTCGTTTTCTTCCTTGATTTTCAGGATCAGTATGATCAGCTTGAGTGTATGAAGAGATCGTTGAAGTTTTTCACTCTTTCAAGCTCTGGTGCATGTGTTCTTTTTGTATCAGATGAGTATCTTCGTATGTCACCACACCCAGCATCTTTTTCACTTCTTTTCAGCACACTTCCCTTTTTCTATTCCCAGTTTTAGTCTTTCCTTTTATAGCTTTCACCACCAGCAATGGAAATGATTACCTTTTTATAGGTATGAGGTACGGTTCCTGAAATACCAACCACTATCATTAATTAGTAGTATGTGCATTAAAATAACAAAATATGACCATTAGAATTATATTAACAATATTGAAAATGTATAGAGTTTGCGTATAAGTGACTGGTTAACAGTCATCTTCCATCAGTAGATCTTTGTCGGTAGACTTGTAATGGTGGACAGTGTATTAGTGGATTCCTTGTATTGGTATCTGTTACTTTGTGAAAGAGTAGATCTATGTACTGGTAACTCCTTCTATCGATAACATGCTTATATCATTAACTCCTTCTATCTGTAACTTTCTTATATCGGTGGCTCTGTCTGTATCGGTGTACTTCATATCGGTAGTCATTCGTCTATCTGTTTGTATCGGTAGGTCTGTATGTATCGATATTTATGCTTATCGGTGGCCATTGTATTTCGGTATCCTAAGTATCAGTAGGGTTGTATTAGTTGACTTGTGCATACCAGTAGACTTGTTTTATCAGTATCTCTTCTTCTATCAGTAGTTGTTTTGTCGTTAGACATGAGTAGCGGTGACTTCCTTATACCGGTAGACTTCATAACAGTATACAATCACATATCGGTAGACTTACACATATTTTTAGACTTACACATATCAGTAGACTTGTTCTAATGGTAACCTTTCAGTGTACCGGTAGACTTACATATATCAGTAGACTAATTCTAACGGTAACCTTTCGGTGTACCGATAGATTTACATATATCGGTAGACTTGTTCTATACTAGTGTGCTTAGTTGTATCAGTAGCTATGTACAACCCGGTGAACTTATGCATATCAGTGGACTTAACACTTATATGTTCTATGAAAAACATGTCCAGATTGAGTTAGAATTATCTCAAAGTATGTATAAACATATATAAACCTTGATTGACATATTCCAAAGGATATTTTGATATTTTTATCAACTTGATAATAGAATTTCATAGATTTAAAGAATTAATATATAGATATACATTACTTGGAATTATCAAAACATGTGAAAGCGTGATTGGGATTATCGAAATAGGTGAGGTCAAAAATATCCACCTTTTTTATAATCACAACTTATGGTATTGTAATCCAAAATAATCATTAATACATCAGTATAAAATACAATGGTTTTTATTTCTCATGGTGAGTAATGACATTTTCAAATGTGAGATTTTAATAGAATATCAAAGGATATAGTATTAGAAGAAATTGTATTAGATGTACTGATAAAAACAATGTTCTAGAGTTATAAAAAAATGTATCTGAGAATTGATTAGTAGATTCAAGTATCATAGGTATGAAACAACTATATCAGAGATATACAACACATGTATCAGAGATAAAAATATAAAACAAATGTACCAGAGGGAAAAGTATTATGCTCATAAAATATAATGATTCTTCATATTAGTTCTCCCCCTTTGTATTATTTCTACCCTATTATATTATTTCTCCCTTATTTCTCCTCCTTAGATACTATTTCTCCCCCTTTGTGATTAAAAAAAAGTGGGAGAGAAAGGAAATACAGGAAAAGATAATTAACATAAGGTAAAAGAGAGAAGGAAATCATTTATATATTACTTGAGGAAAATGTACATAGAAATATAGAAGTGAACCAAAAAAGAATACAAGTGATTCCCATCAAAGATCCTAGCCACTAATCAATCCACCTCTTGAATGTCAACTTTGCATTTGGATTTGGGTTCAGAGGTAGATTCAAGCTGGGTAGTTTTAGTAGAAGGCTTGGGAATTCTGGAAAGCACGACTGAAGGTTGAGAAACAGAGACTGTTCTTGGCTTGTAGTGGGTAGATCTCTGTGTGATCATAGGAGTGAGGCTCCGTATTTCTTGGACTAAAGTCATCTGAGGAATAGAGGAAGACTTTACAGAGGTAGGCAGAGCTGGATGTGCAATGATAGGGTTAATATCTACATTTAATAATGGTAGCAGCAAATTCCAAAAGTCCATAATTATACATCCTCCTCTCTCCATAGAATAAATGAAATCATCCTTGTTCTCCATGAACTTGTCTAGAGAAGGGGTCAACTCTCTGAGCTTATTGAATTGTTCTCTAAAGGATTGACTGACTGGTGGTAGCTTCATGTTTTCTAACATAAGCTTGAAATGGTTGTTGAGCTGATGCTTGGTTAAGACCCTTTGGAAGTAGTAAAACACTTTATCATTGACCTCTTTCTGAGAAGCAGTGGCCTCTCTTATAAAATCCTGAACAATTTTCATTATCTCCCTAGTGGTAGTCACCACTTGGGTCAAGTAAGTAGAGTCTGAAGAGCCAGTGGTAGATGATTAGCCAAGCTCTTCTCTCATCACTGCTCGAAACTGATCAACATCTACAGAAGCACTGGATGAAGCAAGAGGTTTGACAGTGAATGCAATAGTCTCCTTGAATGATTGGGTTAAGTTTCTTATCAGCTTCTGGACAACCAAATATTGAGTGCTCACATGATCTTTGACCGACTTCTTAAAATATTCAAAGATATCCACAAATTGACTTACTACACCTTTAATGTAATTGATATCATCATTCATTTGAGTTTGAGAACTACTCATGGAAGTTAAGGAAGCAACATACTTCTTCAAGGAAACAACAGCTTCTGTCAAGATCTCAATCTAAGAATGACACACTCTGATTTCATTCATCATCTCTATTATAGTGGTTGACATCATCCAAGTGAGAGTTCAAAAGACTTTTCAATTTTTCTTAGCTCCCCAACAAAACAATTATTTAAATCGGTAATAGATGCATTCAAAGACTCTTTCATCTGAGCCTTTAAAGACTCAAAGTCACCTATGGTTACCATAATAGCAGGAACAACAATAGGTTCTATTTGTGACACAATACTGGCCATAGAGTCATCCATAACAGATTGGATGGATGATACTAGGGAGGCTTCCCTTATTCTTATCTCTTCCACAAATGAAGTCGTAAGATCAAACCTCAACTGGTCTAGATCACCTTTCCCTACCACATCCTCAGTTAAAAATTCATAGAGGATATCATAGTTAACTTGTGGTCTATTCATGGGTGTCTCATCTTCAGAATTAGGGTAGTCCAACCCACAAACAACAAAACCTGGGTCTTCTGCCCAGTCTTCAATTCCATCATCTACTGAAACACTACCTAGACTAGTTGGATGCTCCCCCTCAACTGGAACATTCTCCTGTATAGAAATAGTACCCTCATCAGCTCAGACTTCCTCAGAACAAGTTTCCACAAGCATCACCATTTCTACAATAGCAGGAGGCTCCTCAGGAATAGGTGCAGTTCTATCAACTTCAACAAGAATAACTTCTAGAACAGCAGTACTTCTAATCAATGGACTCAAAATAAAAGTGGCAGAAGCAGATGCTTCAGTTTCTGATCCATCTTCTTCTTCAATCCTTGGGGAAAGCTAGCCTTCCTCATTAATTGGTGCATCTTCATTTCTCTCTTCCAAGACAGTTTCCTTTCCAGATGACACAACTTCAACAACAGGACATGGAGACAAGTCCGGATACCTTCCATCAACTACAGAGGTATCTTCTTCATCAGTATCTTCACTATACTGAGGTTCCTCTTCATCAGGTCCCAGACCTGGATCCCTCACATCCTTAGGCCTAGAACAATGGTCCACAGGATTAAACTTATCATATAGATTCTCATCATCACTAACCCATTCTCCTCCCCATGGATTCCAATATATTTTCATAGTGATACAAAAATTGTTTCTTACCACCACTGTCTCATCCTAAGACTCAACAACCCCCTTTACATTAATCATAACCGAAATCAATTTGGAAATGAATAAAGCATTGGTTTTTGATTTGGATATGGTCATATCCTCTATTTGAACCATTAACATCCTACACAGATTCATCTTCACACCATTCCATAAGATGTGCAACAAATAAATATCTTGGTACTTCATATTTTCAAAGTCCACTCTTCTTGGACTTAGCACATGTTGAATGAACTTGAATAGTAATCAGTTATCTCCATCTATTTCTACAGCATCCATATTTCTTGGTGTACCATCTCTTGTTAATTCTTCCAAAGAAACTTTATACTCAAAGATGCTACTAGTAGGAGGTACTGATTTAGAGAAATATCCAAACACTCCTTTATGTGGGACTTTCAAGCATTCATCCCATTCATTAGAGGAAAAAGATATATCCTTTCCATTCACAACTGAGACCATTCTATTCTCATCTTCTAATTTATAAATACAAACAAAATCATAAAAATCCTTTACCAGCTTCGGATAATAGGGACCATTGTTATCTGAGAAGTATTCTACCCATTTCTGATCCTCAAGTACTTCCAGAACTAATGACTTACAGGACATCAATGATTCTGCGCCCATCTCTTTCTCAACTACTATCTCCCTTTGAACGAGATGCGGATTTATTGGTTTCTTCACTTCACTTCCACTACTGGACTATCCTTTTAGTCTCTTTGCATTTGTCTTGTCATCCTTTCCGATGACTGACGGTCTCTTCACTCTTTCCATTTTGTGAATTTTTGGGCTTAGGGTTCGGAGATTTGAGAGCTAAGGCTTGATGGTAAAGGGTTTGAGGTGCATCGATATGAGGTTAAGACTTATGTTTTATCATTTAGGAATCACAAAATAAATAAATAAAACATAATAAGTTAAATATAAATTATACAGATTTTGGCGGCTAAAGATATGGAAGTTTAAAAATAGCGCAAACTTAACAGTAGGGTATATCGGTGAGAATACCTAACGATGAGGTATTATTATCGGTGAGGTCCACTAACAGTGAGGTATAGTAGTGAGGATTCATATTGGTGAGGTATACCAGTGAGGATTCATACAAGTGAGGTATAATAGTGAGGATTCATACTAGTGAGGTATAAGAGTGAGGATTCATACCAGTGAGGTATAACAGTGAGGATTCATACCGATAAGGTATAATAGTGAGGATTCATACCGGTGAGGCATAACAGTGAGGATTCATACCAGTGAGGTATAATAGTGAGGATTCATACCAGTGAGGTATAAAAGTGAGGATTCATACAGGAGAGGTTTCTAACAGAGAGGTTTCTAATGCATAGAGTCTATCATTCCTAATTCATGTATAATGTATCTTAACCTATTCAAACATAAAGGCTTGGTGAAAATGTCAGCTAATTGGTGTTCAGTACCTATAAATTCAAGAGTAATATCACCTTTTTGGTAATGATCTCTCAAAAAATGGTGTCTTACATCAATGTGTTTGGTCCTAGAGTGAGACACGAGATTATTAGAGATATTAATAGCACTAGTGTTGTCACAATTTAATGATACGTGTTTAAAATCATATCCATAGTCCAACAAAATATGTTTTATTAACCGAATTTGTGCACAGCAACTACCAGCAGATATATACTCAGCTTCAGTGGTAGACAATGCAACAGAATTATGCTTTTTACTACACCACGATACTAGGGACTTACCTAGAATGTGACATGTTCCAGAAGTGCTCTATCTAAATAACTTGAAACCCAAAAAATCAGCATCTGAATAACTTATTAAATCAAAATATTGTCCTTTTGGATAAAAAAAAACTAAATTTTCAGTATGTTTAAGATATTTGAAAATTCTTTTAACGGAAAGAAAATGAAATTATTTAGGATTAGCTTGAAATCTTTCACACATACACACACTAAACAAAATATCTGGTCGATTAGCAGTACGGTAAAGTGGACTTCCAATCATACCTCTGTAATTTTTTTGATCAATGGATTTCTCAGATTCATCAATATCCAACTTACAGGAGGTACTTAAGGGTGTATCACTTTTCTTTAATACTATCTAAACCAAAATGTTTTAAAATATCCTTTGTATATTTACTTTGATTTAAAATAATACCATTTTCATTTTGAAAAACATGAAATCCAAGAAAATATTTGATTTATCCCATTAAACTCATTTCAAATTCATTTTTCATACTCTTTGAAAAATCAATACACAAAGTATTTTTATAATATCCAAAAATAATATCATCAATATAGATTTGTACAATCAAAACATCTTTAGAAATCCGTTTGATAAAGAGATTAGGATCATCAATCCCTTTTGTAAAACCTTTCGAAATAAGAAAATTTATAACTCTATAATACCAAGCTCGTGGAGCTTGTTTCAAACAATATAAAGCATTAGATAGATTAAAAACCCGATATAGAAAATGGGGATTAGTAAATCTAGGTGGTTGTTCAACAAAAACATCTTCAATTATAAAACCATTTAGAAAAGTACTTTTTACATCCATTTGATATAACTTGAAATTAATATGAGAAGCATAGGAAAGTAGAATCCTAATAGCTTCTAATATAGCTACAGGAGAGAAGGTTTCTTTATTGTCTATTCATTCTTCTTGGCTATATCCTTGTGCAACTAGTCTTGCTTTGTTTCTAACTACATTTCCAGATTCATTATCTTTATTTATAAAAACCCATTTAGTTCCTATGGTCAAAGTGTCCTTAGGTTTGTAAACTAATACTCATAATTTTTTTCTTTGAAATTGATTTAATTCTTTTTGCATAGCCATTACCCAAAATTCATCATTGACTGCATCATTGATATTTTTAGGTTCTAACTGTGAATGAAAAGATTGATGTTTAACCACGTTTCTTTGAGAACCTCTAGTCTATGTCCCTCTATCAAGATTACCAACAACAACATATAATGGATGATTCTTTAGAATACTAGTTGATCTAGTAAAGGTGGTACTAGAAATTTCAGGTTCTTCTCTAGATTCACAATCTACAGAAACAGGTTCTGAAAGGTTTCCAGAACTGGATGTCTTTACAACAGGTTCGTTGATTTTATCATTAAGGTTCAAAAAAGACAAATCTTCTTCAATATTTTCAATGGAAGATTTGGGTTCATATGGATCAGTTTCATAAAACATTATGTAAACAGATTCCTCTACACATTTGGTTCTTTTATTAAAAACTCTATAAGTTTTACTAATGATTGAATAAGCTAGAAAAATTACTTCATCACTCTTGGATGCATACTTGTCAATGTTATATTTTGTGTTGTGAATAATGACCTTACAACAAAAAACTTTAAAGTAATTAACCTTTGGTTTCCTATGGTTCCACAACTCATAAGGAATCTTTTTGAGAACATGTCTAATATGGACTCTATTAATAATGTAACTAGTTGTATATACAGCTTCATCCCAAAAGTAAATTGGTAGGTCATACTCATTAAGCATAGTTCTTCCAATTTTATGAAGAGTTATGTTTCTTCTTTCTACTACAATGTTCTATTGAGGTGTCCTAGGGGCATAGAATTTGTGACTATAGACATTGTGTGAGAAATACGATTCAAAGTCATGATTTTCAAACTCACGACCATGATCACTTCTCAAGGTCTTAATCTTAAGTCCACTGAGATTTTCTACAATCTTGGAATATTTAACAATGTAAGAACAAGCTTCACTTTTTTGAGTTAAGAAGTATAACCAAGTGTACCTAGAATATTCATCTACTAGGACATAGACATAGTGCTTCCCATTGAAAATAGAAACTCTAGAAGGACCAAAAAATTCCATGTGAACCAACTTGAGCATTTGAGAAGTTGAAAATTATTTCTTTGATTTAAATGAAACTTTATGTTGCTTTCCCTTTTGATAGGGATTATAAACTTTATCAGCTAGGAATTAAAGTTTATGTAGGTCTCTAACTAAGTTTTTCCTAGTCATTTTTCTAAGTGAATGAACATTGAAGTGTCTTAATCTTCTATGCCATATCCAAGACTGTTTATAAAAATAATTCAAACAAGTAATGTTCTATTTAGCTAAGTAATTCAAATCAACAGCATAAACATTTTCATTTCTCAAAGCAGAAAATACTAAAATATTTTTAGAATAAAAAACATTACAAGAATAATTTTTCAAATTTAACATTGAAACCATCATCACACAACTGAGAAATACATAGCAGGTTATATTTATGTCCATCAACAAATAAAAATTTGGATATTAAAACTGAATCAGTGTTACTAATCTGAACTAAGTCGATGATTTTTTCTTTTGAATTATCACCAAAGGTGACATGGCCTCCATCAACTTTGATTAAACTCTTGAAGCATGAGTAATCTCCAGTCATATGCCTTGATCATCCACTTTCCAACTACCATAACTTCTTATGAGAACATTTCAAGCAAGTTTCCAACAAAACAGGTTTAAACAGAAAATGATTTAGGTACCCAGATTTTCATGGGTCCAGATAGGTTAACAAGCAAAACTTTTGGTAACCAAATTTGTATAATGGGTCTCATAAAATCAGTAGATTCAAAAAAATTTGAAAGATAAACTTTATTTGATCTATAACCATGAGAATAACTAGTTGAAGCATATGAATTTTTAGAATTAGAGCTAGCAGCATTCTGTCCATATTTAAGAATAAATATATTTTTAGTATTGTGTCTCAGTCCGGGCCGATAGCCTATTCCAGTGGTATATTTTGGTGGAATTTCTTTTCCTAGATTTTGAGTTATAGTATTCTTTCTATTTGTCAATTTCTCTACGTCCTTCCTTAATTTCTCATTGGACAATTTCAGTTCAGTATTTTCCTTAAGTAATTGAGAATTATTTTCCTTTTATATACCAAGTGCAGATTTAACAGAGCTGGTCAAAGAATGTTGTTTCTTCAAGGTCTTATACTTGTCCTTCAGTTCATTACAGGTTTCTTCTAACATATTACAGTATTCAAACAACTCTTCATTATTCATGTTTTTAGATGCAGAATCAGAATCAACTCCATAATAATATGAATTTAAAGCATGAGTATCCAATGTTACCTCAGATGTGTTTGTCATGAAACACATATTAGCTTTTTGAGATTTTTCATCCTGAGATGAATCATAATCACTTGAACTATCTTCTGAAGCACTCCAAGTTTCTTTCATAGATTTCTTATATTTATTGTTCTTATAATCATATTTCTTCTTGAACTTTAACTTCAGGGAGTCTTCCTTAATGTGTCATTTCCTTTTTCATTCATAACATACTATCTCATCATCCTTATCATCGTTCTTCCAATCCTTCTTCCAATGACATTTGTTGTCATATTTTTCTTTATAATTTGGTTTTCTGAATAATTTCTTCTTCCTTTAGAACTTCTTGAACCATCTGTCTATATGAGCCATCTCTTCGTCACTATCAGAATCTGAACCTTCACTAATTGAGCTTTCAGTTGGTATGTGAACATTCTCGTCGTCCTTTCTCTTTGAGGTAGTAGATTTAAATGCTACTAACTTTCTTTTTGGTTCATCATCTTATTCCTTGTTTAGTTTAAACCCTTCTTCATACATCATCAACTTACCAATAAATTCTTCAACAGTAAGTGAACTTGTATCACACGATTCGCTTATTGAGACTGATGTGCCTCTCCATCTTTCTGGAAGACATCATAGTATTCTTATAATCTTATCCATTGCAGGAACATATTCTCAAAGTGAGATCATAGTGTTGATAATCTCATTGAACCTGAGATACATTTCAGAAATAGGTTCTTCAGAATTCATTTTAAAATTATCATACATAATAGTTTAGGTATTAAATATCATTTCTTTAACATTGGTTGTTCCCTCATGGGAAATAGAAAAAGTGTCCCAGATTTCATAAGTAGTTTTACAATCAGATATACAATTAAATTCTTCATCTCCTAAAGCAAAATACATGGAATTAATTGCTTTACAATTATTATTGTAAGCAGTTTTAGTAGGTTCATCCCAAGCTATCCTTTTAGTTTCTGGAATCTTATATTGAGTCTCTATAGCAGTCCACATGTCAAATCCCATACTTTCTAAATGAATTTTCATTTTAAGTTTCCATTGGGCATAATTTGTACCATTAAAGAAAGGTGGCATGTTGGTAGTAGCACCATCAAGTATATTATCCATAATTAGATTTTAGGAAATATATTTAAAGAGATTGAATTTAGAACTAACAGAAATTTAAGATCTTTAAGATATAACTAAAATCACAGTTGAAAAACAGAGTATTTGGAAATCCTTTATAAATAACAAAAAACATATGATACCAAATGTTGGTCAGAGTGGATACTCAAGAGGGGGGTGAATTGAGTTCCAATATAAATTTCTATTAAAAAGATTATTATTAAAAATCCCCCAATTTATAAAACAAGTTAAAATGTAGTGAATTTATAATGATTTTAAATGTTCAATTAGTCTCTCGAAGATTGATTACTTCTCAGTTAACTTAATCTAAAGATTAAGTTAGCTTTTGAGACTAACTTGCTGGTTCGCAATAAGTATAAACACTTTCTTGTTCAACAATCAGAGTTACTTTAAAACAGATTTATATTTAATGTACTTAGGATTTGAATAATAAATATAGTTTAAAAAAAATAAGGACAGAAGTTTAAAAGAATAGGTTCAGTCTCAATCCGAGACTTAGTTCTCTCAAACAATTTATATAAATTTTGATCCACACCATGGATCGGGGTAAACAATAGTATATAGAATGTCCAAGTACTAAGACCTCTACCACAGTTCTTCATGAGTTCAAATAAATACAATAGCACACAGGATATCCAGGTCACACTTGACCTCTATCACTATCCACAATGGGATACTTGAGAGTTATTGAAGTTTTGTGTGAGGATATAGAAATCCTCCGGTTAAGCATAGGGGACAGTGTGTGTCTAAAAATACAGAGCACACACACTGCTCAAAGTATAAATAAAATAATCACTGAGAGATATTAGATATGATTTTAGGAATGCTCTAGTTATTTGGAATGCATATTTGGAATTTTTTGGATTGAACAGAAGTGCTTATGAGTCCTTCTCTGGTTTTTGTCTTGAAAACAGACTATCATTTGCTTCTGTAATTTTTAAGTTCAGTATGGTCATCTTGAGTGTATGAAGAGATCATTGTAGTTCTTCACTGCTTCAAGATCTGGTGCATGTGTTATTTTTGTATCAGATGAGTATCATCATATGTCAACACACCCAGCAACTTTTTCACTTATTTTTAGCACACTTCTCATCTTCTATGCCAGGTTTTTATCTATCCTATTATAGCTTTTAGCACCGGCAATGGGAATTATTACCTTTTTACAGGTACGAGGTACAGTTCCTGAAATACCAACCACTATCATTAATTAACAGTACATGAATTAAAATAACCAAATATGACCATTAGCATTATATTAATAATATTAAAAAAGTATAGAGTTTGAGTAGAAGTGACTGGTTTACAGTCATCTTCCATCAGTAGCTCTCTATCTGTAGAATTGTATTGGTGGACTTTGTATCAGTGGATGCCTTGTATCGGTAGGTGTTACTGAGTGCAAAAATATCTTTATATATCGATAAATCCTTCCATCGGTAACTTACTTATATCGGTAACTCCTTCTATCGGTAACTTGTTTATATCGGTGGCTCTGTCTGTATTGGTGGACTTCATATCAGTAGTCGTTCTTCTATCTGTTTGTATCGGTAGGTCTGCCCGTATCGGTAGCTATGCTTATCAGTGACCATTGTCTTCTGGTAGCCTAAGTATGAGTAGGTCTGTATCCATCGACTTGTGCATACTGGTAGACTTGTTCTATTGGTAGCTCTTCTTCTATTGGTATCCACTTGTATCGGTAGACTTGAGTAGTGGTGACTTTATTATACCGATGGACTTCCTAATGGTAGAATTACACATATCGGTAGACTTACACATATCAGTAGACTTACACATATCAGTAGACTTGTTCTAAGGGTAACCTTTCTGTGTACTTGTAGACTTACATATATCGGTAGACTTGTTATAACGGTAACATTTCGGTGTACTGGTAGACTTACATATATCATAATAATTGTTCTATACCAGTCTACTTAGCTGTATTAGTATCTATGTACATACTGGTGAACTTATACATATCAGTGGACTTAACACTTATCTGTTCTAAGAAAAACATGTCCAGATTGAGTTAGAATTATCTCAAAGTATGTATAAACATAGACAAACATTGACTGACTTATTCCAAAGATTTTTTTGATATTTTTATCAACTTGGTAACAGAATTTCATAGATTGAAAGAATTAATATATAGATAAATATTATTTGGGATTATCAAAACATGTGAAAGAATAATAGGGATTATCAAAACAGGTGAGGTCAACGCATTCAATATGTGTTTTTTTAGTTTGAAAGAAAATATATATGTGTCTAACATTATTGAATAAATGGTTTAGATTTGAGGTAACATTTCTATTCAAAAACACATTCACATTTCCGCCATTGAAAAACTATTGATAAAAATAGACAGCTATACATTGTTTAGTAAAACAGCAATAACTTTGGAAAAAAAGTCCAATGGCATCCAAATTTTCAATGTAGATATCACACATCCATATCTATAACTTTTAATAAGAATATATTCTAGTATTATACAGTTGGAATGTTCAAATTGTTGAGAAAATGAGAGGGCAGTTTTGGAATGAAAACAATCCACCTCATTGGGATATATACACATTCCCCTCTTCTATATGAAATAGGAGTAAATTTTAGTACTTAAGGAGGAGTTATAGCATGACTAGATCTATTCCTAGGGCTAGGGATGGATTTACATGGTCTTGTTTAAATAATAGATACCTCTCCTTCACTTTCTTTTTCTTTATTTGGTTGTTTTTATTTTTAATCTCGTAAGTGTGGTTTCATTTCAATATAATTGAATTCATGTTTCTTCTTCATCATCTCCTATATTCATCCTACATATTTTTCATAATATTAATGGTCTTAAAATAGTTTAGGTCAATCAAAATAAATGATTTATTCTTTTTTAAATTTTGTACAATGTATGTATTAAACTTTCTTCACCACTCGTGTGTGTGTTCGGTGCACAACTCGTTTCTTATCCCATTATTTTCATTCCATTTATAATTCATTATCATAAATATATTAAACCAAAGTAATAACCATCTCAATGGCTGAGTAAGTATCCCATTAGGGTGAGTCGTAATTTTTGGATGATACACGATTGAGATATTTTGTTTAATTAATATTCATTAAATTAATATTGTGTATGTTGAACTTAAAATTTCAAGGATTAATGACATTTTCTGATTAATTAATTGTTTCCATGGATTTTGGGAACCATAAATACACTACCATAAACAAATTTTGATTAAGATTAATACCCTATGTTATGTTAAGGCTTGGATTAAATTTTAAACACATGGGAATTGAGAACAAAATCACCTTGTGAAGTTGGTGTTAATTTAATGTAATTTATAGAAAATCTCAAGGATATCATAATATTATACCCCAAATGTTTAACTTTCCCTAATGTTTAATGATCAAATTTTTATTAAATTTTGGAGGTTTTGTTAAACATCTTGAACTAGTTTCATTTTATTTAGTATTGTTAGTCTATATTAGTATAAGAACATTAAATAGGTTATAATATACCTATTTTAATATTATTTAACCATAATGACACTTTTATGACCATCCATGAAGGCGATAAAGGAAAATGAAAAATCAATAGTCACAGAGATTGTAAGGCAACATAATTTGGATAATAGTTTCATTTCTTTAAAAAATAAAAGTTGATAAATTAAATTGATATGTTATATTCTACTATAAAAGTAACACTCCAATGTATAAATGATTTTTGATTTTTATTCCTTTATGGATGAATTAAGTGAGGAGAAATTATAGGAATAAAAGAAATTAAGAGAGGTACTTTGTGAAAATTACCTCCTAAATATCACCCCATTGGGAGACCCTTGAGGACCTTTAATTTGGCCTTTTGGTAAGACCATCAGAACATGGATGTGGATAGATTTAGTGTTACTATTTTGGAGGATATTTGGGGAGATTCAAGGCTTGAGAGTTGAATGTGATGAGAGGTCGATTTAAGTTATTAAAGTAATAATTATATTATATTTAATTCCTACCACATTGAGGTGGAATTAATTTAAACAAATTATATTTTTCAATTAATTTTTTGGAAAAAAATTTGGGTATAAAAATACCTCAACCAACCATTATAAGTTTTAATTTTTATTTATAATAATCTTTTACCTTTTTTACTTTAACCCTTGTCACTATTTTACTTATACTATGATAAATATGTTTTTAACCATAAAAAACTTTTTATAAATAAAAATAAAATTGACATTAAAAAAGAATTTTGGAAATTTTTATTAAAAATAATGGAACTATTTTACCCATATCATTTCAAATAATTGGAAAATTGTATTTAAAACTAATCCTGTATACATAATAAAAAAGTGAGTTTTTAAAGTTAAAAGATAAAAACATTTAAATTTTTTTATATCCAATTTCTTCGTTAAATTGATTCAAATGACATAAATTGTATTTAATGATGTATAATTTTAATAATTATTCTTTAAATCCCATTTACGATATAATTTATGAAAATAGATTATTTAGAAGAAAAAGTAGTTTTCAATAAAAATGTAGTATTTTTCACTATTCGTCAAAAAAGGAAACTTGTGAGAAAAATAGAAAAACTTCACCCTAATTTAATTTTCATATACCAATTTCAAAAATGAAGCTAATTTTTTAATATACAATCCATAAAAGTTTCAAAATTTTGTTTTCAAATAGCTACATCATTAAAAGGCGGAAAAGTTTCCTTTTAGATAAATATAGCTAATATTCTTAAAATTGGATTTATTCTTATCATAAGATTATAAATCCTATTAGATTAATTTAAAAACATTTAATAGAAAATATAATATAAAATTTTCATTAATATATTTCACTAATAGTAATTAATTTAATTTATTAATATAAAATACCATTGTGAAAATAAAAATCGTTTTTTTAAACACATCCTTGATTTCTTATGGGTTTTTATTTTAATTTATAATTAATTTGTAAGGAAATAATTTATTTTATAAACATGTGTAAACTATATTTTCATAATTTATTTCATCTAATTTATTCCATCCATTCTAAAGGATAGGTGATGATGATCATATTTAAAAAAATAATATTCAGTCATTTGTTAAAACATGATGTGGTGTATGATATTTTTTATTGAGATTAGTGATACCTTTTAAAATATAAGGATTTTACATTCTCCTCCATTTGGAAATTGTATCCTCAAAATTTTGAACTTGGTTCCAATAACTAGGGTTTTACTTTTCAAAATACATTTTTTAAAATCCCACATTGTAAAAATTATTTATAAAACATTCACTTTACAAAAAAGAAAGAGAAGTGTGTAGATCACCTGACACAATACATACTAGGATTACATGTTTTATAACATGGAAATTGAAGAGAAAAATATCTTTTAAGTTTTGTGTGTAGTGATATAGGACATGTTCATTATAAAGTTAACTATCACAAAACTAGAAATCTATAATGGGTTAAAAGTTCATTTATTTCTCTATATGAAAAGTAAACTGATGAAAATTTTTAGCATCATTTTCTAATAGTTTATGAATTTTTATACTTTCAATAGTAATAAAATAAGTAAACATACTTAGTTTAAAATTATAATTTCATCCTCAAATTTTATCCAAACTATGAGTATTCAAGATTAATTTTTCATACCTGAAGTATCAAAATAAACTTCTATAGATCGAAAAATATATAAAAGTATAAAAATATATTCATCCTATAATTGGGAATTAACGAAATAGATTTTTTTGGTACAAGATAATTCAAAAATTAATAAAACATAAAATGAAGAAATAATAATTTAAACAAATAAAATTCAACAGAAATTTCCAAAGTATAACATATATAATTCGATGAATAGTTATGCTTACAATTCCCCAAAATATTCACTTCTAAAATTAAAACCCAGAAAATCAGAAGGATTTTATCCCATAGTATTCCAAGATAAATTTATTGTTCATATTCAAATAATATAAATTACACTTTTAAGTCTTAAACCAAAATGTAATTTACCTAATATTCATTAAGATATACTAATTACATCTATCAATAACCTAAATCACCATAAATCATAAATGTTTTAAAAATATAAATCCACAATTATTTTCTCAAATAAAATCCCATAGTATTTTTTTACATTAATCATATGAGGTTCCATAAATTGTGAACATCTTCTGAAATAAAAATCACCACTTAATCCCTAAATAAAATCCCAATCCTAAAGTTATCATTATGATAAATAAAATATGATCCTAAAATGAAATTAACCATTATACATAAGATATTATAATAATATAATAAATTTCATTCTAACTAGGACATCCCATAAGCCTTTTTTAGGTGATTCCCCCTTGTCTCTCTTCGGTTGTCAGTTCAATCTATATGGCCATGTCAAATTGGATGAGTTGTCACACATCCTATGGGTTATCCTTTTCAAAAACTATATTAATAAAATTTTTATACAAATATAGAAATTAATGAAACATTATCAAAAATAACCATTATATATTTTAACCTCAATGGTGATATCATACCATTTATTTTTCATTACAAAAAGTAAAAATCCATAGTAACCTAAAATTTAGAGTCCATACAAATGAAAAATACTTCCAATTCATTTAATGTTATATCCAGAAAGAGTAATTGAATTCTTCTAAAAATAAATTTTTCATATCATAAAATTATGGGTTACATGTTCCTTATAAATTTATTACATTTTTACCACTTTTACGGGTATTGATTCCATCATAAAAATGGTTTCAAAATTATGAAAACAAAAAATACAATATAAAAATCTTTATTTGTTCCTTGATTAAAATAGTATTTTTAAAATGACACTATATCATAAATTTGAAAACTAATTACATACACATATCCTTCAGTTAACTTCTTTATTAATCCATTAACCATGAATTTTCATCTTATTCCACCATAATATTATTCCTATACTGAAATATATGAATTATATCATTGTGATTCATCAATATAAACCGTAAATTTTATTGATTCATGTAAAATTAGGTCCAAAAAATGAAAAGATAATTCATCCTTAAATAAAATTATCACATGATTTAAATAAGGGCTAAAAATAAATAAATCTCAATAAAATTATCCCAATGTTATCCCCTCATCAAAAGTGTATTAATACATCAGAACATTTCATTATCTTTAACTATAACATAACTCTTGAATCCCTTATATGTTGACATCATTATTATTCATCATTCTTCATAATCCATGGACTATGATTTTCTTTTTTTTCCTAAATAATTTATTTCTGTGAACAAAAATATGAATTTGTCATATGATTCAACAATTTCAATGCATGATCCATGAAATAATCCATATATTTCATTTTTCGTTTACAGTTTTTCATCTTAAATTGTAATTGAATTAGGTATTACTAAATAGATATCTATATCATTATTCTCATCCCATTCACGAGCCTTCTTCCTATGACATATATGATCATAATTACCATACTCCAAAAAATTTTAACATTCAATTGGTAACTTAGGAATAACTTATTTCCCCTTTAGGGATTTAACTGAGTGCTTAATTTTTTCCTTCATGATTTATTACACTATGACCAACTTTACCACATGTAAAACATCTTCCAATCCTTGTAAGTCATTTTAATATGTTATTAATTCTATATTCATGAAACATAGGTCATTGAATATACATAAAATTTTGATTATTGTCACCTAAACATCCACAAGTATTCATTTCTCTCATATTTTATGCATTAGTAAAGTCACTAAGGCTCACATGGTTAATCATTACACTTGATAGTTGGTTTAGAATAACAAAAAGTGTTCTCATTACATGTCCCATTTCATTTTGTTTCTTATTCAGAAAACCACTTCATATTCCTTCTCATTCATTGTTACATTGGTGCTAGATGAATCTATCCATTTACTAAAAGGAAAAATGGTTAGTGTAAGTTTATCAATAAAAACATAATATATCATTTCATGAGGAAGATAAATACTAATATAACATTATTCATGTTATCACAAACTCAATCGATTTAACTAAAATAATGATGAATATCCCTACCATGATAACCATTTTGGTTATATATGACATGTAACCTATACATAAATAATATTCTAACCTCTAAATTTAACTAAATTGTGCTCTGATTCCTATTGTGGGGACCTAACCCTAAAATTTTTATATTCTAGTGATTTTATACTATAATTTACATTATTACATTCCTAAGGATATTTTCAGATTACAGTTCTAAATATTTAGGTCATAACTCAAACATAAGAAATGCAATATTACAAAGTATATTCATCTACTCAATATCGATTTTTTCACAAATAAAACATTTTAAAATAAAGAGTTGTTTCTTTTCATTCTCAATATTCACAATTTTTCTCCTTTATATCATCCTTTTCTCTATTCTACATTAAATCCTATTAAAAATATTAAAACATTGGATAAACAAAAAAATTTAGAAAGGTAGATAAATGAAAGGAAAATATTATTCTATTAAAAATCCAAAACACATTTTCATAAAATCATACCTTTCAATTTAAAAAAATGAATAATCATTTCAAAAAGATAAATATCATACCCATTGAAAAATAATCTATTTTAATAAAAACCCATTATAAAGAATATAAAATATATGTAGGTAACCTGGAAATTCGTTTTTCCATGTCTCACTTATAAATATTGTACCTCTCTTGGCTACAAAGGAAGAAAATATCATAGTTGAATTTGGAATAAACACCACAAATCTATTCCTATAATATCTTAAGTGAAACCAAACTCGTTAACTCTATCCCATTACCCAATTAATTGGAGATTTATGAAGGTATCACCCACCCTTGGTTTATCACAGAACCTCTAATGCTAATATATAATAACTATGAATGATGAAAAAATCATAACACATAAAACTTGTATAAAAGAAACATAATTGAGGAAAATAAATTCTCCATTATGAAACCACTTTTCATTTTCTGCAAAGTCAGGCACTCATAAATTAAATCATATTAGCTGAAAATAAAATTATGAATTTGAAAATGAAGCTTGAAAACATTAAATCGACATGATGGTGGTAAAAACCACCTATTATTTAAATGTTAACAAACATTCCTTCTGTATTATTATCGGAAAATTCCCAAAGGCCCTTCTTTTAAAAAATTAAAAAAAGAATACTTTAAAAAAATTGTAAGAAAAATAAAACATGAATAGTAATTAATATAAAAATCATTGTATAATAGTCAAAACAATTCTGGAAGTAATTTTAGAAAACATGGACATTGAAGAAAAAGTGTCTTTTCTATGTAAAATAAAAAGATAGTTTTTTAAATAAAGTTACATATAATTATGATATCACTGATGTGGGAATTAATAAAATTAATAAAATATGTCTATCCAATATATATTCATATTAAAAAGTGGAAATACAACCTAAGATATTCAACAATCCTTTCACAAAAAATCTTATCACGACATGATCAATAAGTATAAGTTTATCCCAAATAATGGAAATTGGGTTAAGAAATCCCTTCCATCTCATTATATTTTATTTAAAAGTGTTAAAAAATACTTTTTAAAAGTTTAAAAAATGTTATTAACACACTCCATAACTATATTGATATTTATAATACCATATGTGAGGATTTAATAAAATATTATCACCAGTTCATTAATACTATTTCATTATTTTCATGGTTTCGAGTACATTTGTTAATGGTTTCATGATCAAATAATTTTTGTATAATTATGGTTGTTCATGTAAAATTTAATGAACAGTATATAAGTGTAACGAATTAGTATTAATGAACTTTTATAATTATTAATGGTCCCATATATCATTTTAATTTCATACATGAGGATGATTCATCAGATGAAACATTAATGATAAATGTTTAGTATATTTTGGGTTCTTTTTCGAATAGCATGAACTTCTTCAATTTTATTTAATATTTTGTGTATATATTATTTCTAGAAAATTAAATATGTTATTATAAAAATATTTCAATATTATTTAACCATAATGACACTTTTATGACTATCCATGAAGGCGGTAATGGAAAAAAGAGAAATCATTATTCACGGAGATGGTAAACCAACATAATTTGAAAAATAGTTTCATTTTATTAAATAAGAGAAGATGATAAATGAAATAGTGATGAGATATTCCAGAAGAAATAGAAAATTATAGTATATGAATTATTATTAAGTTTTTAGGCCTTGATGAATGAAGGAGGGGAGGAGAAATTAGAAGGAGAAAAGAAATTAATAGTGGTACATTGTGAAAATTACATCTTGAATATCACACCATTGAGAGAGCCTTGAGGACCTTGGATTTGGTCTTTTGGAAAGACTATAAAAACATTGACATGGGTAGACTGAGTATGAATATTTTGGGATGATATTTTTGGATCTTCAAGTCTTGCAAGTTGAAATGGGGTGGTGAAGGGTGGTATTTATAATTTTGGAGAGTTGGGTTTAAGTTATTAAAATAATGATTATTTTATATTTAAATCCAACCACATTGATATGGAATTAATTTAAGTGAATTTATAGTTAATTATTTGTGTATATTCGGGTTTGGGTTGAGAAATAAATCAAACAACCATTAAATTTTTAAATTTTTAGCTATGTTAATCTTGTGCCTTTTTTACTTTAACCCTTGTAACTATTTTACTTATAAAATAGTGATTAATTTTTTTACCATAGGAAATTTTTTATATCTAAAAAATATATTAAAAAACCTAACTTGGACCCTATTATTCCATATAAGGAATCTATTCTACCATAGGATGCAATTAGAAGAATAAGTAGAATCCCTTATTCCTCAGAAATGGTATTTATCATGTATTTAATGATATGTACTAGGTTTTATGTTAACTTATCATTAAGCATGGTAGGAGTATATCAAGATAATATAAGAAAGATTCATTTAGTAGCTATGAAAAATATCTTGATGTACTTGAGAAGAACAATGGATATGATCCTTGTGTATGTATAAGATGAGTAACTATAAGTGAGATAAAATACTGATGCTTGTTTCCAGAGAGATCATGATGATCTGAAATCTTAGTTACGCTATGTATTGTCCATGAATAGTGGTGCAGTGAGCTGGATAAGCTTAAAACACTTTATGTTTATTGACTCTACAATAGAATCAGAGTATTTATCAGATTTTGATGTAGCTAAGGTGGTTTCCGAGATATCTAGATTTGTCTCAGACATTGAATTTGTGCCTAGTAGTGTAGAACATGTTCCAATTTTTTATGATAATACTATAGAAGTGGTTCTTTCCAAGGGTCATAGGTTACACTAGAAGAAAAATAATGTACTTAGAATGATTCATCTCTTTTTTGATTTTACTCATTGAGGTGAATTTTTAATTTTTAGAGTATCCATATGGGATAATGTGTAAGAACCTATAATTAGATCCATTATCTCATATGAATCATGATTCTCATTTGAGTGATAAAAACTTCTGAATATTTATTTATTGGCTTCAGTACATGTTGTAGAGTTGAAAGTTCATTCCATAGACCAAATATATGTATATACATTGATTATAAATAAAAGTATACAATTTTATATATATAGATTTTTTTATCTTACCATAATATTTTCAATCATTTGTGTCCACTATATTTATAGTAATTTCATTATATTGTATGTCCTATCAATATATCATGGCAGTTATATGTATATAATGTGAGCATAGATATTCCATTAAATTAATCATATTATTGTGTCATGTGGTTTAGATAGATCAAATTTATGGGATATAGATTATATGAGACCATCAGGTGGTGTAGGATCATAATCATTGAGAATTATTCTAATGAAGTATGAACATTGTGAACTCTAGTGGGTGATATCATGAGGATAGAAATACCAAAAGGAACACCACATGTTTTGGGGGTAATTGTTTGTTCCTATCTACAAACATGTGTATTGGTATCATAACATGAGATTATTATCAATTTGTGCAATTTTATTTCATTCTTTGATGCAAGGAAAAACTATGAGATTGAATTCATGGTGAGTTAGCATTTTTTGGGGTGTTTCATTGGTGGTATGACATTGGTTGAAAGATCAATATAAAATTTTTTACTTCCATGTTTAAGAAGTGATATCTCTATCCCATTTTATTATAATGGTATTATTTTCAATAAATTAATTTCCACTATAGAAGAAGGTAAGTCTTCTAAGTTACATCAACATATAATAAATCAATAATGGATTATAACACAAACCTTTCTTCCTACTTTAGGATATATCGTGAGAAAAAGTGATTATATTACACCACATGTGTCTGTATAAAAGGTTTTCATTGCAATGAATTTTACATATTACTTTATGGGCCTTGATGGGTTTCTAGACTCCACTACTTATTTAATAAAGGTATCCACTACTATCGAGATACGAGCCTAGAGTAGCACACACAATATTATATTCAAGAGTGTTCTTTATTTTGGTGAATAGGTGTTTAAGAAAATATAGGACCCACCATGGGGTTCGAGATGTATCTAAGAATTAATGATCTTCACTAAATAAATAAATTCATTGTCTTTTAAGAATATAATAATTGTAATGAATTTAGTTATTAAAAGTATTCATATGTTATTAAGTGAAAACATGAAAAATATATTATTTTAACAAATATTGTTTTTATATTCAAGGTGTGTTTGTATTTTCATAAATTATGAGTTGTGTAAATGGTACTCTTCTATCAAGTAATATATTTATTATATATTAAAACTATTTGATTAAAATATAAATGACATTATAAATTATTTAGATCATTATAACATATCGTTCATCCTTATTCAGTGGGTGTTTCTTATAGGGTGTTGGGGAACCCTTTTTAGGTAATTAACACCCACTAGATAATCAAGATATAGATTTTTTTAGGGTGAATGTTCATTACCCTGATTTTTGAGAGCCCTTCTATATTCTTCCCATATCTATGATATAGAAATATCCCAGCAATGCTTCAAATCATTGATCTTCTTCATAGATCAATGGAATGAGATCATGTTGATCTTCATGAAAATAGATAAATCATTAGAGCACCAAACTAGAAACCATAATTCATAGATATACATTTACACAAACTCTTCAAGAATGTGTTGACTATCAAGTGGGTTTCAAAAATGGATCATTTGATAAACAGTCATTGATCATTATATGTAGTCGAATAAACTTCAATTCTAATGATATAAATATTTAGTTAAAAAATTGTTTCAATGTTAATGAGAGTTACTCATTCAATTATGTGGTTTGGATATCCATAGATGAAAATATTTCATCTCACTAATAATGAAAAATATTAAATCCCCATAGTACTGGCTTCTATTGCACGTCCTGGTAAAATCTGAGAGGACGTTGTTCTGAACCAAATTGTAAAATGATAGGAGTCTTTAGGATTCTTCATTTCATATATTTATGGTCGAGGGTTTCCATTTTCCTAGATTGAAGAGTTATTAGAAATCATGGGTTTGGTTTCAGTCCTCATCATCATGTTTCTCAAGGGGTGGTGGCTATCAGGCCCCTAGAAAGTGATCAGACATCTTTTTTTATATTGGAGGTTATGTTCATTAGTGGTGAGAGTTCCCATCCTTTATGAGAATGTAGTATGAAGACAGTGTTCCACTTAAGGTTCAACCATTTCCACAGTTTTGGATGAGGAAGTAGTAGTATAGTGCTCCAAATTTCAACGAAAATATTCGAGATCAGGAAAGAAGAGAAAACCCATGTGATTCTCTTCATCCTCAGTGAGAATAGCATGATTATAGAGGTTGTTATCCTCATTTTTTTTGAGGTTTTGGAGAATTTCATGGAGAATGTTGTGGAAGATGTCGTGATCAGTTTCATTCTTAGAATATTCCAATTTTGGGTGATTTGAAAATCATTAATGGTACCATTTACATGTACTATACTTGGGTGCGGGATTTATTTTAATTTTTAGCAATTTACTCCTTCACATGACCTACCATGGTATATTCCATGAGGATTGAGGGGGAGAAAAATCTAGCATGCTTGTTGTTAACTACACTAGTTATAGGTTGAGATTATTTTTATGATGTATGTGTAGAATGTGAGATAGTGTTAGTTTGGTGCACCAAAATAGAAACCATAAATTCATTGTCTTTTGAGAATACAATAATTGTAATAAATTTAGTTATTAAAAGTATTCATATGTTATTAAGTGAAAACATGAAAAATATATTATTTTAACAAATATTGTTTTTATATTCAAGGTGTGTTTAATATGTTCATAAATTATGAGTTGTGTAAATGGTACTCTTCTATCAAGTAATATATTTATTATATATTAAAATTATTTGATTAAAATATAAATGACATTATAAATTAGTTAGATCATTATAATATGTCGTTCATATTTATTCAGTGGGTGTTGCTTATAGGGGGTTGGGGAACCCTTTTTAGGTAATTAACACCCACTATATAGTCAAGATAGAGATTTTTTTAGGTTGAATGTTCATTACCATGATTTTTGAGATCCCTTCTATATTATTCCCATATCTATGATATAGAAATATCCCATCCAAGATTCAAATCATCGATCTTATTCACAGATCAAAGGAATGAGATCATGGTGGTCTTCATGAAAACAGATAAATCATTAGAGCACCAAACTAGAAACCATAATTCATAGATATCCATATAACATCATCATTGACATGGACTGGTTTTATTCTGTTCAGAACATTTTTTACTGATTTTTTAGTGTCAATTTTTTATATATGGTTGATGGATTGTATTCTATGATCATTGGTGTGTGATACCTATAACACTCCAAGATTTTAAAATAAGAAAATTGTGTTTGATAGAATGTATAACACCCAAAAAAAATTGATACGAGAAATAACATCCTTATACATTACCATATATTTATTTCTAAATAAATTTAATATATTCAATGTCTTATGATTAATTAAACACTAGGTTTAAAAGAAACATTATACTCTATTAGAATATTATTATTTAAACATAACCGTTATAACCTAGACATTAAATTCAAGGATATTAATAGTAAAAACTAAATTGTGAAAATTGAATGGTTTAAAAATGTATAAAATTAAATATATATATATATATATATTGAATAAAAAGAAAATAAGAATCTTTTTAAATTAAAATAAATGTTTTCTAAAAATAATATTTTTCTAAAAGGAAGCTAAGGCATGTACTGTACACATAATTTACAATTAATTTTTTCCAATTTTGTAAAATTTATTTGAAAGAAAAAAATTGTTAAATATTTATATCAAATTTTTTAATATAGGGTGAATATTTGTGGTATTTTTGAAATGTTACTTTTTTTATTGAATAGAGAGAAGTTTTAAATTTTAATTGAAAATAGCCTTTAAGATTAAATTACTTATAAATTTATATTATTTTTTAAATTATTTTTTAAATTGAAATCAATTCAACGATATATATTAATCCAATTTAGGTCATTAGAATCGTTTTCATGTTAATTTTTTATATAAAATGATTGTAATTTGTGAACATTTTCACTTCAAACGCATATTTTCTTATCACATATGAAAGATTAATCTTAAATTAGATTTTTTTCACTTATGAAAATTTAATTTTTAAAAATTGATTCCATATTTTTAATGATAATTATTTAAATTTCCTTATATGTTCAAATTAATTTTTGACCAAAATTAATCATAAAAATGGAAAAAATTAATTACCATAGTTAGAGTAAAAATGGGTTTGCTGGGGGGAATTAATCTAAGAAGAGAGGTGTTAAAATTGCATAAATATTTTTTATAATCTTATTGTATAGACATATTTAATTATTATCCTATACCAAATTCAAACATAAGTCTATTTGGAATCTTTTTTCATATTAATTGTTTTATCATTTTGGATTCTTTTAATAAATTTCCAATAAATTTTGAAGAGGGTTCCCATTCTTCACTTATAAAAGGGAACTACCTACATTCACTTACTCACACATCTGAAAAAAATAATCAACTATACCTAGAAAAAATAAATCCCCAACACCATTAATCATATTGTAGATATTATGTTCCTCCTGAAAGACCATCCCTATTGTCCTTAAGAGGAGATCAAAATGAGGTTACACTTATAAAATGAAATTATCATAGAAAACCTCTTTCATATTCTTTATTAGTTTTCAAAATTAAATTATGTATTCACAAATACAATATAATAAAACAATTATATAAAATATAATTAGATGTTTTTTTATAGATGTAATAATATTTATCAATCTCTACTTCTATCAAATGAGACATGAAATCATTGATCGCTTGTATGACGAACTACCGCATCATGAACTGATGTTGTTCATTTTCCATAATTGCCTTTTAAAGGATAGATATTATGATGGATTTACAATGTTTACATTATATTTATGATATTATTATAATTTTTTAATTAAAATATCACATATACCTATTTAAACACCATTCCATTTCAAATACGATAACATCACTCATGTTTATGGTTGATTACAGTCTCACGAAGTGATGTTATTCGTTTTTCACTTACACTTCACATGGAATGTAATAATGGTAAGATTAGTGAAAATATTTGATATATATGAAATAATATTGATTATTTAAAATTAATATATCATTAAATTTCTTACCCTTTTACTAATTAAGGGAATGATATTGTCACACAAGCAAAGGAACGACCTACCATCTCCACAAAGTTATGTGATTCATTTTCCATGTACAAAATTCATAAATGGTTATAAACACATATATAATAATTAAATATGATATTTTTAACATTAATATAATTATTTAGATTATGTAACAATATAATAGATACAATAATAGTAACGTTTATGAAAAAAATCATCATTAAACCAGACAATTAATCAAAAAATATTAAAAATATTGAAATATTATTAACAAACAGGTGGTGAAATTCTTAATGAGAATAATATGTGGTATGAAATATTATATTATGGAAATTTAGTATATTTATAATAAACTGATATTTATTACATATGAGTTTCAGAAACATTCAATGGCAGTTGAACCTAAGATAAGGGTTTCTCGTTAAAATTTTACATCTATGAAACAATGCCATATTCACCATGTATTTCATTTATGTGGTGTATATACTAAAAATTTGATATTTTATATCATGAATATATTCATCTTCAGGGTATTTTATGTTTAATTTTATTTAATTTCTTTTATGGGGCTTATAATTTAGAAGTTACCAAAGTGGTAAGGGAATATTTTACAATCTCATCATTATTCGGGATTTTTATGTTTACATCTCCGTTGGGGAAATTATTTGATATTTATATATTAAAATCAGTATATTTTATTAAAATATGGTTATTTGTGAAATTGTTAGGTAATATTACCATTTTTCACTCTTTTGTAATTAAAATAGTTGATAAAATGTTTTTAGTAAAAGCTGACTTTATTTCTCTATTCTTCAAGAAATTTGTTTTCCTCCAAAATATTGTTTTCTAAAAGTGGTTTTTTTAAACTATTATTAAATTTGTTTTTACTTATTTTAAATTTTTTATAAAAGTTTTTAATGTAATATTCATGTAATTTTCAAAACAAGTTTCATTTATATTTTTTCAAAAAAGTGAAATGATTCATTGTTTTAATGTAATCAACATGCACATAATTTCTTACCATCAGGACCACTATATGTTTTAGAAAATAATTTATAGTTTTAAATGGAAATTTTTAAATAAATATTTTTGCAAAGTGTTTTGTGAAATTTTATTTTTAAATGTTTAATTTTCAAAATGAAAATGATATTTTTCTCAAGAATTATTTAAATGCTTTTTTAGGGTATTTATATTCATAAACAAAAACAACCATTTATTTAAAATATAATCCTATAGGGATTTATTTTATTGATAACATCCTCTTTAATATGGATAGATTATGATTATGTTTATTGATTGGGTAATGTATTTACCTTTTATATGCTAGTTTAAATACAAATGATTATATGAATTATGTTTTACCCCTTGAATATGAGGGATGAATTAGACATAGTAAGTGATGGGTGGAGTTTTCTATAGCCTTTAGATGAATTAGTATGTCTCATGATACAAAATAGATTGTTTTTTAGAAATTGCATTACCCATTAATATAAATGTCTTGGAACAATGCCTCAACGGTATTAGATTTCTGGGCATAAGGCATCAACGATATGTTTTTTATGTCTAAAAAAATCATTAAATCATTATGAATTAAGTTATTTATATTCCATGTTATTATTTGAATATTTAGAATGTAAATGGTTATTTTTCATGTTTCTGTGATTATTTATATGGAAATATTTGATCATCATTTATTCTTACCAGATTATGCTCATGTTATTGATTAAATGGAATGTTTTTCTATTATTTAACTTACTATAATGATTATGTCTTATTTAATCATCATTTTTAATGTAGAGTTACCATTACTAAGTATCTAAGCTCACAAATTTCTTATGATTTATTTTCTATAGGATATGAGTAAATGTGTTTTGGTTGATATTTTAGGATACACTATGTGGTAATGGAATTCTCAATGATAATTCGTTGTGTACTTTATATTATAAAATGTATTACAGATTTCACAAATGAATCTGGTTTACCAATACTACAAAAATTTCATGTTCTCTAGGATATGATTCCTTGTATATTATCTGAATATAATCATGTTGATACTAGCTCTGGGCTATTGGGGTCAGAGTTTCAATACTTGGTATCATAGGAAGTTTAGTAGAAATTGGGGGATCTATATTTCTGAAAACATAGATTATTGAAAATAACCCTACGATAGAAGTTGAGGATAAGTATATAATAATATCTTAATATTTTATTAAATAATATATTATGTTTTTTTCTAAGAAAATACATCCCTTTCTATATACTACATGTAGATGTGGTACAAGAATAGATGTGACTTGGGATAATAACTCTGAAAAGGGTGTAATGGGAATGACCATATTTTTCTATGGTGCAAAAAAATGAGCCTTAATGCACACCTATATTTCCACTCATTCGGTATATGATTAGGATAATTCAAATTTATTTTACAAACCATTATATAGGATTTAAAAATAATGATATCCCCAAAGAAACCATCTTTATGATTATATGACTAGATATGCCTAAATATTTCAATTTATGTTATGTATTTTTGGGATTATATGTTATATTTCATAATGATATGATCTAATCTATTAAATTATATCATTTATAAATGGTTCATAGTTGAATAAATGGGAACCATATAAATTCACTCAATCCATAGATCAATATTGATCACTCCTTTGATGATATTAAGACAATATCTCTAAGGGAACTTTTATTCAAAACATTCTCATCATATGAGTACATATTATCATGTGCTAATAATATATATAATGACTTCCATAAGTATTATGGCTTTGACATAAAGAAATAAAAAAAGTGGAAATGATAGAAAAAGATAAATAAATGGGATATGGGAATGGAATAATTTCCCGCAAGTAATAATTATGGAAAGAAACAACATGGTACTTACGTAAATGGGATTGGAGTTTTCAAAAAATGTTGATATAAAGGCCACAATTTTCATGATTTCAAGGCTAATAAAAAAGTATTTAATGTTCAATGATTCATCTGTAAGGAGATGGGGCACTAAAAAATCAATTCCCTAATAATCAAAAGGGATATACCTAAAAATAACTAATGGATCATGGTCATACTTATTACATAACCATAGAAGAAGTGGAATGATTAATGTTATTGTTTTTTCATTCAAGAATTATGTCATATTTTTATTTTATCCATGATATCATGGTTATAAGAATTATAAAATGTATAAGGAGTGTTCTACAACAATTTTTCATTTTTTATTTGAAATGTACTGATGAAAATGAAAAATGATTAAGTGGAAAGTTGAAATTTCTAAAAAAACATGTGATTGATAAAAATATAACCCTTGATATGTTACTGATATTGAGATAATGATGTCGTATTAAAGAGATGATTATTATGGATAAGTTAAATTGGACAGTACTTACTACCTTGTAACTATTTAATGATTTGTTAACAAAGTTGTTTATGTTATCATGGATGGATTTAACGATATTTTTTGTATTAAATTAATATATCCAATAATCTATGTTTTATTTAGGGAATAAGGAATCATGTATGTTTTCAATGTAGTTTTTTGGTAATTTATCTTATTACCTTTCTTAATAAAAATACAAGAAGAAGAAATTCACATGTTTGGTAGGTATATATTAAGAGCTACTTCATGTTATTTGGGTGATTAATGATATTTTTATTTTTCAAATTTAGTGACTTAATTTCTAATATTTTGGATCTTGATATTATGGATGGTTTATAAGGTTAAACATTTATAAAATGGTTTATGTTAAATTTTGTTGAGGTTTTAGAGACTAATTTATTACTTTACCATTTGAATATTTGTGAATATTAGAAAACTGATTCTAACAATTTTCTTATAATAATAACTTGAGATCTAAGAAATGACTTATCATTCTATTATGGATCTTATGATCTATTAAAATTGAATTATAGTTCTTTATACATACAAAAATTTATTTATGGATATTCATTTATTAGAGTAAGTGGGGAATTTGAAATTGATCAAAGCATAACTAAAGGATGAAATTGTTTCAATGAAATATAGATATATCAAGTAATTATATTTTTATATGATTTTACTCTGGATCGTATAGTTCCTACAAACAAATAATGGAACTGAAAACAAAATATTTATCCTAGTACCAATATTTCTGATGAATCAAAATATCCCTTAACTCCTCAAAGATTTGTGGTTTTTTGGTTATTCCCATTCTCTAGATCACCCACTTTCTTTTGATCAATTATATCTATCAACCTAAATTAATCCTTGGTTCATAGTATTCTCTTCCATATCAATGTTTTCATTTCCCACCTTTGTTCTCCTCCTTGAAAACCTAGTTATGTGATTATTCAAAATAAACATCATACTACACATTTTCACTTATCAATGGGGTGTTATATTAACCATTCTCATGATGTGATATTTCAAGTAAAGTATTTGAAAATTTCAAACACTTCAATTCAAATATCATGACTAAGCTACAAGGATGTATTATGTTAATGGGGTAGAATGTAACACACCATGATTTTAAAATAATAACATCATGTTCTATAGTGAGTATGAAATTATGCATCAAGATTATATGAGAATATAACATCATGATACTATATTATATATTTATTTCTAAATAAATAAAATCTCTTCAATATCTTTCACTTTAATAAACACCAGGTTTAAATGAAACATGATACACTTTTAAAATATTATTATGTAAACATTGCCAATATAAAAAAGCTGTTAAATTCTAGGAAATGAATTTTAAAAACTAAATTATGAAAATTAAATGGTTTAAACATGTATCCAATAAATTCAATGTATATCTATTTATTATAATGAAAATAATGATCACTTCAAAGTAAAAGAATTATTCTATGGAAAACTATATTTTTCAACATGGTATAGTCGCAGTTTGTGAGCCTGATTTTTAATTAATTTTTAAAAATTTAAGTAATTTTTTTAAATAATAATGTTCATTTTTAAATCATTATATAAAAATTATATTAGGGTTTATCTTTTTCTGAAATGTTTCATTTTCTAATGAATATAGAATAAAAATGAATTTTATATAAGAACTACATTTTCATTTACATTTTTTATTAAGAAAAATTATATTTAAATTGTTTTAAAACTAAAATTAATTCCATTATATATATCTATTAATCTAATTTAGGTAATTTAAAAAATTATAATAATTTTTGTCATAAAAATTTTATAAACTTTTCATCATTTTCTCTTTCAAAACATGTTTTATCATCACGTCTCTAGGATTAATTTTAAATTAAAATGTTACACATATTTCAATGGAATATATAGAAATTGATTCAATATCTATTATAAGAATAATTTATTTTAAATAATATGTTTAAATTAATTTTTTACAAATATAAATAGTGGAAATAGTAAAAAAATAATTATTATCGTTAAGGTAAAAATATGTTTACCTGGGGGTTGAAATAAGAAGAAGGGTTAAATAGACTAAAAGGTTGTGAAATTAGTATTTTCTTCCCATATATAGAGCATATCCTATCCTAATTTCGAAATTAAGTTTATTTTGAAGATTTTTTCATGTTAATGAAAGGAAACAATCGATCTTGTTTATGGCGGACTACCACCTCACGAACTGATGTAGTTCGTTTTCCATCAGCGCATTTTAGGGATAGGTATAATGATGTATTTACCACATTTATTTTATATTTATGATGTTATTATACTTTATTAATGTTAATATCATATATAACTTTTTACATTCCATTCTGTTTAAAATACGATAATGTTCCTCGTGTGTACTGCGGATTTCCACCTCACGAACCGATGTGATTCATTTTTCATTTAAACATTACATGGAATATGATAAGGATAAAGTTATTTATTATTTTTAATATATATATGAGATGATATTTATTATATAAAATTAATATACCACCCAATAAATTTCCCTTTCACTCTTATAGGGAATGATATTGTCGCTCGTGCATATGCACGACCTATCATATGCATGAGGTGACGTGATTCATTTTCCATGTCCAAATTCCATTAATAGATCAAAAAATGTATGTAATGAGTAAAAATTATATTTATAACATTAATATAATTCTATATGTTCTAGAACGATATCCAATATGTAGTAACATGATATTTTATGACAAAACACATTTGAGAAAATAAGATAATTAACACCAAAAATAAAATAAATAGTGAAATATTATTAAAAACGGTTGGTAAAATGTTATATTAGGGTCATATATGGAATTATATATAATATTTTTGATCATTAATAGATTTATAATAAATATATAATTTTTATAAATTAATTAAAGTCACATACAAAGTAATTAAAATAAGAGGTAATTGTTTTTCATATCACTTTTACTTCTGTGAGACATATGCCATATTCATCACCCATTTACATTATGTGCTCTATATATATACCCTTTGATATTTTATATCATGAGATTATTTATATTCATTGTATTTAAATTTTTATTTGATGTCACTTATTTTATGGGTATATAATTCATATGTTACCACAGTGACAAGGGAATATTTCACAATCACATAATTATTCCGGATTTTGTATATTTATGTCACCCTTGGAAAAATTATTTGATATTTATATATTAAGATCAACTTATTTTATCTCTCATTGTTATTAATGAACTTTTTCTAGTAATATTACTTTTTTTACTCATTGGTATTTAAAATAATTTATCAAATATTTTTATGTAATTCTGAATTCATTTCTCTTTTCAGTAAGAAATCTATTGTTTTCGGAACCATGACTTCTAAAAACATTAAAAATGTTTTTAAATATATAAAAATTATTTATTAAATGATTTTTCCCCATTATAAATTTTTAAATTTTTTTAAATTAATCTTCATGTTGTTTTCAAAAAATGAACATTTGGATTTTATAAAATAAGTGAAGGGTGTATTTGTTTTAATATACCTAGAATGTAAAAAATTTCATACTATCATGACCCCTCATTTTTTAAAAACTTCATTTATATGTTTGCATGGTTATTTTAAATAAAAAAAATTCAAAATTCTTTCTGAACTTTTTTTTTAAGGGTTATTTTGTAAAATGAAAATGATATTTTCATCAAGTATGTTTTCAATATATCTTAATTTTATCTTTATTCATAAACAAAAAACCCCTTTTTTAGAATATAATCCTCTTGGGATATGTGGTATTGATACTATTCACATTACATTAGATGGTTTATAATTATGGTAATTCATTGGGGAAAGTTTTTACATTTCTTATGTTTGTTTATATATGATTGTTTATGAGCAAGATGTTTCAACCCTTTTATATGAGGAATGCATTAGACTTTGTAAGGGATTAAAGGGGCCCACTATAGCACCTCTAAGAATCAGAATGTCTCGTGATATTGACTAGATTGGATTTTGGCCGAGCCCTTAACCATTTATATAGATGTATTGGAATAAGGCCTCGAAGTTATTATATTCCTTGGAACATTTCATCTATGTTATATTTATATGTCTAACATTATGAATTTCACCATTATGATTTCAGTTATGGATATTCCATGTGATTATAATTTTAGTTATAATCTCTATGGTTATGTTTCATTATCATAATAATTCTTATATGAAATTATATTAACATCATTTATTCCTTCCATATTATGATCAAGTTATTGATTAAATAGAATGTGTTTCAGTTACTTGCCTTTCTATATTAATTGTGCCTTATTTATTTATAGCTTTTATTGAAAGCTTACTCCTATTAAGAATATGAGCTCAATCATTTCTTATTTTGTATTTCCCTCATGATATGAGGAAGTGTTTTGTGTTTGATATAAAGGGATACACTAAGGTTGATAATGGAATTCAAACCTAAAATTCTTTATTTTTTTATTTTTTAAATTTTATTTTGAATTTAAACTATCTATCTTGGTTACTAAGAATAATAAATTGTCCAGTCCTATCAGATTGTATTCATTTTATCATATGCCAATGTAATAAAGTAGACATCATATTGTGGATACTAGGGTTGGTTTCACTACAAGAACCGTAAATAGGTTAGTGGTTTATTATGTGCTTTCCTTCCTTGGTGGATGATTTGATGTTGGTTTTATCATTAGTTTAGCTATTGTGGTTTCCAAGGGTAGTTGATGAGTACCTATGTGTCCTTCCTATAGAGGTTGTGGTGTTCCCTTATCAATAATAGATCTAGTATGGGATAGATCTAGATTCTTGTACTTATACAACATAAATGCATACATATAGGATTATTCCCTCTATATTGGGGGACATGTTGATAAGAACCAATGATCTCAGGTGGTGATGTTTTGTTTAGTTGAGTGTGTAACCTTATAGTTCTCTGGTTTTGTTCATAAATATAGTTGATGGAAGTCTATGGTTAGGTATAAATTATCATCACTTAAACCATGTGATAGTGAATAATCTCTACCCTCTTAGATAGATTGATTATTAATCATTCATTATATGGGAGATGGTAGGTTCTCAAAGATCAATATGAGATCGGGACGTCATTAGATGTGGGAAAAATATAAAGATATAAATAAGAATATTTTCATGTGTTTATGGGAAATATGAGTCTAATTAAATATTATTATGTGTCATGAATTCCCAATATCTATTCATGGTCTTAATGAATAAAATATTCTAAGAATTTATGGACCCGTTTTTTGTGGTTTTCATCGATTATTTCCATGTTTACTCCACATATGAGGAGGAGAATGCAGAACATTTGTGGGAAATTATAGAAGTTATTAACAGTCAAAAAATATTCTAGAATATATCAATTTTTTTGTTCTGGGCTTTTTATGTTTGTTTATTTAGTATTTTTAGGTCCCAGAATAGTGTATTTATAGATCCTTTGATGATTCAGGTGGTTGTTTCTTTAGTATTCCTTAAGACTATTAATAAGGTGAATAGTTTCCTTAGTATTATAGGAAATTATGGGTGGTTATTCATCAACATTCATTAGGTTAAAACACCTCTAATATCCTCATCCATAAAGGGTCATGAATTGTTTTGGACTTATCATTTATATTCATTAATCATATATCTAAAAATGAAGATGTTCAATGCTCTAGATCATTATTTTCCATAAAAAGGAGTTCACTTTGAGGATTTATAGGGTGAATTATATCATTTACTAGGTTTTTTATTAGTATAGAAAATATCATTTTTTTCTTATGGTTCTTCATAGTTATGAATCCATGGGAATAACTATAGAAACCATGATCTTGAGTTTGAAATGGTCATGATTTCCATGAATTTATAGTGAAACGGCCTTTTTAGAGAAAATTTTTTGGTTTTCTCAAATATAAAGATTTTAAAATATGTTTCCTTTCATAGTTTCCTAATATTTTGGAAGTTATGGTGGATGGAATTCTGGAAAAAATATGACATTGATATTTCCTATATACTTATAAAGGGAAATGTTGTAGTTGATTTGCTAAGAAATATGTCACTTTGTGGTGTTTTACATGAGTCTAAGTATTCATGAATAGTGATAAAAAGAAAACTCTATGATGTATCTTGAGATAGGATAGGCTGGTGTAAGGAGATTTCTATTTCAGATCACAATGTAGTCGTCTATAGTGTAGCTGATGGAGGTGTCATGGTCAGGGGATTCTAAGTTGGTGGTTAGGATTGATCTAGTTTTTTTGTACTGACTCCCCTGACATAAGGTTCAAGGATGATAAAAATATGTTTTTTACATTGGAGTCTTATCATTCCATTTATGATGTGTGAAGTTGTTCTCAGTGAGTTTCATAGCCCACCTTTATTAGTACATCATTATATAACAATGATCTACCATTATATGAGAGGTCAGATTTTGTGTCCTTGGTTGAAACACCCTATTACAGAGATTGTGTCTTGATTTTTAGTCATCATCAAGGTGAAAGCTGAATATCAGGATCCCAGTGGGTTTCTCTATCGATTAAATGTTACACATTCTAAGTGGGAGGAAATTTTTAGGGACTTTGTTACTATTTGACCATAATATCAGGGAGTCTATGATTCTATATGGTTGATAGAGGAAATTTTTTTAAAAAAATTTATCACTTATTAGTGATAAAGGAGTAAACATATAAAGAGTTTTTATTAAAGAAGTGCCCAGAAGAGGTCATGAGGTTCCAGTGAGGACTGACGATGATCATCTTTGGTCAAGATCCTGATTTCACCTCTATTTTTTAGATATGTATCATTCATTATTTTGGAACTTAATTATTCCCTAACACTAATATTCATCCATACATGTATGTTAATATGTATAGGACCCTCTAGAGTCTGGAATACATGTAGAATTATTTTTTCCAATATTTTTTAGGATTGTGTTTGAGGAACCTACCCATGGTTGAGTTTTCATATAATAATAGGTTTCACTACCCCATTGGTATATAAATACTTGAGGAATTCTATGGAAGAACAGTTTGTTCTATTTTGTTAATAATTGAGGTTGGAAACTCAGTAATTCGATTGTTTAAATTGATTCAACTCACAACAAAGAATGATCAGATGATTCATGATAGGCTGGAGGAAGTGTAGGATCATCATAAATCCTATGAAAACCATAGGTTGGGATCTCTTGAGTACAATTCTAGAGATCATGTGTTATTTCAGGTTACCCCTCTTCATAGTGAATGAAGGCTTCATTGTTAGATTAAGCTTTCTCCTAGGTTTTTTGGTCATTTCAATGTATTGGATCATGTTGGAGTTGTTGTGTATTATATATCACTTCCCCCAAAGACGAGACTTATACACTATTTTTTTATGTGTTATATCTTCACCCATATCTTCATGACAATTTCCAAATAATTTATTGGGTGATATAGGATTTTATGATGATGTGGCCTTTTAGGAGAGGGATGTAGAGATCCAATAATTTCAATAGAATGTGTTGTATGGAATGTTATTTTCTAATTTTGTGCCATTTACTAACACATTTTTTTCATGGAGAACATATTGGAAGATGAGTCTCATATATGTGTTTAGTCTCCCAAGATATATGATTCATATATCTTGTTTAGTTTGATGTTTTGAAACTTTTAGTGACATTAATCCTTCTTATGATATGGTTTTATCTTCTTCGATGAATCTTTTGTGTCCATATTTTTTAGAGGAATCTCCCAAAATATACTATTCAGTAGATGGTTGTTAATATTGCTTATATTTTTGAATTTTTCCTCTAATTCACATGGTTATACTCTTATGATGGAGATATTTTAGAGAGGTATCTCATGGGGTGTCTGATCAGATGACCCCTTCTCATTTCTTCACCTTGGTCTTAGTTTTAATTATCAAGGATGAGAAATTTTTTGGGCGGTATCTAATGTAAGTTTCTTCCATACAAGCCTTTATATTGTTTTTTTCAACGTCTTAGTGGTGTCGGGAGGTAGTTTGGAGGTGTTCTTGAGTCTATAGATTTGTTATTAATTTTAAAATAGTGATTATACACTATTGGTGGGAATGGTGGTTTCTATTTTGGATGGTTATGTGGTGTTGGTTCACCATTACTAGAAATATGTCTTGTTGAACTATTTTTTTAATCCATTATGGACCTAGTGTCCTCCTTCCTAAACTTTACAAAGGAAAATACCCAAGGTGGGAATAGCATCAAGTGTGGTGATTCAGAGGCCTTCCTTGCTGTCAGAGGGAAGATGATGACACTACACTTTTGGTTGGGTGTAGTGAGAAAAATATTCTTAGATTCATGGAAACATTCCATGGAAAATGTTTTTTTAGGTTGTCGTGCTCATAAAAAATATGATTATGGACAGGCCATGGTGGTGGTTATGGTTAAAGTTTGGTTTTCTTTGAAACATTCAAAATTTTCATATTTCTCCATGGATGTTGATCTATTAGAAGGGTGGAAATGTTACAAATGTTATCATAGTCCTAAATTCATTTTCAATTCATTATTTTCTATTATTTATTAATTTAACCCCTCCCTGGGATGTTCTTTTGAATTCAAAATACATTGGAATAAAATAGTAAGTGGATGGTCGATATATCACATTTAGGCTTTATTGACATAATTGTTTTGTTAGGTTAGTGTTGGTTATACCTCCATTAGTGACTCTAGATCCTTATAGACAATAAAACCACGATCATTTATAATTTAACACTTTTGGTTGAAGGTATTATCTCCTACATTTATCCCTACTAATTTTCTTATACTGTTATTTTTTGGAAATATTGAAATTGTGATAGGCCATGTTTGAGGTGTTTCTTGAGCATTGTTTGATGGTGTCTTGAGGATGTATGGTTTCAGGGAATTTTAATTTGGTATTCATGTTGTTTGATCATAATTAAAATTATTGTTTATGTAATGTTAGTATTCTAAACTAACATATGGGATTCATTGTTCCTCCGTGTTTTAATGTGAAATCATAAAGTTAAGAATTAGTTATGGGGAAAATATTTCATGTCAGAGAACGCGCCTCACGCACCTGGTGTTTTTGAAATTTTCCCGACTATTGCTACCTCAGAGCTCCATCCTCGCATGGAGTCTTCTGCACTACCGGTGATCGTTTCATCTCATGATACCCTGGAGGCAGGCTCATCCCCTATTTAGGACCCCCAGACTGTGCCTCCTAGGGTGGGTCATGCGTCACATTCCTTCAGAGATGTTCTGTGTGGGAAGGATCTGGGCGCTTCGCGTCCTTGTATCCCGGAGATTGGGGCTTTCTCGCACTCGGTGGCAAAGGAAGGATCGCGGGTGACGTTAGTGGAACCTATGTTGGCATTTGTCGATGCTTCTGTTGGATTGAAGTGGACTCTCGTGTCTCGGTTTGGTGCTGCGAAACTCCCTCTTAATGTCTTTAAATGATTTGTGGATTCATGGGGGTTGCAGGTGGAGGCCCAAATCTCGGTGTTACACAGGAGATATTTCTTCTTAATGCTGTCTTCGGAGGCAGACTTCATCAAGTCCTGGTGTCATGCTCCAAGTTCTATGGGTTGATAGCATTTCAACCTTTCTAGGTGGTCGATGTAGTCTCACAAGGGGAAGGAAAACTCTCGGGCAGCGGTATGGGTAAGTCTACCAGGACTTCCTCTTCCTTTCCAGAATGGCGCTTTCCTGAAGGCCATAGGGGATGCTTTGGGGGGATTTCTCTGCTCGGAAGAGCGTACTCGACGTGGCCAGGAGACCTTGGTGGCATGGATCTGCATGGATCTGGACCTCGCCTTACCAGTTCTGGAGAAGCTAACTCTTCAAGTGCCAGAGTCAGTGGTCTGGGACCAGGATGTAGTGTACCTGGTGTTCCTCTGGTACTGTGCGTCTTGTCTATTGCAAGTACACTCTCTTTAGAACTGCCGAAAAAGATATCCCGGAGGGTTCCAACGTGCTTCAGTCATCTCCATGTCCCTCAATGTACCACCTCCATCTTGTAGAGGTGTTCTCGCACCCTCGAGCTTGATCAAGAACTATGGTCTCTCTAGTGGCTCCTCGGTAGACCGTCCTTGCATGTCTCCAGGATCTTCGGATGATGGCTATGCAGGTCCTACAAGATGGGTCGTAGACTTTCTCTCTCCACCAAGCACCCCTCAAGGACCCTTGGATGATCGTGATGAGCAGTGTTATATGGGGAAGCTGCAGATAGGCGGCTTCATGGATTTCCAACTGAGGGTGCCCAAGGGCGTTATTCCTGCTTGGCGGCTACCGGGTTCTATCCTAGCCTCCAGTGTAAGAGTTGTCTTTCAATTCAAGAAGTCGAGAGTTCGAGGTGCTTGCCCTATCATGGTGGAGTGGCAGGAAGGCCCTAGGTTTCTACCCCCATCTGCTCCATGTGTGTGAGAAATCTCCACTGGAGTACGTCCATCCCCGGGGGAAGGCCCTATGCCTAGAAGAAAAGGTCATGGGGCTAAGAACCCACTGAGGAGAAGGGCCCTGTGGGGGAGGTGTCCCCAGCCTAGGGGGATCTTAAGGCGGCGAGTTGGTTCCTTCCAACGGACAACCCCTCTCCAACCTTTCCTCCTCATTTTATTCCGGGCTCAATCCCAAGAGTCTGCACCCAGCAGATAAAGAAGAAACTTTAGGGAAGGGAGAGCCCCTCATTCCCAACTGAGTCAACCAAAGTACCTAGGGCCAAAGCCAGGACAGGGATGTTTTAATGATTCCCATTATGATCTGGAATGCCCACGGTATCAGGGCTAGGGTGAAGACTGATTTTATTTCTTCGGAAGCCAAGAATTACAAAATCAAGATGGTGGTGATTATCGAGCACAAGAAGAATATTTCCAAGATCCAAGACTTTACCTGCAAGTTAAGAATGTATGCATCTATGCATGCGGCCCTGACTAACAACCACATATGGCTATTCTGTAAGAGGGGTATCTCAGTGCAGATGTTGCAGGCCGAGGGAAATAACATCACGACGAAGGTGTCGAGTGATGGATTAGGGTTGTATATTTCCTTTATCTATGGTAGCTGCGATGCTCAGAGGAGGGAGGTGTTGTGTGCGGATCTCAATGGGTATGATCCAGGGGCCCAGCCCTCGGTGGTGGGAGGGGATTTCAACATCATCATGCAACCAGACTAGAGGAAGGGGTGGGGAGAATTCGTGAGGATGGAAAGTACATGCTTTGTGCAGTTTATGGCAGGGAAAGGGTTATCGGACCTGGGGTATTCTGGTGATCCTTTCACCTTGTGCAACAATAGAAGGGGCAGAAGCCATTGTTGGAGTAGGTTGGACCGATACATTTCCAACGTTCATGCCATTTCCATGTATCTGAATGCGAAGTTCAATCACCTGACTCGAAGCATTTATGATCATTCGCCACTCCTGTTATCTCTTTACAGGACAGAAGTCACGAAGGAGAATTTCAAGTTCACCAGCCAGTGGGTGAATGATCCGGAAAATCATCGCATGGTTAGGAGGATCTGGAACGAGCCTCCTCGGGGCCATGCATGGGTGGTTATCCACTCAAAATTGAGGTGTTTAAAGTAGGAACTTATGGCGTGGGCTAGGTCTCGTCCCCCACTAAACCAGGAGCTGGCAGATATGAAACAGGACATCGAAAGATTGGAGGTCAGGCTTAAGGATAGTTGGGATGATGGACTTTTTGATGAACTTGCAAAGTTGAAGAGCTCTATGGAGGAGCTGGTGCTCACTCAGGAGAGACAGGTGAGGGACCAGTCTAGGGTCAAATGGTTTAAGGAAGGGGATAAGAATACTACATACTTTCACACATGTATTAGGGAGAGGAGGCGTGTTGTGAAACCCAATCTTGCGATGGAGGATGGATCTTTCTCGGACGATGTGCAGGTGGTCAGGGGTAGGGCATGCGAGTTCTTTAAAGACCTCTTTGCGGGCACAAGTGAGAACATGCATGGAGGATACCTGTCTAGGATGGCCGGCCTTTGGGACGGCATATCGAATATCTTCTCTGCACGAGAAAATGCCTTGTTGTAAAGCCTCCCAGATGAAGGGGAGGTGCATGCGGCTGTGTGGAACCTGAACCCCAATAGTGCAGCAGGGCCCGATGGATTCTGAGGTGCCTTTTACAGGGGCTCCTGGGAAGAGGTGAAAGGTGATCTTATTGATGCCATCTAGGATTTCTTCTAAGGAGGTGTCCTTCCTTGTATTGCATCTGCGACTACTCTGGTTCTACTGCCAAAGAAAAAAGAACCTTCCTCCCTATCTTACTACCGACCTGTGAGCATGTGTTGTTTCCCCTATAAGGTCTTGGCGAGCATAATCAATGGGAAGATGTCCAGCTTCCTTCCTCAGTGGATTTCTCTAGAGCAACATGGCTTTGTCAAAGACCGATCGATATAGGGAGCCGTGGCAATGTCACAGGAGATGTTGATAGACTTGAACACCCCATCCCGTGGTTCTAACATGGAAATAAAGCTGGACATGGATAAAGCATACGACGGGATGGAATGGGGTTTCATGAACAGAGTCCTTGCGAAGATGGGAGTCTCTCGATGGGCCTGCAACATTATTTTCAGGTGTGAGTTCTTTTGGATGTATGTGTATTTTATGGGGAGAACTTATGGCTTTTCAGAAATGTTTGTGGCCTTCGCCAAGGAGACCCGCTATCTCCATGTTTATTCATAATCATGCAAGACACACTGAGTCGGATGATCAAAAAAGGAGTCTGTGAAGGGGCCTTTCTGCCTTACTGGAGGAAGTTCTTCCTCACCCATGTTTTGCATTTGATGTTTGCTGACGACGCAATTGTTTTCATGAATGGTGGGTGGAAGTCCCTTCGATAGCTGAATAGGATCCTCGTGGAATATTGTTTCTGGAGTAGGCAAATCATCAACAGAGAGAAGAGTAGCTTTTATGTCCCTTCATCATGCAACCCAAGCAGGGCGGCCAGGATAGGCAACGTACTGGGAATAGAAAGAGGAACCTTCCCCATGGAGTAACTCAGTACCCCTATCTCGGTAATATAGTTGAGTATCGGGGACTTCGACAGGGTGGTGAAAAGGATTTCGGAACGTATTTTGAACTGGAAGAACCACTTTATATCCTTCAAAGGCCGGATCACTTTGGTGAATAGTGTGCTATCTGCAATCCCAGTGCACGCTCTGGCCTCATCGTGCGTGTCAAAGGGGGTTATCATGTCCATTGACACAATTCTTGCACGCTTCATCTGGGATGCTGTAGAAGAGGGGAAGAGGTAGTGGGTGTCGTGGGACAAGATGGCCCGACCCACTAGTGAAGGGGGAATCAATGTGAGGAGTATGGCGGATATGATCCACTTCATGCATGCGAAGCTTTCATGGGAGTCCATTAAGGATTGATCCTTGTGGGGGGCACAGATGTATCAGAGATACAAGGCCGATACAATTTATGGCGCTGCATGGGGGTCGGCGTTATGGTCCTCGGTGTTTAACATTATACCAAATCTTTTACTGTACTCATAATGGATTATCGGGGAAGGGAGCATCCTTTTCTGGTAACACAATTGGGCGGGCGAAGTGTTGGGCTACCCAGGATGTCCGGCCCCAACTATCTCCTTCAGGGAGGAAAGTATGTATCCCCTGTTCTTTAAGTCAGTCCTTAATTCCCCCAGCAAGATGTTTTCGACTCCTTGGTTTTCAATACAGAGCATGATAGATTAATGTATACTCCTTCTACCTTGGGGATGTTCAACTCAAAAGATTTCTGTAGCAAGAGCGCACCACTGGGGAAACATGATAGGTGGCATAGTATGGCCTGGTGTAAAAATATACCGGCTAAACTCAACTTCCTCACTTGGAGGATCTGGAATAAAGCCATATCCTCTGATGATCACATTAAAAGGATTGGTATCAGTCTCACGTCCCATTTCCAGTGTTGTGGGAATAAAAACGAAGAGAGCATGAATCATATATTTTTTAGGGAGAATGGGCTCGGCACGTTTGGAGGTTCTTCAGCTCTCATACAGGCTTTCTTCCTCAAGAGGGAAATGCTGAGATGGTTATGGAGAATTGGTTATAGGAGGACAGTGGGAAAAAGGAGGAGCTGAAGGTGTGAGCCGTCATCTTCAATGCAGTCTGCTGGTGTCTTTGGCAAGCTATGAACCATGCCAAATACGAGGGGAGGAGCTTCACTGGTCGATCCGTTGTGGCGAATACCCGTTGCATTCTGGTTGACTTTCTTATAACCTCGGGCCTTAGGAGGGGGGAGCTCTCTCTAGGGGTGTTGTAGGATACCCCCAGAACGGTCACTCTGAGAAGTGAGGAGGAGCAGGGTAGGTGGGTTTAGTGGACTCCCCCGCAAGTCGGTCTTAAACTCAATTCTGATGGATCTTATGTATTGGGTGACATGCGTGGGGGAGGTGTCATTCGAGAATCCAAAGGGAGCCTGGTCCTGGCCATCACAGTGCATTATGGCAGCGGATCCTCGCTTCAAGCGAAAGCAATGGCAGTCTTGACCGGCCTTTCCTTAAGCAACTGCAGGGGCATTACCATTGACCACATTGAAACAGACTCAATGTCTATCCATGATGCTCTTTATGATAAAGGCACCATCCCTTGGTCTATTACCTACACAATTAGATAGTGCAAGGCTCTCATAAAAGATAACGTCATAATATCACACACGTGGTGCGAGGGGAACAAAGTTGCGGATCATATGGCCTCAATATCGGTACCTAGCTCTTAGATGTCGTGTTTTACTAATGTGTCACAGCTTAAACCGGAGGGGGTGAATCTTATCTGGGGTGATGCCCTTGGGCTGCATTACTTCAACCCCCCATAAAATGGGTTTCCCTTTCTTTTTCTAGTCCTCTGGGGCCTCCCCTTTTCTATGAATAAAAATTTTAACGTTGGATGGATGGCTTATCTCTTGGGGAAATAGTGGAATTAACCATATTGAATATTAAAGTATAATAAATAATGAATTTTTTTTTATTTTCTTTAATCACGTGTCTTTTCACTGTGATAATGGTTTACCTATTGTTTTTCAATATAATGTTTATCTATGTTTATGATATGGTTTAACATGTTTGGGTTTTCTTGAAAATCATTAAATAAAATAAAATTTGTAAAACATTTTCTCTAAATACTAAATATGAAGGATTAATTTGAATTAATTTTCCTTGTATTTTTATGAAACTAGAATTTATTCTTGAAAGAATGTTTAAATATTTTATTATGGATGATATTTGATACCTTAGGTTTCTTTTGGTTGCAATATATTACAAATGAATTGAATAATTGAAGTCATTAACAAACCATTTTTTGATAAGTTTATTTGTTTGGGGCTGAGAAAATTTGTATGTTTAAAAAGGATAGATCCCTTGGATGTAGGGACTTGATGCCCTATTGAGTCTATTTTGGTTTCTTACTTCTTTTATGTTTACTCTAGTTATCATCCTTACAATGCTACATGATAGGATATTGGGATGTTTGATTCATTACCAAGATATGGAAGTGTTATTAGGATTAAGGTAATAATTGATGCATGTGGTTGAAGGATGCATGATTATAAGGATGGTTTTGTTGGAGATGATAATGGTATTGATATAGGGGTGAATAAGGTATTTCCTATTGTTTTTATGGTGAATGCTCATATTATTTCTTATTAGTAAATTCTTTTTATATGTGGAATGTTCAATTTTCTTATTAGATCATTCCTTTCCCCAATATTAAGGGAGATTTTTGTGTTTCATCTATGAATATCTTTTATGTTATCTTTGTATGAGTAAAAGAGTACATGAAATTGTGGAATGATAATAGATAATTAATGTTTTAATCCATGGGGTTAAGGGATCCATGGAATGTTAAATGATGATAACTCAAGAGGAACCATAGAAGATAACAGTTTATGCCTGGTGGTCATGGAATAATTTGTTTTTTAATCCATGTATCATGAAATGTTTAAGTGAATGAATTTAATAAAAGTATTTTGATATGATTTTCCATTCATGGGATATTTATTCTTTAGAATTTTTAGCCATGCGTTTGAGAGAAGATACCAATATATGAGTTTAAGTATTGGTTAATCCCCATAGTGTGGTTGTGATCTAGCTGTATATTCTAATTTCATGTGATTTAATGTGCTACCCCTCCCATTTTAGTAGGCATACAGACACTTAGTGGACTCTAGGAGGGTGTTTTCCGTAACATTATAATTAGAGAGGAATATATGGATGACTACCCTTGTTTCCCTTCTCTATTATCTGGGTAGTATTATGTACTTGTATACATAGTGGTTACCATTCCCATATATATTTCTATAGAGGTTTTTAATGGATTATGGTTATTTTTACACAGATTTAACTCTGTATACATTATCCTTAGTATAATTATAAGCAGGACTTATATTAGATGTGGTGGATTAAGGTATAATACAAGATATATGGGTTGTGGTGGATCCTATAAACTGCTTGGTTACTATGTAGATATAAGAGGTTGAGGATTAGATGGAATGTTGCATGAGGTACATGGTATGAGTTTATAATGATATAACTTAATGAAATGAGTTAATGATACATGTTTATGATGATATCATGTGATACACTTGGAGCATGATTTGTTACAATTCCCAAAGTGGTTTTGGTCAGGCTTGTATATTCGATAAAAATGCCTCATGACGTGCGGAATTGTGGAAGAGAAGAAAACTAGAGGGGAATAAGTAGTAGGCTCCCTTCACTTTTATATATGTTTAATAATATATTATCACATATTTTTTATAAATTGTGAGAGGTCCATGGTGAGGCTGGGAAAATAGAATGCTTATTTAGGTGATGAGTTAGCTCCACTTGTTTATTGTGTATGATTTTGTATGATTTCCTTATCTTTTTCATGAGAGTATCTAATGAAGATCCTATTAAGTATACTTATTATTATCACACAATGTACATATAAAATGTTTACATGACTATAGGATTTGGTTGGTGATTGGGATGGAATAGATCGTGGTGGTTTTCCAGAGCTATTATGGCTCTATTGTCACTATTTTGGTTTATCTTTTTTCACTTATAGTTTCTTTAATAGTTTTTTAGTTGTATAAAATTTCATGAATGTAATGGGTTTATTTAAATATTTTTAAACCTGGTTTTCTTATGGTTTAGTCTTATCTATCATTTCCCATATACTTCATAGAGGTTAATGCATCCCATTTGTCTATAAGATATACCTTCTTTGCATGAGCCCAACCCACTGCCTAATTGAGGTGTGTTATGAGTGTCATTATATCCCTTTGATCCTTACTAGTATAGAAGAGTATTCTTTGGGGGGAGGGGTTCATGAATCTAATAATATATAAATATTTATTCTCTTAATGTTATCACTTGGTATTCACCAAAATACGAGGTTATGAGAATAGGATCATCAATAAGAATTTCACATGTCATGTGAATCATCGAATATTCCTATAAATGGAAATTTGTATTGAAACATATAATTGATATTTCATAAAATTCACATCATGGATCATATACATAGATGTATTGATGAAAACACAGAATTAATTATCTCAAACTGATGTATGAGAGGTTGGATGGGTCATTAATGATATACTATTAATGAATAAGTCTAGAAAAAATTTATGCCTTCACTTTTATGTATGTAGATATATATATATCCAATTGATTGTAATTGAACAATTTGATTAAATATATGGTCATGGTTATTCATCGATGAGTTCATTTTAGGATTTCAATGAAAGATATATAAATCATATAAGTTAATCGCACAAGTCTTCAACTAGTCTGATGATATATCATGATATAGGGATTTTATTACTGGGTTAACATTCATATGAGGTTGTTGTCATTTGTAAATTAACCACATTATCTTACTGTTCCTTGAAAAAAATTTATTTTATAATATTGTTCATTAGGAAAAATCATCTAATTCCACTAAGAAAGATACCTAGAGGGTCACACAATATGTGTATCTAAAATTTCAATTAAGTTCTATTGTAATTTAATAGCATGAATAAATATCATTTTATAGTATGAGAAATTGTAATTATTCATCATTTTCTAAGCAGATAAATTCAATAAAAATTTATTTTGTTTATACAATTTGTGAGTTGAATATTAAATAAATATTATTTTCTAGAAAAACAATATAAAATATTTATTTGTATTTTATTTATTACTCACAAGATAATAAATAAATGTATTTATTTAATTATGAATATATTAAAATAAAAATTTATTTTCCAGTTAGTCAATATAATATTTATTTATTTATTAAATGAATAATATGATTATATTTGTTTATTTAAGTTGAAATTAATTATTAAAGGACTGAAAAGTATAGAGGTGGATTCACAAGTCGACTTATAGGCATGATGTAAATGATATATCTTATTTAATATAATTTTCAAAAAAAGTATTGATTTATTTATTTAGTAAATGATATTTAAATATCTATGAGTTATTACATTTCATGTAATATAATAATAATTTTATCATAATTAGACTTCGATTATACATCGAATAATTAAATTAAAAAATTTCCTGTGTGAAATTATTATTTATCTAAACTTATATATACATAACCAAAGTTATATCTTTTATAGTGTTATGGAAATTTGTGTGCACAAATATGTTCTTCCAATAAAATTCTCTCAAAACTAAAGAGATATCTATAGAGAATGTGAGGGGATTCTCTTCATCCCTCCAAAGACTAAGAGAACGTGAGTAATAATATTTCCAGACTAAAGGGATTCTTCTTCAAATTAATGGAGAAGGATGGGAGAAGATCACTACATTCACACTAGAACCCATAGTTCAATATTGATGTTTAGAGATGCATACAACATGTATGGATAATGGTAGATAAATTATACTTCGGATAAATTTCCATGGTTATAACACTTTGAATGTTTCCACCATATTCATCAACAAAGAAAGAATACTCAATAAAAGTTAATTATTTTCTGTATATTAATTATATTTTACATGTTAATAGATTCTCTCACTGAATATTTTGGGCTTAATTTAACCATTTATAGTGATTTTATCCGAGGAAACTTATGAGAGAAATTTTTGGGCATGGGCCCAATTATTTCAACTACACACCAGGAGACTAATGTTTTGTTAGAGCAATCAAATATTAATTTATATTTATTTGATATTTATTTATCAATTAAAAATTTTATTAATAGCTTTATATTTCAATTTTTTTATTTAATCTATACGTTGATATTTTCTAATTTTCTAATTTCATAAGACTAAGGAGAGGCCTAGAATAGATGAAGAATGATCAAATATATCATTTAGAGGTGCTGAGGATTCTGGAAATATTACACTGATACTTGTCGTGTAATATGAAATTACACACTGTATACCCATATTCAACAACACTTATATGGGGTGTGAAAATCAAGACATGTTATTCTGGATAATATTACATGGGTTCATTACATAGGACATATTGACTAATAGTTAGCATATGATGAGATAAGGGTACATCAATTTCAGCTCGAGTGCATTTCATGTAACCCCACATGGTTTGAACCCCATCTCTCTAGTGAAAGTATGTGGCATGTAATTAATACATGTATCATATTGATTTCAAACAAAGAAATAAGAAATTATGTGAAATACATGACATATAGTGGGTTTTACACAATGTTTCTTGTGTTTTTAGACAGATTAAATAAACATCAGGTCCCTAGGTGTGTAATGCACCTAGCTAGTAACTAATCAAACACAGAGTTACTGGATGTACAAATAGTGTAATTCAGGTTAAATCATGAATGTAACACACTAATATGGGTTTATTTTTTGAGTCAAAACATGGTAACGATTAATTCAATAAATAATAATTGTACTATATAGAGTTTAGTTGGTTGTACATGTCTTGTGATATAGTTTTTTGTATGGATTACATGTTGAGAAATTTCCAGTGTGTCGTGTGAGATATTAAATGAATTATAAATTGATTTCAATACATTTATGTATCATCATGATGCGTATAGTCTTAATAAATTTAATGAATTTCATGGGAATTACCAATATTAGATGTTGTGTATATTTTCCGACACACTATTTTGTAACATGGATGAACAGGAAACAAAGGGAAATGCCTTAGGGAAAATAGAAGGAAAGAAGTGGAGGAGGTCAAGGTTTTAAAAGGCCCCAAGGGCCATCTACACAGGCCCCCTCAAAGTACCTTCATTTCCCAATGTACCTGTGTGGAACCCCACACTACCAACCTACGCGCAACACCTACACGAGATTACTCCTTCGCCTAGGGTTCCATATTTTTATATAAATAGTCCCCTATTATCTTCATGTGTACAGACATAAATTCATAAAGTTAAACTATTGATCTAATCACCATAGTCCTTTACTCAATCCCTCTGAAACCTCATAGGTAGTTTACTATCAGCAAAAGAAGAGTGAATTTAAGGGTCATAGTGGGACTAATGTCCTCCCAGGGTTAAAATTAACAACACATGTGTGAGGAATTCACCCAAACCCTAATTAATGATGACTAGTGTGGGGTTTCCTTTATTTAACTAGGTAATTATGTGAAGTACCTCAAGGAACACCTATGGAGACCCATTAAGGCTTGAGAAAGGTCTTTCCTAATTGTAGTCTCCCATGTGGTTTGTCGCCCATGGTACTATTAGTTCGCCAAGACCTTCCTATGCGAAGCACCCCTTGCACGAGCCTCCTTGTTTCACCCTACCCACTAACATACACAATCCATTCATTATCACTTCTTCAAATCCATACATGGAAGTACCTATCTTCTTTTGGATCCCTTATATTAGTGGTATCAACTCAAAACCTCCACCAAGGGCTCCTAACTTACAAAACCATGGGGAAAGGAACTCAATTGCATCTCCCATTTGAATTTTTACTTCTATAGTCAAAGGTTTCCCACACTGGTCCTACCGAATGTCTAGGATTCTCTAGGAACATGTATATTTGTATACCAATGATAATAAGGACCCCTAACCAAGGGAAAGTGTTAGGGAGTCCCTGTTCTAGAGGATTAGGGTTTAGACCATGTACTTCCCTTCTCATCTCTAAGATCGGAATCCTCAACTTACCAGCGAGGAGGGTGAAAATTATGATTTATTTTACATTTAATATGTAATTATATCCTAAGACCACTATGGAACCAATTTTAGGTCATCCCTTCTATAGTAATCCCTAATCCTTTCTTGTAAGAGTTTGTAGTCTTACACCTCTCTACCTCTACATCCTTCACCTGTATACCATTCCCACCTTTTATGCACATCCAATGTAAAGTAAATAGAGGTATGTGTCATATCCTCGTCCTCCTCCATCAGTGGAGAAGGAAAAGTGGTTGGTTTTTATAATATTATACTTACTATTGTTTATCACACTAAGAATGACTCACATGGTCTTAGAGGTTAGTGATGATCATGACAACTACACAATACACCTGAGATACTAAACTAAGATAACTAAGATTCATTCTCTAACCAGGATACGTAGGACACCTATCTGAGGCCTGCAATCTAGGGACATTCTCCATAGAAGTTACTCCCATTCATAATCCCCAATTCCTTTGGGAACCCTCCTTAGAGAGAATCTATATAATCCATCATGTGGGTCTCCTCCTTAGGTGTAATCCCCAAATAAGTCTCCAAATCACCATGAGATGATACTTCAATCATGTTCCCTTCTACAAGGAATACTCTTTAGGAGTAAGTCTTGACTTAATTATCTCTAAGAGCCATACTCCTCTATGAGATTCATTAAAATATGTGGGATTGTATTACCATCCACATGGGATGCGTAGGTAGACTCGAGGAGGTTCAAACCCAACACCCCAAATCAACCCTATTCATTATCAGACACATTCTGAGTTTGTTTTCATTTTACCTGAGAATCCACATCTCTCTCATGTTTTTTGTACTGCTTCAGCATAAATCCCACACAGAACTCTGAATAGGGACATTTTTCCTAGACATCCTTTCTATATGATGTTAAACTATACAGTTGGTTCCTTATCATAGGACCTTAAAAGGTATGATGTGCTCTATAAAGAGGCATTGAACTACATGGGTTCTGATTCCTTTCACAAGGATACATCGGCTTCCCATCTTTGGTTTCGATCCCAACATCAAAACAAATCTCATATACCTGGATGATAATAAACTCTTGTGTGACCTTCATCTCCCTACACTACAATAATCTCATGAGTGCCCCACTATGTGGCTGTAAAACCATCATCTTCATAATAACGACCAGATAATCTATAATTAGTATATAATGGGATACCATCAGTGGAGAAACTCATATCCATGTAGATATATACATTGATTAAGAGCATTAGATACATAAAAATTATTATAATATATATACATAATAATAATTGATTGATAATATTAGGATGACCCACATCATACATGAGAATTAATTAATGATTCTTTAAAATTTCATAAATCTATAAGAGAGTCCCATAATAGAAAATTATTCCACCCAGAATAGTGTGATGAGCCCAACCTCCCATATTATTGACCAATGTGAGTTATTATGCATTATTGGTCAAAAAACCTAATTAGAACCTACCTTTTGAAAGATGGTCCCTTGGGATATATAACCATTGGGTTTTTCTAGTTCCATAAACAAATTAGTTGGAAACAGTTCAGAAATTGGAAAAAATTCATGGGGTGAAAAATCTGAGGGAAACAAAAAATGGTGAACCTAGAATGAATCACATAACTATGGAAAATCTTTCACAAGATAAAATGGGTGTACTAGTCAATATTAGTCAGACCATTTAGTCTCCCTAATGAAGTCCCCATTTCCATTGGAAACAAAAAAAGGTGAACCAGATAAGAATACTTAACCAAGATGATAGTGTCATCCATCAGTTATTCCCCTCCCACACTCAAAGGGAATGAGGGATAAGCAAGATGATAGTTCATGCATGTATTTGAGATACTCATTTGATCGGGTTTTATTTTTTGTGTTTGTATTCTAGTAAATTATTTCCAAGAACTCTTTTCTATCCAATGGCCTCCTTCAGATTGTCACCAATGAATTCCCTAGAAGCTATTCAGACCAAATCTTCATCCACCAAAGGATTTCATCACCATACAAAGATCTTTATTGTTGGGTGTCAAACTCACTAGTCTAGGAGTAACGTCAGCACAGTACCATCTTGATCTTAGTGGCCACCTGATAGGCCCTCCAACTCACCAAGCCCCACTGATCATCTGATCAAGAGGCCACGTACGGCCTCATCCAGGATACATGGGGGTCCTTATCAATGGATCCTTCCAACAATCTCTGCAGCCAATTTCACGAGAAATTTATCCCTCAACATGATGTGGTTGTGGTCCTCGGCTATCTTCCCTATTTCATCAAACCCTGACATGCAAGATGGATCACGGTAGACAAAAATTGTTCAACAGGGAGAAATGTTCAAAAAATTTCCCTCTATAGAGAATCCCACCAACCTAGTTTTGTGGAATATAGTGAGTGGGAACACACACATTTCCACCTTTACTCAGTTATCCAGCAGACTCATCTGGTGGCATTCAAGGAATGTCATCATTCAAAATTGATTGAAACTTGTGAGCAGGAACATACGTCTTCCTACAACCATCAACCCTACCAAAATAATAACATGGAATCATTCAATGAATTTCTCTGACCATGTTTGGCAGAAAAAAGTGAGCAGGCACACACAACTGCAATCACCCATCAAACATTCCATCTGTGTCATCTGGAAGTGCCCAGATAAGTTAGTCAGAAAATCTCGATGAAAAGTAAGGTTAGACTCAACTCTCTACCCCTATACATGAGTAATATATTTATCCACTGGATAGAAAGGGAGTACGAGAGCAGAAACTACACCTACTCTTGATATAAAATGGGGATATATCTATGTTCCAATTGATAAAGTCACCAAGAAACTCTAGAAAATGATGAAAGGGTAGATGCAAATTCCTTCCCACATCCTACATAATTTCTAATATATCATCATGGATATGATAGTAGTGCTCGAGGGATGGACACATAAAAATTTCCCTACAAATGGGGTGGATCATAACCATCACACCCTAGAGCGGAAACACACCTCTACTATTGTCTATGAGGGTGATGGGGAAGAATCTCCCATATTATATGGACAACCAGATCGAGAATATACACCCACACTATTCATATGTAATCATACTATTCAAATGGACACTCATAGTGAAAAACAGACACCACCCCATAATGACCACTTCTCCCATAAAGTGGCCCCAATCACTCATAAGAATGAATCTAGGAAGAATGATCATTAAACATGATTGAAAAATCAAGAGTTAATCTATGATCAGGATTATCTTAATGCTAGAGTTTTTAAATCCCATGGAAATATATCTATCACAGCTAAGGATCCTACCCTCCCATGACCAAATTACAGGATTAGTAACAATAATTCTGAAGGTCCTCATCAGACACTTCATCATTAAGGCTTGCTTCTTGACAACAATTCGATCAATCTCGAGAGCCCATCTCTTAATGAGATCCATGAAAGCCCTCCATGTTGCTAGAAGTCATATGATTAAGTGGGTATTCCCCTTTCCACAATCCATCATGGTGGTCCTTCCCAGGATGGGGTTCTCTATTAATTTTTTTCTCTATAGTAGTGATTCACATAGTCAAAAAATCATCCATTTGGAAATATAGTGATGAGAAATCCTTCCTCATGTGAGGAACTTTCAAGCACAAGGCCAGTCAAGTCTGATACATTTCCACTAGAAGGTAAAATAATTTCTCAACCAGAAGAAATTCCAAGGTGATGGTCATTCTTTGAACAACCCTTGGGTTATTTTCCTTCACACATAGTAGATGAAATCCAAACCAATCTCATTACTTATTCCAAGATAATTGGGTAGATCCCACTCTAGATGGACAAGGTCTAAGAACCCTTAAGGAAAGAAGCATAATATCTATTAAAAATGATGAAACAACTAGATAAAGATGATATACTAGTCAAGTTATAGCCTTTGGACACCCCTTAATACAACTTTCTATAGGTGTTGGTGGAATATTGTTTGCATGAAATCTGCCTCAACAAATGGAAAAATACTCATCACATAAAAGCAAAGGTATTACCCTATGAAGAGTATCAAACTCACGTCAAGGTAATATAAGGGATATAGCACCAAAATGAATTAGATCCACTCCTAGATTCATGACATCTGAAGATTGATAAACAACAAGGATCCTTAAAACATGCATGCCTCGATGCATTAATGATGTTGTGACGACTGATTGCAGATACCCCATATGGTGCTTTTATCAAAGGATGGGGACACAAGAAGCATTGTATTTCACTACACTCCCTAATCAACAATGTCTACCCAATGTGGTATCATGAAACTTTATTACCCTAGTCAGGATACAAAAAATAGAATCTTTTTATTTCTATGGATATTTTCAAAAAGAAAAGGCCCTGACTGACACTAACCAACATCAGTCTAGAGGATAAAAGGATGTTGACATGATTTTTTTTCAAGCGTTTGAGAATATCGAGAATGTGTCCCACGTACAGGATGGAAGTCATCAGATTACATAGATTTTATAAAGATCCCCATTATCATAAAAAAATAGGAAATTTAAGTGAGTATCGAATAATTCACCTAGCCCATGTTTGAAAAAAAATATGTAAAATCAGAAGAGAATATGCGGTAGTATCATCCACAACAGTTTGGGAGAAACCCCAGCTTATAGGGATGTGGTATTTTTTAACCCAAACCTCGGGGTTATCCTATCATGATCGGAGGGTTGAGAGAAAAAATAAGAATAGCCTTATCCCTTAGGTATGGGAAATTTTTCACGTCAACAATCCCCTCCTCAGTGAGAATTATTTTTCTCCCAATTTGGGAAGATTCCATGGAATGAATCCTCCCAGTTCATCTCATCCAATGATTTAATACATTCACTTAGAACACATAAAACTGAACTCTATGAAGATTCCATTTTGGTTATTTTATATCAACCAAATCATACTAAATCAATAATGAAGAGGACAATGTCTTGTGGTGGGTACAAAAGAAAGGGATCTCGTATAAATACCAACAGAATGTATGCAATGCATTTTTCATAACTGAATGTCATTAATGTTGTCATTGAAAGACCACGAGAACATGATTCCAATTTAGAGTTATGAAAGGAATCCCCATCTCAATATTTGGAACACATTATAAAAATGAAAAAGGGTTATGTACCCATAACCATTGGATTTCTCAGAATATGGCCTTTCCCCCTAATAATCCTCATTTACCTCCTCTCAATACACCTAATATAGAAAAAGTTAAAATTTGGACTATGTAAAATCTTCCCCCCAGAGATTGGAAATACATTTCATTGTAGTAAATGTTTTCTCAGTAAGAGGAATAAAATAAATACTTGAGAATATTCAGTTACGAGTTACTCTGAGGCATCCTTCCTGTTAGATATGCTCTACAAGAAGATCCTCAACATTAACTTTCAGTTGGCCCACCTCAATAAAGTGATCATGTCCCAAAAACTAAAGACAAATTAAACATCTAATCAATGTGTGAATTCAACCACCAATGTGTTTGGGTCCCATAGTAGAAGAACAAGAATTTCCTTAATTAGGTACACAACCATAATATGGTCTGACATATCCTTAATGGCATATCCCTTTAGAATACCCATGACAGATACTAGAAGTGTTTTCACCAGTGGTCCTAACAGTCATTGTGCCCATTCGAGCTTTATCCATCTCACCTTCTCATATCTTGGCTCATCCAGATATTCCTCAAATTATCTTTAACACTTTTGATTCACTAACATCTCTATTAGAAGCTATGGAGGAGCAGTATGTGATGATATAACCAGAAAATAAGGCTTACCCAAAATGGGTAGATCCTAACCCTCCCCCACCGAACATTAGGAATACTACATTTCTAATTTTCAATGGATCAAGAGACCTAGAGCTGCACTTGATGCATTTTTTCTCTCTATGATCCCATGATGGGTACCCCTGAACAATAGGAGGCGGTGAAGTTCATTTTTTTCATAATTTCTAAAAGGGATAGCTTTTTTGTGATACATAAGTTTATTGTCTTATTCAATAAATGGATGGTAATACCTCTGTCATAAATTCTTATTCTATTTTAGTTAAATATTTTAGAAAACAATAAACATTAACCTCACAAACTACAAACTACGTGAGATTGAAAGAGTCACCGATTTCATTTCTAGATGGAAAGTAATAACATATTACACAATTCTACCACTACCTAAAGATAAGTTTTTTCCTATATATGTATAAAATATCCACAATTATTTGTCCACACCATTAATTACTATGAAATACACGGGAGGGATATGGGATCATGCCACAATTTCTCATTAATTAGAATACTCAATTGAATAAACCAAGTAAAAAATCATGAGTAATACCATTTACTCAAGGAGGGATGATAATACAATCATAGGTCGCTATAGTTAAAATTAAGCAGTTCCCTATACCTACTCCCACGTAAAATCCTATTCCATACCATATAGCTCAGCCTCCCGAGTGTCAGCAACATTTCCCACCTCATCAGGATGATCAAAGTGATCAATGGAATAAATTATTTAAGGAGATGGAAAATAGGGTCTAACCTTTTTGAAATGACCAAGCCCCTGACTAATTCATCTCAGGATTAGAAAAAAACATAGTCAAGTTTCCAAATCCAATGAGGAATGGAAAATATATTGAGGAGGATCTCTAAAATCATTTCCCATTTTATCAGATATTGGGGAACCCCATCCAGGATTGTTTTGATTTCCAATACCTCCTACAAAATATGGTGGACTCTGGAAAAGTGAAACTGAAGAATTCTTCAGACCAAGTAGCATGTTATTTTTCTAACAATTAAGAGGAGGAAGGTGGGTGGAAATAAGTTAAAAGTAAGTGTAAAAAAATTTACTGACAGGATGGTTTGAAAAACAATTAACCAGACTCATTCTATTGTTCGAGAATTGCTAAAAAAGGCAATTGTGTCCTCGACTGCTTCCACTGAAGCGTAGCAAGCTTCATCAGTAACTCATCCTATGAATGGAAATCCTCCAATAAGTGACATGGTCAGAATTATAAGAAGAAAATGAATTAATATTATATCATATCAAGGAAAAAGTTAACCCTAAATTTTTCCAAATTTATGTCAGTGGTCTCAAAATCATGGGAACCCCCCTCTAAATGGTATAACAAGAGTCAAATGTCATATTGAATCATCATTAGATGAAGAATTGATCTTGGGTTCCATTAATTTTGTTCACATAATATATCCCTTTACACAAGATGTTTCTGATTGTGAACCCAAAATCCCTATACATGATTTGGGAACTGGGGAAAGATCTCATCGAGGTCTAGGTTACAGGGGAATATATGGTCATTATAAGATCCACTACATCAACCAAACCCCCAGTAGAATCATCTATGTGGCTAGAAATCATGGGAAATCTCTCCAACGATCTCATTAGGAGTAATTGAGTTCTTCCTTCACATATGATAGGGTCTACTCTAATATGATCTTCTTGGAATACTAGTTAGAGGATACATCATTGCACCCTTAGTTGGTAGGTAGGCCTAGCGAACCTAATCCACCATGGTTTGGAGCACTTTCAACTCCTACCACAAAGGATGACCCATTCATATCAGAAACATTATCTCCTAATGTTTCTGCAAAATATCATCTCCATGTTGAGAAGAACAGACCTCTAGATTAGAAATATGATATCTTGAAGCAACTGGCCCATGTTCCAGCCAAATTATCAATATTTGATGTTTTAGGTTTGTCAAGGGACCTTTGGAAAGCACTTATTAAGGATTTGTTACGACCTCAAGAATTTGAAGTCGAAGTTTCCACTACTGAGGTATATCATGTAGAGAATGATCCTTCCAAATTCCATGTAGTAATATATTTCATAGATCAGGATGAGGTTGTTGTTATACAAGGACACTTCAGCCCCTTATATATCTCTGACTGAATAAATGGAATTGATATCTGATGAGCATTCATTAAAAATGGCTCAAGATTCAACCTCAATTCAGTTCAGACACTTCGTTAATTGGTTATCAATAAATCACACTTGTCCCCCTCTGATTTAATGGTACAAGTTTATGATAAGAATGAGAAAGAACATCTTGGAGAGGTCACGCTTTGAACTCAGTTTTGGATCTTGTTTCTAACATTGAGTTTATGGTTGTTCAATAGGATACATCTTTTAATGTTCTGTTGAAAAGACCTTAGTTGTATCAGCATGCAACCATTCCTACATCATACCACCAATGTATCAAATATTGTTTCAATGGTAAAATTGATACATTTAATGGTGACAAGGCCCCATTTAAATATTGTGAGTCATAGCACATTGATAGAGGGTTCTACCAAAAAGGAGGCCAACATTCCATGATTGATGATGTTACTCAAATTGATGACCCAAATGGATTAGAGAAGATCCATGAGAACGCCTTCAAGAAAATTCATGAAGATTATGTTCTTAATATTAATCAAATAGAAGGGGTGGGACCAAATTAAAACATTCATTCAACATACTATATAATTCTAGTCATGAAAACCTATCCCAATAGTATAGAAGAAGTCTTCAACCCTCCAAATAGTAAGGAAATCCTAGATGAAAATTTCTCCATTCCACCCCATGATCTTCAACATGACTAGCTCCATCAACTGGACTAAAAGAAGTCATCACACCAATATAAAAGGATAAGGATTATCATTATCAATCCTTGATTTTCCCTTTAGGACTCCTAGAAGGCTTTATGCTAGCTAGCGAGCCTAAAATGGTTTCTTCATACTCTATATATTCAAATAGTGGCTCCCCTCTTCCCTCTAAAGAAAATTTTTATCATATACTCCTCATGAACAAGAACTAGTATTGGGGAATGAGGAATAAGAAAATTATGAAGATATCAGGGAATCTCCTCCTTCATTTTAGGAAGGTATCTCAACCATCATGGATGAACTCAGAGAAATAAGTCAAGGTATAAAGTTGAATCCATACCCCACTCTAATAAGTGTGTCCATGACTAATGAAGAAAAGTAGGTATATAACTCTTTCCTAAAATAGAACCGGGATGTGTTTTCACATAATTACACATAGATGTTTGGACTTCACCCCATTTTGGCCACCCATTACTTTGTTTTTTCAGAAGATCATCTAGTATGTTAGTCAGCATCTAGGAGGAAGCACCCAACTCACACCTCTAAAATTGAAGTTCAATTGGGAAAACTCATCAAGGATGATTTTATTCAATAGGTATAGTGACAAAAATTGATAGCCAAAACTTTTTATGTGAAGAAAAAGGATGGTAAAATCTGAATTTTCATCAATTTTAGAGATCACAATCAGCATTTTTCTCAAGAATATTCTTGGGTTCCAATAAAAGAACTCCCAATTTATGCAATAGTTGGTTATCTAGATTTATCATTCATGGATGGGTATTTAGGGACAACCAAATTTGGATGGAACTTATAGAAAAATAAGACCCATCATTCAAATCACCTTAGAGAGTATTCTACTATGGAGTAATGCCATTTATATTGAATAATGGCAGTGCCACATACTAATGTGAAATGCATCACATCTTCAAACCCTTCTTATTTAATTTTTTAGAATTCTTGGTTGATGATCTAATGGTCAACTACAAACAATTTTTTGACCACATAGATGAGATAGAGACCATATTCATTAATCTTTGACAACATAATATGAAGATGAACCCCTTGAAATGTTCATTTGGGGTAACCTCAGGAAACTTTCTCACTTCACCGTACACCATCACGGTATAAAAGTTGATTCTTAGAAAACTAAAGATATCTTTGGCATGTCACCTCTAAAAAACATTAAAGGGTTGAAAAGACTTCAACAAAACTTGGACTCTATCCATCACTTCATATCCAACCTCACAAAAAAGTGTTTTCCCAACAACAAATTATTGAAGAAAGGGGTCACATATTAGTGGACCAGTGAATATCATGAAAACATTCATTATCTCATGTAATAGCTCTTGATCCAATCAGTATTTATGCCATATGTTGAAGGAAATTCATTCATTCAGTATGTGATGACCCTGGAATGATCACCTGGAAACTTCCTCATGCAAAAGAATGATACTAGGAATGAAAAAGAAATTTATTATCTCAGTCAAACCATGATTGATGCTAATAATCTTTTTTTAGATATCGAGAAGAGCTAACTAACATTAATATTTTACATTCAGAATATGAGGAACAACTTGTATCCCCATGAGATCCACTTGGTTTCTCACAATAACCCAATAAAATTTATCCTCATTCATCCTCTGTTGATAGGATGTATATAATGGTTGGAAGTTATTATATAGTAGTTAGACATATACTTTATGCCTCAGAATGTAGTGAAAGGTCATGCCTTTCTGGATTTCTTTACCGAAAACCTATTTGTAGAAGAGATTCCATTAAATATTGAACTTCCTGATGATGAAAAATTCCCTATTCAAAATTTCCCCCATACATGGGAAATTTATTTTGATGTTGCATCCAAAATCCCAATAGTAAAGAGAATGGAAGGCCCTAAAATCAATAAATGAGGATTAGGGATTGTGTTTATCTCCCCAGAGAAGGTATTGTTTCTATACTCCTTCCTATTATGAGAAGGTTGTATTAATAACGAGTCAGCATATTAGACTCTCATTGCAGGCCTAAAATTGGAACTTCAAATACTAGTAAACCTTCTATAGGTGAAAGGTAACTCCGAGTTGGTAATCAAGAAAATCAATGGGGATTAAACCATTAGAAAAGAGGAGATAATTTGCCTATTTGACTATGTCCAAGGGTTAATGGAAGAATTGTCCTCAGAACCAACATTGAATCACGTTTTCAGGTCACATAATTCCTAGTAAAATGTGTTGTAAAATTTATCTATAGCTTTGTAATATCCAAATTGGTATGAAATAGTCATTGTAAATTACCACCATCAAATGGTATCACCTTTTATTCGAATCAGAACAAACGAGATTGATGAAATCAGTCCCTTCAATGAGCTATATGGTCCTACAATGGGAAAGATGATGTCCCTCATGGAATACCTCCATTATGGGGTGCTCCCACTAGAAATAACTGGAAGAGATCAAATAGTGTGGCGAGTATCCAATTTCACATTTTATGATGGACCAAGTCATCATAATGTGCTCTACAATTGAGGCATTGATGGAGTCCTTCTTTGAATGTGTCAATGGAGAATAGACTATGGATATTATGGAATAAGTACAAGTATAATACTATGGTTTAAACTGGTCAGGGTATAGGATTTCTGATCAAATATGAAGGCTTGGATAATTCTGGCCATCAATAATGCAGGATTTTACATAATTCACCAAAAAATGTTATTCATGTCAGGTGCATGACTACTTCATCCATCAGTCCCATAAGTTGATACATAGATCCAAATACTCATGTCTATTTTAAATAGGGGAATGGATTTAGTGGGGTCATATCCTCCATCTACAACCAAGCAGTTCAAGTACATCCTTACTGCTATAGATTTATTATCCAAACAGGTTGAGGTAATACCCCACAATGAAGTCGGAGAATAAATCATTTTTAGCTTCATCAAAGATAACATAATTACAAGATTTGATGCCCCTCATACAATATTGATGGAAATAGAACCATTTTTTCTCCATTTATGTGGAAAAACTTTTTCAACAGTACAATATAAAATCCAACCATTCATCCCGTTATCATGTAGTGGCTAATGGGTAGAAAGAGGCTCTTTAAAAAGACCTTGTCAAACATACTCTAGAAGATGGTGGATAAATATAAGAAATATTATCCTAACAATCTCTTGTATGCCTTATGGTATTACCAAAATAAAACCCGTAATGCAACACAGGAAACCCTGTACTCATTGGCGTACAGAATAGAAGTAGTATTTCCCACTGAAGTTATGTTTCCATTGCTCTTTATTTCTATTTGTGACCATATATTTGTAGATTAACATTCATGGAAATGATTAAATGAATTCAAGTGACTGGATGAAGAGAAGTTATGTACCTTATATCACTTGTACGTATATCAGAACAAGATAGAACAAGCCGTTAACAAGAAGGCATGTCTTATTTTATTCCTCTAAGGAGAGTTGGTTTTGTTCTTTATGATTCCAATTATACCAGGAAATAATTCTATAAAGCTTGAGCCAATGTTAGAAGGACCTTATTAATTTCATAAGGTCCACTCTAATAGAGCTTAATCCTTAATCTAAATGGATGGAGAACTCAATATGACCCCAACAATTTCAATATTCCTAAAGAAGTATTTCACGTAATTACACAATCTACATCCAAGCTGCAGCTATTAGACATCATAGTGGTTCATTGTTATTTGAACCTAAAATTCAAGAACAATGTCCATGTTGCATGACAATAAACTACAAGAAACCTCTTATCCTTACCGAAAGATAATAAACTGCATGATTAACATCTTTTTCATTCGACATTGTGAAACCCCCAGTGTACCATGAGTCGGGATGCCCCTCATTGTCCATTTAAAATGGGACTCCATCTCATATTAGGTCCCAATTAAATTACTATAACCACTCAGTGGGTCGATATGCCCTCTTGGCTGTAATTTAAGAAGAAATATGGGATTCCTCGATGCATAATCCCTACATACATCATTTCCATTCCATAATGGAATTCAATCCCCTTTTACATATATAAGTCCCAACATTTTCACATCCTCATCATATGATGATAAACTATATGACTTATCCTAAAACATTGTGTGGATTTATTTTAATTCCTATTAAGATGTGTAGTGATTCCCAGGTCTCTAATCATGAGTCTTGCCATGTAGATAAAGAAAACATCTTCATTTATTGTGTTCGAACCAGATCTATGTAAGAAACTTTTCCAGAATGTAAGGTTTAATTATCATTACAATGAGATGTATGGTGATCCCTTGACTCATGTTTTGGGTACAACAGTTATTTTTTAGAATTTTTGAAGATCATTTCCCCGCATCATAGCCTAGACAATGTTTGGATCCATTTACAAAAAACTATGTGTGTCTTGATTATCATTCTTATTGGGATTTGTAGTAATGTCTGGATCTCCTATATCGGGTCTTGCTGTAATTTACAAAAAACCCTTCACTCCCTGTGAGTATGAATCAAACATGTATAGAGAACAATTTGCAAGAACTATGTGTTGAATTTGTATTTCCCCAAGAAATATATGTAGTGACACTCGATTATTATACCTTGGTTCAGCCACAACATTTCTATCATTTCACATTGTTTATCTTTGTCATTACCATATGACGTTAAGCTACAAGGGATAATCGAGAACTATGTACGGCTTAATTATCATCCCAATGAGATATGTAGAAACACCTAGATTCCATATCCTAGCCCAGTCATTACATAATTGAAATTCTCATATCCTTCAATTGTGTTACCTTTTTTCTGTAGATGAAACTTTTAACACTCCTTGTTTCCCACACCAAGAACAGCTCACATGGGCTTATGAGTTTTGGTAAAGTATTTCTCAGCATTAGTAAAGTGTATCTATTCACATTGGGGTTATCGTGGTCTTAACTGCATGACCTTAAAAGGGACACCAACTTTCCTCATCACATGAAAATAAACTACAATATTTTTATAAGAACTATGTGTGGCTAGATTCTCTCCCCAATAAGATACATAGTGATTATCTATTTCTACACCATAGACTATCCCTGATGTTCCTTTTTCATATCAAAATCACCCATATCCTGGTCGTATGATAGTAAACAACATGGACTTTCTAGAACTATGTGTTCCTTGATTCTCACCCCAATGAGATATGTAGTGATGTCCAGGACTTGAAACATTTTTTTAAATTTTATAAAATAAATGACTTTGAGGAAAAGTGAGAACTAGTAGGGAATTCCACCATAAAGAGACATTGGTGGGCTGGGCAAAAAACCCTATCAAGGACCAGACCCACACAAAAAACACCACAAAAACCCCCGAAAAAAATCCAAATACCCAAATCCAAAAAATTAATTCCCAGGAACCTTTCCCAAGACCAACCCACCCAAAACCACAATAATTCCTCATGAAATGACATACTCTCCACCATAAACTATGTCCATATTCAATCCACTGCACACATTACCCTTCCTCAGGATGTAGTGCCACCACTGTACAAGGGATATCCCATAAATGAACACTGTGTTGGGGGCCGAAAATCCAGACCTATGGGTCCCAAGCACTGTCTCATCGTCGACCAGAACATTACACCACCAAAATTCAGAAGCCACACTGACACCACCCATTCCATCCAAACCAAAAGCATTAGTACTGAGACAGGACCCACAACACTTCCGAACCAACACCACAGATCTATAGAGAATTGAAAAACATCCTATTGATCATCACATCTATAGATTTTTTTCCTTATCACATTACATTAAACTTCATGTATAATGTCCTTACTGCATGACCGTATGCTATGCGGTACTCAGATAACTATGTATGTATTGATTCTCATCCTATTGAGATACATAGTGAAGAATAGGCCTTAGATCCATGTCCAAGACATGAGGTAAAGAAAAATTCATACTCTCCTTAATATAATAAAAAATCCCTGATGTGGATTTTATTTTTGGTCCTCTCATTAGAGATACCAACAAGGAAAAAAGATATTTCTCCCTTCAACATATGATCTAGATATATGGAAGGGACTCCAAACTCAGGGACAATATCTGTCCAAACACTTCTTTTATGCATTTTAAAATACCCCTTTCACATTTCATACTTCTAATCTTAAATACTTTCATATCTTTATAATATTTACTCATCTTATGGTGGAAAAATGTATGATACTTGAGATATCCATTATCTGACTATGCATTACGCACCCCAGTTGGCCTTGCAAAATTTTCCCCCATAACATTCTGGTCAGCCAAAAAGGATGCCATGTTTTGGATATGTAGTATATTTCCTAGTTTTCCTTGCATAAAACAACCCCCATAACGTGTTTTCCAAATAGTTGTAATATCTTCCTTGGGTGAGGCCTATTATATCACTTTAATCTTTGGTGATGGTATGCTAGAACCTAACATGCAATGTTATCAGTCATACTATCCATATTTATCCCATATCCCTTCTCTATGACTTTAATGTCTCCAATACCATGGTTTACATTTCCCCCCATCATATTTTCAAATAATACTTGAATAACCATGGTCCATTTGACCATATACCATCCATTATTTCCATAATATTATAGTTCTAGTCATATGGACTAAAACTAAATGAACCATACTTTCTGTTTTTGGGTCAGAAAATCCTAGAGATCTTATTCCCTTGATTGTTTGGAAATCATTACTTCAAATACCCCTTCTATATTCAGGATTTTTTATCCACATACCAAAATATGTGCTAGGAGAGATCCGAATCTCCATAAAAATTTATTGGATATTAGTCAAAGAATGTTATAATTCTTGAAAGCACATTTTCCTGACTATGTAGTATGTGGCCCAGTTGGCCTTGCATAATTTTCCCCCATAATGGGTATGTTAGCCAAAGGATTCCACTATTGACTATGTGTTACATTCCATGTATGGACTTCAATAAAACAAACCCCATAATTGGATTTTCAATAAGTGGTAACATTGTTCTCAAGAGATACCTCCACTAACGTTATTAGCCCTTTTCCCATACCACTATTTGGATTTAGGAATCCTCAAATCAGAGATTACGACTTTCTCCTTCCATACCTGAATATAGTAATACATTTCCAGATAGAATACTGATAATTAGATAACCATAAAACCTTCATTCAAAGCTAAATACCTTAATTTAAGACCTCCATAATTTCCTAGTTGAATTAATTTCAACAACCCAACATGATTTCCTTGTTGCATGACTTTAAACTTCATAGCATGATATCATTGTTGCCTAACTTTAAATTGAAAAGGATTATGTACTTACTGCATGACTTTAAACTACATATAATAATTTCCTTACAACATTAATATAAACTACAAACCATAATGTCCTTACGACATGACTTTAAATGGAACAACATACATTAACTATTGTCAAAATGGGGCATGTCCCCCTAAAAGTGGCCATCCTTCAAAATGAACCCTCCACCACTCATGTTATTCATGTCGGAGTGGTTTACCATTCATGGAAAATGACAACACATATATTCCCTTCATTCTCACACATTTTCCCTTGGCAAACCCATCCTTTTAATCTTGAGAAATATAAATCTCCATAAAAATCCTCTAGTCATCAACAAAAGAATGTTGTAATTCCTGATAACTCTTTTGTCCACTATGGAATATGTTTCCCAGTTTGCCTTGAATATTTCAACCACATAACATTCATTTCATCCTAAGGATACCTCTACTTAACTATGCATACATGTCATATATGGCCTTTCATAAAACAGACCTCATAATGGGTTTGTCAAGTAGAGGTAACTTCATCATCAGGAGAGACCTCCACTATTCCAATATTTCATGTTTTAGATTCTAAAACCATAAAATTCAAGACTCAAGATTCCCCTTGGAAGTATCTAAATAATATCATAGCATTCCCATCCATCAATACTTGTTTGGGTTATCATACAAAATTCATGCTCAAGGCTGTATGAATTGAAACCCTAGCCTCATTAGTCTAGCATGTATGACTTTAATCTACCAATAAAAAGAGACACAACACTCACAAATTTGAAAACTTTCTAATTGAACTCTAAAAGAAGTCATGTATCAGGTCACCAGCCCTACACGATATATGGTTTTGGAATTATCGAGTGATAAAACGTTAAAAGGCCCAAAACTTGTTATCCTGAAAACCCAAAAAGGGTATACTAATAAAAATCCAAGTCTCATAAACTAATTCCCTTCTATATTGGGAATAGGAAAAAAATAGTGTGATGACCCAAAAGTCATAATGCTTGTAGGGTTTTCCTTACGACCCTAGAAATACTCAAACTATGCTCGCTAATACATATGGATTAGAAAAAAATTATATCACTTAAATACCCTTCCACTGTGATTAAAATTAGATAATACTCTCTTTTTTCAAGAAAATTAGTTTCAATATTACATTATGATCACAAGAAGGGATTAGGGATGAATACAAGGATGAATGGAAACAAAATTATTTTCATTTATAAGAAAATAAATCCCCTATTGGAACATCCCCAAGATGGATTATATCTATTATATATTAAAATAGGACTTCAATCTAACTATTTATCTATTGAACAGCCTCCAAATCCTCATAAACTACTTGTTGAAGCTTAGTCAATCAACCATCATCAGTCTCCTTAGACAGAAAAAGTGCTTCTATTACAGCTGCAATGGAAGTTGACCCTTTTGTTTGGGTTTGTCTTAATGAATTTTGGAGTTTTTCAAGTTCCCCCAAAGAGGTATTTAATTATTGATGAATTGAGACACTATAATATTCTTCTCCATGTTCTTCTAGTTAAATTATTCCAACTTGTTTTTATGATTGTCCTCTATTTGGGATAGCATATCCCAAAATTCATCAATGTTGTTGAGCAGTTCTGTCTTTATGATATATTACCGAAGATTATGCTCTTTATCCCACCTTCGAATATTCCCCTTCAAAACAACATGGATTCGATGGTAATCAACCCCACCAAATCCCAACTTTCCAAACAAAATTAAAAGCCATTGGATTAACATTGGAAGTTCCTCAAAGGGAATATCAGATATTATATTCTATATATCCCACAAATCCTTCCAATGTGAGATGAAGAGACCATTTTACAACTCTAGATATACTTCAAATCCACTATCAGAGTGAGAGATGTACTCTTAGATCAGTGTACTCAAATAAGTGCACTGATATTCCCCCTCCTAAATAGTGGTTTCCTCGATTTCCTGTCCTTCTCTAGATGATGTAGAATCTTCACACATAGACCTATCCAAAGAAGTTGATAGTTCTAAACAGTGAATGTGATTCATTTTATACCTTCAAATTAATATAAATAATGTTTCACAATAACAATAGTTGGCTACCTTTACCCAAAAGTAAGTCATCAGCCCAGGAGGATTCCTCCCAAGCATTCCCATCTTCAACATTTTGAATCACATCCTCTAATTTAGGGGAACTCTGCTAGGTCATCGTAGGATCTGCTAGATGAGGCTTAGGAAGGCTTCACGTATCAAGGTTCACCTGATCTAGATCCCCCCCCAATAGTGGTATTGAGACTGATTTCAACATCTTGTCTATACACCTTCACTATAACAGTTTTTTTGGATGGAGTTATGCATTCTAACCAGTCATGATGAGGGAATCAGACATACAAAGGTTTATTGGATGGAAAATAAAGACTCACAACCATTTTATTTTTTATATAGTTCCCAAAATTCTTCCAAATTAGTAGGAATATAAATATTTTACATTATTTCATAAAAAGGCATACCAAGATTTATCATCACATCTATTGGAATCCTATGCCTCGTGTTAATCTCACCCATGAGAACACATGGAGCATTTGGTTCATGACCCTCCGATGATGACTAGAGACACCGTAAACCTCCTTGGTGATAGTGGTATGGTCAACATCTATCATCATAGGATTCTATGGTGCATTAGATGAACCTGAAATATTACAAAGGTGGAAATCAGTCATTATCATTTGAAATCTTATGAAATATCTTTGACATTGCTAGAATCATCCATTGTATCCACAGCGGTAGGAATAGTGATAGGAGAATATGTTGCATCCTTGACCCTCACTAATTCTTTAATTGATATATCAAATTCACTCATAGGGATCCGAACATTATCTGAAGTTCCCTCCTCAATTATTGTAGGCTCATTTGTAAGTCCCTTGAGAGAGGAAAGGGAAGTGGTTCTTACAACCCGAGAAAGATTAGATACTTTTCCTAGGAAGAGTTGAATGATGATGAGATAACATACCACTACTAAAAAGGAATTTTTCTAATGAATATTTCACCCATAATAATTTCTTATTATTAATCTTCTTTGAAGGAGTGCTAACATCAACCTCCTCAAAATTAGGAATTATAGGTAGGAATTCTTACACCATATCTTCCTCCATGGCCTATCGGCATGGAGATACCTCTCCTAATTCTGGGGGTGACCCAGTAACCCAGATAAGAGTACTATAAGGGTTATACTACTGTGATGGAACCTTGAATGATCTCCCTCAATCCTATTGAACAATAAAATTAATTCAGAATTTTCCATTAGTAAAGATGCTTTGACTAAAATATAAATGAAAAATAGAAAAGATTTTGAGAAAAAGATAACTTAAATTTTCTGTATCAAAAAAGTCACACCATTCCTTAGAAGATGAATTATTGATCCCTTTAGCAGTGCCACATTTCATCATATCCTCCACTCACCTTGGGGTAGGGATCCAATCATCGGTTTCATAAATGATAATATCTAGATCCTGAATATGAATATTCACTTCAATGGTATTATCATAAAATTGAATACCATGAAGGTCTCAGATATCACCTATCCCCTGAATTATCAACCCCACACTTACGAGTGCCCACATAATATCAGAATCAAAAGATGGGTCCTTACATGTTTCGAATGCCTTTGGTCGTATGTATTTTTAATACATTCTATACTACAATGAGAATGATCCAACAACCCTTGATTTGACTGGCTTCCCATCCCTTTCTGTCATATATGGAATATGATAAAAGGGAACTCGAGACTCCTCTTGACAGTTCTGACTACACCACCTTGATACAACCTCGTTTGGTGTGGGCATTTTTATTAGGTTCGATGGGTTATACCTTGCATGGGTTTGTTTCGATGAGTTGGTAACCTTATCTTCCTCGTCCTCTAACGCAGGCAACATGGCTTCTTAAGGAGATGAATCACCCTCTAAACTTGGGGAACCCTTCCTACTCCGCTTCTTCATCCAATCATGAGGAATATATTTTTAATGTACCCCTTCAGTGTATGATGCAATCCAATCCGCATATTTATTGTAGGTCAACACAATGCTTGCATTCACTGGAGGCAGGTTGATCATTGCCTCCATCAACTCCATGCCTATTAGTATCCATAGTTGTCGAGCTACCATCATATGATTTTCTAATCAGATGTGAAAATGGGGGTATTTTTATTTTTTACCGATAGTTAAACTGGCATGTAATCTGGTATGGATCACAATCCTTGCATATGATCTCACCATCGATCTAGGTTACCAATACACTGTCCTTGAAGGCCATCATGAATGATCTGAGCTCAATGATGGCCTTCTCATTGTCAATAAAACTCACTGTGGGTTTATTTCCATGGGGGAAGAAGTGTATCTCCTTGAATTAACTCAAACATGTCTGGATTTCATGGGATTTCAAAGATAGAGGAGGAATACCAGATATAACTTCCATATATGGTCGAAAGTAGCTTCGAATTTGCACAGAGTACATTCTGATGTGGGATGCAATAGATCCCCACAAAACCTGGAATGATCCTGTAATTTTTAAAGGAGAATTCCATAGATTAATATGTAGTAGACTCTTGCATATTTTTGACAAAAACGTTGTGACCATCCCCATAAACGTTTTCTCTTCCATCTTGGGTGGTAAAATGAATATTCCTAAACTTATACCTCACTTTGAATCATTGATAGGAATAAAATAGACATTGATCTACATGGCCAAAAATAATATAGGTTGTGTCTTCACGAGAATGTTGGGATTGATTTCATATCCTTTCATGTAAAAATCCCACTTTTCTAGCATCGGCCATAAGTTTTCGGGTATTCTTATCATCACCACCTCGGGACAGATCATATTGTGATTGCAAGTGGGGTACTCCCCCTTATTCCTCAAGAAAATTTCAATCCAAATCTCTAAATTAATGCCCCATTTTAATGGTGGGCCTCCCTTCTTAATATCATGAGATATTTTTAGTATCTTGCACGCTAAAGATGGAATCCTACAAATTTAACCCCATGTTTCCCTTGGAGGGATGAATTCGTCATACATACCTCTGAAGAGTGGATCCCCATATATCTTGTGAACATCTCACAAACTGATACTATCTTCTCCATATATCACATGAAAACAATTCATTTATATACTCTACTAGATTAATAGATCTGAAACAAACTCTTCATTTCTATACACATAATTCTACCCTACCCACACTAGCTCATAAATTCCAATTTCATCAGGATCCTTTTTGAATTTTTCACACACATAGTTCACCTTGTATTCCCACATCCATGCAGGCCTACCATCCCCTCCCAGGTGAAAGTCCAAACCTTTCTTCAAGACCTTCGATTGATCTATCTATGAATTTATAATGATATATGAATATAAATGTAGCTTTAGTTAACCTCTATGTGGTTAAAGATCCTATGAACATGGGATATGATCATAAAATAGGTTGTGAATGATGTCTTGGATTTGATGTAAACACCCATGCCAGAAATTTTGGAAGTTTAGAAATTATTGTGGTATTGAAACCAAGAGACTAGGAAGTATTTCTTTAGATTTGGTGTCACAACCTCCCACAAATGGCCATGAACATAAAGAGGTAGATAGGAAATATCTTTTAAAGGATGATAATATTTATTCAAAGACCCTACCAGATCATGAAGAGTAGTAGTTGTGCCCTATATCCTTCATATTTTCTCAATATATTTTCTAGATTGTTCATTAGAAGATAAATTCATACTTGTTTACATTGAGCCTACAAAAAGGTATCCAATTCTTTTCAATGTTGGTTCATTTTGAAGAAATATCAGAAAATAAGAAATTTGGGAAAGGAATTATTTCATGTAAGTGGCTTGCTCATGTCTGTCGCACTAGTTCCTTATGCAAGAGCACCTTTCATGATCCCCACAAAATTCACTTTCCCAAACCAATGAATCGCACATCCAGATACATACCATTTCTGTGGGAACATGATCTTTAGCAAAAGAATATAAGTGGAGTATCTTCAAGGGAGACTGACATGGAGAAACCTAAAAACATGGAGTCACGAGAGTTTTTAAGTGAAATGGGGGACATATTTATATGTGAGAAATCTTCCCTATGAGACCCATATTCATGCTCCCCCTATGAGGAATACATGAGTGAAAAACTAGAATATAAAACCTATGTAATCATCTTTTGTGAACCATTCACCCTAGTATTCCATTTTCCTCTAGATAAAACGCTCTTCCTTCAAATCGGATCCAATCCTGATGGGGGGATTTTGTTGAAACTCAGTTTTGTCACAAGGTTTGAAAAGGAAAAAAAAAGAGAAATGACTTAGGGAAAATGAAAGGAATGAAGTGGAAGAGGTCATGGTTTTCACAGTCCCCATAAGTCATTTTCACAAGACCACTCAAAACACCATTGGCATGAAATCTACCTACCAGAATCCCTGCATGGTCGGCCAGCGTGAAACACCTATGAGAGATTACTCATTTTCCCAGGTTCTTATATTTTCCTATGAATAGGCCCGTTGGGTCTTCATTTATATAGAGGAAAATTATAAAAGGCCAACTGCAGACCTGATCTCCCTAGTCATCCTCTTAAGCCCAATGAAACCTCGTAAGTAGTTTTACAACACATAAAGTAGAGGGAGTTAAAGGTGGATAGTGGAACTAAATTCCTCATGGGGTTTAAAATTAACAACACCTACATCAATAAGTCACCCAACCCATAATTAAAAAAGAATAATATGGGTTTCCCAACCATAAACAATGACTTACATGAATTACCTCGGGGAACACATATATAGACCCTTTAAGGCTTGAAAGAGGTATCTCCCACATGTAGTCACCTAGGTGGTCTATCTCCCAAGGTGTTATCAGTTTTCCCATAACAAACTACGTGAACCACCCCTTGAGCAAGCCTCATTGGTTCACCCTACCCTATAACCTGCATGATTCATTCATCAAACCTTCTTCATTTCCATCCATGGTATGCCCTCTCCTCTTTCGTCTCCCTTTTTTGAGATGGGTCAACTCAAACCCTCCGCCAACGTCTCATAACTTACAAAACCAGAATGGATCTTTACATTGTCTCCCATTTGGATTTGGATTTTTACAGTCAGAGTTTTCTTATGCTAGTCCTACCAGATGTTTAGTATCCTCATGGATCATATAGATTTGTATATATATGGTCACGAGGACCTCCACCCCAAGGATAGTGTTAGGGAGTCCCTAGTTTGGAAGATTAGAGTTTCGACAATGACCTTCCCTTATCAACTCTATGATCTAGATCCTATACTTCCCACTAGGAATGGTGAGTATTATGCTTGACTTTCCATTCAACATGGAATTAAATCATCATTATACTACAGAACCTATTTTAGGGCATCCCTCCGGGAGTAATCTCCTAGAATTTTTTGTAGTAGGTTGCAGTCTTTTTTCTCTCTACCTTAGATTCCTTCACCTTCATAGCTTCATCACCTCAGACTCATGTACAGTGTATTGTGATGAGAGGGAAGGGTCGTATCCCTGACCTCTTCCACTATAAGAGAAGGAAAAGTGTGTGGTTTTCATGTTTTCTTCTTGCTATTATTTTTCACCTAAGAATGACTTATGTGGGAATAGAGGTTATTGATGATCATGGCACACAAAAAATCAACATGGACTACTGAATTATAAGAACTATGATTCCTATTATAACCATGATATGTTATATTCATATTTATGGAATGAGCTAAAGGTAAATCATCCTCAAAATTTAGTCCAAATCAGACCTCACAATCCATCAGGGCTTCTTCCTTAGGAATAAACTCCAAAATCCATCATATAGGCCCCTTAATTAAATGTAAGGCTCAAATAAATATCCAAATCACCATGAGATTTTACATAACTCATATTCCTTTCAATAAGGCTCCCTCTTTAGGAGTAAGCCCCAACTTAATTCTCTCAAAGGGCCATACTCCTCTATGAGATTCATGGATCTACATGGGCTTTGATTCCCATCAAAATGGGATACGTAGGATGACTCCCTGAGGTTCAAACACAAAACCCCAAATTAGACCTATTATTTTTGTTCCATGTTACAATTAGGTTTTAATTCATCCTGAGAGTCTACATCTCTCTCATGTTTTATGGGCTACTTCGATGTAATCCCCACACTAAACTTTGACTCGGCACCATCTGCCTAGATGTTATTACCACATGAATATAAACTATACAGTTGGGTCCTTATTACACAAACATAAAAGGTAATATGTTCCATGTTAAGTGGCCCCAAAATACATGGGTTTTGGTTCCTTTCACGAGTATACATAGGAAACCCATATATGGGTTGGATCCCAATATCAAAACAAATACCATCTCCCTCGATGACAATAAACTCTAGAGTGACCATCATCTCCCTGGATGAAAATAATCTTCAGTCTATGTGGCCAGAAAATCAAAATCTTCATAGTAATGACCAAAGAATATCTTAGTAGTACATAAGAAGATGTCATCAATAGATAACCGCAAATACATACAGATATCTCCATTGATGAATAACCTCATATTCAAATAGATGATTCTAGGATCTATATATGATAATAATTTATTGTTAATCTTGGAATAACCCACATAATAAATGGTAATCAATGAAGGATTCACAGATATTTCATAAATCTGTACGAGATTCTAATAGTAGGCAATAATTCCCCCCAAAATGGTGTGATGATCCCAACCTCCCATCCTCTCGGCCAAGGTGAGTTCTTAAGCATTTTTGGTAAAAACACCTAATGATGGCCTACCTTTGTAAAATAGGTCACATAGGATATAGAACCATTGTGTGTTTTTGGTTCCACAAATAAACCTATTGGAAACCATTTGGATGGTACACAATGTTTAATATTTAAACTCCATAAATATGTTTTAACTGAAGTGAAATGTTAAAATAAATGCCACCTCCCATTCACATCATGTACACAATTTATATTATTTATTTTTATCTTATTTAATTTTTAAAAATTTAAATATATCGGAATATACAAGACTATTTACGTAGATAATTAAGATAAATTAAGTAATAAATTAATTTGATAATAAATTTATTAATAAAAAATATCTTAACATGATACATACTAAAATGAGTAATAGATTGTTCTAAATTCATATTCTTCACATGTGTGGATCTTTTTGAACCTGACTAACCTATATTTGTGTTGGGTTTTTTATTTACTTTAATTATTTACTACATATAGTTTTTATATATTTTTTATTTAATTAAATATTATTATAAACGTATCAAACCTTCCTCTTTAGTATTTACATGCCTATTTTTTTAATAGTTTCATTTATGTAAACCTAAACCATGGGTACCCCATACCAATGAGTGAGTAAGAATACATAAATAATGAGGTTTATAGGTGACAGAATATGGTTCCAAGTCTTTATGAGGTGAGACCAACTGATGATATATATAGGTTAACATGAGATGATGCAAATCAAACCCATCCCAACTCAAAGAATTATTTCCCTATGGTCGATGGTTTTTTTATCATCCACTCAACAGACATTCCATTAGTAAAAGCCCATGATCATACCACATATTTAATTCATGTATGTTTATTTATTTATATAATTAATATTTATTTAAACATAATAAAATATAGTTGATAAATTCACATAAATACATTAGGCATAAATTATATATCTAATATTGTTAATTTAAATATATGAAATCCATGTAATATTAACAATTTTGTAAAAGAATAAAATATATAATATTTACATATAAGATAAATAAAACCCCTAAAGAAAATATTAAGTCCAAAAAAAATTCCATTACTTGAATGAGATTTCAACTATAGATTAAAGTGTCGGTATTATTCTTTTAAAGAAACATTCATTTATCCTGGAGTTCTAATGAATGTTTTGTTTTTACTAGACCAAGTTATAATCAAGATTATTTTCTCTTGAATGGATTTGTGTACCTTGGAGGCATGTGTTTATAAAATATCAGTTTCAATTTCAAGTTTAGGGAGTCCACACAATGAATCAAGTAAGTATTATTTTTTGTATTTGTCTATAACTACTACCAAAATTCCTTCATGTAATTAGACTATTCCCTTCTATGGGTTATGATAATTGAAATTTGGATCCTTTTCAGTAGAATATCTATGAGAAAATACATTTAAAATCCAATGGTTATGGTTATTATAATTTAAAATTTTAGTGGGAGACACATAAAATAAAAATTATTATGACAGACTTCATAATCAAGATAAAGTACAAAAATATTCTATTATTTATTATTGAAAATGGAATGTGAAACCATAGGAAATATTCAATAATTTATAAATATATACTATTTCTCTAGGGGGAAATTCTAAGACTGGTATATTTTTTTATACACTTCACTTCAATAGGAAATCTTTATAGTGTGCAAGATTCTCGTTTTCATTATCATCTACCTTACTAAGAAAGCATACATGATAAGGATGTCTACATGAGATATATAAAAGATTCTTATAATGTATATTCTATCATGTTATCAGTTATGTTTATATGGATAAATATTAAACATATATGTGGAGATTTAATCACTATTATATATCATCTCATATCTCTCAAGATGGAGAAATAGTGGAAAAAGATAAAGATATTTTCAGTATAATATTCTAGTGTAAATTGGGAGATAAGTACCTTTGCACTGATCTAGCCTTCAAAATGTGGTAGTATATTGATTATTTAGTGATGTTGTTATTATATTTGGATTATAAATTATCTATTGATATAGTATTATCATCTTTATCACCTTGAAAATATATATACATCCATAATATTGGATGCACATCTTTGAGAAGCCACTCAATAATATTTTGACTATTTTGTTCCTACAAAATAGGGAATATTGTGAACATGGTTCCTCTCCTCATTTATTTAATTATGTGAAATACAAGGTTGAAAATCCTATTACCATTTCTAAGGTAATGGGATCTTAACAACATACTTTAAATAGATAAAATATTTAGAGTTGAAGCGATGAACATTAGGCTATAATCTTCTCATGTGGAAAGAAATGGCTGATTAAAAAAATACTTGTGACAAAATTTGGAGGAATAAAAGAAAATTATGATGTGAATATGAGCCAAAATAGAATCAGAATCCCCCAAATTCATTGTCTTTATGATGGTGAATAATTTCACAAATATAAATTGCTTCATGAAATTTCTCTAAGTGTCATCAGGGAACTCATTAGAATAACTATAACCTTTAGGTGTCGTATCTGTTCATGAAGGCCTCCATATTCCATGACATATACATACTAAGTGGTAACTTTAAAAAAAAGGACCCCCATGATTGTACAATTCCTATGAATACCTCCCTCTACCGCTAAATTAATGGGACAAAAGCTTTGGACTTCCACCATACCTCTAAATTCCTAAAACATCAACCATTGAGAGAAACACAAGAGATATATTATTATAGGTATCTATCATTCATAAAAATTTTCTCATGAGTTATTTAAAATAAAAATTCCATGGTGGAGATGAATTTTGTGATGGTTGATTACCTTTCAGGTAGAAGTAAAAACCTTGATCTTTTTTTACTTCCTGAGATAATTATATTTCATGATATTGGCTCCATGGAAAATAAGACTTTATCCTAGCGTATAGACATCCTGTTTTGTGAAGCTCTACCCTTCAAAAAAATCATTTTCCATCCCCAAACCCACATGTTAATGAATCTTACTTCATAGGTCCTCACATGTTGCCTCGTTTTAGAATAAATACCTTCATGAAAGAGGAGTTCCCAATTACCCTATACCCAATTTAACCCAGTTCACCCATTCCCTAATCAATTTTACAATCTGTATCGTCAAGATCATGTATAGACCCATTACATAAATCATATCCTAGACATTTGAATTTCATATTTTTCCTAATAATAAGACTCCTAATGCCTCTTTCTCCTAATCAAAGGCACCCTAATGTTGGGGTCCCCACTTTACATATCCTCATTGTAGAGTTTACACCATGTGTCACATAATATGAATTGTACAATAGACATTTAAGCCATGAATATGGAATTATAAAGGGAAATTTACCACTATTCTTATTATAGAGGCTTTGATCAGGATCCCTCTCTCCTACATGGAAATGGTCTACCTGGGTATAGTCCATTCCCACAACTGACCTGCATGACGTTAAATTACATAGCCTAATTTCTTCGTTGTATGATGTTAAACAGACGAAAGCATTTTCATCTTATGATGTTAAACTATATACCTACACTATGTGGTGAACACAAGATACCACATGTATTATTTCCATGGGATGACAACACCACCTACACTATGTATTAAGTCCCAAAAATATGGCATATTATATGCATAATCCCCATGCATATGTGGGATAAATACCCTAAAAACAAGTGTAGATCTACATGCAATCCCCACACCTTTCCAAATTTTCCCACATTTTTCAACATGATCATCCTTCCCGCACAATTTCAAACTACATGGAACGGTCATTCAACACATCCATAAACTGTTCACTCGAACTATGTGGGTTTTGATCTCTATCTCCTGATAGGGTACGTAGGCTTCATCCCTAATGTTTAATCCCAATATACCAAGGACACCTTCATAAAGTTCTATCTCGATTCCCCATGCCATCATTAAATAGTCATTTCATCCCTTCAGGAGGAGGAAACTCTACAGAGTGATCATTCCACCCCACCCACATGTGGCACACTCAACACAAACTACCTATCCCCATAATACCTCAAACCTGTGACTTACATATACCCACAAGAAGTTAAAACCATAACATAATTTTCCCCAAATGATTATAAACCTTTGAACTACCTTATAACATATGGATATTTTATGAAATGGTTTATTTCAATAAATTAATTTCTATTATAGCTTTTGTTACACACAATAACAACTCCAAATAAACCACGATATAGTATTAAAATATTATTATTATTTGATATGACCCATCCCTTGGATTTTCATTTATGAATAGGACTAAATAAATTATGAAAATCTATTTCTAACATATTTATAATATTAATTCATTAGTAATTAATTAATTATAAATGAAAATAAAAAAATATTTAAAATAAAAGATATATTTTTCAGAAAAACATTTTTTACGAGCACAATTTACATTTATCCTAATAAAAAAACTTCATTATTTGTCAATTTTATTAATAAAATTTATATATAACTTATTCAATCAAATAATTTAATAATTCAACTAATGTTAATGAGATAAAATTAAATCCATTTTTATGCTTAAAATTTTTTTTTAAGTCATTATTTCCCTCAAAGACGTATCCATGGTAGGAACGAAATGGTCCGATGTGAATTGACCAGTATATCCTTTTTATCTTGCAAAAGAGGTTCCAAAATTAATTATTTCATATTAGGATCGCCATTTTTGATTTCAATGAAGATGGGTTTCAACCTCTACTCAGAAATGGTTGATTTCAAGGGGTTTAATGGTGGGAAATCACTAAAGTTGGGTACAAGGTCCCTGAATGTCCTCCATTGGGATTTGTTTGTGGAAATAAAAACACACAATAGATCTCATGTCCATGATTCAAGGACCTTCATTCCAAACATAGGAACTCACTAGGTAACTTGGCCAATGACACTTTAGAACTCATATTGGTTGACATAATGAGAATCTGGTGTCATGACACACCCTAGAGATGCTCGTGATGTGACTACCCCAAGCCCACCTCTGATATTCCAATGGCTAGTGACTACTGTCGAGTAAGTATATCCTACAAATGGGGGAAATTTTCCTAATTACCTATACACACACACAATCTCCCATCAAAAATTGATGAAATGTAAAAACACAGATTTGACAATACATGCATACACTATGATACCAACCACATAGAATGATAGTAGGAAACTGGAAAGTAAACAGGTCTAGAATACAATCCCACCAATAGAAGGAGTCTACAAAATTGAATGCACATTTTTATGAAACCTATCTGTAAAAAAACCCTACACGAAGGATAGGTGTAGGAAAACTATCTGAACTCATATGAGAACACCATGTCTGTCCAAAAACTCTAAGAGCTACCTGGTCCTCATCCACCTAGAACTCCATCAAAGTGTTGACCATCTACACATGATATGACACATGCAGGAAAAGCCCATGCAGGGGTGAGTAAAGAAATACTCAGTTTGACACCCTGAAACTACAAAGGAATACCACTAATAAATACACGAAGTACACAACAATAAAATAAATTAAGTATAGTAAAAAAATACATGGAGTACACCCTGGTGAAATACATGGTATTCCACAAAGGAAACACAATAAGTTTTGTTATCCAACACAAGTATAATTTTATAGCATGAAAATTAGGATTATCTAGTGTAGTCCATAGAACACTCAGTATCGATAACACACAGAGTGTCAATAATACACAAAGTGTCGATAATACACAGAGTTTCAATAACACATGGACTGTCAATAACAAACAGAGTATTGATAACACATGGAGTGTTAATAACACACAGAATGTTGATATGTCCAGAATCCGCCAAGTCATGCAGTCCCAATGTCACATAGTCACATAGTCACGTAGTCACATATTCCCATAGTCTCATAGTCACATTCAGCCGTAGGATTTCACTCGTAGTGAACTTGTACCAGGAGAAACTACTCCTCAATCCATTCAATCATATTCTAACTTTCATAAAAACTAAATTTTAGTACTTTAAAAGGGTTAAATCTTCGCAATGGTCTCAACACAAAAACATCTCGTCAAACGGATGTGATGTTTGAAAGTTACGGTTATATTACTTAAATGGTCCCACTCGAGACTGGTCTGGGTCTGAGCCAATCGGCTAGATCCGAACTGACCCCCGTGGTTGACCTGACCTGGTCCGCCCAACCCAACCCCACCCGGACTGGTTTGGTCCATCCCGAACAGGCTCGTTGGGCCACTGGAGCGGCTCGGCCCCTCTAGTACACCCAGCCGCATGTGGGCCAATTTTGGAGTACCACACGCAGTCCACTCTGACCAAGTGCTTGGACGGTCAACAAGGTGTCATGTCACATTTCATGCACTCATCTCGCCTCCTCCTCATACCCCACGGCCTTTCCACCACAAGTTCCTTTGATGCAGCTTTGTGATGGGTCCCATCTCACCGTTGCGGCCTCCTATCGTGGACTCGGTCACCGCCTGCAGCATCCATCACTATGAGATCCCATGAAGTCGCGCCTAGACTGAATAATGCCACTACTGCTTACTGACCTACCAGACACCCCGTTGGGTGCTTTTTTGCCTCGCGCTCTGCAAGAACATGGTTCTAAATCAGGCCGCGCCTCGCTCCGCCACCAGAACTTGTGGACCAACTCTGTCGTACACCACTACACTACCATCGTCGTGCCTTGTCAGACTGCTACACCAGACACATGCTGGTGGTCCCTTCCATGAACTATTGCGCTTGCTCCAGCATCTATATTTTGAAACGTTTGTACATCCAGGCTCTATGAGTCCTGGTCTACATAGATTCGTCCTTTGGTGTCAAATCTCCTCGATTCCACGGGTCCGATCATTCTCGGAACCACCCAAAAATGTCAGTCCATGGCCACGGGGGTCCAACAGTGATGAATGTGAATAATAGAGGGATAAAATTACTAAAAAGAAAGATTCAACATCATTGGCCATGTGTTCTTGTCCAACAATCAAGATTAGGATGTCTGGGTTAGAAACCCAAGAAAAAACTATATATAACCCACAATATAATTCCTCATATAATGTATGACCGATATGTGGTCAAATCTATTCATTGATTATCCCACATTCATCATATATTATAATAATGAGTAAATGAAATCACAAATAAAACAAACTCCCTACCTCTGTGTTTGTATCAATCATTGACAAAGAGATATTTCATTTCCATCATCAACATGTTCTTCTACTCTGATGGCGCAACGATTCACAATTTTCTCGATCTATTGTCACCATTCATCGATAGGGTTTCCTTCCACATCTTAGAGTAACATCAATGCTATGGTGATAACCCTGAATTACATGAAAAATATTTGTTTTAAAAATAATAACAATGTTGCATCCAATCAAATATATTTTTTAAATATTTTAATGACTTTCACGTCCAAAAACTAACATTCATATCTAGCATGCATCGATATATTTTAGGTCTTTCCTACAGTAAAGACACTTTTTTAAATGAAAAAGTACCCTTGAATTTCTTATCTAGGATCCCATTTAGAATTTATTCATTTTTAAAGAAAACCAACCCACTCCCTTTAATAAATATTGAAAATAATTAATTGAACTATTCCAGGAACACCGGGCCTCAAAATCTTACGTCATCTTATTTCCTAGTCTCAAAATTCTCCCAATTAATTTATAAAAAAAACTAGAGAAAATACTAGTCATTACATTATCCCCACCTTTGGGATTTATGTCCCCAAAAGACAAAACAGGTGCTACTCAACAAATATATGAGGTTACTAACCAAGAATATGAGCCTCACTCTCCCAAGTTCTCTCTTGGAGATTACCGTTATGCCACTGAACATGCACCAGAGGAATCGACTACCCACCAAGGATCCTCTCCAATCAATCCTTGATCTCCACTGGGTACTCCGTAAAAGTCTCTCCATTATCAATGTCCAGCTCACCCCAGTCAATGACATGTGATATATCATGCGCGTACCACTACAGTTGTGACACATGGAATACATTGTCCACCATAGGAAACTTTTGGGGTAGATCTAGGCAGTACGCCACCTTGAAAACTCTATACAAAATCAAAAAATGGCTGATTTATCTCGGATATAACTTCCCACCCCGGTCAAATATCTATAATCCCCTTCAAATTGGTATCAAAAGAAACACATGGTATCCCTTCTAGAACTCCAAGATCCTCCATCTTATATTATCATACGAATTATACTGGCTATGTGTAGTCCTCATCATCTCCTAGATGATCTGAACCTTCTCAGTGGTAGCCCACGCCAACTCTGGACCCATTATTGTTGACTCTCCTGGGTCAGTCTAGCAAAGTGGTGACATACATGGTCACTCATACAAGACCTCAAATGGAGGCATACCAATGGTGTATTGGTAGTTTTTGTTCTCTAAAAACTCCACCAGGGGTAGGTGATCCTCCCAACTACAGCTAAAGAATTGGATATAGTCATGTAGCATGTCCTGAAAAACCTAAATGGTCCTCTCCATCAAGACATCTATCTGGGGATGAAAATATGTGCTGAGTTGTAACTGAGTCCCAAAAAGTTCATGTAATCCCTTCCACAACTGTGATGTGAAATGAGCATCAAGATATGATACAATCATCGATGGAACACAATGAAGCCGAAATATCTCCTACATGTAGAGGCATCCCAAGATCTCTAGTAAACATTTCTCACTAATTGGTAGTAAGTGGGCCGACTTTTTGATCTAATCAATGATCACCCAGATAGTATCATGTCACCTGGATGTGTGTGGTAAACCTATCATTAAGTCCATTAATATCCCATCCCACCTACACTATGGTACCTCAAGTGTTTGGGTCAATCTCATTGGAACCTGGTGCTCAACCTTCACTTATTGGAAAGTGAGGCATTGAAAAATGAACTCTGTTGTTTCCTTCTTCATCCCTGTCCACAATAAATAATGATGGAGGTCTTGGTAAATCTTCTCCACACCTGAATTTAATTTAAAAGGGGGGTGTGGAACTCCCTTAAAACCTCCTTCTAAAAGACACTAGTACAACTATACACCCTTTGAATAGAATTACGTTCACCCCACCTATCAAATATCCATCAGGGGCATGCCCTGTGGACCACTGAGCATGTCGGGTCTCATAGTTGATATCCCCAAGTTGTGTCTCCCTAACTAAATTTTAATATAGGAGGTGTGAAAACTACTTAATTAAGGTAAGATTCTCCATCAACATCCCCAAATCATATCTATAATTCATCGAAATACCTTGATGCCTCACTCAACAACTATAAACTGGATCTCCTACTAAGAGAGTCTTCCACTATGTTCCCCTTCCCATGTGTATAGACAATATAAAAGTCATAGTCCAAGAAAAAATCTATCCATCACCTCTATCTCATGTTCAGATAATTCTAATAGAAGATATACTTGATACTCTTTTGGTCATAGTAAATGATAAACTGCTCAGCCATCAGTTAGTGTTTCCACATCCGCAATGCGATGACTTTCACTACTATCTTAGGATCATGGGTAACATAGTTCTACTAGTTATTTCTCAATTTGTGCGAACCATAGGAAATCAACACTTTCCCCTACATCACGACACAACAAATCCCAGTCCCTGATTCATCTGATAACACTACGTACCCAAATCCCTCCTCTAGAAATCTTAGGAAGGGAGCACACACCAACCTCTTTCTCTACTTCTAAAAGCATTGTTGCACTTATTTGTCCACTTGAAGGGTTTCTCCTTCCATTTCAATGCCATAAAAGATGTTGCTACTATGGAAAAGTAGGGTATGCACCTTTGATAGTACCCTACCAATCCTAGGAAACTCTACACCTCAGTAACATTGTTTGGTGGCTCCCAAGAAAGCATCGCCTAAATCTTCACCAGATCTAGTACAACTCTAGCATCTAAAATGACGTGTCCTAGAAAGTGGACCTCCCTAAATTAGAACTAAAAAGTATAGAGCTTACCATAAATCTATTACTCTCAGAGTGTGTCCAGGAACATCCTCAAGTGTATCGTGTGCTCCTCCATGGTCACTAAGTACACTAGGTTGTCGTCAATTAAGACCACCACAAACCGGTCTAAGTAAGGCTAGAAGATCCTATTCATGATTCCCATGGAAAATTATGGGGAATTCATCATGAAAAATGACATCAAAAAGTTCTCATAGTGATTTTACTAACATATTATGGTTTTTTTGGTACACCTCATCTCATACAAGAATATGGTGATAGTCAGATCTAAGGTCAATCTTCGAGAACCACTTTGCTCCATTATTTTGATCGAAGAGGTCATTGGTCCTCAGTAGTGGATACTTGTTCATCATGGTCACTTAATTTAGGCATCATAATTCCATACATAACCTCATTCTCCAGTATTCCTTTTTGGAAAACAAAACTAGGGCCTCCTAGGGTGAAACACTAGGTCTCATGAAGCGCTTCCTCTACAAGTCCTCCAATTTCACCCTCAACTCACGAAGCTCTATGGGTTATTTCTAATATGTAGGTGTATATATTGGTTTCATCTAAGGGAATAGATTAATGTCGAAGTCTGCCTCTCTATGGGGAGATAATCTGGGGACATCCTTAGGAAATAAATCTTCATAATCCACCACTACTGCAGGAAACTGAGGACTCAAATCACTCACTGCACTAAGGGTGGGACTAGCCAACTGATGAGTAATTGGCTCCACCCTCCAATGATTAAGTCCATCCCACACGGCATGGATTTCCTTTTCACCAACAAAGGAAAACCTGGTTTATCAATGTGGCCACAATTTACTCTATGCCTAAAATAGTCAATCTGAGCATAGACTGTGGATAACCAGTCCATATCGAGATTGACATCGTAAGGCCTCAACGCCACTAATAGGAGATCCCAACCAAAAATATAACCTCCAAAATTATGGTCACACTATCAGCACAAATGTGTGGTCATTTAATCCTCTCTCATATAATTATCCAAACATAAGGTTCAGGTCAACGGTTCGATCAAAATCTCTGAGTTTTGAACAAGGGCCATGGAAAGAATATAATGAATGGAACCTATGTCTATAAATACTACATCTAGGGTGCAAAATACATAGATCATACCTATAATAATCATTGGGGCACTGGTTTCATAGACCTCTATCCCCCTATAGCTGTCCTTATCACTTTCCATCACCTCTCTGAGCCCGTAGTGGACCACCTGGGGGTGGTGGTGGTAATACATAAAACCTACTCCCACCTCCAGCTTCCCTGTCTACTCCTCTTCCACATCCTATGCACTATGGACCCCCTTGATCATGATTTCTCATCTTCCTCAATAGTCCCTCAACAATATCTAGATTTTCCGTGTGGAAGGTCGGGCAATCTCGTGTCAGATGTCCCTGACCACCACATGAGTAACACAGCATGTCCTTCAGCTGACTCGATCTACCTTGGGAACCCCTCATTGTTTTTATCATGTCTTAAGGTCATCCCATGGATTGATATAACCAATTGGGTCCCTATTTATGATTTCATCTACCAACCGCTGAAGACTCATCTTCCTAGTTCCTAATGGTAGCTCCTTCTGCTGGTAGCTGCTCTGCCAGAAAGATCTCCACTAGCAGAGATTTCTACAGTACCAAAGCATATGTAGGGATACTAAGTGATATCATTAATTCCATAATATATAGGTGTATCCCCTACTTGAATCTCTGAACACTAAAGAACGAGCCTCACACCATATCTATGGAGTAGTGAAAAAGATCATTAAACCTCACCGAGTACTCCTCCACAGTTTGGTTACCCTGATGTAGATATAGAAGCTCCTATATGCACACTAAGTGTAACATAGCTGAGAAGAACTCCTCTATGAAGATTCTCTCGAACTCTACCCAAGAGAGACTCTCATAATCATTTTTCTTGGTCACAAATATCTTTCCTCATCCCGCTGATTCCTGAAGAAGACTCACAACTAGGACTTTCATCTGGTCAGAAGGATCCCTCACAAGGTAGAATAAATGTGAAACTACCTCCAACCAATCCTTAGCTATCTGGGGGTATGGGTAACCCCCTAAACCTATAATATCACTGCCTCTAGAACTCATGCAATTCACCTAGCCTATGTAGATCCTCAACCGGTAGCACTAGGAATAACTATTGCTCGATAGGTGGTGGAATTGCTGGTAAACCATGCAAAGGTGCTATCTCCAGTGTAGGAAGTATCTCGGGGATATGATCTTGTAGTGAATCCTCAACACTATGATAATAATCCCCATGATCATGAAACAGAATCCTATATGGATATCTATGTTGAGGCATCCTGAAATAGATCAAGATATACCACATTTAATAGATTATACCTAGTGAGCTAACTATAGAAGGACATGATAACACACTCAAAATTATATATGATGTAAGTACCATTTATCCCAAGAAACCAGTGTTTTCATGTACCAAGTAAAAAAGAAGATGTGAAGAGTCCTAGTTTATGGATATGTCATCCTCCACACGAACAATGGATTCCATGGAAATAAAGTTGAACTCAAAACACTCAATATTGTTTCCCCAAACAAACCTCATAGACTCTTGGTCCTTAATTGGAAAAGAACACCACTGATATATCTCTTTCACAACCCGTCCCATAGAGGCCCATGATGTTACAACCCTAATCCTTTGTTTGATAGGCCAGGGTATGGCAACTAGCACAATTTAATCATATCTTACAAATGGGATACGTTTTCCTAAGTATTTATACACACACACACAACCTCCAAGCCCAAAATGCTAAAATGTAAATCACTGAGTAGAGAATTCATGCCTAATCTGGGATACCAATCACATAGTATGACAATAGAAAACTGGAAAGTCAAAAATTCCATATTACAAGCCCACCGAAAGAGAAATTTTACAAAAGTGAACGCATAAGTTCCTGAAACTCGCCCGCAGAAAACCCTACCTAAAGGGTAGGTGTAGGATAACTGTTTGAATCTATTGAAGAACACATCATCTATCTGAAAACACTAAGTGCCACCTAATCCTACCCACCTTTAACTCGGTCAAATCATCGATTGTCTTCATAAGATAGAACTTGTGTGGGAAAAGCCCATATTGGGGTGAGAAAAACAATACTCAGTAGCTCACCCTGAAACCTTAAAGTAACAGCACTAAGAAATACATTAATTAAACCACAAATAAACACATGAAGTATACCAAAAATAAATAGACATAGTACACTAGGAATAAATACATGGTATAACACAAGGAAAACAAAATAACTATAGTCAACTTACATTGGTATAAGTCTATAGCACAAAAAAGCAGTATTATCAGATGTAGTCCACAGAACACCCAGTAATGGTAACACACAGAGTATCGATAACACATAGATTTTCTATAACACATGGAGTGTAGATAACAAACATAGTTTAGAAAACACACTATGTTTCGATAACACTTTGATTTTTGATAATTCATGCATTTCCCAAGTCACATTGTCACATAGTTACAGTTAGCTGCAGGATTATGCTCATAGTATGCTTATACTAGGAGAACCTAATCCTCAATCCATTAGGAAATATACCAACTTACACAAAAACTCACTTAGAGTATCTGAAAAATATTTTCTGGCTGTAAGGGTCCCAATTCCACAAACGTATCATTAAAAGGACACACTGTTTTAAAGTTATGGTTGTTTTACTAAAAGGGTCCATCCTGGGTATAGTCTGCGTCTGATCCGACCTACCGGAACCAACCCAAAGGTTGACTGGAACCGTCTTGGCTGACCCTACCCAAACAAGTTCGGTTGAACCAACCCAGCCCACTGGTTTTTTAGAGCAGCTCGGCTCCCTCTGGTTTAGCCCGCCGCATGCAAGCCAGTTTTGAGCACCACGCATGGTCCACCCTGACTGCATGCCTGACTGGTCAACATGGCATTGTGACACATTTCAGTGGTTGTCCCACCTCCTCCACATGACTCGTGGCCTCTCCATCATGGATTCCTCTAATGAGACTCCAAGCTTCATCCCATCTCATCGTCGTGACCTCCTGCCATGACCCTCAGTTGCCTCTTGCAGCCTCCACCATCATGGGATCCCTCACGGTCCTTCCTAGAACAAATCTTACCTCCATTATCGACCACCCCACCAGCATCCCATCTTCCTACAAATCCACCTAAACTCAGCCCTCTGCTGGTACGCACCTCGCTCTACCGTCAAAACTTGATGACTTAGTCTACCATACATCATCGCACTACCACCATCAAGCCTCACCGAACCACCACACCAGACCCAAACCCGGTGGCCCCTTCCGTGGACCATGATGCCACCTATGGAATCTAAATTTTTCAAAGTTTTACATTCAGTCTCTATTTCCCTTGATCTATACAGATCCATCCTTTCGTGTGAAATCACCTCATGTCCAGGGGTCTAATCATACATAGAACAACCAGGAAATGTCGAGTCATGGAAATGGGGGTCCAATGGAGAGGAACGCGAAGAACAGAGGGAGAAAAGAAATATAAAAGAATGTTTTAACATTTTTGGTCATGCGTTATTTTCCAATTATCATTATTTGGAATTTTGGGTTAGAAAACCAAGAAAAAACTCCCAATAACTCACAATATAATCCCCCCCACAATATATGACCGATCTATGGGTTAATATTTTCATGGATTATCCCATTTTCATTTTAGAATATAATAATGGGGAAAAGAAATCACAAATAAAACAAATTACCTACCTCAAGGTTTGTATCGATCATTTATGAAGAGATATTTTATTGTCGTCGTTGACGAGTTCCTCTACTCTTCTGGTGCAACGATTCGCAATCCGTTTGATTTGTTTCCACTATTTGTTAAGAGGGTTTCATTCCATGTATTATATGAATTTAATGGGTATGGTGATAACCCTTAATTCTAGGAAAAATGATCTTTTTAAAAATAATACCAATGTTGCTTCAAATAAAATATTTTTATTAAATATTTTAATGTCGTTCACCTTAAAAAAAACTATCACATCCATCCCATATTGTTCTATGTTAAGACTCTCCATAGGTAAATTTGTTGTTCTAAATGAAATAGTGACCTTGAATTTCTAATCTAGGTGCTTTTTTAAGTTATTCAGTTTTAAATAAAAACCTCTAGCACTCTTTGATAAAAACTGAACATAATTAAACGACTGTTCTGGGCACATCGGGCCTCAAAATCTTATTCCATCTAAGTGCTTAGTCTTGGAATTTTCCTATTTAATTTATAAAAATAAAACTTGAGAAAATATGATTCATTACATTTAGGCTCATCAAACCATTTTGGGGGGGAACAATTTCCTATTTTGGAATCTCTTATAGATTTAAGATATGATCATGAATCCTTGGTTCATTCCCAAATGTGTATTTTATGAATTATCTGAAGGAAATGATCCATTATTACTCTTCATGGGTTTGGAATGATCTATATGTATACGAGGTTCTCTTTCAATGGAGGTATCTATACAAATATGAGGTTCTATATCAATATTAACCTTTTTTAGACAGATCATGGATCCTTTAGTTGTTTACTGGGATGACGCTAGTTTTAAGTCATGTGTTGGGGTGATCTGAAGTTTATTTTCATCTAGGGGTGTGGGTTGTTTTTTTTTTGGGATTGGTTCCATGGAATGGGATTCTGACGTGTCCTTGTGAGAGGAATTAGTACCCACATAGTTTGATTCCACTTAAATGGGAACATAACCATTTAATTTCATGTGACAATGACCTAAGCATTGAGTTTAATGTCATGTGGCAAGAATGTCCAATAGAATGGTACATGGTGAAGTATTTTATGGGAATAATTTTGAGGTGGCCCAAGAAGACCTATAAGAGATGTGGTCTCCTAGGTAGTGGAATGATCATATCGAGGCTATAGTTCAGAGGAAATCCAGATAAATGTGGATGTTGGTTTTGGACCTTATGGATGTTTCCCATGTATCTCAGTTATTTGGGAACCAAAGACAATGTAGTTCTATAGTACTAATACTTAAACTTTATAGCAGGCCCAGTTAAATAGGGGCATGATTGGGTCTTGTGCATGGAATATTCCTATGTGGGTTGATGTTGGGGCTTACATCTATGGAGAATTCCCATTTGGTACTGCTTCATCAGGAATATGTCCCTTTGAAGGACAAAGTATGGTTTTCAGAAGTATAATGTTGAGGAGGCCCAATTGAGTTTTTTGGATTGTGATAATTTCACAATCACCACTAACAACTAATCCCACATGAGCCATGATAAGTGTGAGAAACATGAGGAAGCAGTAAATCTCTTGATTACACAATCTTAACCTATCCGTTGATGGATGGTGCTTGAGCCCAAGGGGAGAGAGAGTGGGGGCTTTGAGTGATCACATTTCCTCTCAGGTTTTCATATCTAGGACAATCACATTTGGTGATCTATACAGATATGTCTCAGGAAGAGGGAAAGATGATAAAAAGTGTCTCCTCCTATAAGAAAGGTATGGGGCTTACCTGAGGAGGAGTTCCCTAAAATTGGTTGATAGTCCTCTTATGGTTATTATAGGAGTAATTTAAAGCTTAGTTAATAAGGCATCACATGTTTTTCATAGGCGGAATCCTCTATTTTTTTATAGTGTATAATACAGTTTACATTCATGTATCTAGGTCTAGTTATGAATAGTTAAAAATCACGTGGTTGGGATGGGTTTCAAATAGTTTAAAGTAATGTGGTCACGAGTATTGAAGGAACATGTATAGAAATGTCTAGAGTGAGACTTACACAAGAGTGGTCCTTTATAGATCAACCTATCATAGGAGGTATTTGATGGTTTTTTATGAGTCTCATGTGGAGTATCCCGACTCATGGTACTTAAGTGATGTATGTTGGGGTGGTATAATGGTGAAATTGAAAATTTCCTCGAAACGGCCCAAAAACTTCACTATGGGACTATTAATTTTTCATAGGTATCTATAACAGTAGAGAAGGGATAAATTTGGAACTACAATGCAGCACTAACCTCTAGTTTTGGGTGTGGGGGCACATCCACTACGCTATGCACCAACGGGTGTGTAGGGTTTTCTGCATAGGGATGGTCGTATATGAGCTGGCTGTAAAGGATCATCTATGAAGGTGCATCTGCGGATGTTCTTATATGAAGGACATGGCTACAAAGGGCCTCCCATAAAGGAGGTGGATGAATAGTTTCATCCACAAAAGAGTTATCCACAAAGTCCTATCTATGAAGGAGTTTTCCACAAAGGGTCATCCATGAAGGAGTTAGATTCAAGGAATTTTCCATGAAGGGTTATCCACATAAGGTCCATCCGTGAAGCAATCAACCAAAAATGAATTCCTGTGAAGTGTATTCCCTGAAGAGGTTTCCATAAAAAATATATATTCAAAGTTTCCTCTATGAGTAATTTTCCGTGAAGCAATTTATTCATTCATGGGATCAAAAAATGACACCTCATGATCCTAAATGACATTACATCCATAGGGAATATTCTATGAAGGATTTTTTGCAAATGGATTCCAAGATGGAGTCCAAAATGGGCCAACTGCATATGGTTCATGGCATGGCCTCCATGAAGTGCTTGGGGTGTGAGATGGATTTCTTCCACACCACCTACAAAAAAAATTCTATATTTCATCTAAGAGATCTAGGTCTCCTTGTTTCAGTTACCCTCTGGTTCCTTTTATAAAAGAGCATAGTGAATGTATAATTGTGTTTCCAGTCATTCATGGTTGTTCATAAGCCTAATATTTTGGGATCCCAAGGAGTTTTCACAAACCTTTGATGGACATAGTCTTTGGGGGATGTCCTTTTCAGGTGTTGTCGATTCCGCCTCATCCCTCAAACTAGTTAGTTCCTGGGGATGATGGTTTATGGGGGAATAAATCAATGTCTGGCACTACATAGTGTCTTATTTTCATTTTCAGGTACCGAAGGTACCGCCTCATCCCATAAACTATTTATTTTGTGGAGATGATCGTACATAGGATCGGAATTCAACACCTCTCTTAGCAAATGACTTTGTTTCATTATCATGTGTTGGTTCGTCTACCTCATCCCGTGAACATATTAGTTTTTGGGTGATTCACGAAGGAGTGGAATTCCATGAGTAGTGGTCAATGAAGGGATTTTATGCCTCATGGTCATGAATATTTTGATCATTTTCTTCAATCTTATTTCAAGTTTTATTTATACAATATTCCAAATTAATGGAGTTATATTAGATCTTATTTTCAGAGATTTCATAACCCAACAGTCTTTTTTGTCACATTTTTTAAAATTAAATTAAAATTAATTTCATTTACTTATAGGTGTTATGATTGAGAAAACTATTTCCATAATTGGAATCAGGACGTTCAAATTTTTTAAATAGATCTAATTTATTTTTAGTCAATATAAATAGTAATTGTTGTAAAAAATTTCACCTCACTAAAGGGTAAATATGATTAATCTAGGTTAAAAATAAGTGATAAGGCCATAATTTTTCATCTTAATTATTATTAGATTAATATAATTAGACCCTTATCACCTTATGATCCATATTATTTTTTTACATACACTTTTCCATGAAAATTAGGTCTGTAATATATGAAACAAATACAATTACAAAATGTAACTCTATTAGTTTTGAACATCATTTATCTGTCACATAGGAAAAATACTAGTAATGAATTAATAAAGATATTAATTCTTACCTATATGAAATTATTTTCTAGATATAATTTTATTTCAAATTTTAATTAATTGTATAAAGACACAAAATTTTTATTCAAAATCGATTTATTATTTATCCAATTAATAAAAAATATTTTAATTTTATTTAAAAATAGATAAATTAAAATAATATGAATGATATAAAGTCTTCCAAGATTTTTTAGAGATTAATATGATATATAAGTGTTACTTTGAATAATTATATTTGAATTACCTCTTTTTATTTATTTTAATTCAAACGAAATTAATATTGTAAAAATTAAAATTAATGATATTTTATAATAATAATATATTAATTAATTACATAAAAATAATTAAAATAATAAAATAGGTCAAAGGGTAAATTTTATAGTAAAAAAATCATCCCCTAAAGAATTATAATACATTACGAACCATATCAATTGAGAATGACTTTATTATAATTAATTATTTTAATAAATTTCAATTATGTCATCTCTAACCCATCTAAAACGAAACTATTATTTCTAGTATTTACACTACATTTATCCATATAGATCGACCATACCCAACCAAAATTCTGTATAAAAATATATATCCATGTTCTTGAGGTGTTTACCTCCCAAAAATATAAACCATATCTTCTTTATGATAGGATCGAATTGAGGTCTCCTGAAATGGATGTAGTTATCTTACCCGACCTCTTTCAATTTATTTCATCTTCTAATGCCTCTAAATATATTTTATTATAATAAAATTATAAATTTATTATCCTCAACATTCTTATATGTTATTATGATGATGAAACTACCAGTATCAATCCCCTTTTCATCAAAATGGGTGTAAAAGTATCGCTCATGTGTGTGTATGGCCTACCAACCCCACAAAGTGGTACAATTCATTTTCCATCACCATTCTTCGTGGATATTTATTATGGTGGGTATAAATTTTATATATTATATTAATGGAATAATTGTTGATCCATAATGATAATATAATATCTACCCCCTTAACTTCAAAACTAATGGAAAATGATAACGTTGCACTGAAATATGTGTAGATGACCACATCTATTGAGTGATTTAATTTTTTTTCATTTCTATTTTAAATGGATGGAAAAGAGGACGGATCTGATGAATATATATTATTTACAATTATTATTTATTTTTTTATTATTTATCATTCATTTATTCTATCTTTCAATAAATGAAAATGTCATTCATTTGTACATACGACCTACCCTATCCAAGAATAGTGAAAACCATTTTCTATCTCTACCATTATGGATGACTCAAAATATATGTATATAATATATATAAATGACATAATAATCATGAATTTTATTATGGTATGTAATTATAATAAATTTTAATTTATTATACATGAGTTTAGAATGTTTTTGAATAAAGTGGAACACAATGTAAAGGATTTGTTTCTCACTATTATTTTCATTAGACACACTCCTTATACACCACTGTTTTCTTTAGTGTCAGGTATATACTTCCCCTAACATTATTTTATGATTATTAATATGAAAATTATATGTATTTTCATATCCATATAAGAATATTTATTTCATTATATTTATGATTCCAAACTTATCAAAGTGGTAAGGGTTTTATGTAACAATTTCATTTGTTTTCAGGATTCATTGTTATTAAGCCCCTCATTATGAAATATTATGATATAACTCTGAAGAAAAAATTTAATTTTATTATCATATATTTATTTATTGAAAATACAAGTCCCCCATTAATTTTTATCACCTTTAGTGTACAAGATAATGAAAATATATTTTAATTAAAATTGAATTTCTTTATCTCTTCCATTGAAAATCTTTTCTCTTCCATATATATGTATTATAAAAATTTATTCAAGAAAGTTTTTTATATTCATCTATTATTGTTTAAATTAATTTTACCAATTTTTTTTATTTTTATAGAATTCTTCAAATTGAGTCTTCTTGTATTTTTTAAAATGACATACTTTATTATTTGTTTATAAAATTTTAAAGCAATGTTTTATTTTATCTTATTTGCAATGAATAGAATTTTCCCCTACCATTACCACAAAATGGTTTGATGTTTTAATTAAATTTTGACATATTTAGTTTAAAGTAAACTACTTTATATAATATTTTGGAAGATTTTGGATTTTAAAGAAGTGAATTTGAAATAAAAATTATACTTTCCTCAAGAAATGTTAAAAGTGATCTTTCAAAATAATTTTCCATCTAAGATAAAATCCTTTTATTCCACTTAATACTATCAAGATTTTTGATCCAATTATATCATACTTATTATTTCTCTCTATGTTTAATTTTTATGAGGATAATATTTTTATGAAACCTATTCCTTTTCCTTGGGTTGTGATATGATGAAATGTTTATAAAACCCATTTCTTGGAATGGGTTTATATATAATAAATGTTTAATGATCTTGTGGCATACATATGTGTGATTGAAATTATGTCATGGAAGGTATATATATATATATATGTCCAATCAATTGGTTAATTATTAATGTTATATGAGATCCAGTGGTACACGGGAGGTTATATCAAGCCTAAAGAATGTGCACGAGTAGTTATCCCAACACTAACATGTTATGGATATCTTGGTGTGTAGCCTTGACATAAAGATTTTTAGACTTACATGTATGCCAAAATTCCATGTCTTGTGCCAATTTTATTCTTACATGGATCATTTTATTTGATTATTTTATGATTCAAGTCTAAAGAACTACAAAGATTTATTCCATGACTCAATATTGTGATATGTGATTTACAGGAAATGGATTTCAAATACTAAACTTATGTTATCATAAATTTATGCTCATCTTTTACTTATGTGATATTATATATCTCCCTTTTTAACCTTACTAATCATTGTATCTCACCCTTTATTATGTGTCCTTTTCCAAGTTTATGAAGAAATTTATTATGTATGATATGTCTAATAGTTGTTCTAGCTATGAAGAAGTTATTGGGAGATGATGTAATTCACTTATCAGAAAGTTTTTTACATATCTAAGTTTATAGAGGCACTAGACCTGTCCAATTATAGTGTGTATCATCATGTTATGTAATCAATTTTCATCTAAAAAGATTTTATATTTATGTATCATATGTGTGGGTAAATATAGTAGGTATCAGAGAAAGGTTTAGATAACCTTTGGAAACTGGGATAAGAATAATTTAGTGGGAATCCTATGGATTTGTATATATATAGGATAAAATCATAATGTTTTGTTAATTATAATGATTGAAATATATTAACAATAAGTTTCCATAGACAAAAAATGGTTTCATGATTTAGACATCATTTAAATTATTTTTCCTAATTATATGGTTTACCTCTATGATTAATGTTTATCACACTATGATTTTTGGTTTTAGTCGATGGTAAAAGCAGAAGGAATCATTTTAATTATAAATTAAATATATAATGTAATGATTTTACTCTTTTGAAACCAAACATTATGGGATCTAGAATAAATAAAAAAATCATTTCTATGGTCACAAAACATTATCATTCTACGAATCATTCGAACTATCCAAATGTAAAAAGGGGAGACAATATTATATTTAGTCCCTCATGAGGCAAAATCCACATAATTTTATATTTTTTATTGATAAAATAATTAATGGGTGATGGATCAATAAAAATGAGAATATATTTTACATTCTACAATGATTGGATATTGAAAAAGATAGTTTGTATATTTATCATTTGGAAAGAAAAGCGGATCAATATTGGATTCTTATTAAGAAAATGAGTGAAGAAGATGAAGTTGATTCCATAGAGTGGTATGACTTCAAGTTCGTATTTCTAAACAATTAGATTCCTTATATTATTAAAACAAATAATGGAGAAGAAATTTCTTGAGTTAAATTAGAATCATGATGAAGAAATTCATACCTATAATGATAATTTTATAATCCTTTCAATAGACAATTTTGGTACTATCATACAACCAAAAGGAAAGGTTGATTGATTCATCAATGGCTTATAACCAAGTCTCCAATGCTCATTAGGAAAAAATGGTGTTTAGTGGACATGAATAAATTATTTAATGTGTTATCCAACTGTAAATATAGAATAAAGTTACCAATCATTTTCATGGTTTTGATAAGAAAATAAAAATAAAATTCTAAGGAAATTCTAAAAAACATGGAGATAAGAAGATAAGACTTACTTTATTCTCAAAGTGTGGAAGAAAAAATGGGTAAATTGTGTTAATGGGGCTACTAAATAATTTAAGTGTGTAAAGGAATTCCTTAGTGAAATTGAATTTAAATGTTATGAAAATAAGTAATCTAATGAGGTGAGTGAAGGGAAATATCTATAGAATAAACCACCCACAATATAGTGTTTCAAGTTATAAGGGTGTGGTCATTATGCTAACTAGTACCCAAATATAATTATTAAGGATGATAATAATCATTAAAACCCTCTCGATCCCTGATAAAAATGTAAATATGAAATGCTCACTATTTCTAATGAAGGATGAGATGAAGATTTGGTAAAAGGAACACTTATCATACAATCTAAACCTTTTAATGTCTTATTCTATTATAGATCTACCCACTATTTTATTTCTGAAAAATATTCTAAGTGTATTTTAGTTCGTCCATAATGATTAAATTTTGAATTATTATGGAAAACCTTAATGGTATAATGATCGCATCTCAAGTTTATGATTGATTGTCGAATGATGTTTTTTGGATAGTGATTCCTATAAATATTATTATCCACCCTATGGTTGGGTTCAATGTTATTTTTGTAAAGGATTGGAATTATTTACATAAATCCTACATTAATCAACATATAAGGGAAGTCACATATTATATAATGAACCAAAAAAATTATTTTATATTAGTTTGAATATAAATATTAACTTATTAAGTAAATCAAATCCATTTAATGGGTCTTGATTCCTATTAAAAAGGGTTGTTTATCTTAGAGGTTGGGGGTAAAATCAACATCGATGATGTTCCTATTGTATGGGAGTTTTGCGATGTGTATTCAAAATAGTTTCTTGGCCTTCCAAAAAAATAATCAAATTGAGTTTTTAATAGAATTCATTCATGTTTATACTCTTATTTCAAAGGTTCCATATATAATGGCCCATATTGACGTACAAGAATGTAAAAAAATTGTAAGAGAATATTAATATGTGATTCATATAGTGAATTGTTTCACCTTAGGATACACCTATTCTATTTTGTAAGATTAAATAATTATTAATATGATTCTTTATTTATTATAATGAACATAACAATATCCCTATCAAGAAAATCTACCCCTACCTCGTATTGATGACTTTTTTGATCAATTGTGTAGAGATCAATATTTTTTCCAGATCGAACTTCATTTTACACTTCATCAATTTGGGGTTAAGAAGTAAGATATACCCAAGATATAATTCTGAACATTGTATGGACACTATGAATATATAGTGATGCCTTTTGGTCTTACTAATTTACCCACTATATTAATGTATTTATTGAATAGACTCTTCTAAGATTACCTTGATCACATTTTGTTAGTATTTGTAAAAGATATTATTATATATTCAAATATCAAGGAAGATAATAAGGATAAATAGATGAATATACTAAAGATTCTAAGGATAGATCTTTTTATTAAATATTTACAACGTATGGATTTCAGTTGTAGAAATCGTGATTTTTTGGAGCATATAATCATAATAGAGGATATATATGTGGATCCATCAAAGATAAAATCTAATGAAAATTCTCCTAGACCAATCATGGTTACTGAGATCCAAATTTTACTCTATTTTTCCTGACATTATCATTGGTTTTTGGATAATTTTTTACCTCTTTCCAATCCACACAACATGTTAACTTGAAAGGGATAAAATTTCCTTTGGGCAGATTAATTATAGGAGTTTTTCAAGTGACTGAAGTGAAGTATATTAAACACTCATGTTCTTACATTACCCTATAGTAGATAAGGGTTTATAATATATAGTGATGCATCAAAGAGGGTATTGGGATTTTCCCAATGAAAAATTATATGGTTATATCTTATGCCTCATTACAAATGAAGATTAATTAACAAAATTACCCAACTCGTTATTTAGAGATAACTATAGTAATTTTTGATGCAAATATATAGAGGCGTTATATTTAGGGTGAAAGGTGTGATATATATACTGATAACAAAAGAATAAATTATATATTCCCTAAAAAAAGAGCTGAATATATACTATAGAATATGTTTACAGCTGATTGAATATTACAACTTCTCAATACATTACCACCCTGGGAAATTAAACAAGGTGGTTGATGCTTTGATTCTAAAAGACCGTGATAGATTATTTATGACCAGGATCAAAAATATAAAATATTGTAAAATTTTCAAAGGATGGTGAAAGAAATAATAAAGTATGGGGAAAATATTATATAACTCTAATGAGTGTTCAACCATATATCTATGTAAGGATTAAAGAAGTTCATATCAAATGTGTAGAGAAGTAGAAAAAGGTTATGATTATTCCTATATTCTACAATGATTGTAATGGATTTAATGGGTTTTGGAACCATGTTTGTGTCCACTTCATACCTGTTTTTAATAAGTAGATATTGGATGAAGATCATAGTTTATCATTCTTTATTCATCCTAGAAGTATAAATATGTAGAGATATTCGAATGAGTATTTCGAGTGGGATGGTACAAAGAGAGATATTATAGATTTTATGTCTCAGTGATTGGTATCTTTGTAAGTTATGGTTTAGAGACGAAAGTCGAAGGAGATGTTACAATCATTACTCATTCCATAGTTGATATTGGAATTCATTGCCAAGTATTTTTTCATTAGACTCCCTAAAACGATTAAAGGACACAATGTCATATGGGTTGTAGTTGATCACCTTAAATAGTAAGCACAATTTACATCCATTATAGGGGAGTTCTATATGGATTAGATTTCTGAGGCATGTATTAAGGAAGTGGTAACGTTTCATGGAATGCCACATTCTATTATATCTTAATAGGATATGAGGTTTAACTTGATGTTCTGTTGAATTATTCAATAGGATCTAGATGAAGAACTTTGTTTTAGTGTGACATATCATCCTTATACTAATAGATACTCTGAGAGAACTATTAAAACTATAGATGAAATTTTTAGAGATCTCTCTATGAAGTTCAAAAGTAGTTAGGAGAGACACCTTATTTTGGTGGAATCTCATACAACAATATCATTCAATCCAAAATTCAGATGTAACCTTATAAATAACTCTATGGTAGAAATAATATAACTAAAATGTGGTAGAATGACGTTTGATAAAGGAAGCTATTGGTACTTGAACTATCTAAGGAAACGGTAGAGAAGGTTAGAGTCATTCCGCATTATATAATGGAATCATAGAGTCAGAAAAAGTGTTATGCTGACAATCATTAAAAATATTTAGATTTTTATGTTATTGAAAAATTATTCCTACAAATATCTCCTTTGAAAATTGGAATTATATTTGGAAGAACGTTAAACCTAAGTATGAGGTATTTTGGTCCCTTTGAAATTATTGATCATTTCGGGAATTTAGCATATCGATTGGAACTTACACTGAATTTCTCTCATGTTAATGATGTGTTCCGTGTATCTCTCCTGAGGAAGAACAAATGTGATATTTAACATATACCAAACATAGAGGCCATACCAGAAGAGCATGATATCTATTATGAGGATTAACCAGTGGATATTCTGGATCGTGGAGAGAGTGAGTTTAACAAAAGAATACCACTCACCTGGTCATTATTTTTCAGAGAAACATCAATTTTGAGGAAGCTAAAAGGGAACTCAAAGATGTAACGAAACTAAGATATCCTCATTTTCTGAGTCTAATTGATACATTTTGAGGGTTTAATTCATTTTTAGAGGCTTATAATGTAACAAAACAATATTTTATTATATATATTTTTTGAATAATTTATTTCTTTGATAGATTATGTTTCACATAACAACTAGTCTAAACAAACCATGATATACTATTACAATATTAATATTATATGATATCACATAACATTTGGATTTTTGGGTATGAATATGAATCACTAAATTATAAAAAATTATGGATTTCACAATTATAAAATTAATTCATTGTTATCAATTATTTATAAATAAAAATAAAAATCTTTTGAAAATAAAGGTGACATTTTACTGGAAAACTTTTTTTATTTGCATAATATGATTTCATCATAATAAATTAAATTCATCACTATTAGTAAATTATTTTAATGAAATTTATAAATAATATATTCAATAAAAAAATTTATACTTTCATATAACATGAATTATATAAACATAAATCAATTTTTATGCTTAAAACTATATTTATCTAAAATGGGTTCTTTATCATGTTTTGGGCACTTGCATTTAAAAAAACACCAAATCAATTTGTATTTAATATTATAACATGATTTATATGCATATAATCAGTAGTTTTAAATTTTTTAAATTGGTCCCTTTTATTTTTAGTCAATATGAAATATAACCAAGGACAAATTTATCACCTTAGCAAACTGTAAATTAAGGTAATCTAGGTTAAAACTAAGTGATCATACCATAATTTTTCATATTAATTATTACTAGATGAATTGAATTAGACTCATATGACCCTATTATTTTAATATATCATTTCAATGGAAATATTTCCATAAAAATGACAATTATAAAATTTAAAATAAAGAAAGTCACAAAGTGTCACTCTCTTAGTTTTAATTAATTTTTTTATATCCAAATTTTATCAAAAACTCATTATGATTAAATCTTTATATTAATTATTTTTGTTAATGAAATTATTTTAATGATATAAATTGATTATTATTTTTAATGAAATATATAATACATTAAAATTTTATGCAACACCCATAAAATATTTCTCAACTCAATGAAACAATATGACAAATAATTTTAAAAATATAAAAATTAATATAATATGGTTGAGATAATGTGTTACATGAATTTTTAATATTAAAAGGATATATTTGTGTTATTTTAATTAATAATATTTTAATTATAACTTCATATGTGTTTTTTACGTCTAATTAAATTAATAGTCTCAAAATTGACATTAATGTTATTTTATAAAAAAATATTTTTTAAATTACTTACAAATATATAAAATATTAAAAGAGGAGAAATGGGAGAACACATAGAATAAAATGGAATCCCATATACATTTTTAGTTCAATTTTAACCATTTGTGTTGATATTTAATTTATTATAATTTAATCTTCTAATAAATTACAATTATGTCATCTCCCTCCCTTATAAAAGGAAACCAAGTATTTTTATACTTCACCCCTCATTGTTCCATATAATTCAACCATCACCATAAAATTTCTTATAAACTTCCTTAGAAATTTTTTTAGGTTCTGATTTCACAAATATGCCTACCATAAGTTCTTTACAAAGGCTATAATGGACGTCTCCTGAAAGAGGGGTAGTTGTCTTACCCAACTTCTTATAATTTATTTCTTATTATAATTACCATAAATTTGAGGGATTTATCATAAAATAATGATTTATGTTTTCCAAATAATATAAAATTGCATTATTATTATTATTAAACTACCATCATATTACCTTTTTCCATCAAATTTTAAGTGAAAGTATCACTTGTGCATACATGTGGATTACTGTGTCCATGTTGTGGTACATTTCATCTTCTATAACCATATTTCATAGATGGATATTATGAGGGTTTTGAAGTTTATATATGATAATAATGATTTAATTATTATACTATAATGATAATATAATATCTACATTATTTCCTTCAAAATCAAAGGAAAATAATAACTTAGCTCATGCGTATGTGTGGACTACCACCTCTATAAAGTGATACAATTCATTTTTCATATCTAAATTAAATTTATGGTATAGCTGATGGATTTTATGAATATATATGATTTATAATGATTATTTAAAAATTAATTATTTTTTACATTTTTCATTATATCCAATGAAAAATGAAAACAACGTTCAAGCATACGTATCACCTTCCATCTATAAGAACTATGTAATTAATTTCTATCTCAACCATTATTGATGAATATATATATATATAAGAAATATATTTTATATAATAAGCATTTATATGGTTATGCTATAGAATTATAATAAATTTAATTTATTATACATTAGTTTAGAATGCTTTTGAAGTAAGTGGAACTCAAGTTATGGGATTTGTGCCTCACTTTTATTTTCATGGACACATGTATTTTCCATCACTTTTTTATTTTGTGTGGTGTATATACTTACCAAAAATGTATTTTAAGATTATTATTATGAAAATTTTTGGGATTTAAATATCTTTATAAGTCTATTTATTTCATTGGACTTATGATTCAAAAGTTACCAATATGGTAAGGGTTGTATGTTCCAATCTCATTATTTATCAGGATTTTTTATGATTAAGATTAAAATGTTGAAATATTATAATATAATTACATATAAAAATATTAATTTTCTACTACTATGGATATTTCTAGAACATATATGATTTCCTTTTTTTCCTTCACATTAAGTGCTCATGATACTGAAAATATTTATTTAAGGAAATCATATTTTCTTATCTCTTCAGTCAAAAAAACATTTTATTTAGTGTACATATTTTCTAAAAATAATTTAAAAACGTTTTACCAATTTTACTATTATTTTTCAAATCCATTTTTACCAATGTTTGAATTTTTAAAAAATTGTTCAAAATTGTTCTTCTTGACTATTTTCGAATGAGGAACATTAATAATTTTTTACAAATCTATAATGTAATGTTTTATTTTAACTTATTTTACATGAATTTAATTTACCTCAATAATTTCCACTAAATACATTGAATACTACCTTAAAAGTTTCCATGGTTATTTTATAATAAAATTTTTTCCATCATATTTTAAAAATTTATAGATTTTAAAGAACTGAATACAAAATTGAAAGGCTTTTTTCTTCATGAAATGTTCCATGTGATATTTCAAAACCATTTTCTATCTAATATGAGATACTTTGATGTCATATAATACATTTTATTATTATGATCCAATTATATAATATATATTATTTCTCTTTATGGTATTTGTTTATAATGATAATATTTTTATGAAACACGTTCATTTTACACGATTTATGTTATGATGAAATGGTTATGAAACCCACTTCTTTTCATTAGTAGAAATATGATGAATACTCTATCATATTATGGAACAAAAAAAATTTATTTACATTAATTCATGGGTGGGACCTATATCGACCTATAATACATTGTGTAATGATTAATTGTTTTATAATATCATGGGGTACATGAGATGTTATCCCAAACCAAATATTGGGTAAAATAGAGCATATTCCAAGCCCGAAGTAGGTACACTACTAGTTAGCCCAAGCCTAACATGTTACAACTGTATTGGTGGGTATCCTTGACACATAGTTTTATAAGCTAATGTGTATTACACAATTCCATGTGTTATGAAATTGTTATTCCCTCATGGACCATATTCTTTGATTCCTTTATGATTAATTTATTATGAATTGACACGATTCATTACATGACTCAATATTATGATCTATGATATATAGGGATTAGATTTAAAATTATAAACTCTTGTTTTAATACCCATATTCTCATGTTATGTTTATGTTATCATAGATATATCACTTGGTTACCCCTACTAATCATTAGAGATTACCCTTTATTATGATTCCTCTTCCCTGGTAATGAATAAAATTATTATATATGTTATGTCTAAGAAGGGTTCTAGTTAGGAAGAACTAATTAGGGGAAAATTTATTTTACTTATGAAGTAGTTGTTTATATATCCATTTTTCCAAAGGCACTAGTCCTATATGATTCTATCATGGATCATCTTGTAATGTAATGAATATTCATTTAATATTATGCGATATTTATACATGAAAATTTTGGATCACTATATATATATCCCCACAATACATTAAACTGGTGACCTGTCTATCCTCATTATAAATTAAACCTGTGAACTACATGTTCCACAAGATGTTAAACATATGACCAACTTGTTCCCACAAGATGTTAAATCTACAACCAACCCCCACAAAATATTTAAAAACCCCTACCCCAGGTTGTGAATATGGGATGCTCGAATCATTAATAATTATATTCATTATGGTCATGACATATGTTTCCCCATACTATATATGGGATTCCTCAAGTCCTTTAGCAAGGATGCCTTGTATATGTGATACCCTCAAATTTGAATGGGGAATACTTTTATAGATTTCCAACATGCCTGAGATTCCTGAACATCATTAATTCTAAACTGAAGTTAGATGTCCCATTGAAAAAAACATTCAGCATAATTAACTATAATTATCCTTGAAATGGCACTGGGAATGAGATTCAAGATCATGAATTAGATATGTGGGGGATACCGGGACTAGGATATGAGCTCCTCAGAGGAATCCATGTAAGATAGAGATGATATCCCATTATCTCATTCAAATCAAGGAGACAATTTCATCAATTTTGGTAATTGAATCCACCCACCATTAAAAACTAGTAAGACTGGGCTATACACCCTGGGGGAGACTCTAGTGGTCCATGTATGTGGATCACTTTAGGGAAGACAAGGAAATCACATTATAACCACTAATAAGTGACTCCATCACAGTGCGTTAAAAAAATTATGAACATGACATGAATCTATTCACCCTTAATTAGTGGAATATGACGAATATAGGGTATTGTGGGTCCAAATACATCATTTCTAGGTTTCCTTTAACCTTCATTAGGAGAGGAAAAGAATAATTGGGAATGTTTGGGAATCACCTTCATCAAAGTTTTATTAAAATTTGTACTCATATATCTTAAAAGACATAAGTTGTCATTAATAGTCGATGATACACCAACACAAGTAGGCATGGGGGTTGATGAACTGATGTTTAATTAATATGGAAAGACTATGATTATACCGTAGCATTCTCCTCTCCCATGGCTTTTAGGTTCCCTTTCCCTATCTCCCCCTCTAATATCATCTAGTAAAACAACATCAATGACCTCATTCATCAATACATGATAGAACTGGTCATCCAAACCAAGGATATGACCCACTATGACCTCAAATCAATGGTTCTACGCCATCGTTTCTGCCCCTAAGGGTTACACATGGGTAAATATGATCCTATCAATATGGTGAAATATTTGGGGTGCATTTCCCCAAAACACTCTAATAGGTCCATCCCCTACACTGAAGAGGTCATGAATGAATTAGTCACACATAATTAAAACATCACTCAAGGACCTCCCAGATGGGAAACCAAAACTCTTTTAATTTCATGGGGCCCCATAGGATGATGAAAAGTTTAATGAAATCCTTGCTTCATCGGCCTTAGTTGGGAACACCTAACACCAAGTGTTAGGGGAGTGTCACTAAACCTACCCAGTATGAGGCATATATGATAGCTCAATTGGCCATGCCACCATGGACATACCTCCAACCACCACAACAAGTGCATAGTGGAATATTATCACCATGTTGGGATGGAGACTCTAGCCACATATCAAGAATGTTGGGTCGACTATACCCACATTAAGAGATAGCATCACCCGTCACAGGAAAACCTACGATAACAAAGATCATCAAAAAGATCCTCATCATGATGAAATCATTCAACATGAAGTTCCACTTCATGCTGAAGATTTCCCCAACCCTACTGATCTATCCTAGGGTAAGAGGGATGAAAATCACTATGGGTGAAGTACCCATGGAACTAGCCACAACATGCATGGAAGAATCTATAACTTCCATCAGGCAGTCATTCTTACGGAATTATTGCATTTCCAAAGAAAGTATATTGGGAAAACTACATCACAACCGACCTCTCAATGTTTATGATGATGGAAAACTAAATAGAAGATCCTCAAACACTGCCAAAATAGTTTAGGTAAAACCTCATTTTTGAGGATGACCATCACTGAGACAAAGATCCCCACGATCCCCATATCCCTCCATATATACCGGAAGGTGTAGGAGGGCTTGGATCCCTTTCATGGACACTTTATTCATCAATTAATGACACCATATACTTCCCCTATCTTCACTTCCACCATTGATGTGTTGAGATGTTTGGTTCTGGATTGGTCCCCTTGAATGAAGGTGAGAATTATTCCAAGCCATAGGGACATGGAAAACATGAAATCCCCTATTAACAGGAGGCCACATGCACCTCATCATATATTGATATGAACATGAAGATACCACACCACTAAAAGAGATTTCATTATTCTAAGGAAAATATTATGATGCAAAAAAAACATATTTTTGAGTGCCATTAATAGAATAGATCCTCATTGATAACTCCACCAATTATGTGGCCATCACCAATAGGGGAGTGGGGTGATAAATTTTAGGAAGACCATTGGAATAATGGGAAGGATGATGAAATATTTTTCAATATTTTATCCAATGATCGGATACCTATCATATTTTGGATGCATGTAGGCCTAAATTTTACTATCCTAGTTTCCATCACTATGGACCATGTATAATGTATCCTCCCAAATTTTTGGGTGGCATCCAAAAACCTCTTGGTTCACAAGTTGACCTATCATGTGTATAAGAAACACCTTGAGACCATGAATCAATGATGTAGAGTGTCGAAATTGTGGCACTCCCAGTAGATCAATGGCACGATTCTTAGGGATTCCACTAGACTATTTAACAGAACTATGTAAATAGCCTCACTATGTTCCATTGAATCTTGCAGGAAGTGTCTCCCCACATGTAGATCACATGGTAGTGGAAGTATTCTACCTTTGAATTTGTGTCCCTTTCATAATGATGGTGGGAAAATCAATATAACATAAATATAAATGGCTATATACCACCTCTATCCATCATCACTATAAATTTCATTGAAATCAACCATATGAGTTATCATATAAATTTAGCATGAGACATAATTCATGAATAAGATACACCCTTAGGTGGAACAAAACATCGGGAAAACCTTTCAGTGGGGGCTTTCGCCCACCAAAAGAGACATACATTGGACCACGGGAGACCCATAGATGACCCTCTTCCACATACCCATCAATATGTACACATGATCAAGTAGATTTCTGAATCCATCGTCCCATTCAATAATTCACTATATATAAAGGAATATGCTAGAATTTCTACTTCCTCCAAGATCTTGAGGGATGAAAGAGGCATACCACTGCATTACTCACCAAGTAATGCCCTGAAAATTTTATTCTTATGGGGACACCATCTCCCCATTGGTTAAGCAACCAATTCCCCTCATCCATGAACCTTGGTTTGAGGCAGGTGTATTTTTTCATCTGATTAGTGCATTTGTAGGTGTTCACATTAAAATACCTAGATATCAATCACATATCCATCCTAAACAACATTATTTCTAGCCTATAGAACATAATATCTTTTACTCATGATCTAATAGGTTTATTAAATCATTTTTTACTAAAAAACTAACCATGATGATGTAGTATACACTCTTAAGAACCCTTATGGAGGATTTGGAGTTACAAAATTCTTTGATCCCACCAGAAAGGATATTGTATCAAAAATTGTTGAACCAAATGTGCCCACCTATGGAATTTATAGATCTGAGGTTCATCACATTTAGTGGGACTGGAAGTCCACTATAGCATCTAGATCACATTTAATCATGGTGTAGTCTGATACATAGAACCCCAAAACAATAAGAAGCATCCAAGCTTTTTTGAATCATCCTAACATTAGAGGGACCCACTTTCTCTTACAATATTCTTATTTCTCCATGATACATAGTCAACTAGTATGATCTCCTCGGGAAGTTTATCTTCTAATTCATTTTCACCATCCTCAATACCAGTATAAATAACCTATTAAAATGATTAAAAAGTCTTGAAAAGTGATATGTTGTCGTTATTTATTGAAAAAATTGGCTTACATACACCCCTAATAAGTGGATTCCCCTGGAGCATCTATTGAAAATGTGCATGGACATTTTATCGGATGAGATTGTTCCCACACTCATCTCTCATATGTATCTAGATTAATTCAAGGAATTCACCAAAAAGTATCATCAAGGATGAATCCTTGTGGTGGTCTAAGAATCATTCAAACACATTACCTATTTTATCCTCTAGATATAAACCTATTAAGGAAAAGGTATCTACCATTGTATAGACTTAGGACCCAAAGATATTCTTCCTTTAAGAATATTCATTGTACATTCCTTACCATGCACATACTCACGTGGATAACACTACCTAGGCCCCTTATAAATGATTGGACCCTAAGGTTCCTTTCGAATAGAAGAAGAGCAAAGTCTACTCTTTTAATGATGATCAGGTTCTGAGTACTTCATATGCACCCTATTGAAGAATATCCAAAAGCTACATGAATGTCTTACACGTTAGGAGGCCAACCTAAAAAATCATGCCAACTAATGATTGCACCATAGGGTCATTGAAAACACTATCAAAGAGTGTTTCATCTTAAACGTTTGTGTTTGGGACTAGGTAGAATGTGGCTGGGTCAAGTAAGTCTATGTCCCAACATAGGAAGCATATGTATCTTTTGATCCCAACATGGATGATGAGGACATAATTTGGGAGTGTAATGAAGAATTATAGTGACTTGATGGCCCATAAGAGCCTCACGTGTTCCCAAAACATTATCTATTCCTGCATGATCAAGAAAAACCCTCCTATGATTTCCATTCATTCTCTAGTCACCTCATTGATATTATAGACTACCATATCTTAAAGGAAAAGGTTTCAACAACCCTGAGACAACTAGTTCCACCCCCCCTACTTGAACCCAAATAATTTTTTCACACTCGATGAATTCATGACCCATGAATTGGGAGAAGTAGCATGAACTATGAAATTCAAGAATTATTACACTGATGAATAAAAGAGATATTTCATAGTTAATGCAGTTAAATGGGTAGATCATTGCATGATATTTGATGATGATGATCACCCCACGGACCCTTCATGAGCCTCCAACCACAATCATTAAGGTAGGATTTATCATATTTATATTAAATAGAGTTCCTAGACTTATTCCCACAAAAGGAAAATTCATGCCACTAAGGCCATAAAACAAGACTCGTGTATTGAAAAACAAGCATATCCCTTACCAGCCACATCCTTGGGAACACCACCACAAACAACCGTATTGGTTGATCACACAGCTCCATCATAGTGTCCCGGATCTTTGTTGCAACTGAATAAGTATTGACATCAGCCCTCAAGTTCTCAACCTAAGTTATCTAACCAATAGTGGTAGAATAAGAGAACCAACTAGGCTATAGTCCCTCAGCTGACTAATCCCATATTACTCCCAACCCAAGAGTGGCATCCAAAGAGTTGAATTGGGATCCTATCTGGAAATTATGATGTCTTGGAGAATCTCACTAGTATACTAGTGATAATCCATATCCGCGATGAACTCTACCACTCAAATAATATTCATAAGGATTCCATTGAGCCCCCAAGAATCCCTCCCATGTTCGAGATTGAGGTAGTCACTACTGATTCTTATCGTGTAAATGAGTATGAATAAATGAGTACAAAGACATCATCTCCTTTTTTGAAAAGTATGATGGTACCATTATCTAAGGTCACAAACAATCACTATATGTAATAGGCCTATTTAATGGAATGTAAATTTGTCATTATCTAGTGGTAACTAGTTCTGGTATCAACCACATATCAACCCATTCACTCCATAAATTTGGGCTCAAATAAGTGGATATAATCCGTTTAAGCTATGAATTTAGGGGCATGACAAGAGTAATAAGAATCCATTAGGCTAGATCCATCATGAGGCTCATTTGGTGACATGAGATTTGGAACTAATTTCATGGATTTATCATAGTGAATCACTTACAATTACCTATTAGGATGTACTTAGATACATATATATACAAAGGTCACCTCTTTATATCATCAATGTTTCAAGTATTCACTAAATGGTTGAGTGGGGTTTCTCCTTGGATAAGATGCTCCTTTTAAGACTTTTGAAGCTTATTATATTAATGATGACTATTAGAATAAGGAGGTAAAGTAGCTTCAAATAGATGGGTTCAAATGTATAAATTCCTCCAATGATCTAACAGAAACTTCACAATATCCTTAAGTATATTTGGATGATATATTTTTCCTTCCAATACTCCAATTGGATATAAAAACCCATACTTTGGGATCCATTTCATCATCCCTATAAAAAAAGGTATTCTCATGGATTATCTCATATTACTAAAAACTATATACATGGTAGATGATCTAAAATACCTCTCCTATCACATACTAAGAGGTCCTCCCCTTTTCTACAGACCATAAAAAATGTTGTATATTCAGGTGAGAAGGTATGACTCATTGAAAGTGGAATCATCATAAATTTTATTTCATTTCCACAGTCTCAAATGATTAGTAATCCCACCCTAGTAATAAAACTGTTAAATGGGTAGAAACTAATATCCCTTCATAGTCACCATTATTGTAGGGTTCATCCCTTTCCACTAAACATCCAGCTTCATATTATAATGTTATTCTGGAAGCATTCCATCACATTTTTATGAAGGTTCCTCCACCACCCTCAATAACACTAGTTGTTCTCAGGATAGGTAAATACATGAGGTAGAATCTTATTAGTGAAGTAATTATTCTAGAATATCATGAACAACGTATGGAATTCTCTCAGTGGAATCGTGGTGTATTTGATTGGATCTATAAGGAAATGTTGGGCCTTAATCCCCTAGTGGTCGGTCATTATCTCGGACAAGAAATGGGCCACTTTGGGTACAGAAATACCCTGAGGATGATGCATCCTTACCATGGTGTTTTGTTCATGGTAGAAATTAAAAATATAATCAAATATATCTTCATCAAAGATGTCTAATACCCACAATGGATGGAAAATATTTTCCATCTAAAGAAGAATAATTGGAAGACCAGAGTCTATATGGACTTTCAAGATCTTAACCACCACTATCTGAAGTATGAATTCTACCTACTAGTCATAGAGTCGCTAATTGATTCCAATTCTATATTATAAGATCTATCCTTCATTGGATGATATTGTGGGTACAATAAAATTACTATATCCCCCAATGATGTGGAGTCTACTAAGTTCAAGGTACCAGAGGGAAACTTTTCTACTGAGTGATTCCATTTGGTTTGAAGAATTTTGGTGCTATGTACCAATATTCCATGCACTATATAATTATGACACTAATAAAAAACTACTTCTATTTTATGTGTATAATTTAATTTTCAAATCCTTCTGACATCAAGACCATCTTAGAGATCTTTAGAAATTGTTTGATTTTCTCTACTCCCATCACCTGAAAATGAACCCCTTGATGGTTTCATTTGAGGTCTCATCTAGAAAGTTTCTTGTCTTTTTTTCAGATATTGAAACATTGAGATTGAAGCAAGGTAGTTTAAAGACATTCTATAGATGCCTCCTCAAAACCTAGGTGAATTGGGAGGTTTATATGGTAATCTAGACTATATCATGTTATCAGTCACTAACCTAGCTTGTAAATGAAATCCCTTCACAATGATCATGAAAAAGAGAACCATCTACAAAGGGTGAAGATTTCAAGACTATGTTTTAGGAAATCAAGCAATGATTATTGTATCCTATGGTTTTAATTCCACACAAGCCTGAGAAGCCTCTAGTGGTTTTGGTGTCCTAGTTGTCTCAAATTTCATTACTATCTTAGAATAATAATGAGGTAAGTAGAATAGACTTTATTATCATAGCCATATGTTTCTCAAAATTGAGACTATGTATTCTCACAATTAGACTATATGCCTTTATTTGGACTTCTCCATTCAATAATTGGGGTATTACCCACAACACCACAATATAAAATTGGAATATCATGTGGATATGTTGAATTATATGGTAAAATTCTCTATGATGACAGAGAGATTAACATGATGTGAAATGATTCTATAGTATTTTTATAACAGTTATCTCCCACATAAGTCTATCAATGGTAAAACATCATTTGATTTCATGTCTTCCAACAAGACCCTTTGGGAATCAACACCATATTTCAACATCCTAATTGAGTCGATACTCTCTATTAACATGAACACGCCATGTTAATTGATTAATTTTTTATGATTCTTCCAATATCCCATTTGGGAGAAGGAACAATGAATCTAGAATCAATAATGTGGGCCTCAGTATCATCTTGATCACTCCCTCACATTCCATATTTTCATAAAAATTCCTATTTTTGGATAGTCATACCATCAATGAGACTAATTATTAGGCTCTTTTATTATCCAAAAGTTATCCTTTGAGATTTAATTCCCTAATATGTATATAAAAGGAGACTAAAAATAGTCATAAAGAATATCAATGGTGACTATGTCAATATAAAGCACAATATAATCCCCCTTCTCAAGAAGACTCATGATATGATGTATCAGTTCTGTTCCTAGCTGATGGAGACTTGTTCCCTTGATCTCAGAATGACTGAGCCAATTCCTTGGAAGATCTGTTCACTTATCTCATAAAGTTTGACCAATATGATTTTTTCACTCATGTGGCCCATCATAGAATAATAACCCCCATAACACTAGTAAAGAAAACCAATATGTGAACCAACTATCTGTAATAGTTGCTATCCTAGAACCAACTAGTTTTACTTTGATTATAGGGATATTTAATGTATTATTACACATTGTTCATTGTTCTTCATGACTATGATGTAATAATTTCCTAGAGTATTTGTTTCACTGATAAGGTCATGGATGTTCCCCGCTATTATGAGAACCTTGAAATACTATAACAATATTCTTAAATATAGTATTGCAGTTGGATGAAATGCTATGATGGGACACATAGAATGTAGACCATCAGGTGCGAGTACTCGTAAGAAGTTGAGACTTCCTCTCATGAAGTTCACACTTGGTAATATCCAAGATAACATATTATGAGAACAGACCCACTAGTATGAATTCTGCATGTTTTGTTGTCATCAGATATTTCTATTTGCGATCATGTTTAATTGTCCATAGACTTTATGATTATCATTAATACCTGTCGTGACTTACGCACATTGATTTACTGACAAAAATCATCATACCGAAAGATGGCAGGAAGTAGGGAACGTTGGGTGCGTCATGATTGTCGTGTTATTAACAGATAAGTCAAGGATGGATTTTTTCCCTTCCATTTATGGAAGTTGATATCTCATCCCTTTGATTGAAATAGAACCATCGCATGAAATTCCATGTCCATAATGTGACGACGAGTTTATTTTAGGTAGTCAAAGAACGACGTATCAAGAATAAATGTTGAAGACACAATCATGAAACATTCTTGATGACATATTGCGATAATGGGATTATATTACACATTGTGTGTTCATATGTAGATGTTGTTGTTGAAAATTTATTTTCTTTCTCTTGGGTGTCTTGACCCGTTGCTAGATAGTACTCTTGGACTTTTGGCAAGACTGCCTAATGCCAATGAGAAAGAATCCTAGACGGTCACACAGTATGTGTTTTCTGTGGTCTCCGTTAAAGTCTATTTGAATTTCCCTAATGAAATAAATATTATTCTCAAGACTGTGTAATAATTTTATTCATGTTAAAATGATCGAATAAATTAAATAAACATTATTTATTTATTTTATTGAACATTTAATAAATATTTATTTACTAGTTTTTATATAAAATATTTATTTAAGAGAATAAATTATTTATTTATTTATTCAGGTGATCAATAAATGGAAGTGGAGTTCGAGTGGACCAAGTTCGGTCCGGTAGTAAAATAATTATTTACAAGATGACAAGTAATTATTTAACTAGTTGGAAAAAATTAAAATAATGCTGATATTATTTTTTGATGTGGAATTTTATATATAATTCCATTTTGCGCAAGTTGGTGCACCATAAAAAATGACATGTTATTATTATTAAATTCATGAGTTTTATCTAAGTTCGTGAATGTATTTAATTACTGCTATGCAATTAAATATTCTAACTAAAATTTTATGTATATAAATATAAAAGTAAAACTATTGTTCCATACACCACACCACACTCCTGGTGAATTTAGAATTGTTGAGCCCAACCATTTCTCTCTCAAATCCTATTCTCTCCCCTCTCAAGAATGAGAGAAGTTCTTCAAGGCCGAAGAACAAGCGATCAAGAACAACCGACACAAGACACTTGCTTCACCGCGCTAGCACCCAGAGAATGAGCGATGTTGATCGGAGGGCATTGGAGCATGTGTGGATCACCTCTAGAGGGGTTATAGTTTAGATCCTTAAACGCGCAACAAAATAATCCGGTAGGGTCAATCTGAATGATCATCATCATCAATGAAGAAAAATAACAAATACATAAGTATTATTTTTCTTTATGAAGTAAATTAAATTAATTATAAACATGATGTGAAAGCTCCCCTCTAAAGGTTTTAGGCTTCTTTCTTCTTTATCTAAATATTTGATTATATTCCGTGGAGGCTGGCGTTCATCGTCATATTGATCCAGGAATAATCATTGATCATGGTAAAAATAAAAACTGGGTTCGCATCCTAACCATGATTCTGCTGCACCTGGAACGTTCAAGTAGTATCAGAGCTGTTACATTATAGTTTATAATTGTTTATATATTTATTTAATGAATTTCAAATTTAATTATTGAGTTATTTCAATTCAAGTTAATCATTCTGCAAATCTGAATCTCTAGATCTATTCGGCCTCTTTCATTTCTCGTTCACCTTATAGAAACGATCTTTTCATTTAATTTTAATTAAAATAAAATAGAGGATCTCATCTGATGGTTCCAAAGCTTCCTGGCCATACAACACCAGAACACACGATGTGTATTTGGTAGTACACGCCGTATAGTCAAGATTCAATGCATCAGACCAGCCCGCCAAACCGAGCCATGTGTTGGAGTCTTTCTAAGTATTAAATGACTACGTATATTGACCAGGAACAGGTGGCATGCAGTTTCTGTATTACATGCCATGTGGCCCAATGGACACAACCTGTAGTCCCTTTGGGGTAGGGTTGTACCATGTACCTCATACACAGCTTGCCTGGATGGAGACTGTATAACGAGGAACTATACGGCGTGTGGCCCACTGAACACGTTGTGTACTCCGAAGATTTTTGAAGCACACTCACACGTTGTTTCCCCGGGGGTGTACATTGGATATAAGGTGAAAATAGTACAAACCGTGTAGTTGCAAATACACGTCATGTACTCATCCAAATTACACAGATTTATTAAAATTTATTATTATATTATACAAACCCTTGAGACGTGTACCATCGTGCAGGCATAAATCTGAGGCACAACACGTGATAGGTGTTATATACATATGTGTTTAATTTAACAACTATGTAATGTTCATTTCTACTCATTGGGTAGTTATGAATAGCAATTCACTGGGTTTCCACCAAGGTACAAGTTACGTACAAAGAAAATTTCAAATGAATTTATTTGATTAAAATTATGATGGATGATAATCTCAATGAAATTCAGAAAAGTATTTAAGTTAAAATGATTGATTAATTAAATATGATAATTAATTTATTCGAGTGTGATTTATCTAAAATGAGAATGATTAAAGTATTGAATTCTAGTTTTATTTATGCATAAACATCGTTTCATGTGTGGATGATCATGAGCTAGACCAAGACCTTTGTATCTGGATAGTTTATTTTAATTTATTTATTTAAATTAAATTTCTTGGCTTGTGATCCTTCTCCTCATTAATATGTAGTGCATGCATGCCCATGGTTTCTTTTATGTATAACCCCCTTTTACCACTCACCTACATATGAGTTAAAAAAAGACATATGTAATGGATGGAACTCCTAAGATAGTGGAGTCAGTTCAAGCTAGAGCCGAGACGAAACCAATCCCAAGAGATACAGAGGTCTACAGGTGGAATATATAAATACGAACCCAAAAGGTTCAATTTGTTTCTCCCCTAGGTCAGGGTTAGTGTATCTACCGCTAGATAAACTAACCATTAGAAAAGCTCAGGATCATTCCATTTACTTTATTCTATTTTTGTCAATTGCATGGTTTATCATTATGGATGTGTTGTCACGATCACATTATTAATGAATTGAACAAGCATGCAAGATATTACGAAAATAAACCAAAATTTTGTGTAAATATTATCAAGACAAGGTTAATCACTTATGTAAGTTCCACTTAATATTAACAAGAATGTGATAATAATAATAAGAAATTCACGCATAAGAGATAAAAATACGTCAAATATAATATTAAGTCAGAACAAGCCTTCTGTTACTTGATTAAAGTAAAAAACTCGATAAAACTATGTGTTTGACCAACCCTTGTTGGGATACTTACTTTTATACAGTAATCCCTTATGAAAGGTTTTGGGTTGACTTAACCATATTACATTAAGAGGAGTATCCCTTGATATACTTGGTTTAATATTGGAGGCAAGAGTTGAGGAAATCCAAAGTCATGATTTCAGGATTGGGGAGTCCACTCAACATATCAAGGAGTTGAAAGACCGTAGTTGGCAAAGACCTGCCTACCTAAATACCTTCTAATAGCTCGACTGACCATTTTTGGGATTTTGCAAAGGGGAATATGGATCCTTTCCACTAGAATTTCATGGGAACTGGACATTCTGTGTTCAATGGTGAGGGCCATTGAGACTTGATAAAATAGTGTGAGACTTAATAAACTTTACTATTTCTCATAAAATGTAATCAAGAAACTAATAATGATCTGCTCTTTTAATTGTATAATAAAAATGGCAAGCTCATCAACCACACTATCCCTGTGATCAATTTTGGATAAAGACAACATCCTCACTGGCAGTAACTTCCAAAAATGGTTTAGATGCCTTCGGGTTATCCTACGCCATGAACGAAAGTCTTACGTACTGGATTCAGCATTACCTGATCTTCCTTACAAGGAGGTGAGTGATGAGGATTTCCAGGTCTATTAGAAACATATGAACGACGTGGTCGATGTTCAAAGATTTATGTTATCATCAATGTCTAGTGACCTCATAAGGTCTCATGAAAACATGTATTCTTATAGAATGCTCGAGCACCTCTATGGTCTTTACCATGATAGAGAAAGACAGGAAAGGTTTGAAATCTGTAAGGCACTATTTTAGAGTAATCTTGGAGAAGGTACCCCATCTAGGCTACATGTAGTCAATCTCATTGGCTACATTGAGGGCATGTTGGTTCTAGGGTTTAAACTCCCCAAAGAACTAGGCACTGATCTCATTCTTTCATCACTCCCTCTGATCTTCTCTAACTTTTTTGTCAATTTCAATATAAAAAACATTGAGAAGTATCTATCTGATCTTCTTATCATCATTTTCCAAGTAGACAAAGATATGAAGCGCGAAAATCCTTTTTTTCTTATGGTGAATAATAGGAAAGGGAAGGTGAAGTTATTTAAGCCCAAAGTTTCTTTACAAACTTCCATGAAAAAGAAGATTAATGGGGAGGTAAGGTAATAGGAGGATATTTGTTTCACATGTGGAAAGAAGGGCCACTAGAAAAATAACTACACCCAACCTTAGAATCAAGGGGAAGCTTCAGGTACATTTTTTATCGAATGTAATATATATTTTTCTACAAATTTTTTATTAGATACAACTTGTGGTTCTCACATATGTATCCAAATAAATGAACCAAGTAGATTCATGAATATTGATCGAGGGGAGGTAGATCTACGAGTAGCCAACCGATCCATACTTGTTGTTGTAGATGTCGAGGACTACCACCTCACGTTTCTAACTGGGATGATATTTGTGTTAAAGGGTTGTTTTTATGTGCCTTATGTAACCAAATGCATAATTTTTTTTATCCCGACTAGATATAGATGGATTTGTTTTCACATTTGGAAATGAATGTTGCTTCTTTTGTAAATATATCATTTTTTTGGTAGGGAATATTTATACAACAGTCTTTATGTGTTAGATTACACAAACCAAGTAATGGAAATCGATGACAAGGATACATCACATGACTCATACCACACCCATCTTTGGCATCACTGATAAGGTCATGTAAATGAGAAATTATTAACAAATTTACATCAAGATGGATTTATAGATTATTTTGAACTAAAACCACTTGGCGTATGTCATGCATGTTTACAATGAAAATGACCAAATCCACATTTGGTGGGAAAGGTGAAAGGGCGAAAGAGCTCCTTGAATTGGTTCATACCGATGTGTGTGTACCATTTCATGTTAAAGAAAGGGGTGGGTACTCATAATTCACAAATTTTACTGATGATTTTAGTAGATATGGATATATCTACTTAATGAGGTATCAGTCAGATTCCTTTGATAAGTTCAAGGAATACAAGAATGAAGTTGAAAACCAGCTTGGTTAGAAGATTAAGAAACTCTCCTAATACTGAGGTGGGGAATATCTTAATCATGACCTAATTTATTACATACAAGATTTTGGGATCCTATCCCAACTCACTCATCTCTACACACCTAAATGGAATGGTGTAAGTGAAAGGAGGAACCGCACCTTTTTAGACATAGTGAGATCAATGATGAGTCATTCAAGTCTTCCATTATACTTTTTGGGATATGCGTTACAAACAGAGGCACACATAATAAACCAAGTACCAACTAAATAGATAAATGGAATTCCATACGAGTTATGGGGTGGAAGAAAATCCATGTTACCAAATTTACATGTGTGGGGCAGCAAAGCGTTTGTTAAGGCTTCTTCAGGTAATAAACTCTCACCCTGAGGCACAAAGTGTACCATTATAGGATACCCCAAGTATACAAGGGGATATTACCTATACAACCCCATAGAAAAAAAATTTAATAGTGGAAAGACATGCCATATTCCTTGAGAGGGATCACTTCTACAAAAGAGATAGTGGGAGCGAGATACACTTTGATGAAGTTGAGGCTCAAGGTGCACAAGAGTTAGTACAGAAATAGATTCCACAAAGCCTTGTGGAAGAAGAATCTATTCCAAAGACATAATTACTACATAGGAGTACAAGAGACATTAGATAACCATAATGGTACAATTTTCTAGTTATCGAGGATGGTGACTCCTTATTAGTTGATAATAATGATCCTCTAACCTACAAGAATGCAGTAAGTGGCACAAACGTTTCCAAGTGGCAAGAAGCCATGAATTCTAAAATGGATTCCATGTACCGAAACCAAGTATGGATTTTGGTAGATCCTCCAGTTTATGTAAAGCATGTTGGTTGAAAATTTGTATTCAAGAAGAAACTAGACATAGATGTACAAGTCAGTACCTATAATGAACGACTGGTTGCAAAAGGTTTTAAACAGCGTCTAGGAATTTACTACGATGAAACTGTTTCACCAGTTGCAATGATAAAATCAATCATAATTCTACTTTCTTTTGTGGCTTACCATGACTATGATATTTTTCAAATGGATGATAAAATAAAATTCCGTAACAGGAACCTTCAAGAAGATTTCTACATGAAACAACCTGAAGGGTTTGTGACTCCAAAGGATTCCAATAAGGTATGGGAGTTGAAAAAATCCATTTATGGATTAAAGAAAGAATCCGGGACATGGAAAATTCATTTTGATGAAGCCATAAAAGAATTTGGTTTTATCCAAAATGAATGTGATACTTTTTTCTACAAACGGTTTAGTGGGAGTGCAGTCATTTTCCTAATAGTATATGTTGATGACATATAACTCATTGGAAACAAGATACATGTCTTGCAGTCTGTTAAGGCATGGTTGAATCAATGATTATCCATGAGCAACTTGGGAGAGGTAGCATATACTCTTGGGATCAAGATACATCGTGATAGCTCCAATAGATTTTTGGGCCTAAGTCAAAGTACATACATTAATAAGATACTAAAGAGATTCAGTATGGAACAATCCAAGAAGGGATTTTTTCTAGCATCACATGGCATTCATCATTCCAAGAAAATGTGTCCTCAAACACATGATGAAATAAAGATATTGGAAAGGACTTCATATGCCTCAGTGATTGGGTCAGTCATGTATGTCATGATATGTACTAGGATGGATGTGGACTACGCATTGATTGTTGTAGGAAGATATCAAGTTGAACCAGGTGACCGCCATTGGATGGTAGTCAAGAATATCCTAAAGTATCTGAGGCGTACTAAGTATATGTTTCTGGTTTATGGAGGAGATGAGGAACTAGTGATCATAGGATATGCAGATGCTAGTTTCTAGAGAGATCATGATAACATGAAGTCGCAAATGGGATACATATTCACTTTGAATAGAGGTGCAGTGAGCTAGAAGATCTCAAAGAAGAGTGTGGTCACATATTCTATAGCAGAGTCTGATTATATCATAGCTTCTGAGGTAGCTAAAGAAGTATTTTGTGTGAAAATCTTCATCAAGGAGTTGGATGTGATACCTAGCAGTAAATATCTCATCACACTGTACTGTGATAATATTGCAGTGGTGGATCTAGAATAAGAGCCAAGATCACATCAGCTGATGAAGCACATACTTTATAAGTATCATCCCTTGATAGATTTTTCTCAGAGAGGTGATGTTAAAGTCAGTAGTATTTACATGAAAGGCAACATGGCGGACCCCTTGATTAAAGCCTCGACTCAGTAGAAACATGACCATCATGTGAGGTCTAGCGGACTTAAAGTCATAGGCATTTGGCTCTAGTCCAAGTGGGAGTTTGTAAGAGTTGGTGTCCTATAACCAACTAGTTTTACTTTGATTACATGGATATTTAACGTATTATTACATATTGTTCATTGCTCTACATGACTATGTTGTAATAATGTCCTAGAGTATTTGTTGCATTGATAAGGTCATGGAAGTTCCCCACTATGATGAGAGCCTTGAAATGATATAACAATGTTCTTAAATATAGTTCTGCAGTGGGATGACATGCTATGATGGGACACATAGCATACAGACCATTAGGTGCGAGTACTCGTAAGCAAATGAGACTTCCTCTCATGAAGTTCTCACTTGGTAATCTCTAAGATAGGAGATTATGAGAACATACCCACTAGTAAGAATTCTACATGTTTTGGTGTCATCAGATATTTCTATCAGCGAGCGTCTGTAATGATCCTTAAACTTTAAGATTATCATTAATACATGTCATGACTTACTCACTTTGATTTACTGATGAAAACTGTCACGCAGACAGTTGGCGGGATGTAGGGTGCATTGGGTGCATCACGAGTGACATGTTATTAATGGATATGTTGAGGAAGCATTTTTCCCTTCCATTTATCGAAGTTGATATCTCAGCCCTTTGATTGAAATAAAACCCTCACATGAAATTCTATGGTGATGTTGTAACAATGAGTTTATTTCAGGTAGTCAAAGAATGATGTATCAATCATAAAAATAGATGACACAATCCTGAAACCTTCTTGATGAGATATTATGACAAAATGATCATATTACACAGTGAGCGTTCTTATGTGGATTTCATTGTTGCGGAATTAAATTCTTTCTCTTGGGTGCGTTGACCCATTTCTAGATAGTACTCTTGGACTTTAGGCAAGTCCTCTTAATGCCAACGAGAAAGAATCATAGAGGGTCGCACACTAAGTGTTTTTGGTGGTCTTGGTTAAATTCTATTTGAATTTAATTAATGAAATAAATATTATTCTCAAGACCGTGGAATAATTTTATTCAAGTTAGAATGACCACATAAATTAAATAAATTACACTTATTTATTTTATTGAACATTTAATAAAAAAAATTACTAGTTTTTAAATAAAATATTTTTTTAAGAGAATAAATTATTTATTTATTTATTCGGGTGTTCAATAAATGGAAGTGGAGTATGATTAGACCAAGTTTGGTCCGGTAGTAAAATAATTATTTACAAGATGATAAATAATTATTTAACTAGTTGGCACAAATTAAAATAACACTGCTATTATTTTGTGATGCATAATTTTGTTTATAATTCCATTTTGTGCAAGTTGGTGCACCATAAATAATGACGCAATATTATTATTAAATGCATGGGTTTTCTCTAAGTTCATGAATGTATTTAATTGTTGATATGCAATTAAATATTGTACCTGAAATTCCATATATATTAACAGACAAGTATGCCTATTGTACCATACACCACACCACACGCCTGGTGAATTGAGAATTGTTAATACAAACAATTTCTCTCTTGAATCCTCTTCTCTCCCCTCCCAAGAACGAGAGAAGTTCTTCAAGGCCTAATAACAAGCGATGATGAATGAATGACACAAGACACTCACTTCACCATGATATCACCTGGAGAATGAGTGATGTTGATCAGAGGCCATCAGAGCACGTGTGGATCACCGCTAGCGGGATTCTAGTTTGGATCCTTACAAACACAATGAGATAATTCAAAAGGGTCAATCTAGACGATCTACATCATCAACGAAGAAAAATAGCAAAGACACATGTATTATTTTTCTTTATGAAATTAATTAAATTAATTATAAACATGATGTGCAAGATCCTCTCTAAAGGTTTAAGGCATATTTATTATTTATATAAATCTTTGATTATATTTCGTGGAGACTGGAATTCATTGTCGTATTGATCCTAGAATAATCATTGATCATGGTAAAAATAAAAAATTGGATCCCATTCCCAAAACTTTCTTACACTGCACCCGGAACCTTCACTATCTACATGAACTTTTTCATCAGGGCCTTCATACACCCCAATGGTCAATGAATCACCCATTTGGATGACCTCCTATGTTGAGTATCTCTGGGATAGGACCCTCCTACAAAACCAAGTTTAGTGACAGAGATAATCCAATGATATGAACTGAAATATAACCTAATGGGTGGACCAAACCTTTAAAATCCTCTAAATTCATGAATTTTATATAATACTTCCAAGTTGAATCCATAGTGATGAGATTCTTTAGGTCATATAATAAGTCCATGCAGATTCATGTGGGGACCATCTATTAGGATTTAACCTCTTCCTCTAGATCCAAATATTGGTATATATTTAACCCACCAATTTCCTTGATTGAAAAATATTCACCAAGAAGTTTCATTCATGATTGAGACATTTAAATATCATATATATGATCCCAGAACTTCTTCATACCATCACGTTTTACTAGCCCTTCATTATATGGAGACTTGATATTATGGGGCCCTACCAAATTGTAACCTCTTGATAGTAAAGGTTCACTCTGACTATAACTACATTCTTATCAATGTATGTGGAGGATATACACCTAAGATATCTCATGACCTCATCCATGAATAAATTCATGAATTTCCACATAATCCATCGATTTTGGGTCCCTCATACTATTCTCATAGAGAACAACACCAAATTTTGATATGTTGAGATGAAGCAGTTGTATGCTAAGTACAAAATCTACTCTAACCACACCTCTCTCTATCATGTTTAAGAAAATGGGTAGATTATGGAATTCAACAAAACCCTCCTAAAAATCCTATATAATATGGAAGGAATGAACGAGAATATCTATCCTGGAAGGATTTTTTATACCCTTTGGGATTACTAGAAAACAACCCAACGATCCACCTAGTAGACCCCATACTCCCTTATGTATAGAAGGAAGGTGGTTATGACTATATAAGTTCACATACCATCACTCTGGATAGTATTTTATGACCAGAAAACATTGAACCAGAGAGTCAAGGTATAATTTGTTGAGTTGCAATCTCATGAATAAATTAAGTTTTATTCAATTCATAACCCTGAAAGGCATCAGAACTAACTGTTGTGGGCCTTTAATAAGAAATTTTTCCTTAACATATTTTTTCATGGTGATATAGTGTTAAATCTAAGGAAACCAATGACACCCAAGAAGAATCCCGTAAAACTAGATTCCAAATTAGAGGTACCCTGCATAATTCATAAGGACTACTCTAGTGGTGCATACTCATTGATCACCTTCAATAGGGAGGGTATCACAACTCCAACCATTTCTAGGTTCCTAAAGTGATACTTTGGGTGAACCTATTAGTCTCAACAATATTATTTTAAACTATGATGCATAGTTTCCTAGTCACATGATGATAAATTGTAGGAAAACGTCCTAGTCGCATGATGTAAAATTATTGTACAACATTCTAGAATTATTACATGAAACTACACAACATCTTGGTTAATTCTATATGATCGTAAACTGCAACAACCCCATCTACACTATATGATATTAATCTTAACGTCAAATTTACCTTCCCCATGATGTTAAATTTCATGGTTCACATCCCCAATGTGGGATTTAAAACTATGTAACACCCTTATCCCTCACCCAAAAAGAAAACTCCACTCCGGACATTGGTCTCCTACCATGAAATGTTTGAGAACTACAACCAGCATGATTCTAGGTCTCATGGGATATGTAGGGATTCCCAGACACCATTTCCTAGGCTTATCCTAACCTTTGATCTATTTCATAGCTATTCACCATTGGTATCATGTATATAACTTTATAAATGATGAACCCATATAGTGAATTCAAGAAAATAGAAACAAACAGTGGTTATTGTGTTTCAATCATGTTCAACGGTCAATCGATTATCTACTACTTCCCCTATACCTGTTTGATGTGGTTTTGATTCCTAAATTTTAAAAATTGGTCAATAGTGATTTCATGTGCATCGGTCGCACCCTCCCCCACCTAATGTACATATTTAGGAAGTAATGATTCACCTCACTAACTCCTACCTTTGTTTTGGGGGTGTTTTGATAACCTTGGTTCTATCCCACCATGAACTCAACCATGTCAAGAATAAATTTCATTTTCATTGGTGTACTCCCAAGCTAGTATCCTTCATCCCAATCATTCACTCTAATGAGATATTGGATAATCCTAGTCATTCCGTGTTTCCCACACTAATCATGGATCATATAGTCTTAGGAATCATGACAAGATATCCCCTAGCAAGGTGATCCCCACAAACATCCAAAATAATGATTTTTTCTCCAATTTGGTCCATTCATAATTAAATTATACTATAATAAACACATACCATATGTTTCGGGTGGTTTTACGCCCCAATGAGGCAATTTTTAACATTAGATCACTACAAGTTTTCCCATGCTATCAATTATGGGATGAATTCCCTTTGATCCATGCATCATGAACTTAAATTTATATATAATTTTCCCATATTTCATGTGGTGTAGGGACTCCATGTTGGTATAAATCAACTCACCATCACCATAGGTCCTAGTTTTATGACCAAAAAAGGAACACACCTTGTTCAAGGAACATGGAATTAAACTATACCGGTGTCTGGTCAAAGCTATATGGACTTAAACAAAAAAATACCATCCTAAACATAATACACTAAACTTTTTTCCAAGATCCTTTCCACATGACACTAAATTGTATGGTTCTCATCCCCATTTCATGACATTAAACCGTGTAATACTTATAGTCTTCATCGAAGTGGTCTTCCTACTCCTTGTTTCATTCACCTACCATGGCATGTGGAATAATGATGTAGGTAATCATTAACATTTAGTTTAATAGGATACATATAGTCTCTTATATCATATATCTTAGAACCATCCAAGTCATTTACCTATATTAGCACTTCCATACATGAGAACCATCTTTTCCAACGCTTGCTGATGCATTCCCCCATCTAGTGTGCACAAATTCTTAGTGGTGTAAAACAAAGGTTATTGAAATTATATTTTAACATTTCATCAACACATTTTCATACATATATCCTCTTATATTTTTTATCTTCGTTATTTTCCATGTCAATATGGTCTCCCTCAATGAAATGGTTTCTGGCCAATCTGGCTCTACAATCATTTAGGGGACCATGAACTGAAAGATTCCTCATAAAAAACAGTGCCTTTCTTGTTTTGAACATGTACAATGGTTGATTACATATTTTTTCATTTATAAACATTGTTTGGGGTGAGACATGTGTTTCAGAATTGGTCAGTAGTATCCCTCGCCCAGTGGTAACCCCCTCTCCTGATTCAAATCTTGATAAGTCACAATTTTATAAATTTTGATATTCATTTGTTAAACCAGAATTTTCATGCCCCTCATATTTCCCCATGTGGGTTCATGAATGTTGATTAAGCAAGTCAGCATTGTAGAGACTCTCTCAATATCCCTTTTTACTTTTTTTTATTCACTATCATGAGACTAGAAAGGCTACATACCGTTCATTTTTTTCCACACTGATCATAGATCATGTGGGATTACGAATTTTTTTTGGAATTAACTCACATGGTTAAGATAAAACCATCTTAGTCCAAGTTCTATGATCATTAAACTTGAAGTCTTGTTCTTTTTAGTGTGACCTTAAACCCCACCACTCTATTGTATATGCTTTATGAACATAAACTGAGGATATTTATTTTTTATTTAAGACATTAAAATTCACACCCTTTATATATTTAAACCTAAGACAAGAAACCAAAGGAAACCTTGGTCTCCTTTCTTGGACTGATTGAGCCCTACAGTCACACTCTCCACTTGGACATTGTTTGAATTCACCCCTCTAGATTTTTCACTTTCCAATGATTTCACATGCTCTGATCCATATGATTGATATTAAATAGTGTATCCTCAAGAATTTTAGATTTATTCTTGATATCCCCACTCCCCTTTCAGCACACTTTGTGCCCTCTTAATCTGGATCACCATACACTTATTATGCCCAAACTCCAAAACACTATAGTGATAGAACATGACAAAATAGGCTTGCCTCTTATATATGTACACACCTAAAATTATTCACTCCATTCATTTTTTAATGACTTCCCCCTATGGTGATGGTGCATATCCATAATAGGCTCATGTACTAGATAGGATACCTTCAATAGAATGGTTATGGAACCCTTGATTTCAACATAGTAAACATCGTTCCTTAACTCACCTACCTCCACACTTCAATCTGGACCAATGAGTGGATGATTTTCCCCTCTCCACTTATATTTTCCCATGTATAACTATAACACCCTTGGTGTTATACTCTCATGAAGCCCATTCACTTATGATACATATCTCATCATTGAGATTATATAGCCCAGGTTTCTAGAACCATGATTCTCATAGGGGATCGATGAAACATTATATCCCTGACACTATATTCCTCTTATGGAACTCTCATATAAATAGGTAGTCATCTATTGTCCTATTTTTTTATCACACTTAGTATGACTCATGTTATATTATAGACATATAGTTTATTGTCTTATTAATTTGATTAATATTCTTAATGAATTAATGGTAAAATGAAATAGTTATTTCAAAGAGATTGGGTGGAAGTAATGACAGTCATATGTAGACTAGAACCAATATTTTATTACAACACAATATGGGGGGTTATCCACTAATGATTGGCCCAACAAATCTAGTGTTCTAACTTGCATAACCTCTAATAATAATATTATAGGGATTGGTAATTTATAGCTAGATCTAATTCCTATTCATCATCCATATGGTTCACCTCATAGCGCCAAATATTTACCTGACCTAGATCAAACTTGCACTCTATCACTCATTATGTTGCCTAAACTGCTTCATCATCATCCACCAAAGGCTGAACTCCCAGAATGATGATAATTTTTAACATGGTAGAAATAATAGTCTTATAATGCAGAGCCTCTCCTTCTAGATGAACAAGATCCCATTCATCCACTTTAATTGACTTTATACCTTCATATTTATCATTTTACTAGGTGAAATCAATCTCTCACCACTCCACATGAGCCCACTTAGTGATGAAGTCTCAATATAGAGCATGCAGACTATCTGATCCTACACCATAAGTACCCATATTTACTATCAAGTGTTGAAGGTACCCTAATTAGTAGGATAGATCATCCAATGTGTTTTGGGTAACGAATCCCCAGATGATTCTCCATACCTTATGTCCTAAAACATAGTTCTCTTTATCCACATCAGAGTTAGAGTCCTCAAATTTCTCAAGGGGTGCAAGCTCATACTCATGGAAGACTGCCAACAAATCATCCATAGGATTATCTACAATAATTTTTTATATGATTTGGGATACATATAAAAACTAATTACTTCTTCATAAAATATCTTTCCCATTTCATACGACACCTTCATAAGAGGATCCCCCATTTCCACCTCCTCATTCACCAGCATTGGTTCCATAGCTCCAACCTCCATCTCTTATATAACCTCCTAGAAAATATTAACCATACCAAATTTCTCATACACCTACATAGAGGAAACCACCTTGGATTCCACCAATGAGACCACAAGTTCATCTATTTCCTCCTCAACTAAAATCCCTACATCTTCAAGAATCACCGCTGGAATCTGGGATACCAACATGGTTTACGCTACCATTAAAATGAAGGATAGTGAAACATGACTTGTGGAAGGAAAAGAAAAAAGGGGTAGGAAAGGAAGAGAATGATATATCTTATAGGAATCATAGAGACCTTTCAGTAGGTCAAAAATATTCAAAAGAAGCCCATCTAGTGAAAAAATATCCACATTGACCATTGTCTTACCAATCATAATTTTCCCCTTATCTATATTTGTTTGGTCTATTTAAAGAATAAAACAAATTATCATATGAATTAGGATTCATATCCTTAATCCAAAAAGGGAATGAAAGGATTTAATATTATTTTGGGGTTCATGGGGGTAGTTTAGCCTCCACCTCAGTCATAGGTATCACATCAATGGCAGTCAGTTGGCTACTTTTGACCACAATATCAGGAGAATATACTGTAAATTCCCCTTAAATATTTGGTTCTTGGTCATCCTCCTATAAATATTCACTAAAAAACTCAACCTCCTATATATAGGATGGTTCTTTTATAAGTCAAAAAGGTGAGGATATAAAAACCCTATAAATATATTACCAGATAACATTAATATATGATTACTAAGAAATTACCTCATCATTAGAATATTCTATTCCCCTAGGGAGACCTAAAAGGCATCCCTACCGTAGGATTCCTCTTCAAATGACCCCTTTTGTAAAGTCAAGAATATTGTCAATGGAACACCATGAGAACTTGAGGGGAGGGTATGTCTTGAAATATTCTCTCCTAGATCACTAAAGGTAAAATCATTCCATTAGTGTGAACTATATATTCCAAATACTAATGTTATTACACCGCTTTGACTTGGGGTTCCAGGAAGCCCTCCTTGGCTGAACCCAGCCTGAGGTGGAAATTTCCTTCATCCTGAAGTGGAATCATATTTCTTTGAGGGATTTGAGCTTCCAAAACATTTCCCAAGTGCTAAAATCACTATATAATATAAAGTGATCAAGAATATAGGAATTTCACTATCACTTTCTAAGATCATAAAAACACTATACGAAACTTTTAAAATGGACCACCTTTATCTCATGGTTACTCATCATGGATCTACAGGCCTTCCACTGAAACCAACTTCATATTTGTAGCCATTAACCCATCTATTGGGTTTGTCCTTCGACCTTAGTTGGTTTCTCTAGATATAAGACACCACCATACTTGTAGTTGTAGGAACCCTTTTATAGAACATGCATGGGTGGATTGTTCCTTCCGTGAGTCCTTAGGGTATGCACTCTCACATCATAGTGAGCACACATGGAAGATCCTATATAAAGAACCATTTGGAAAAAACTCATTCCTCCCCATTACTTTTTCACACATGAACATGAACCATATTTTTTTGAAGAACTAAAGGGTGGAATTCTTATTAGAACCCAATGTAGACCTTTGTGTTTATCTTTTCAGTGTAACTAGTTTAACTTACAAATAAAAATGGGGAAAGCAATTCATAGAACACCTTGCATTTACCCTCACTACGAATACCCCACCACTGAATTCAAATGGGTATGATATCTTCTTAACTATAATCAAATCATCTTCCATTATTGTCCCCTTTAGTAGAGGTAATGGGTGGAACATTAAATGGTCTAACAACCTAATCCTAATAAGCACTGCGATTTAATCCAGCAAAAGAGGCTAAATCATGACAATATTCAGTATTGATGGTCATAAGTTAGTTCTTAGAGGCCTGATGGGGTTCAGATACTCATAAAAACCTATGTGTGTGGCGACCCATGAATATAGAAAATGGTAGGGGCCACACATATGGGGTGGGGTCTTCCTTTGGATGAAGTGTCATAAAAACATATACAACTTTTCAAATAATTTTACATCCATATTATTAAGATACCCCACTAATGGAATGGATTCCATAATGAGATTTCATAGCCTCACCCACATGTGTGTGTGATAGGTTGGGAGAATCCATTCATAGATGATCATTGTGAGGTATCTTTCACACCTAACTATGAAACTGACCGATTTCACAATGTCCCCACACTCATATGCCACTGATTCAGATCTTGAATCATATAATATGTTTTATCCTTCCCCCACTATAATTCTTTCATGTATAGGAAATTACTCCTTAATAAACTATCCATAAGATAATTTAGAAATAAGATGAACCACTTTATGAAAAGAAAATTCTTCATCCCCAATCTATGATCGTCCTGCCATTGCACCAGACATAGTAAAGATGGTGAAATAATTACCATATGATCTTTTTCATCATAAAATTTTTAATTAGGGGGGAACTCATCATAAATCTTCCCATGAATAGAGATCCTACAGTCAGACGATGATCTCTATATGATATAAATAGAAGGTTTGGGTCCCTAGAGACCACCTACTCATTAGCTGTAGATGACATATTTGTTGTAGTAGTTGTGGAATTGTTAATTCCACACTACTACATATAGACCCACAATCCTCAACTACCACTCAAATTGATCATAGGTCTAAAATACCTATATGACTAGGCTAAATCATATATGAAATTTCTACCCAGGAAAAACACCACTCCTCTTTATTACGTTGAATATTGTCATCTAGTCTTGCGTTGAATTTTTTTATTGATGAGGGGATGTATCTAAAAAATAGCTTATTAATTTCATTCATATTATAAAAAAATTAATGAAGGTTGAAATATTTTTTATCCTCTACATAGTGACCTACAACTGTCATGTTTCACTAGAATATCCTAAATGAGCTTTTGAACCAATAAGTAGATGTGTCTCTATCTAAACTAGTGATGAAGACATTATCTCTATGTCCAAAACTATAAAAAATGTGCCTTTGGAAGAGATTTTATGCCTGTTGTTTCTCTATATTCAATTCAATGGTTGTGTTATAATCTGTTTCACTCTAAATTCACTCCCTGATTATAATTTTTCTATCCATAGGCCCTATTTGACTAGCCATAGATTTGATACCTTCAGCGGTTATCTTCTAGAATTTGAAAATAAAAAATTATGGTCCATGAATGTTGGGTTCTTTATTGTCTCGGTCATGAAATATTGATCAATTATAAATGGTTTTTAACTTAAGTGATAAATTTTCATGAGTTGTAATGATTAAAATCAAACAAATGCTCACAAACGGTGTTATTTTTTGAGAAAATAGAGTAATGACCTGTATTCCACAAAAGGAATGTCTTCCCCCTGGGCCCCATACCATTATTTATAGGTCAAGGGGTTGAGCTGAGTTTCATGAATAGGATTCCCAAATAACATGTTTTTATCAATTGAACCTCAAAATCCAACCCTCCTCCCCTGCATCAGCTCCCTTACTAAGGGGGGCATTGGTTGACACCGAAAAACACTCATTTCAAGAAACAAGTAGGAATGCATGATATATTTAGGTGAATTTGGGATAAAAAGGATCAAAATATACTACTTAAATGGGGTTAATGACATTATAAAGTTTCATGAATAAAAATTTATTCATGATGGTTCTCTAGGTTTCATGAAGGAACTCGCACAAATGATGGTAACATTTACACAATTTATTTGTGTTCAATGAGGCCACTGTATTAATTTAAATTTACCTCCCATGTGGTAAATTTAACATAATGGACCTCCCAACACTACAAAAATGATACATACCTTCCTCCAACCCTCACTTAATGGGATGTGACCTTTTTAATTCCAATTTAATATCTAAATTCATGAAACATCAACCTTTTCATGAAAAACAAGTGATGGAATCCAATAGGCATCCATCCTTCATGAATATCTTCCCATTAGTTCAAGAAACTCAAAATAAAATATAGGATATTTATTTTTTGTGTGTTCATGACCTTATCAACATAGGAAAACACATTGAAATTATTATTTTTTGTTATATAATTATCCTTATTGAAAACAACATGGTAACAAACTAAGATTTCACCCCAAGGTAGGGACACCCAGTATCGCTATGCTCTACCCTTTGTGAAATCCCTGGCCTTCATGAATCCAACACCTTCATGAAACCCACTTCAAAGGTCCTCACATAGTACCTCCATTATACATTTAGACCTTTGAGAAAGTGGATATATCAAAAACATTGTACCCACTTGATCCTGGTTAACTCGTTCCCCAATCTACTGCAAAACTTGTATCGTGAACACTCAAGTCCAGACACTTTACTTTAACCACGACATGGACAGTTGAATTTCATATTTCTCCTATGAATATACACCCTAATTACTCTTGTTGATAAGTATAGTAACCCTAATGTTAGTGTCCCTATTTTCTTCTCCACCATGGTAGTTTTTTCACCACGTATCTCCAATAGTAAACTACATAGTAGAGCCATAGGTTGTGACGGTGGCATCATCAATTGAAACTTCCCACCATTCATGGTACAAAATCACAATTTTGGAACCCTTTATCGTTATTATAAATGGTTTTCCCATGTGTATACCCATACCACATCATAGAAAAATATGTTAAACTATATATCCTAGCATCTTAGTCATACGATGTTAAACTGCATGACAATGTCAATATAACATGATGTTAAACTGTAGACTTATCAAGTGCGGTGAATAAAGGATACCCTATGTACGACTAGCATGGGACGACACCCCCACCTCCACCACGGATGAAATCGCATCACAAATTCATTTATATAAATAATCCCTACGCCTCTATGATATGGAACCTCCATAAACCAATGAAGTTCTACAGATGAACACAACAGTATCCCTTGTTTTCACAACCTTCAAGGAACAAGCATCCTTACCATAAGATGATAAACTAAATGGGATTTTCCTACCAAAAAACATTAAATTGTGCACTTAAAAATCATGGATTTTGATCCCAGTGTTTTAATAGGGTACATAGGATGCCTCGATGATGTTTAATCCCAACATACCTGGGATACCTCTCTGAAGTTCAATCCTAATTCCCCACACCACCATTGAATCTTCGTATCCTCCCCTCTAAATGAAGAAACAATGATGATTGATCCCCCCCACCCCCACCCCGATGGAACACTAAATGTGACATACCTATACCCACATTTCATTGAACATAAGACCTACCTTTTTCTACAGGCCATTAAACATGTGACCTACCTGTACCCACAAGATGGTAAACATGTGACCTAAAAATCCCCGAAATATTTTAAACTTGTGATCTACCTATCCCCATAATACTTTAATCTTATTAACTACCTAAACCCATAGGACATTAAAACTATGACTTATATATCCATATAAGACGTTAGACCTTCTAATAACCCCCAAAAAATAAAAATATAACCATACACCATGTAGTGTACATGGGATTCCTAAAACATAGGTCATTGGACACATTATGTTCATGACATAATTTTCTCTATTTTAGATACATGATGCCTTAGGTTATTCACCCAAGATGCATTTTATATTAGATTTACTAAACTTAAAATGAGTAAGACTTTTACATATGTCCAACATTCCCATGATTCCCTACCATCATCAGCTCAAAACATGAAGGTAACAACCCTTTTTAAATAATGAGTAGCATAATTTAAAGGTGTCCATGCCAAGATGGGTCCAAGAATGAGATTCATGAACATGACATAGATTTGTGAGGGAAAATAGACTAGGAAATGAGCTCAATGGAGTAATACATGGATGGAAGATCTGATATCCCATTATCTCATTCTAATCATGGAGTTTATATTTTAAGACATGGTGATGGATTTCACCCACATTTGAAAAGATTTAATGTTGGGGTGCATAACCTAGTGGGATCTATAATCGATAAAAGGATACAGATCATTCCAGGGAAGGTAAAGAAATCACTCCATCACCACTGATGTGTTCCCTAGGTGTAGAGCATCAAAAAAACTTATATAAATATATTGCATCTTTAAATCTCATGAAATCAATAGCTTAAAATTGTTTGAAAAACCTCATAATGCATGAGTTCATGTACTATAAAGAGGATCTTTTCTTCAATGGAATTTAACTTATTTCAACATCTCCATATTCTCTTTTACTAATTGATTATTCATCTTTTATTTGAATCATGTTTTATGTGTGATCATGATTATTAATCAATAAATCACCAATTGAAAACATTGTATGATTGTAATATTCAATTATCCAAAATATTTCATATTCTAGAATTTCAATATTTTACCGTGTAGTATTCAGAAAATACTCTATGTGTTGAATTCATGTGAAACATAGGTAAAGACTTATGAAACTTAAGAAGTCTTACAAAACTCATTTCACAAGATTTTGAAGTCATACAATCATTAATTTACCATTTTCAAGCTTCAAATGAAATCATATTCTCATGAAGTCATATGATATAAAGTCTTATTGATTTGTATCAATGTCCTACAATAATCTAAAAAGTTTATGATCAATTCACATTCCATAAAACCTTTTCCGAATTTTAGCCTCAGACTTATGTGATACAAAAAACATGAAAACAGATGATCTACAATGAAAGTCTAATTAAATACATGAATTCATACATAATGAATGAAGTTTTGTGAAGCTTCAAAAAAAATTATTATCCAAAATTTTTATGATCCCGCATAAGTCTTTATAATCAATGGAATTTACATTTTCTAGTTCAAGATAAAAAATTACAAACTTATTCAAATGACACAATGATTTATTCAACTCATCTTCAAGGAATGTAATCCACTATAAAACCACTTAATTTTTTTAGATAGTGTTTATACATCCACAAATATTTTCCCATGATTTAATTTAATATAATCATATAATCCATCACATTTTATTTTCCACTTTTTCTTGATCCTATCCACTATAGTTCTTCATGTAGTACCCTCAAAACTCATGTATCCCTTTATAATGAATCAATTCACTCAACGCATAGGTTTGGATGAATTATCAATCATGGAATCCAATGAAAACTTATGAATCCATAATAATACACTATGAATCACCATCATATTCCTATACTAAACACACATAGGCTCATTGAAAACAAATTCAATTATTTTAGTTGAGGGCTACAACGTTTTGGTGAAATAGTGGGAAGCATTTAAAATTTAATTAATCTATAATGTCTATTAGTAATCAATATGAGTACTAGTTTGCTAATGTTTATTCATTCTAGAAAAATGTAAATCATCACCAACAATTCAATATCATTGTGATCAATATTAGATAAAATGAATACCATGACCATTGATAACTTCTAAGAGTGGTACTGGTGGCTCTGCATTGTTTTGAACTCAGAGACTAAGATTTATTTATTATAATCCCAAATTCATATTGATTAATTTATGGTAGAAATAAATTAATATAAAAATAATTAACCACTTGAACCTTGTGAAAGCTTTTAAGTTCATTTTGTTATCATTTATTTATATTGACTACTAGAAAATTCATGTGGATGAAGATACCTAGAAAATGCTATCTTATATCAAAAACATATACTAGGTGATATCATGAAAATGAATATATGATATACATTACATTGAAAAGATGAAATATATCTTAAGGGAGTTATCCAATACCTCACATACTCAAAATTATTATGTACGTTGAGATGTTGGAAACCCCTGGGATTAAGCTGAATGAAGAACTTGCAACTTGTCTCACTATTTCTAATTTTCCACAAATATTATTTACTTTTATTGTTAATTATAATTTGAATAACTTGAAAAAGTTACTCTAGATATATTCAGTTTATTCATCCAAGAAAATAAGGATATGAAGAATACTATATCTTTCATCGTTATGGTGAACAATAGGAGGCTTGGATAGGTTAATGGGTTAAAGGTAATGTCTAAACAAAAGACCTAGAAATATCTCCCCTAGAATATGAAAAATATATAGAGGGAGAGTAATGATTGGGAAGAATTAATATTTTATTATTGTATATAGGGTCATTGGAGGATGAATTTTAGGAATGGGAAGAAGAAGTGGTTGATACTTCTACTTTAGGTATATTTGTCATTGAATTCCATCTGCTTGTATATACAAGTTTGGAATTGGATACAACATGTGGTACACACATTTGTATTATATTTTATAAAGAAAGAATATTAAAAATTATAAAAAATGGTTATGTGGACCTTTGAGAAAAAATGATGCAATACTAGAAGTATTGGCAGGATATAATTATCATATTACTTTTCTTAGGGGTTTAATTCATATACAATATAATTGTTATCATCTTCCATAGATTACCAGAAACATAATATTATTGTTAAGAAGAAATAATGGTGGTTATACTTCATGTTTTGGACTAAATTTTTTCTCTTTTATAAGGATAACATGTGTTTTGGTGTGACACATCATAACAATGGTCTACAAGTACACTATAATAAAAAAACAATATAATGGAATTTTTTTAAATAAGTAGCATTTATTAAAACCACCCAATTTTATTAAATGGATAATTAATTATATATGATTATATTTAAATACAATATAGTTTTTTGAAAATGTTTTCATCCATAGTTTACTTCAGTTTTAAAACCATCACTAAAATGAACGTTTTAGGTTTTTTGGAATATTTTGGTACAACACTACCACTGTAGTTAATATGGTGATGATTTTAAGAACAAAATTTACAAAACTCCTTAAATAGAGGACTTCATAACAATCACTAAATTACTTAAAGTAGTTCATTATCATATAATGATGATTCATTAGTGACTTTCCATAATTAAAAATTCTATGAAATGATTAACTATTGTTTAAAATGCTGCTAATTACATAAAAACAGTATAAATTACCAACCTTTAATATAATATATCCTATAGTATAAATTACTGATACAAAAACACACACACACACACACACACACATATATATATTATTTAAATAATTTCAATACTCAAACAAAACATAATAAATAAAGAATCAATATACATTAATAGAACTCCTATGAACATAGAACATGTTTTTTTTGTCAAATTCTAAAAAAGAAGTATATATAAGTTTTATTCAAAAATAAAATAAATAAAAATTTAAATCCTATATTAAAATTTCCCTTCAGTTTCTATTTTAATTCCTCCATGTGATCCATGCCCATGTTTTCATCTTGGATACTATATTTTGGTGCATTTTTTGCCTGCATTAAATGTAATCTAGAATATAAATTAGTTTTAATTAGGTGGTACATAATAAATATTTATAGTAATTATTATAATAATATTAAAAAGTTAAAGTAAATTTAATTGATTTAGTACCACTGTGGTAGGTTTTATTAGGAACTCAATGTCTATAAGAATTCCCCTGGCCATGCTTTTAAATAAAGTACCCTATTTACTCCTTATCAATGCAAACTACTCATCTTGAGCTATCAATCGTGTTTACATATCTTGTATTCTATTCTTGAGGGTCAAAATTTTCTTTTTTAATTATAATGTATAGATAATAGTAACATTATTTGAACCTATATGAGGATGTGTCCTAGTGAATAAAGAAGCGATCCTCCTAAACATTTGTTATGGGGACGATCCAGAACCCAACCCTCAAACATGATCAGTATGATCCTTTACCAAAACGTGGGGAATAAAATTGCTTTGGGAGATTGATGATGAATAGATGGGATTTTCATCACATTATTCTTTAATTTATTCCAAAAAATACTATATATTTTAACAAAAACTATTTCTCCAAAAACAACATATTTTATATTTTTTAGAACAATTTTCATTGGAGGTTCACTTAAGTAATTTCCATTATATTTCATTTTAATATCGAAGCACAACTCAGATAGAAAACGTATGTATCCAATATTATCAAAAAATGACACCTATAAAAATGAAATAACTTAAAATGAAACAAATGAATATTTAACAAATACCTTAAATATTTCATTGTTTTACCTTATCTTTGAGAGTCATTTAGAAATTTTAGTTGTGAGATAACTTGTTCTCCCTATTGGATAGGGTTTTTTTGAGAAAATTTATAATGACTATTAATATTGATAAAGATATATTATTTTTAATAAATTAATATAAATTTAACAAGAAAATATCACATTCCTTATGTGAATCAGAAGGATACATATCCATAAATTACTTCCAATGATTTAGATGTATCCCTTTAGGTTACTTTTCATAAATTTGATAGATACTCAAGGAGGTGTCATTGAACTCACACCAAAACCTATATTTAATTTCATTCCACCCCCCCCCCCCCCACCCAAATATTTCAATGTCCATTGACACATAACTGCATCATGCACATCAAAATGGAAAATCGTCTTTATATTATATATGAAAAAAATATTTATATTTGATAGGGAAATTACATAAAAAATATAAATATTAATTTTGATTTACATTAATTTATTAATAAAAAATATCATTCTTCCAATTTGGTGGGAATCAGCCTCCAATCATGATATGTGATGGGAAGGGATGTTATATCACACACTATCTATCCCATGATCTACCCATATAATCCTCTGACATCATCTATAGGCATCCCAAACTTGTCAAATGCTAAAAATACTTTAAAATTACTCATCCTATGAATATTTGATGTATTCATGTTTTTTATATATTTTTATTTTATGAATATAATCATAAAATATAGTTTATAATTAGTATATAGAAGTAATAAATTATTTTTTATTTTTAATAATTACATATCAATAATGGTCACCCTTTATTACCCTCACAATGGTAACCACATCACTAATTGATTAGTCAATGAATACTCTTCATCTACTTCATTTGATCCTTCATATATTCCTAGAGAATAAGATAATAAACTGGAAGTAGGGAGCATACGTAATGAACATGTGAACACATCAGATGACATTGAATGATGGGAAGTAGAGAAAACCATAAATAAATAAAATACCTGATATATGAGGGAAAGTATCAAATGGGTTATTTGACATCATAGGAGCTATAGATGATTAGGTTATATATTTAAATTGTTTTATTCTATATATTCTTATATCCAATAAGAAGATAAAAAAATTTTGAACAAGAGATATAATATAAAATAAGAAAATATTTTGAAAATATTGTATAAATATTATATAAATTCATACATACAAAATAAACTACTAAAATATATATTAATAGAGTATTGAACATATGCTTAATTAATTTAACATTAACCACATTATTTTAATTATCCACCATTAACATGATTTCATCATCTTCTCCCTTCATTACAGGACTAATTAATTTAATATCATAAAATTAATATAGATCAATATATTTTTATTTATGGGGTTTTATGTCAAAAAATAATTCATCAAATTCAACACCCATATAATAAATGTATCTCAGTTTTACATGGACTAAAACACTCTACCATTTATCATCCCTATCATTCATATAAGATTCCATTTCATCATTGGAGAAAAAAAAATATGGATCATGTTCTTCACACTCACATGTATTAGATAAACAATATATGCAAACATGAGTATATTTTAATGAATAGTTCCTTATAGTCATTAAAATATGAACCCACTTTCATTTGAATAACACAACATAAAATTTTTTAGGATAATTTCATTTTAATTAGTCATCAAATTTCCATAGTATCCCTTGTTTTAAACTTTCAGAAGATGCCACTATTTTTTGTTTTGAGACCATTTTGTAACAAATGTTTGAAACATAAATAAAAGAATATTATATCCATTTAATATCTTATGCTTATTCAATGGTACTAAAATCAAAATTTTCAAATCATATAGCACACCGTTATGATTGTCAACATTCTAGATATACATGTTTGAAAATGAAATATTAATGGTTAAAAAAGATAATTCAACCAATATTTTAGGAATATGAAATTTATTATGATTTTACATCATGTTAAAACTAATTAATAATGACTTTTTTAATAGATTTTGTAGTCTATTTCATATTTTAAACTAGATATAAAATCCATAATTTTTTTATTGTCTTAAATTCTATAATTAATGGATATGAAATATCACTATTTTGTATCAAATATCTTTATGCTTTGAGAAACTCTGTTTTTGTCAATAAAAATGATACTTTCTTAACTTTATTACCAAAATTTTTGAAGGTTTTATTATATAATTTAGGAAATAAGATTACTTTTATTATCATCAACAATTCCAACTTGAATGAATCTTGTCTAAATATTTTCTAAATACATATAAAAATGTGAGGGACTCTTCTGCTATATTAAATCCAGCAAGAGATGCTTCTTTTGAACTTTATTTTTCATAAAATAATTCAAATAACATAGATACCTAATGAAATAACCTAATATAGAAGAATAAACCACATATTTAAGAAGTTTTAATATTTCAATTTAGTAATTGTAAAAAAGTATGTTGATAATATATCTTTATAGAATACATCCAATGATAATCCACATTCAGTACAATTTTAACTTCCCCGGTTAAATGAATATTTAGATAGCCCATCACTATGAAAATTATGCGGGGAATTATCTTCTTTAAACCAAAAAGTGACATTACAATTCTTTCAGAAATTTTTTCAAGTTCAATTAGGTTTAATGTTTTCTCACAAATCCATTATAGAAATGAAAAATACTGAATTACAACTCATGTTATTTTATCATGTAATAATTTATGCAATACCAATGGTATAAATTACTCAAAAACATGAAATTTATATATATTAATGCCATGTAACACATGATATTTCAAGTTAAAAAATATTTAATGTTCACTTTAATATCCCTTAAGTACATTCAAAAAAAAATTTCATTGAAGGAAAACATTTTTTTCTTGGTTTTTAAATATAAAAAACTACTTAAAAAAATTTCCATTATCATTTTCCCATAGATTATGCATTAAATAAATTTTTTCTAAGTGGGAGTGTTCTAATAAAGAAATGTTTTCTAATCTAGTAAAATCAATAATCATCCACGTTATAGGATCACACATTTTGAACATGTTGGCTATAGATGCATCATATATATATATACACCATTATCCTATAAATAATTCAATTCTTCTTTGAGAGGATAATGATATACTTCAATTTCATTTTAATAAATTCTATTTACCTGAATTATCATTAAAATAATGAAATATGATTATTTCATACACATCCAAATAGGTAGATTTTAATGGATTAATATAACTGGTCATACGCTACAATTTAAAGTTAGAGTCCGGGATGGATGTTTCACTTAGAGGTATTAATGTTTGAAATCTATCAATATCGAATATTGAATTTACAATCATAATATCTTAAGATAAATTTGGATAAAAAAATAAAATAATTATTTTGATTTTTCATATTTATTAGGACATATAAACCCATCATTTTTGTCTTCCATATCATGCGACCTCATTTTTTCTGCCATTTTAGAATACATGATAAATATTTCATATCTTAGTTCTAATAAAAATATCATATTACCTTCAAAAAATTATTTCTAATTTATTGTTCATTATTTAATACATTCATCATTATTCATCAATTTTCATCTTGAAGTGTAGTTTCTTTTCAACACTACTCCATCTTAATCTTCTCTTTTATATAACATGAAATATTTATTACATGCATGTATCTTTATATAATTGAGATCATATTTTTTAAAAAAATCATCATCTCAAAGAATGATTGAGGGGTATTAACATGAAAAAATGAATCATACAGTAAATCCAATATCACCGATATATCTTTATATGCAACTCCACAAAAGTTCTAAATATGGTACAACATTAGTAAAATATAGTTTTCTTATATTTGATAAATCATTCATACATATTCATATTTCTATCTTATTACAGTTCATAAAAATTAATTTATTATTTAGTTACTTTATTCCTTTTATAAATCTCTATAATATCAAAAATCAATTACACTATTATGTCACAATATTCATCATTCCCTGTAGCAAAAAAACATTATTAATCATGTTTTTAATATCATTATCCACTATGAAGGTAGTTAGTTGTTAATTTTGATGATTTTCACAAATTTAACTTTCTCCAATATTCAATTATTTTTGTTGAATCTATCTCACATATTCATTAGGAAATTGTTTCAATATTAAGGGAATAAAAACTTCATCTATTTTTCAACAATCATATGAAATTATAATCAAAAAATGGTCATTTTATACATACATCTATTTATCCATTTTCAAGTAAAAAATAAAAAAATATTAATCTATTAATATATTTTGGTTCATTCCAGGGTAAATTAATCAAAAAAATTACAATTTGTAATCTATTTATATATATCTGTTTAAAAACATAACACTAATTAATTAAATAAAATCATGTAAAAAATAATATAAAATATCTATGCAATTAAGAAACATTAAAAATTTAAAAAAAACATACATTTATAAAATTTGACTAAGAATAAATTACAAAATGTAATGATGATATAAAATAAGTAGTATTAACTGAAGGAAAATGAAACATTTAAATTTTTTTTACAAAAAAATTGTTTCATTGATTCTTTGTTGATAGTAACTTGAATATTATTCATTATTTGAGATGTGTGTCACTCGATAATTATTTATTTAATATATCTTATTTATTTATTTTATTTAATTATTTTCATGAGTTTTGGGCTATAATATTTTAAATATTTGGATAAATAATGTTTTTTATATTTTTCATGATTAACCATCACAATTTTGAAAAACATGTGGAAATCAGGAATTTGAGTCTATAAATAGAAATTACCATTATTCGCGAATTGAACATAGTTATTAAACCATGTGGGCTCCATGGAACCCCAGTGAGGTGTTTCGATTTCCTATTTTGGGATCTATAGGTATCACACCATTTTTAAAACCATGTGGGTTGCACATAATTTTTTTTTAAAATTCAAAATTTTCCTTTAAGTTAAAAGAATTAAAAACTTCAAATCATATATACCATATCTATCTCACAAGTTATGTGTGTCACTCACATAGAGGATCCATTTCCCCCACCCCTTTTCTTTCCATATGGCATCTATTTCATTAAATTCCATTTTTTATATTCCTAGGTAAGTGTTTCTTAATCTCTATGGCCTTCTTTTTCTAGTTTTGTACCTCCCCCTTGCTTTGGTTTACCCAAGGATCAACTATAGGTTGGTGTTACAGTTCTCATCCATTTATAGATATTTTTATGAGGTTATTTAAGAGGGTTTTTGTCTTATTCCACTATCATTATGTGTTTCAATGAATCTATACGTCGTTGTGGTAGTTTTTTCCATGTTTTTTATATTTTCTTTATAGTCAATATTCTACTCAGGTTTCATAAATCCTATTTTTTTAAAACTCATTATGATATGTATTTAATTAAGTATATGAGATTATTTATCATACTATTTATGCATTTAAATAAATATTACTACTTGAAATAAATTTATAAAGTAAAATTTATTGGTTTTGAATGGGGATTTCTACTGCATGGGAATTCTAAGTGTGTTTTGGAATTTATTTTATATTATTAATTAGTTTTAAATACTCATGGTATTTTGGTGATGGATTATTAATATTATAACACATTACTTTGTGTGGTTTGATGATTTTATTTAGTAATTCTTATATATTTGGATAATAATTTAAATTGTATTCCATTATTTATTACTCAGGTAGTCTTTGATAATTTATATATATATGAAGGTGAAGGGTACATGTATTTATATACAGGTCTGTGTACACAAATATGTGTACTTGAATATATAAGGAATTATTAAATAATGACTCTTTGAAACATGGGTTTTAAAATTTTATTCTTAAATGGTGATTACAAAAAGGGGGTTTCAAGTGAGTTTAAATGATGTTTGGTTTTGAAATTGATAATCAAGGGTGCATTTTAAAGAGTAATTTATCAACTATAATAATTTCTATGCATGTAGTCTTGATGGTTTTTTCTATATTGGATTGTTGGTTGGTTTATGGTTGGTACATGGGAGACCTTAGATTGGTGGGTAACAGGACAAATGTTGATCTAGTTTAGTATGATTTGGTAAATAGAGTCAAGTAAATAATTCGCAAACATGATCAAATTATATTTTTTTAGGTCAATTAGCCGGGTAGTGATCCATAAGATAGTCAGTTTCCTTTGGAACCTATATTTCAAGGAATTTCTCATGTTTTTTGTATTATTATCATGCTGAATCATTTAATTTTTTACACACACTCACATTTACTTTTCATTATTTTGATTTCTATTTTGGTTTGATTTCTGGTTGATTTAACATGGTTATTTTTATATTGGAATTATTTGGGTAAAATGGTCTTCCATTCCTATATTGTATTATTCCATAAAATAATGATTTGGTAAAGGGGGTATTTATAAACATTATTATTAAAAATGTTTCTAAATTCGAGTTTTAAATTAAATTTATTTAGGTACTTTAAAATATTATTTTAATATCATGTTTTGGGTTTAAGAGAGTACTTGGTCTATCTTATTGAGTTGTTTTCTTGAAAATAAATAATTAAATAATATTTAATTATTACTATTCTAACTAGTATTTCCAGAATTCTTTGTATAGGTAAACACATTGATTATGTGGTGTTTACCTACTAGTCTTATAACTCACATGCTACATACAACACCCAGTGTCTATAGATCGAGTTATTTTTTTATAGATGAGTATCTGATTCTTATTTCCCATCCAATGAGTAGATCTTTTGGATGACGAGTTACTTTAACTCAAATGGGTTAGCTTGTTCAGGTATATAAGTTTTTATTGTCAATGTCTATCACACATAATCGATGTTGTCCTTTTAAAACATTCTATGGATGTATGTGTAGTGTTAATATGGTGTATGAGGGTAGGAACTGTAGGTATATTTTTTCTAGATGGGGGAATTTTGAGGGAGATATGAGAGTTTATTTTTTATCTATTTTATCTATTTCTTTATTTATAATTATATTTCCATTTTACTCTATTGGTATGAATTTTATGTGGGCATCTAACATACATATGGATCATGCAGGAAATAAGGAAGAATTGTTTTTTATTTAAATATTATTAATATTTTAAAAATCAACCCTAATGATTTCTTGTGTTTTCTATGATTCTCATTTTCAAAGTCAGGGATCGGGGAAACCCCTCGGGTCATTGGAGACATTTATTGGGTGTTGATCCATAGGGAGGTTTGAGATGGGTTGTTATACATTATATTAGATCCGATGTTCATAAAAGGTTCCTAGTTTCATATAGTGCTTGGTTTCTATTTGAGTAGACTATTGATATTGAGATATGATCATTAAGAATCCTGATGTTTATTGTGATTTGGTAGTTCATCCCCACCAATCATAATAACACATCAATTAATAAAATTAGTTTGGGTTTTAATTTCTATTTTCAGTTGTTTTTATTGTTTTTTATATTTTTGATCATCATTGGAATGGTTAGTTTACTTAGGGGTATTTTTTTGGATTTGTAATTAAAATAGAGGATGGATCAGTTGGATGATGTTGGTTTTCACAACCTTATAAACAAGGTAGTGACCAATTATTTGATCCTATAATGTTTTTGGAATTTCTTAATGACCATCATGGGGCCCACCAAACCACATGGAAAGTTCAATAAATGTTCGAAATTCTTATTTATACTGTTATTTAGACCCATTAATTCATAGGTCCCAATAATGAGAAAAAACACTCAATTGGTCCTTATGATGTGTTGAGAATGTCTGTTTACAAATTTTATTTGGAGTTGAGGAGTTTCATTGTTTTTTTCTCTTTTTAGTAAAAACTCATTTTTTGGGTGATGAAAATGAATATGTTTTATCAATTTTTTAAAAAATATTTATTATAGTGGATTGAAATTTTTTTAAGAATGGATGATTAATTTTTAAATTTTTATAATTATTTTTAAATATTGGATTTCCTAAATTAATGAAAAATGTTTCTAAATATGAATTAGTGTAATTTTACTAAATCTTTTCGGGGTATTTTAAAATTATAAAAGTTATATTTTAAGTGTTTTGTGTTAAAGGAATGTATTTTATTATATTTTAAAGTTATTTGTAAAAATTTAGGATTCATTACATTGACAAAATTCATTTAGATCACATGTTTTTTGATGAAATATTTTGATAGTTCAGGTGTGGCTTGATTATCTAATGGTTGATGATAAATATCATGCAAAGCACTAATTTGATACTTCTAGTAGATCTTGTAGTTCTATTGTATGGATAGTCCAATATTAATTATGGTAATTGAGAAAGAATGCTAGAATAGAAAGAACATAGATTATTCCTGATGTTGAAGCATGTTAAGATGATTTATGTTCCCAAATTGAGGTGTCAAATAATTTAGTGGAAGATAAAATTATATTTTTTTAAGGTAAAAATATTGGAGGTTTCGCAACCTACTATTAGAGGGGGTGAATAAGATTGTTGAAAATTGTTTTTCAAGACCAGTGTTGGAGTATAGAGTTTGAATCTACATATTTCATTTATCGAAATATATTGAGTGGGAGTGGGTGGAGTGTTCCATAAAATATCTCAGATGTTAGTGATTCATTCAAATAAAGGATTAAAATTTGAATGGTTTCATGGTTTTGGTTTCACCAAAATAGGATCAGTTGTAAGTAAGGTAAATTTTGGAAGAGTGTGTGAGTTTCACATTGGGGTATTTATGGTTATGGAAACTATGGACATGTTTCAATATTTATAAGGGGTTGGTATGATAGTAATCATATGACTAGAATAACTAATCTGAGCTATGGTTTTCATTAATGTATGTTAGTGATATATGGGGAAGGATAATAACTTTTATGTCATGAAAAGTATTAAATAAACTCACTAGTGTGGGTTGAAACATTCAGTGGTCACGGATGGCCATCATGTTCTCATTGATTCTCACATAACATCCATTACACATCAATGTACCATTATTCACCAATTTAGAAGAACCATGATAAAGTGGAATAGAATTATATGTCTAGAATATGAGATGGATGTGGAATAATTTATTTCTAAATGAATGTTTGATTGTTTTTTCCTAATATGAGAAGATTAACTTAAAACAGCATTAATTTGTGTCATGAAGCATAAGTTCATTTTCCAAAAGCATGTGTGGGATTCAATAAAATATGCCTAGGTTCATCTAGAACATATGGTTGGGTGTTTTATTTCCATTTGAGGAAGGAATATCTAGAGGATACTCTAAACATCCAGAAATAGAAAAACTATTACACTCATCTTAAAATTATATAGAAGTTGCAATCATGGGTCTTATGGAATCTATAGAATGGAATTACCCCAAGTCCTAGAATAAATTTATATATAGTGATTTTGAATTTATGTAACTTATCATTAGATGATCAAAAAATCATCAAATTTATCTTCAAAATGGAGGTTATATCCTTAAATGGGTGGAAACTAGACTGATGTAGTGGTACAAAAGGCCATGAAGGTTTTGGTTTCACTAATAATAGTGATCAAAGGGTTTAGTGTGATTTAGTGGGATTTTTTTATTTTGATGACAATAGATCATTCATAAAGGTATAGTTCTAGATAGAGGATCATGCTCTAATAGTTTTTTTGGAGTTTGGTGTACCAACATCTGAAGATAAAAGAATCTAAATTGTATAATATTTAAGAACATATGAAATATTGTTGATATAGGCCATAGAAATGGTGATTATCTTATCTTGTTTATGGGAATTTTTTGAGAAAAAATTATTGTTGGAAACACTATTCATATTTTCATTATTCTATTTCCATGGAATAATTCTGATGAGTTTATCAGGTGTAGCATAATGTAAAATTGTGGTTTAGTAAAACTAAAGAGGAAGTTTTTTTAGACGGTTACTAAAGATAGGATGTAAAACATCTGATGAGTCATTGGTGTGAGCACGAGAATAATCATCAAGTGAGATTTTATTTAAAAAACTTTAGAAAACAATTCTCAAGTGGTATATTGTTAATATTTGGGTTGATAAATGTTTTTTGGGTCAAATTTTGGAAGATTCAAACTCTCATTCACTAGAAGATATATTTGGGAGAGTTCAAACGATGATAACCACACCAGAACCATAGATGTCTTGATTCCTGCTGTAACATCCCAGGTAAATAATGAATAAAACATTTTCATATTTATTAATATTTACAAATTAAATATTAATTTTACTTTAAAGGGGTTTCTATGTACGATAGCGTACCCGATACGCAACAAAGAGTTTCTTTGAAATCTTACTTTGCACACTAGTAATAAAATAATATTATTTTAAATGGTAGTTAACACATAGCCGTTGTATTGGCAGGAATGGATATAAATAACTAAAATATTATTATATATGTTTTTTAAATTTTTTTACTTTTATCTAATAAAAGATAAAGGCTTAAAATACGGAAAGAATTCAATTTTAGGCGTATATGCCCTAGTTTTCACTAAAGGTTCACTTATCACCTTTTGATGGAGAACCATCATTAAATATAGTTTTTTTCACTCTTATACATTCTATTGGACCAAATAAAACTCTTATTTAGAATCGGGACATCAAAATTTACTTTGTGTAAATTTTTGGAATTTTTCCGATAAAGTTCATTTTTTAATGAATAGTGAAAAATGTTGTATTTTAATTCAAAACCTCTTTTTAATATAATTTATATATATGACTATATTATATTTTGAATTGGTTTTAAAGTTAAATTAGAATATATTTTTACCATTAAATCAAATAGTGGTCGTTTTAATTAATTTCACTTTGAAATCGGACTTAAACTAGTGTCAATCTTTTGATACTTATTGTTTCATAAGAACACGCTATTTGCTCTGACAGCGGGAATTAATTATTAAATTAATTAATTCAAATTATATGTTTTGAATTTTTTAAAATGGACTTCATTTTTTAATTCATAATATCAAATATAGCTTAGGGTGAAGTTTTGGTATTTTTCTGAAAAACTTCAATTTTTGATGAATTGTGAAACCACTAAGTGGTACTTAAAAAAACTGATTTTTTGTTTAAATGATATTTTACCACCTCTGTGTTTTGAATTTCAAAAATACAAAATAAATGGTTGTCATTAAGATGTAAAATTTGGTTCAATGGGATTAAAATAATTTGTTCGTGAATATTAACTTATTATGTTTTTAATAGCGATTAGAGGTAATTAATGTAGTTTAAGGTAAAAATAATGTATTATTAATATCAAATGAAATTGACACATGTCATACCCTTATTGGATGTTTCATGTCCGACCAAGACAATCCATGGGTCAACTTTGGGACCCCATGGAGCCACTTTATTTGGAAAATGACATTAATATGTTTTTATTTAATGTTAAAATAAAAATGTCACAAACATGAGTTGTTTTACTAAAACAATTTTTACATGGGGTTATACAAGTACGATTTTTGACTATAAAGATTAATTGTAAAGCTAAAACGATTTAATACATAGTGATATTTTTTTTATAATTTTTAGACATTAGATAAATTAAATTATTTATGACACCATGACGATACAACGATTACCTCATTATTTAACGATTTAAATAAAATTGAAAGATAATGTAAAATCTAAGACCTACATATGTCAAAAACCTATTGGATGGGTGGATTTAGAACCCTTAACACCTTATCCTCGAAACAGATCAATTTGGTACCATTAAAATCCAAAAGTCATTCTAAAAAAAGTAACATTTCCTTACATTCCAAGAGTGCCTCTCCTCTCCTCTTATAAAAGGCCCCCACCTATACCACCTTACCCACACTTCCAAAGCCTTTGGCTCGGCCATCCCCTGCCCATTTCGTCTCTCCACATCCCTCTCTTACTACTTGAAGCCTCAAATTGGGTATAAGTCTTCCCAAGGAAGCCTTTGAGCTCAAATCTAAGAGAGTTACCCGATTTTATGGTGATGTCTTCACTTGTGTTCTTTTGTTTTATTTTGCTTCTCCAACCCCTTAAACTCTTTTTATTCATTTCTTTTGTAACAACTACAGTATCTTAAATATACTAGGATGTTGTTATAAGATTCTTTAGATCTACACTTACACACCTCTACATCTAATGGTTAAAGAACATACTTTTTCTGTGGTTGGCGAATTTTTGCCTCACGAAACGATGATTGTTCAATATTCTTGTAAACACCTTTAATGGTGGTAATTATGATGTCACTATATTTATATATGATATATATTATGTTTATTTTTTCCTTATTCTTCTGTATTTTTCATTTTTGGTATACCTTTATGGTTTCCATTCTGGGTAAACACGATAATTTCATTTTAGGAAGTGCAGACTACCGCCCCCTCAGAGTGATGTGATTCATTAATGTCATATGTGGGACATATAAAGGATGGATTTAAAGTTATTATATATGATGTTATACTGGAATTATAATATACCACTATATAATTATTATTTATTTCCATTAATGTATGAGATAGAAAATGAAAGTAGCGTTCATGCGTACGTACGGCTTACCGTCTCCATGAACGGTGCATTTCATTTCTTATCCCCAAATGTAATGTACTATTATAAGTACATATATATAATGGATATATATGATTTATGTTACATCTAAATGATTAATATAATTCTGGAATTAAAATATACATACCTCTCATTTAGTTTTAATTCCATTAATATGACATAGAAATGAAAGTAGTGTTCATGTGTACGTACGGCTTACTGTCTCCATGAACGGTGCATTTCATTTATTACCTCTAAATGATTATGTAATAAAATAAATACATGTATATTCTGGATATATATGATATATATGATATCCAAATCATGAATATCATTCTGGATATAATGAACCTTTGACCACACGAACAACATGTAATTGTAAGAAGTCCACTTTCGACTTAAGAACCAAATATCGACAAAACAAACATTGTTAACTTAAATTATTACATAATGTTTATAAAATGTCAATAAGTGATATAAAAGGAATAATGAACTTGAAAAATGTTATTAAGCAAATAGAAACTATCTCAAGTTTATTATTCAGGACCTTAAAGAACGATCGAGTCAAGTCAGACCCGAGGTAAGGGACTTCGTCTCAATCTCCTTTCATTGAGGCATATTTCATTTTATACACAACTTTCTTTTATAAGGTGTATAAACCCCTTTGACTTTTAATTTTATACAAAAGGAATCTTTTTCTACGAAGCATTTTACAAAATGAAAAAAAGGAATGTTTCTTTTAACGTATGTGGTGACAACGACCTTTTCCGCCGCCGCAAGTATTATTTGGTCTTTGGCCTCCTGAACAAGCCGTAATGTTTTTTTAAAATCAAATAAATACCATATACTCTCTTATGTATTTTGGTATTGAAAATGGTTTTTATAATGGATTTTTTATGTCAATATATTTAAGTGATATATTGTGATCAAAGTGTGGAAATGTTTTCTTTCCATTATATTTGTTTTATGTCTTATGATTTTTATAATGGTACTTGGACATTTGACGGGTGGTTACATGATAAACCATATGACGGGTGCTTCCATGATTACCAGGATGGGTGGTTACGTTATAACCTCCAATGCATTGGGTATGGAAGTCGGCTGTATGGCTATTCCATTAAGTATGTATGGAAGTTGGTCGTATGGATATTCCATTAAGTGATATGTGTGGAAGTCGACCGTATGGTTATTCCACTTAAGTATGTTTATGTCCCAAGTTACTTTAATATGTTATGTGTTCTTTATATGGGTTTTATGGTAATCCTTTAGTTACAAAAGGGTATTTAATGATATTTTATTCAGTGAAGAGTTTTTACTACTTCATGAAGGTGAAGGTATTACTTTGATAATGTATACATGGTTTACTTGATGTTTGAAAAACTAATATTTTTCATTCTTTGTGTATCTCTTACTGAGATTTTTATGTTCACCACAAGTTTTTTTGAAATGTTATTCACAGGACTTAATGTGTAATAGCGTCAAGGATGGGATCAAGGGAAATTCATGCTATATAAAACATGGAACTAGGCATGTTTCTTTTTAAGAGTTTTTTTATTCTATGTAAACTTAGTAGAAGTGTCTACTTTGTAATATTTTGAGATGTAACAGTTATGTCCAAATTCTCGAAAACTCTAAACCAAAAAAGATCCTCAATGTGAATTATTCATTTAATTCAATATTAAGTAATGTTTAAGGCTGGGGCCTTATAGTTGGTATCAAAGGTCGGTTTAGACAACATTAGTAGTTAGAAAATTGTTAAATTATTTCTTAATTTATGTTATGATTAAAATGATATTGAATTTAAAGATTACCATGTTGCTTCGCCTAAGGTATTTCAGTGTTAAGAATGGTTTTTCATAGAGGAAACATAGAAGGTTTTTTGTGAAGGAATACTAAGGGAAATGACCTGCCAAATCAGCATACTAAGATGGTCAGAATTAGAATTGAGCAGTTTACTGTAGTGATGGATCGGTTGAATTAGTTTTCTTGGTTTGTCAAGCTATTACCGAAGTTTTTTTGAAAATTTTTCACGGTTATCTAGTCCAATGACTAAGCTAACTCGTAAGGGTGTTAAGTTCATCTGGACAAAAGAATGTGATGATTGTTTTCATGAGTTGAAAAGAAGATTGGTGAATGCTCTAGTTTTGGCACTTCCTTCAAGGAATGGTGAGTTTTTTATCTACAGTGATGCTTCATTGAAAGGATTTGGCTTTGTCATTATGTAGAATGATCAGGTAATTGCTTATGCTTCACGTCAGTTGAAAACTCATGAGGTAAATTACCCTACATATGATTTGGAATTAGCTGCTGTTGTTTTTTTCTTTAAAAATTTGGAGGCATCATTTGTATGGAGTAAAGTGTGAAATATATACTGATCACAAAAGTTTAAAGTATATATTCACTCATAAAGAATTGAACATGAGATAGAGGAGATGGCTGGAATTAATGAAGGATTATGATTGTACAGTTCATTACCATCTGGGAAAAGAAAATAAAGTGGCTAATGCTTTGAGTCGTAAAAGTAATGCATCATTAACCATGTTGCGTTTGGAATGTGATCCTTTGGTTAAGGATTTGATGAGCTTTGGCATAGAAGTTGTTGGTGCAGGATGTTATTCTGTTTTGTTTCTGGTATCAGTGAGATCATCCCTATCAGATAGCATTAAGCAAGCACAGGGGGAAGAGAGTGAGTTGTAGAAAACGGTAGAGCTGGCTCAGAAGGGTAAGTTTCCTGAATTCATCATTGATAATGATTGTGTTTTGAGGTTTGGGAAGAGATTATGGGTGCCTTGTGATTCACAGTTGAAGAGAGAGTTGTTATGTGAGGCTCATAGTTCCCCATTTTCAGTTCATCCTGGCAGTACTAAGATGTACAGGGATCTGCGGGAGTATTACTGGTGGGATGGAATGAAAAGAGATATTGTTGATTTTAGTGTGAAGTGTTTGACTTGTCAGCAGGTTAAAGCAGAGTGGTAGTTACTAAAAGGGATGCTTCATCCTTTACCAGTTCCAGAGTGGAAATGGAAAAATATATCCATGGACTTTGTTGTGGGATTACCGAAGACATCTCGAGGTAATAATGCAATCTGGGTTATTGTTGATCGCTTGACTAAATCTACACATTTCCTTCCTATTCTAGATAATTTCTCTCTAGATCAACTTTCTCGATTGAATCTTAAAGAGATAGTCAGGGTACATGGAGTTCCCCTCTCCATTGTGTCCGATCGTGATCCCAGGTTTACTTCTAACTTTTGGAAAAGCCTTTAGAAGTCGTTGGGTACTGAATTAAATTTTAGTACAACTTTTCAGCCGCAATAAAATGGGCAGTCGGAATGAACAATTCAGAACTTGGAGGATATTCTACGAGCTTGTTCAATGGATTATCAGGGAATTTGGGACCAACATCATTCTTTGGTTGAGTTTTCTTATAATAATAGTTTTCATTCCAGTATACAGATGGCACCATTTGAGGAATTATATGGGAATCGGTGTCGAACTCCAGCTTTTTGGGATGAAGTAGGTGAAAGGAAGCTGATGAAACCAGAATTGGTAGAAGAGATGGCAGAAAAAGTTCAGTTGATTCAGAAACACATGAGAACATCTCAGAGCAGGCAGAAGAGTTATGCTGACAATAGGAGGAAGGATCTCTCTTTTGAGGTTAGTGATCATGTGCTTCTCAAAGTCTAACCATGGAAAAGTGTGATGTGATTGGTAAGAAAGGAAAGCTGAGTCCAAGGTTCATTGGACTATATAAAATTCTGGAGAAAGTTGGATCAGTTGCTTACTGAGTGGATTTACCTCCGAGTTTATCTCAAGTACACAATTTTTTTCATGTTTTGATGTTGATGAAGTATATGCCAGATCCATATCATGTTTTGAGTCCATAGGTAGTTCAGCTGGAGGAGAACCTATCTTATGAAGAAAAACCGGTCCAGATTCTTGACCGAAGAGAGAAAGTGTTGCAAAATAAGGTAATTCACCAGGTAAAGGTTTTTTGGAAAAACCATATGGTTGATGAGGCAACGTTGGAATCTGAAAATGATATGAGGGATAAATACCCCCACTTATCTTGATAAGTGAATAAAATTGTGAGGACGCAATTCCCAAAAGGGGGGAAGGATGTAACATCCTAGGTAAATAATGAATAAAACATTTTCATATTTATTAATATTTATGAATTAAATATTAATTTTACTTTAAAGGGGTTGCTATGTTCGATAGCGTACCCGATACGCAACAAAGAGTTTCTTTGAAATCTTACGTTGCACACTAGTAATAAAATAATATTATTTTAAATGGTAGTTAACACATAGTCGTTGTATTAGTGGGAATGGATAGAAATAACTAATATATGATTATATATGTTTTTTAAATGTTTTTACTTTTATCTAATAAAAGATAAAGGCTTAAAATACGGAAAGAATTCAATTTTAGGCGTATATGCCCTAGTTTTCACTAAAGGTTCACTTATCGACTTTTGATGGAGAACCATCATTAAATATATTTTTGTTCACTCTTATACATTCTATTGGACCAAATAAAACTCTTCTTTAGAATCAGGACATCAAAATTTACTTTGTGTAAATTTTTGGTATTTTTTTCGATAAAGTTCATTTTTTAATGAATAGTGAAAAATGTTGTATTTTAATTCAAAACATCTTTTTAATCTAATTTATTTATATGATTAGATTATATTTTGAATTGGTTTTAAATTGAAATTATAATATATTTTTACCATAAATTCCAATAGTGGTCGTTGGAATTAATTTCACTTTGAAATCAGACATAAACTAGTGTTAATCTTTTGATACTTATTGTTTCATAAAAACACGCTATTTGCTCTGACAACGGGAATTAATTCTTAAATTAATTAATGAAACTTATATGTTTTTAATTTTTTTAAAATGGACTTCATTTTTGAATTCGGAATATCAAATATAGCTTAAGGTGAAGTTTTGGTATTTTTCTGAAAAACTTCAATTTTTGATAAATAGTGAAACCACTAATTGGTACTTAAAAAACTGATTTTTCGTTTAAATGATATTTTACCACCTCTGTGTTTTGAATTTCAAAAATCCAACATACATGGTTGTCATTAATAATTATAATGTGGTTCAATGGGATTAAAATAATTTTTTGGTGAATAGTAACTTATTAAGTTTTTAATCGCGATTAGAGGTAATTAGTGTAGTTTAAGGTAAAAATAATGTTTTAATAATATGAAATGAACTTGACACATATCCTACCCTTATTGGATGTGTCATGTCTGACCAATAAAATCCATGGGTCAACTTGGGGACCCCATGGAGCCACTTTAGTTGGAAAATGACATTAATATCTTTTTATTTAATGTTAAAATAAAAATGTATCAAACATGAGTTGTTTTACTAAAACAAATTTTACATGGGGTTATACAAGTCCGATATTTAACTATAAATATTAATTGGAAGTCTAAAATGATTTCCTAAATAATTATATGTTTTTTATAATTTTTAGACATTAAATAAATTAAATTATTTATGACACCATGATGATACAGCGATTACCTCATTATTTAACGATTTAAATAAAATGGAATGATAATGTAAAATATAAGACTTAAACATGTCAAAAAACCTATTGTATTGGTGGATTTCGAACCCTTATCACCTTATACTCGAAAAAAATTAATGTGGGACCATTAAAATTCGAAACGCATTCTAAAATAAAGTAACATTTCCTTATGTTCCAAGAGTGCCCCACCTCTCCTCTTATAAAAGGCCCCGACCTCTACCACCTTACCCACACTTCCAAAGCCTTTGGCTCGGCCATCCCCTGACCATTTTGTCTATCTACATCCTTATATTAATCCTTGAAGCCTCACTTTGGGCATTAGTCTTCCCAAGGAAGCCTTTGAGCTCAAATCTAAGAGAGTTACCCGATTTTAAGGTGATGTCTTCACTTGTGTTCTTTTGTTTTATTTTGCTTCTCCAACCCCCTAAACTCTTTTTATTCATTTCTTTTGAAAAAAATCCAGAATCTTCAATATACTAGGATGTTTTTATAATAATCTTTAGAGATACACTTACACACATCTACATCTAATGGTTAAAGAACGTACTATTTCTGTGGTTGGCTAATTTATGCCTCACGAAATGATGATTGTTCAATCTTATTTTAAACACCTTTAATGGTGGCCATTATGAGGTCAATCTATTTATATATGATATATATTATTTTTATGTTTTCCTTATGCTTCTATATTTTTTATTTGTGGTATACCTTTATGGTTTCCATTGTGGGTAAACACGATAATTTCATTTTAGGAAGTGCGGACTACCGCCCCCTCAAAGTGATGTGATTCGTTAATGCCATATGTGGGACGTATAAAGGATGGATTTAAAGTTATTATATATGATTTTATACTGGAATTATAATATACCTCTATATCATTATTATTTCTTTCCATTAATTTATGAGATAGAAATGAAAGTAGCGTTCATGCGTACGTACGGCTTACCATCTCCATGAATGGTGCATTTCATTTCTTATCCCCAAATGTAATTTAATATTTTAAGTACATATATATAATGGATATATATGATGTATGTTACATCTAAATGATTTAAATAATTCTGGAATTAAAATATACATACCTCTCATTTATTTTTAATTCCATTAATATGACATAGAAATGAAAGTAGTGTTCATGCGTACGTACGGTTTACCATCTCTATGAACGGTGCATTTCATTTTTTACCTCTAAATGATTATGTAATATTATAAATACATGTATATTATAAATATATATTATATATATGATATCCAAATCATGAATATCATTCTGGGTATAATGAACCTTTGACCACACGAACAACATGTAATTGTAAGAAGTCCCCTTTCGACTTAAGAACCAAATATCGAAAAAACAGACATTATTAACTTAAATGATTACATAATTTTTATAACATGGAAATAAGTGATATAAAAGGAATAATGAACTTGAAAAATGTTATTAAGTAAATATAAATTAACTCAAGTTTATTATTCAGGACCTTAAAGAACGATCGAGTCAAGTCGGACCCGAGGTAAGGGACTTCATCTCAATCTCCTTTCATTGAGGCATATTTCGATTTATACAAGACTTTATTTTATACAGTGTATAAACCCCTTTGACTTTTACTTTTATACAAAAGGAATATTTTTCTATGAAGCATTTTACAAAATGACAAAAAGGAATGTTTCTTTTAACGTACGTGGTGACAATGACCTTTTCCACCACCGCGAGTATTATTTGGCCTTTAGCCTCCTGAACAAGCCGTAATGTTTTCTTAAAGTCAAATAAATACCATATACTCTTTTATGTATTTTGGTATTGAAAATGGTTTTTATAATGGATTTGTTATGTCAATATATTTAAGTGAAATATTGTGATCAAAGTGTGGAAATGTTTTCTTTCCATTATATTTTCTTTATGAATTATGATTTTTATAATGGTACTTGGACATTTGATGGATGGTTACGTGATAAACCATATGACGGGTGGTGCGGTGAATACCAGGACGAGTGGTTACATTATAACCTCCAATTCATTGGGTATGGAAGTCGGCCGTATGGCTATTCCATTAAGTATGTATGTAAGTTGTCCATATGGCTATTCCATTAAGTGATATGTGTGGAAGTCGACCGTATGGTTATTCCACTTAAGTATGTTTATGTCCCAAGTTACCTTTATATGTTATGTGTTCTTTATATGGGTTTTCTGGTAATCCTTCGGTTACAAAAGGGTAATTAATGATATTTTATTCAGTTAAGAGTATTTAATACTTCATGAAGGTGAATGTATTACTTTGATAAAGTATACATGGTTTACTTGATGTTTGAAAAACTAACAGTTTTCATTCTTTGTGTATCCTTTACTGAGCTTTTTATGCTCACCCCAAGTTTTTTTGAAATGTTTTTCATAGGACTTAATGAGGAATAGGGTCAAGGTTGGGATCAAGGGAAAGTCATGCTATATAAAACATGGAACTAGACATGTTTCTTTGTAAGAGTTTTTTTATTCTATGGAAACTTAGTAGAAGTGTCTACTTTATAATATTTTGAGATGTAATAGTTATGTCCTAATTCTCTAAAACTCTAAACTTGAAAAGATCCTCAATGGGAATTATTCATTTAATTCAATATTAAGCAATGTTTAAGGCTGGGGCCTTATACCTGCAAGTGAAGTCAGTTCACCAGATTCAGCTGGACATAATTATTTTGGATAAAGAATCAAGTGTGAGTTGAATTGAAGTTTAAATATTGACCTAGATTTCTTGAGAACCAGATAGATGTAGTATAATGGTGTGTTCACAGGATTTTTAGTGATAGTTCCTTCTCTAAAAAATCAAAAGAAGCAAAATAGATGGTGTGATTTCACCAGAAATAGATGTAGTAGTTTAGTGAATGGAGCATAGTGGAATTAGAGTGTATAAAAAATAAATAGGTTATTCCTATTAATACACTCTACGAATCATTCATGGTTCATAGGATGAACTAATATTAAATTAAGGGGAATTTTTATTTGTCGAATGAAAGTCCATACATAAGTGATGGATGTAATTATGTTTATGAGTTTCATAAACTATAATTAATGGGTGGGGAAGTATTTACTTTCCTCATGGATTTGGAAAAGGGATATTATTTAAATTCATTACAGTTAAGTGGATATAATTTGAACTATTCACAAGGTTTTGGTTGTTAGAATGAAGATGAAAATTTAGATCAACAATTATTTCAATGTAATGGAAGGATTTCCATAAATTCAAGACTGAAGGTTTGAATAAATTTCCAAATAAAGACTAATATAAAAAGAAGAATATAGGATCTAAGGGTGTTGTTCCCAAATAGAATCAATACTACTAAGAGTGGTGGGGGTGAATCAGTGGTTCCTTTTTCTTTTATAGAACAATTTCTTAACTAATTCAGTAGCCATTCTTAAGATTTGAAACATGTTAATGTTTTGATCCACTAAAATATATCTTCTAAACCATACATTTCATATGCAAAAAATATAAAAATCTCTAAAGACATGATATTTACAAGGTCTAGTGAAAATACCTACTCTTTTAAATGTTGTATATTCCCACCAACATGGATTCTTTCACTATATTCTTTCCATAATACAAAGGTAAAATTAGTGAATAATTCTATGATCCTATTAGAAACTTTCATTCTATAGTTGGTTTACCGGTGAACTATACTTTTCTCATCCCATTCACCATAATTGGTTATGAACCCTGGAAAAACACATAGTCCTTCTCAGAAACTAGTAACTATCTACAGTTAAAAACACCAATTTCCTTTTTATTTTATGGTCCAATTTAAAAATTTCTTCACTTACTCCACAAGTAGGATAAATAAAACATTACCTATGTAAAATCATTAATAAAATAAAAAATTATATAAATAAATTGTCGGTATTGAAGCTTTCTTGAGAAAATATATTCAGAACACTTCCTCTGTAAAATTTAGTATGATCAACCTTAGTATGGTAACTTCTACCAGGTGTTCTCCATCAAATTTTCCTTCATATGAATCTAATTCTTTTATTTTTGATTTAATTAACTTGAAACCCAATAAATAACTCACAATTCTTTATTCTTATGTAATTTTTCCCAATTACCCTTGCTATGATGGATGTAGTTATGATGGGATCACTCTGATAGACTCACTCATATGGACTCATTCCAATGAAACTTCCTCAACATCAACTTGAAAAAAAATCAATTGGAAAATCAATACCTACCTAACAATTTTCAAATCTCCCGAACATGTGATAAGTTCAACACCCACAATGTATTAATATATTGTGATCTCCCTTTATAGGAATTCTAGATTGGAAAAGGTGGAAAATTTCCTTTTCCCACTAAATGAAATTCACAATTCCTGAAGCTCTCATTAATTTATGTATTCATCTCTGACATATTAAACTATTCTCAATAATTTAGGGAGCATCTAGAGTCTTATAGAATCTTTTCTAAACATTAGAGTTATTCTATTTTACAAACATTTCCTATATCTGATTCCTCATTTTCATTCTCCATTCTGATTCTTAATTAAGATAAAGACATGTCAAAAATTGAAGACTTCCCATTATGATGACCAATTATAAAAATAGAATGACTTATCATAAAGATTATCCATACCAACTGAAAAACACTTGTTAAAATTTGGGGGAAGCGTTGTATCAATCAAAATCTCCTTTGATGGTACATTGGATACAATCACATCCTTTAAAATATATAAAAAATATATTCAAATTATTTCTCATTTTCTTCAATTCCTCATACTGATAATCCTGCATCTGATGAAGTTCAACATCTGAAGAATTCTTTGTTTCATGCCATGTCAATTGGATCAGTCTCTGCATCACTTTGATGGAATACTGTCTAGGATAGTCTGATGAGTCTACACCTTTTCTATAGAAATATTCAATACTTTTTTAATTTTTCCCTTGAACCAATTGAAATACAATTCAACTATATGAAATTGGCTACCTAAATTTTTTATTTTCATTATTTTGATCAGTCACCATTTCATTTATTTCCTAGATATCAACTACTTAACCACTCAATTATTCCTACAATATAATTTTTTATTTTATGTCTTATTGATGCCTACAATTTATAAAATCAATCAGTATTAGAAACCATTATGATGAATCAGTGGCATACGGCGTCTGATGGATCGATGTCGGATTTTACTTTAGTAAGATCAATCATCCATCCATCTATTATTGTCACTCTAATGATTATTATACTGATGACCTACATCATTCTGTATCTGGTATTCCTCACACCGATGAGCAATATATAGACTACCTTACATTGTATCCTCCTCTTTTCAGCAAACTTTAGCTTGTATCACAACTTCCTTATGACTTTGATAATATTTAATATTGGAATAGCATCACATGATTTACAATAAAATATATTATAACTTCCCAATATTCTACCTTCTTATTTTCTTATAATAAAATTTCTATCTAATTATATTGGATATTTTGACTCATGATAATTGGATGAGTCTGATTCCTTATACTGATGTTCTTGATTCAAATTTGTGTGTTTCCTTTTGTGTTGGGCAGATAATTTTCAATGTTCGATACATCTTCCTTGTCGGTCTGATGGGGTGTTCCCAAAAACCAAAACTTCACATTTTCTAAATGTTAAATTTGTATCATATATTAAAAAAATACCACCAAAACTCGAGTTGGCCCAAACAATATCTCCCTTTTTATTTGTCTCTAATACACTCTTTAAAATAATGCCACTTGTAGTTTTCTTTTATCACTTTTTCTTTCTCCTCTTACATATATATCTTCTCTATGTCTTCTCCCATTAATTTCTTTCTCACCATATTCCTTATATCTCCCTTATTTATTTTCTATATCCCTTAAGGACAATCAAATTAAAAGGGTTCATCATGACAGGCGTCCCCCTTATTGAAAAATGATCTCATTTCAAAGGGTTGCCACTTTTCATCTAAAAAACATGAAACTTTTCTTCAAGAGAATATAAGTATCACATGATTTTCTTAATAAATATCATTTTAATAAAAGACATTATGTATACATGGGATATCTTGGTAACAATAGAGTATAATCAAGGTTATAAATGTTGTATATAAAACAACTTTCATGTAATAAATATTCATATTTCAATCAATATTCTCATTTCTGGGGAAAATCTGAAATTATTTGCTTATGATAAAATTAAACTTCACCCATCTCAAAAAACATATCACAATGTTTAGGTTAATAAACACATATTTCCAAAAACTTATATTTTGTAACCACATTACTATTTTTTTCAAGAATAGTAAGAAACTCACAATACATCTTTCTTATTTCAACTCCTTAAATTCCTTTCAAGTTAGTATAAATGAAAATATTTTTGGAAGAAGTAGGAACCGTAAAATTTCTATGAAGTGACAACTAGACTGAGAGACCTCTCTTAGTCTTTCCTTTTTCTTCTTCTTATTGGATTTTATATTGGATGCATTGCCTTCCTTTTTTATTCTTCTCAAATTTTATAGCAAGATTATTTTCATTTGTAGAATCTTCTGATAATGATGTCAATTAAATTTTTTCAGTGATTTTTTCACAACTATTTCATGCCTTACTCTTTATCTAGAAGAATGGTCAACCAACTTTTTGTAACATGCCCTTCTTTCTCAAGTCTCTTTTAATTTTTATAAATTTTCAAATAACAATATGTTGATATCTTCTTATAAATTCTTCTCACATATTTAAAAACCTTTTTCTTTTATTTTTATTTAATTTATTTTTTTTCTCCTTCTATCTTTCTAGCCATGTAAAATTTTTATGGACAAATAACTAAGCACTCTTTCTTTTTGGACTCAGTATGATTATTATTCCATATTTTCTTAACATAATCATCTTTTCGCATCTTATAATTTTTGTTTTTTGAGGCTTCGACATTCATTACCTACTAATTATTATGGATCCACAAATCTTCTAGAAAAAAATTATCTTCTTTTCTCATATAAAATACCCCTTGATTCATACCTAATACTTGGTAGAGACATGTTATACCCACATGAATAAACACAATATATGAAAACTCCTAAACACTAATAATGGCCTATAAATTATTATTTTTTAAACTAATAGTGAACTTGTTCGGAACATTGTTATTGTTGTTTATTCACAAATCATGGATCGCTTTTCTCAGGAGGATACTTTCTGTAAGAATTATTATCTTTCATGGTGGAATATGTTCTCTCACAAACCTAATTTTTTAAACCTTATTTTTACATTTATAATAGTTTCAACTTTAACATTAAATTCCTTGGTGAAGTTTTCTCTCAACTTTATTATCTCGAATTGTATTGTAAGAAGAATTAATTTTGTTTCAAACAACTCCTCTTCTTTGAGATCCAACATTTAATTAAAATCATCTATAATATTTCAAGACTCAACTATATTCAACTCATTCTTCTTACTTTCTTTAAAAAGTGTAGATTCTTTCATGTTGAGTTTCTCATTTCTAGATGATATATCATCATTACTTTTAAGTTTTAACTCAATATCACACATCTTACTATTATAATATCTAATAAAATTTATATTCATCTCTTCTTTCATCATATGATCATTATTATCAAAAGTTTTACTTTTAGCATCTTTATTCAGCTTCTTTCATTCTGTCTTAAGTTATTATTATTCTCAATTTCTTTTTCCAAATTCTCCTTAAGAATACATTCCATTATTGTAATTTCTTAATCATATTCATCATCGTTTGATTAATTACTTCCATTTCTATCTTGATCAATTAAGTTAAGTTGATGATAAGCTTCATCAATGGATGAGGAATATTAATTATTTATTATCCTCAAACAACTATTCTTCTTCTTTTTATAAGTAAGTATTTCTCTATGATTCCTCAACTCTTTTTTTATGAGATTTATTATCATCTTCATCAAACTCATACTCTTTAACTTTATTTTGAGGAAAATTCTATGCAAAATGTCATTTCCCTAAACAATTCCCACGTTTGAGAGTTTTACTTTTCCATTTGTCCTTATTTCATTTCTTATATATGGGGGAGATAATTGTATTGAAATCTTCAACTTATTCCTCTATATCTAAATCACTTAACTTCAACTTATCTTCTTTATCTTTGTTTTCCCATTTTAACAAATATTTCAAAGACATTTCTCCATCCACATTTTTCTTGAAGTCGTGATCTTTTCTAATTTTGTATGACACAAGGATATTCTAAAGTTCATCCAAGGATAAATCTTCATGATATTCTAAAGCTGATACTTTGGCATCAAATCTATTAGTAAAGTTTCTCATAAGTTTCTAAACAATTTTAGTATCTTCTATCTTCTCACCAAAAATATCTATTATTACTCACAATCTCATTTACCCTTGTAAAGTAACTATAAATAATTTCATCATCAACCATTCAAATATCCATAAATCTACTTCTCTATATTTTTAACATGGATTCCTTAACTTTCTAATTACCCTTATAGTTGTTTCTAAACTTATGCCACATTTTCTTAAATGTTGTAAACCCCCTAATATTTTCATTAACATCATAATTGATAGCCATCAATAAATATTTCTAATCTTTTCCATCAACATTTATACTTCTATTATCGGCAGGTGTCATAACATCTTCTTTGATGGTAGAAAAATCCCACTATTGTTGATTCTCTAACTTCAAGACTAAGTTAAAGAAGATAGGGTACCATCATATTATTCCAATTAGGATAGTTATTTCCATTAAAAAAAGGAACACCCCTATTGTTCACTAAAATGAAATTTTACATTCTTGGAGATGGATCTTCTTAATAGAACCTACCCTATGATACCAATTATTGTTTCTAAATTGGATCAAGACCATCGATAGGGGCGAGGGGATTTATTGGTTCAGTTTTTCTTTTATAATAACGTTTATTAACTTCCTTCATAAAATTTATTTACCTATGAAACTTTTTAAAGCTACAATCCACTAAAATATAGCTTACCAAACTTGCCTTCATATGAAACAAATATAAAAAGAAGGAAGCACATTATATTCACAAGGTTTGGTACAAAGTCTTACTCTTTTCATGTTGGATAGTCCCACCAACAATGACTCTTTCACTATCTTATTTCTTGAATATGAAGGCACAAGAAGTGAACAATTATGTAATACTTATAGAATATTTTTGACTATAGTTGGTTATACCACCAAGCTATCCTTTTTGTATAACCATCCCCATAGGTGTTTATACACCCCATAAAAACACAAAATCCTTTTTTAGCAATTGGTAAGTATCTACAGTTACATGATTCAATTTCCTTTTTTTATGGTCCACTTCTGAAAGTTCATCACTTCCTTCACAAGTAAGCTGAAAACATTACATATGTACAATCTTAAAGAACATCAACAAATCTATGAATAAATTTTTGGTCTTGGAATTTTATCTAGAAACTCTATTTGTCAATATTTCATAGAAAATTTTAGTCTGATCAGCCTCAGTCTGGTAACATGTGTTTGATGGTCTCCATTCGATTGGACTCCATCCAATTCTATTTTTTTTATTTAATTTAGTAAAAACTCAATCAAAAACTCACAATTCCTACATAAAATAAAACTTGTTATGATGACCCTTTCTCTGATGGATGTGGATCTGATTGGCTCACTTCGATGGACTCAATCTAATGGACTCGTTCTAATGAAAATTCTAGAGCATCAACCTGAAAAACAAACTCTGGTTCGAAACTCAATAGCAGCCTCACAATTTTCATAGATCCAGTGCATATGAATAGGCCAACACCCAAAAAAATGAATTTATTGTTCTCTCATTATATAGTAATCCCATAATGTGTGGTAAAATGAATTCCTTTTCCAGATCAATGAAATTCACAAGTCCCAAATTTCTAATTCATTTATGCCTTTTGATTTTACTTCTTCAACTCTTCTCAATAAATTCTGGGATTTTCTCAAATCTTATCCTCTCAAAAGTTTAGGCTTCTTTACGTTAACAAAAATTTATTCGTTTTGATTCATCACTATGATTCTTCATTCTGATTATTTTTTATGATGAAGACATGAAAAAAAATGAAGACTTCTAATTAAGAAAAACTCCTCTAAATAATATAAGTATTCCCATAAAGATGCTCCATACCAACTGAAAAATAGTTGTTAAAGCATTGATAAAATTTTTTAGCATTCAAAACCTACTTTGAATTTACTTTCCAAGAATCACTTATTTTACAACATATCTGAAATATCTTCAATGTATTTTTCCCTTTATTTAATTTCTTAAATCTATGATCCTGTGTCTGATGATGTTCAGTGTATGAGGAATTTTTCAATGTCAAACAATGTCTGCTATATCAGTCTTTTCCTCACTTTGATGGAATGTTTTCAATGCATGTCTGATGAATTTTCACCTCTTCATGAGAAATAATCAATACCTTTATTCTTTTTCTCTTGACCTAATCGAAATAAAATTCAATTGGATGAAAGTGGTTGACTACATTGTTTATTTTCATCTCTTTGATCAGTATTTGTTTCATATGTTTCATCGATCTCAACAACTTAACCAGTCAATTCCACCTCTAATAGAACATTTTATCTTATATCTTAAAGATGGAAACATTTTATAAAATGAATCAGTGTCAAAATCCATTATGATGAATTAGTGGCATGCCACATCTGATGGACCAATGCCATCTTTTACTTTAGTAAGAACAATCTTCCAGCCTTTTGTTATTTTCACATCGATGATCCACATATCAATGATCTGCATCATTATTATCTGGTTTTCATCACATAGATGAGATGTATCCAAAATAATATGCATCATATCCTCCTCTCTTCCAAATAAATTAGCTAGTATCATTACTTCCTCATGAAATTGAGAAATTTTATTATCAGAATAGCCTAATATTACATACAATGTAAAGTATTATTACTTCCTAATATTTAAGAATATTCTTTCCTTATAATAAAACTTCAATTTTATTGTAGTGGATCTGTTGAATCATGCTAATTGGATAAGTCTGATTCCTCATACCGATGTACTAGGTCCAATGTTCTATATTTCATTTTGTGTTGTGCATCCAATTTTTAATATCCAGTACATCTTACTTTTCAATCTGATGGGGTGTTTCTGGAATCCAAAACTACATGTTTTCTCAACTTAAACCATGTATCATTTATTGACAAAAAATATAACCAAATCAAAACTTGGTCCTAGAAAAGACCAGAAGGAGGTACCCCTAGAAGGAGGAACCTCCAGAAGGAGGTACCTTTAGAAGGAAGTACCAAAAATAGGAGGATCACACTAAGATGCTTCTAAATTCATGAAGGATGAAATATTAGAGGTTGCAGTCAATATAATAGAAGTGTCATATGAGTGACCAGAAAACTGAATTGGTATGAAATATTCTAAGGAATTGAGTAAGGTTTCCTTAAAAATACTTCCCTTGTAACTCATATACTTTGATTTTTATGGAATGAAAATATATATTTTCATTCTTCCATGCACTTATGACACATCATCTAAAGCTCAAAATCCAAATTTAAAATATTTTTATAATTTTATAATAGAATGGTTGTATGTTTTTATGTGATTTTTTTCTTGTATTAACCTTGGAATTTTCATCATATGGGGATCGGAAGAATAAGGTGGAGGATAAATTGGTGTGGTTGTTGGGTTTCTCACTCTTCTAAGTTACAATATTCAAGTTCATGGGGTGTATCATTAGAAGACTATGTTCTACCATTTATTTAAGTTCTTTTGTTCATAATTTTTTGAATAGAATACTTTTGGTCATCAGAATCAATGTTCTCATCCCCATTAACCTCATGACTCTCCATTGGGGAGATATATAAAGGAACAATTTATCTCAAACCTCAAACTATAGATCTTGTTGATTTTATACATATCTCTTTTGTTGGCTCTATACTACCCTGATGAGTTGTTGAATTAATTTGACCTTAACCATCATTTATCTAACTAGTTTAGGTCCCAAAAGCTTAAATTCTCAAAATTCATCTCAGTATGTTAGAGTTATTCATTTCATTATATAAAGGTATTTATAAAGGTCCATATGAATGCTTGAATGGTAACTATTTTTGTATGATAACTTGTTCAAAGGTAGATGTTGATACTAGATTAAATTATAGTTAATGAATAAGTATCTCAATATATCCTTATGTTCCTTGATGTTTCTTTAATATTTTCTATTAGTTTGGGTGTTATAATCATACTAATGTTTAACTCTCTATCCAGATCATGTTGGATACTTTTATAGAACATTGAGGAGAATCTTATATCCCAATCAGATAAAATTGATAATGGTCTTCCATAAAGCATCACCAATTTTCTAATGAATAGTTTTACAAGTTGATCAAGTTATAATTCATCTCAAATGGCGATGAAGTGGGTATACTATTTAAAACTCTCTATTATAACTCATATGGAATTATTTCATTTGGATGTCCTTGAAATACCCATCACCAAATCTATGGTTATGTTCTCCAATTTAAATTTAGTTATTGGTAATAGTTATATCATTTATTTGGAACATTTCTCTTTCCACATTCACTTATTATAGATAAATGGACCAAGTTAACCTAACCAACCACCCTAGTCAATCCGCTATAGGGTGAGAGGAATGTTCTTGATCACACAGAGATGGAGACAAGCACTGGAGTGTCACAAGTGAACATGTGATAATGATTTCACCCACAAGAATAATATGATCAATAGGGGTTCCAACCTACAACTAAACATGATGTCTTTAATCATTAGACAACCATGAAAAAATACATTAATAGTTCTCAAATAATAACCACCTATCTTGGAATAATCAAAATAAATAATACCTAAACAGTTTTCCAAACCATTCTTCTCACATGTGAAAAACAATTTTTAAAAAGTGATTTTAAAATCAAAAACTAGAAAAAGATATATATAATAAATAAATAGGCTAGGGAGGTTGATACACCACATGACCCAACTATCCACAAAAAACAACTCATGGAACAACACCACCATCACCATGTGACTCTAAATACACCACTATGAACCTAAAAACAGTTTATTACTAATATAGAGTATAAAAACCTAACTTGTAAGAAATATCATGGAGACCTATAGAAAATTGTAAGACTACATAACCATAAACATTATCATGTAGGGTGTGATCTAAATACTAGTAGGATACCACCATGAGTCCAGTTCATTCCTTTTTATAAGTAAATAAAGCCCACTGGTTTGAATATAGTAAAAAATACGTTTTCATGTTCTTTATGCAAAAAACCAAAATAAACCCAACAATGACATATCTCTTTTCTCAAAACACACAATTTATAAAACATTCCACTAAAATGACTTAATAAGGAATACAAATTAAAAAAAACAAATATTTACATTTAATACGACATACATTTAATGAAATCTAGTTAAAAGTTCTCTTTTAATTTAAAACATCCCTTTGTGAAAATAATCCATTCACATAGGTTTAAAAGGTTTTCAAAAACATTTCATGGTGTCTTGAATTTAAAACAACCACATATTTTCCTTTTAAAACATTAACATACACACTATCTAATAATGAGAGTAAATAACCAAGGGAAAAATGACAAACTTAATGGCCATTGAAATTCATAAAATAATAACCATGAAGGTATAAAGAAATCCATAATATAGAAATGATAAAAAATAAATCAAAAATAAATCAAAGTAGGCTCAAAACATGTGATAAGTAACTCAAATTCTAATAAAAAATAAAGTGGTATGACATATGATAAATATCCCGATCCGATAACTTATGGACTAATGGGTGAAGTACTAGGTTTTCAAAGGTTGAACCAAATTTTGTTAGGTTAAATGTTGAACAAGTCATCTCTTGAATCACATTCATCTAGCCTCGTAGATGATACACCCACTAACCAAGACATAACATTCAACTAAGGGCTATTAGCCAGTATATAACTCTTAAGTAGTATAGCCAACATCCTGAGACTCCCTAATTAGAAGTATAGGTTTCCTCTAGTAATTTTTAATGGAGGTATGCCACTACCAATCCAATGTAAAGCACTTAATTATCTTATATAAAAATTACAATAAAATGCAGCATTCAAATCCTTCACATCAGCACCATACCTCCCTCAATAATGAACCCCAAACCTAAACTGCATAACATGAAACAAAATTCAATTAATCATAATCATATGCATACAAGAAAATATAAAGGATGCATGTTGAACTAAACTAGCGAGTAAATTTTATCTAAAAAATCCCATTCCACAAAACAAATCTCGGCCACTTCAACGAAACAATGAACTACACATTTTGAAATCAATTTTAAACCCCACCTTTGAAAAAAAATATTAAATACAGAGAAACACACCACAACATCAAATCATAGTCACAATTAATTAATGTAAACCACCAAATGAGAACATCAACTGACACATCCCCTTATTAAAATATGGAAAACCCATTTAGGATAATGAAACACATTTTAAAAAAAAATTTACCCTTTAAAATAAGTGAAGCACCTATAAGTCAAAGGAAAACCCCACTTTAGAAATAAAACTAGGCCCAAAACCCCATGGACAAACGTTTTTTTTAATAAAACCACTAATTTAGTATTATCAAACACTTAGGAAGTGTACAATACTTTTTGAAAAAAATATACATTGAACTATGAAATTTTTCCATTTTTTTACCAAAGGGAAACCCAACCAAAAATAGAATACATTTTAAAATATAAAATATATATAATATAATCCATTAATTTAGTTCAAAATCACAAGTAAAACATTAAGAATCCATGAAGATCTTTAATAAAAGTACATGGAATGGAAACACAAGTCTCAAGAGAAAAAACCATAACACCTTCAACAAAAACCATCGAATTAGGTATCTTAAGATGGATGAAAATCCTTAGAAACAAAAAACTAAATATAATAAATGTAGACAACAAAATAATCCAACCATGAACAATAGGGTTAGATGAGATTGGAGAAAATATTGAAGACTTGGAGGGAAGGGATGTAAAAATACTAACCAATTGATTCAAGTGAATGTTCAATAATAAATCATTCCAAATCCTCTAAGAGGGGATATAGAAGAGGAGAAGATATGTTTGGGAGGAACCTATGTTTGGGAAAAAATATGGAATCCAAAGGTGGATTCCCCAAATAAAAAGATCTTAACAGAAAAAAATACCCAAAACCAAGAAGGTCTCAAAACATACTCAATTAGTTTACCAAACCATGTTATGATCAAGTGATTGCCACTTCCAAAACCATCCCAGGTCATATAGTTACTATTGAATAGTTTTCCAAACCCTGTGTGAAACCTCTACATAACTGAAAATGATTCAAAAACATCAAAATTTCACTATGAGATACTCCTTTATCAATTCCAAAATTAACCACATAGACATAAAAATTGAATTTTAGGGTCTCATACTTCTCCCAACTATGCCACTTTCTTCCCCAAAATCCATAGAAAACTAGGGTCAAATGAAAACATCTAGATTAAATAATTGAAACAGAGTACCCCAACAAGGGTCCCACTTATATAACCTAAAAAATATTATAGGACACAGGTATCCCACTACTAGATAAAACCAATAAAAATGATCTAAGATTCACCAACCACCAAAGTACTATGAATCCTAAAAGTATATTCCACTAAAATGAGATGTTGGGATGAAAAATCATATGATATACTTTAAAGCATAGAAACTACAATAAATTCTCATACCAAATAAAAAATGTAATTTATAAATCCCAATACATATCGTGGAACTAAAAAATCCAAAATCTTTAGAATATTTGAGGTTATAAGGGATTGAATTATAAAGCACATCCCAACCAATAATGCCTTGGTAGAAAACTCCCACGAGTATGGGGAAACATACTGTGACCCACTAAAGGTCTCCCAACCATTTAGAATTAATATAAATTAGTTAAAACTAGATAAAAATGCCCAAAATAATGACCATATTCAAATATTCATGATTTACCTAACCACATGTGATTATAAAACAACTTAATCGAACAAAACAAGAGAGAACACCCTCTAGAAAAACTAATTTATTATGAGACTAGATCACCTAGATAATACACTCCATAAAATATGACACAAATAATAAACCAAAAAACTAAATCACCATATAACAACATGGTTGTAACATCGTGTTATGAAACTACACAAAGGGCATCTCACATCTAAACACCTAAAACACCCACTCTCATTGATTTTTATTGGAAAAATCAACTAATTTTTTTAATGACCTTACTAACGACAAACATATTATTCATATTACCCTAGATTATACCCAATTTATTCCCATTATATCCATAAAAAACCTCAAACCAAGGTATACACTATGTACAAAGGATAACAAGCACTGATATCAATGAGTTATCAACAACTAAAAAGTATTATTATAAATCCACAAGATATTTCATCAATTACAATGAAATATACATGGTATTAAAAATATACATAATAAATTCCAACCCAAATAAAGGTTAAAAAAATTTAAAACACCCAAAAAAATAACTTCATAATCTATCATGGAAGAAATGTTAAAGAACAATGATCAGATTAATTATGGGTACATGACTTCTATTTATGAAATCCACTCAACATACCAAATCTATGAAGATTATTGAGATGAAAAACCTACTAAAATATCCATGGATATACTGGAAAATATATTATAACATGACAATACAATACACACTACATGGTTTAACTTTCCTAGAATTTCCACACTAAAAACACACTACTAGATTACAATTTTCATCATTTTAATGGAAATTTCAAATACTAGTAGTGGGTATAAAAAAACTTTATATATGTCTCCCTATGTAAAATTCATCTTCAAGGATAAATTTATATAAAATCTCCATATTTGTAGTAATTCCATAATTAAACACCACTAAACCAAGATCTAGATGATTGCCTATAGAAATGAATCAAGCCTTCTTCAAGTACAAAATAACCAAATTAAAAGAGAAAGGAACTTTTCCAGTGATACATTCAATATACTCTTCCATCAACCGATCTCCCTAATGTACACAAAAAAATTCCATTTCTTTTTAAATTATCACATACATGGAAAAACGCATTTCATGAAGGTGTCCTTGATATATTCCAATATAATTCCACAAATAGTTGAGAATGGATAATATTATTACACTATTCTAAGACAAACCCTTCATATAAAAATTTAGTGCATCTCACCCTATATTTTCATGGAGTTCCTATTGACTCGAAGATCTCATCGATCTTAGATTTCAACTATGTTTCTTCTTAGAATACTTGATCACTACTAATCATTGGTGGATGCTAATTCGAAAACTATCATACATGATTCACAAACTTGGAATAACATGGTCTTTTCCCTCTATCGAGATTTTGAGTATAGTCAGAAACTGAGAAGACTATATCTTGATCATTAAAAATACTACCCATGATATTCCCTTCTTTACATATCAATCGTTCTCTATAGGTCATATTCTAAAACATCACTAAAACATGAAATTTAATTAAACTATTTTCGTTCTAAAAAAATGGATAAAAATGAAAAAAAATGAAAGAAATAAAGATTATATACACTCCTTACAATCTTATTTCAAAAACACTTAGATAGGTCCTTCTTTCCATTTCAAAACACCAAAAGAGTTATAAAATCAACTTCAAGTTTGAATTCCAAAAAAAAATAAAACATTTGAAGCATAAAAATTAATAAAAAAACCCACTTCTTGAATTCAAATTTCTATTTTAAACCACACACACCCAAATACTTATCTTTTTCCTAAAATAATTAATCCTTTTTAAATTAATACGTCCCAAAAAATAGTTCTTGAAGTACACTTTACATAAAACATAATAAATATTTCCTTCAAGCCTTTCACAACCTAAAATCATTTTATCCACTAAAATAATTCATTCTAAAGATCAATCATTATTTATAAAGGCAACTCAAAACACCAAAAATAAGGTTTTCAAAACAAATATAATCACCCAGGTATAAAATAAATCATTAAAAATTAATTTAATAAATTTAAAAATACATAAAAATATACCCAACTACTCATAAACAAGACTCATTCAACATAATAGATTTTAAAAGAATCAAAGGATTGAAAAAATAAAAATATAAAATTTTCTCCACTATGCTTTATTTGGATACACTATTTTTCAAACGATGAGGCAACCATGTCAGTGAAAGAAGAATATTTCCATAATTGTTTTTTCATGGGGCATTCATGGTTTGATCAATCGAGTGACTTAACTGTGTTCTCCCCAGGATGCCTATAATTTGAATCATAAAATATGAATTCTCCAAGATGCCTCTTAGAATTTTCCTATAACTCAGGGTAGCAATGAAACATGCCAAAATTATCTTAAGGATGAATAATAGTAAAATGTAAATTCAAAAGAATACTCTAGACCACCCATGGAAACTAGAGGTCTAGTGTAAAGAAGAGGTTTCCAAGAACTCCTTCATACCCACCACATAGGATCCATTGAACCTAACTTTTATCTACCATCAACACCTGAATAACAATAGGTATTGGATAAGAGTATTTATTAAACTAGCTGAGGTTAACCTAACATGTCACACAAGTCAATATGTTGCAGGGTCTGTGGTGTGTTCTTAATCAATCGAGGTTGGTGAAGAGTGCCGTAGTATCACTAGGAAACATATGTGTATTATTTCACCCTTATAAAAACTAGGATAAATAAAGGGTTACAACTAGGATGTTTTTATGATGTATCAAAGCATTGGAAAACTATAAAAAAAATGAACAGTTCTAAAATAGTAAAAACCAAACAAAAAATAATCAAAATAAACAATATGAAAAGATTTTTCTTATAAATTTTGTCACCTATACTAAAAAAAGTATAAAAGTATATTAAAACCATTACCATGAAGACAAATATAAAATAAAGTGAGATGTTGGATAATCCAATACACTACATGACCCAACTAGTCAAACGAACTTAGGATACAACTCAACCATCACCTTTTGATTCTCAAGTCACCACATGAATAAAAAACACCAAATTACCAATTTATAGTGGTAGAAAAAAACATTCATTTCATAAATTATATACTTATAGAAATTAGAAAAAATACATAGAGACCAATTTAAGTATGTATGGTGTGAACAAAAATATAGTTAGATACCACCATGAGTACATTTCATTCCTTTTATAAAGAAACAAAGTCATCTAGTAAGAATGTAAAAAAAATAGGTTCTCGTTTTATTTAAAAGGTGTAAATAAAACCAACAATGTCATATCCCATTTATCAAAACATAGAACTTATAAAGAATTCCTAAAAATGAACATAATAATTCATTAACATATCAAAAACCTATCATTTACCTTTAAAATAAGTTTCATTCAAGACACCAAGTTAATCCTTCTCTTTTCCTTTGAAACACTCTTTTATATAAAAATATTATTCTCATAAGATTAAAAAATATCAAAAAAACTAAAATATATTTCTTTTTAAAATAAATCCATTTTCCCTTTAAACCATTAACACACACTCTCGAGTAATGAGAGCATGTAACATAGGGAAAACATAACAAAACACAAATACAAGGAAAGTTATAAAAGAGTATGCATTATGAAATAATTAAATCCATACAACAATATATCTAAACCATAAATAACCAATATATAAATGTTGGATCAAAAAATGTGATAAGAAACTTTCATGACAATAAACCATGAAGAGGAAAAACATATGACACGTAACTTGAAGAAACACCTCAAGGACTAAGTGGATAAAAACAAATTCCCATATATGAATCCAAGTACTGGTTGGTTAACGGTTTCATAACACATCACCTAATTCTCCCTAAACTAGCCTCATCAGTGACACATCCCCTAGATTGTCCATAACATTAAACTAGGGTATACTTTAAAGTGTGTAACTCTCAAATATTATATTAAATCTCCCTAAACTCTCCAATTAGTAACGTAGGGTTACTCATTTCATAGCTAATAATGGTTAGTGAATATCAATCCAATGTCAAGCACATGATAATCAAATATCCCAATGGTAGTAAAATAATGTAGTCAAATACTTTCCACATCCACCACACCCTCTTCAATAACAACCCCAACCCAAACCAAAAAAACATGAATCAAATTATCTTAACCTTTAATACATTATTAAGATCATATATAAAGGATAATAATGTGGATCAAATAGGGTGTATATTTTATCCAATAAAATTTACCTTTACTATAAAATTTTAAATGATTCTTTACCTTGAAACCAAGAACCAAACCTTTGGAAATATATTTTAAACCCAGCCTTTAAAATCAAAGAGTTTTTCCAATGGAACACACCACAACACCAAATCATAATATCAATCAATTAAATTAAATCACTAAATTATCACATCAACCAATATATCACCTTTATAAAATAATAAAAACACAATTATAATGACGAACCACATTTTAATATTAGAGAACAACATTTAAAATAATAAAAATCCCATTAAAATAAAATAACACCCAACTTTATAAGTAAAACATGGCCCAAACCATCATGGAAAAAAGTTTTTATTTTGCAAACCAACTAATGGAATATTATCAAACAATTAGGATTAATAAATTACAATTTGAAAACAAAGCTCATTTTTAAAATAAAATTCAACAAATTTTGAGAAAGTGAAAACCCAATCAAACTTGGAAAATATTTTATAATAAAATAATACCATATAATTAATTACCTTAATTTAAAAATTCATTTAAAACATCAAGAATCCATATAAATATTTAATATAATGATGTGTAATGGAAGACCCTACCTCAAGATATGAAACCATACCACCTTCAATATAAACCATTAGATTAGGTCTCCTAAGATGGTGCATAACCCTTAGAAACCGAAACCCCCAAATATAACAACCCAATAAAGAAAATTTTAACAACTGTGTCCACTAATGTTAGATAGTATTGAAGAAAATAGAGGATAAATAGAAAAGTAATTAGAATCCCAATCCTATTAATATAAGTAAAAATAAACAAATAAAATACTCCAAATCAACCATGTATAGGTTTGGAAGAGGAGGAGGGGCATTCTGGTGGTTACTATGTTGGGGAATATTAAATATAGAAGGTGAAGGAGGGAACCCCAAATATGAAACAACATAAAATGATAAAAGCAGTACCCAAACCTATACTGGTTTTAAAAAATTCTCACATGGTTTACCAATTCACGTGGCGACCATCTAATCTCCACTGACCAAACATGCATAGGTAGCATAATTACTACTTCATGGATTCCCAAAACATGCACACAAAATGTTTAGTCTTATAAAATCCTCAAAAACCATAATATTTGACCACCAAAACCTCTAAAATCAAGGGAGAAATTAATTACATAAATATAAAATTGGAAAATTAAATTTTAGGTTTTCACATAATTAGGCATACTAAGAAATTTTATGTATATTAAACAATATGATTCTCCATATTGTCCCATAGTTAGTGCTCTTAGAGATCTATTTACAACATTGTGGTTACATGGTGGATATATATTTATTAGCTATGAGAACCAGTCAATAATACCTTCTTTACCAAAGGACCTGATGGTATGCATAGTCATATCACAAATCACTAAATTCTATATTTATCCCTGTTTAAATTTAATTTTTTTCCATTTCTATAGAATCAACAATCTTATGTAAGTCTACATCATCCCTTTGAGATTCCTTAATCATATCTTGAATAGAGGGTTGGGAAATTATTTATACAAGTTATGATAGTTTCCCATCCTTTATGATCCACATGCCCATCCTCATTATGTTTAAGAAGATTGTATCTTTCTCAATCATCATCACTAGAAAAATATCTTGATCATTTTTACTTATATCATCTTCCAAATTGTTCATCTCTTCATGAGGGTAGTAGATTTAGAATTCATAGTCCATGATCAACTCAAACCATCTTCACTAGAACATATTGAGATCCTTCTATGTGAATATATACTTGATCCTCTTATGATTCGTATATATGTCCCACTTCTCTCCATATATATACTACCTCAAAACCTTAAATTAAAATATTACTAAATCCAACTCCATATCATTTTTCAGGTAGTTTTTTTTCATGGATCATCATTTGGAGGGAGGAATAGGCTATCACTTCATTATTTTTATTACATATACAACACAAGTACTTATTGTAATTAATTACTATAGATTATAAATTATTCCTCTATTAAGGGTAATGTGAGTACATGTTCTTTGATAAACCTCTTATTAAACCCTCTAAATCCCTCTTTATAGTCATCATCCCAAACATACTTTACTCCCATATGAGTTAGCTTAGTCAGTGATTTTAACAACCATGAATTTTTTTATTATCTTATGGTTCACACTTAACCCCAATTGTGCCTTAAAAATATAAAAAATATGGATTTGAATGTGAAATCATGAAAATTTTCTAACGTCCTACCCCTAGAATCCTATAGTAGGTGCATTATCTTATTACATTGTCACGTTTTTTAGGAAACAAATCCTAAAGGACCATTCAATTTAGTAGTCTTGGAAATCTAGATTTCATACATGATACCCATAATACATTGGGAAATAGGAAATAAAAAACATGATATATAATAAAATTAAATAAAAAAAATCCACGAAACTCATTCAATGGATTCCTCTTCATAACCTGGGGAAATAAAACATAATAAGGTTGATATCAAATTATCAGTAAGGGTATATAAAGCAGAATAAATAATTAAAAAATAAGAATAAATTAACATGGAAAAGGTAAATAAACGATAACACATTCCATTAAAATAACAATATATTGAAAAATTAATATGGGAAGGTAAGAATCTAATCCACATGGTACTTAATCAATAAACTGATAATAGAATACATCTATATATATGTCAACAGAAAATCTCATGGATAAATAATAAATGAAATACCTATGATAGAAATTCATAACTATGGATATATATAAAATACCACTAAATATTTTTTCCAAGGATCTATTACTTCAAAGGATGGATGTCTGGAATCTAATACTTTTAATCCTTCATTCAAAAAAATTAATACTTTCAAGGATTCATGCTAAGAATCTAATACTTTAAAGGATTCATACCATGAATATAATAATATCATGGCTTCATGAAAATAATATAATACTATGAAGGCTTAATTCAAAGAATATAATACTTTCAAGGATTTATTCCAAGAATCTAATAATTTTAAGGCTACATTCAAAGAATCTAATACTTTTAAAGTGAACACCGTATGAAAAATAGTATAAAGTTTAGGAAATAATCATATAAATTAAAAATGATATGGATATTTATGTAAATTTACAATGAAAAATAATTAAAATAATTTTATTGTTTCAAAATAAATTTATAAATCACAATTTTAAGTGAGATTTTAAATATAATCATTAATAGCATTCTTGGGGAAAATAGTCTTTAAACATTCAATAGTGTATCATACCACATTGAAACATTTTGGATCATAATCATTAGAAAGGTATGAAATTAAATTAAACTTATAATATCATGAGGATAATATTTTTCATGATATAATATGAGAAAGGTAGTATATACACCGTATAAAAGTGAATTGTCACATATTAACAAATAAGTATCAATTGAATGTAAATTGAGATGATATTCCCTTACCTTAACCTTCCTTTTGTCATGTGGTATCTATCCTCCTATATAGTGTATTAAAATATGTTAATAAATTATACAATAACTATAATAATGTTAATAAAATCAATATATTAACTTCATTAAATATTTTATTACCCATTTTTTAACACTCTTTCGTTATTTTAACTATTTCGGGTGTTAATTTCCTAGTTTTCTCAAGTATGTTTTGACTTGTTATTTTTTGTTCTTATTTATTAGATCATGATTTAATAATATCCATAATGTAAACCATGAATTAATTATCATATATATTAATTATATATTTATTTATAGTATTCCATAATATTTGATGATTATAAATGAAGTGCATCGTTCATGGAGACGATAGGCCGTACGTACGCATGAATGCAACTTTCATTTCTTTGTTGTTTTAAAAGAATGAAAAATAAATAATACATATTTATATTATAATTATATTATCATATATAAGTTATATATGTTACATAGTTTTATATAAACCATCCATTATATGTTCCACGTATGTCATGAATGAGTCATATTTCATTGAGAGGGCGGTAGTCCACACTTCCTCAAATGAAATTATCGTATTTATATAAGATAAAAAGCATAAAGGAATATTCCAAATAAAAATTACAGAAAAATAATGAAATTATATATATCATATATGTCATATATGAATATAGTGTCCATTATAATGGCCACCAATATTGGTGGTAAAGGAAAAAGGAACAATCATCGTTTTGTGAAGCATTAGTTCGTCATAATTAGAAACAGCATGTTAGTTACCCATTAAATGAAGGTGTGTCTATTTTTAGGTTAAAAAATTTACATAAAAACATACTAGTATATATTTTATACTGGTTATGTTAAATAATAATAGAATAATCGTATTTTAAGGGGTGAATAATGGAAATGAAACTAGATATCTTGAGAGAAGATGTTACCTCTTAATCGGGTAACTCCTTTTGAATTTTACCAAAAGGCTTCCTTGTATTTATTAAATCTAAAATGGAGGATTTTAGGTAAATTTTATGGATGTTGGGAGAATATTCGGGTATATTTTGTACAATCCAATGTGGTTTTAGAGGTGTGTGGAAGGGGTAGAGTGCTTTCCTTTTTATAGTGGAGTGGAAGTGACACTCTTGTAAATACAAAAAGGTATTCATTAATGGGTGGTCTATATTACCTAAAGTCCATCAAAAATGGAAAAATAATGTATTAAATGGTAATCATGGTTTATTAAAACTACCACCATAGTAGAATACATACATTTTAAAATTTTGGTTCCATAACTTCTAGGATTCCCCAATTTCATCATTTTGGTTTTTATTAAGGCATCAAGTATTGTAATGTAATAAATTTAACGATTAAGATAAAAAAAGTGGTATTTATAAGAAAATATATAAAAAATTAATTATTAATATTATATCTAATTTATAAAATAAATTTTCTATGTGTTCAAGAAATTAATTTTTAAAAAAGCGCTTGTGACAAGCTAAAACACTACTTAAACCCTGACCGTATGAACAACAATTTTACAATATATGGGTCAATATTTTAATTGTAAAATATAAATTGGGAAATAAATATAACATATTTAATATTTATTAACACTTAAAAATAAATTGGTATAATATAGTATTTTTATTACTTTTAAATCATTTAATAAAATTGCCTTTATTGTAAAATAGCAATAATGTCAATTTTAGCGTTATTTATTTCTTGTTAATTTTACAATAACAATATTATATTGTAATTAAAATAAATTAGTTTTAAATATGTGTAAAATTAAATATTAATTTAAAATAATACAATAATTCAATCAATTAACTCCACTTGTAATATTTATAGTACTGTTTATTTTAGATAATTATTTACTAAATAATCACTCTATTGGTCTTTTTTAAGCATTTTAAGTAACTACAAAAATATCTAAAAACTATTGATAAATTATTATGATAAAAAACCCATATTTCTTTTAAAATTATAACTATAACCTAAAATATTGTGTTTTTTACATATCTATATGTTTTATAAATGTTAAAAGTAAGGAACGTTCCTTTTTGGTCGTTTTTCTTACTTAACCTTTTATATAGGGAAATTACCTCTAATAATGTCCCAAAAACCAATGAATTTTGAACCAATTGGTGATATGGTATAATTATTTTAATCAAATGTATTTTGGACAAATATTAAGTTCATTTTGATCCTTAATATTAAGGTTTAGTCACTTATTTAGCTAAATTTTACCTTAATCACCGTAATTTATTTTAACCACATTCACTAATTTTTTTTGGTAAAAAGTTAATTTGATATTATTAGACCAAAAATATTATACTTATTAAAAACATTTATTTCCATTTTTTGAAAATGAAAATCATAGATATTGGAAAATTAAGATGAAAGTTAATCCCATAAACATGGCGAGAATGTGGGTTTTTAAAGTAAAAATGTTCAAAAGTTCAATCAGTTTGTATATCTAAGTGAAATATACTGATGATTAAAATGAAAAAAAGGATTAATATATTAATAATTGAACTATTTTTACTTTAATTAAAAACTTAAAATATAATTTAACACTAATTATTATTTAAATGAAAAGTCTGTTTATATCTAAATTGTAGTAATTTTCACTATTCATCAAAAAATGATGTTTCTCAGAAAAATCCTCAAAATTCACCCTAATATAATTTATAAGTTATGAATTCAAAAATGATGTTTATTTTTTAAAATAAAATTCATAAAAGTGTCAAATTATAGTTTTAAAATAGATTCTCCATTAAAAGGCTATAAAACTCTGTCTTGCGTGTAACACAAGCTAATTCTGTGTTGTGTGTAGAATAAGTTTAACTTTGTGACACATGTGAAGAGAGAAAAAATAATATTTATTCTAAAATGAAAATAGTTTAATATCTTGGGGTGTTACATTCTCCCAAACTTATTTAAATTTCATCCTTGCAATTTAAACTTGATCTTTGTAATCAAGGTATTGATATTTTAAAATAGAATATTTTTAGAAAAACCCACATCGTAAATAGTGTTAATAAAAAATATTATTAAAAAGATGGAATTTAATATACAATGGTCACATAACGAGGTTAACTAGTAGGAGAACATAGGTGGGAAATGAAAAAATTGATATGAATGAAAAATATACAAATAAAGTTTTAATGGAGAGTGATAGAGAATATCGTTTGGAGAAAGTTAACAATCACAAGGAAATAAATCCGTGATGATCTAAGAAGACATTGATTCACTAGAAATTAAAGTAATAGGACAATTTTTTTGGTTTCAAGGTCCATTTTTCTAGATTTAGGGATTATTTCACTCTCTAATAATATAAGTAAATGCACTTACTTGGTACATTTCTAGGAGAATAATCTTATCATTTGGTCATGCCTTGAACTATTTATACTACTTCTCATATAACAGTATTCATCATATAATATTGTAATATATCAATTTATAAATCCAGATCCTAATTTAATCTTAATAAATTTCATAAATGGTCAAATTTACTAGAATATTATTACCTATCACTTTAAAAATAAAGTCACTGAATTTTCAAATTGATCTTATCATTATCCTTTAATCAATATGAAGCAGCTCTAAATTTTCACATTACAAACATGTAAATAACTTCATCATGACTCATATTTAAATACGGTAATAAACCAAATCACCATAATAACATTATTGGAAACATGCATTATTCCTTATTCCATTAGTAAGACACATATTATTGGATATATTTCTTAAATCCAAAAGTGTTGTAAACTACAATAATGATATAATAGAACACCTGTAGAAAAGTAATTAGTCAATTAAAAGGTAGTTAACACTTATCCAATCAATAATTCCATCATCATTATCTTAAAATCAGGAACATATTAAGGGTTTAATTTCCCACAATCATGTGTTTTTTCAAAAAAAAAATAACTCTCTACTGAGTATCTTTTCTTGGTACGATTCAGTATAGATATCAAATCTTTAACAAGAAAATGCAGTTCAGTCCATATATATTTGATTATTCTTATAACTAGTACATCACTGATAAAATAATTATACAACATTACTAAAACATCCAAATACATAAGCACATTAATCATTCCACTTCAGTTGTGTTAATAACATATTATTGACCTTGATCCCTTATCTTCTTCTAGGGTATATTGTCTTGGTACTTGGGTAATTAATTTTAATAGTACCCAATATCCGTATAGTTGAATCATTGAACATTTTAAAAAAATTTATATCCCTCTCAATCCTACGCATAGTGGACTTTTTCTCCACACATGAAGAAAAATCCTTACCCTTTTAAGCATTCTCCAAGGTGTTTCCTTCCACAAGTATCACATGTTATAAAAACCATCTATCCCTTGTTTCCTTTATCTGCATCTTTCTCTATCATCCTCTTCTTATCTTAATTAAAATTGAATTCATAATACTTAGAGAATTATTTCTCTATCTTGACATCACATAAGAAAAATCATAGTATGAAGAAAAGGTTTGAGACACTATCACCATTTAGATACTTGTCTTATGTACTTCAAAGAAATGATGAGTCTTTTATTCCATGTTTCATATGAAATCAGTAAAATATCATGTTAACCTTTTAAAGGTCATTTTATAAACCACAACTTTTTCTTCCTTCTTTTTCATTAAACTAAGTAAATTTCTATTCATCTCAATTTGTTTCTCACGAGGGAAGTATTTAATTATTGAAGAATTTCTCCTTAAAATATTTCTATTCCATGAGTTTTATCTCCTCTTATCCCCTAGTATTTTGGATCAAAGACAACCACTGACCAGCATCGTCTCTAGATAATACACTATAAGTGTAACTTTTTCATTTTCAACGCATCCCAACACCGAAAATATCTTCTCCAAAGAATTAATCCATTTCTCAAATATAATTGGATCAGTAGTCACACTAAGGGATGGGGGACTCTATCGCATAAATTTATCCAACATAAGAGAGTCTCATTGTGGAATAGGTTTCTCTATCCGATAAAGGTTACGAGTCATAATATTATTAAGCTACCCTAATATTTCCATAACATCCTTAGTGACAATACAATCTATATCAGTTTCCTCAGTAGGGTAATCTATAAATTTTCCATGAGTACTAATACCATTGTTCCTTACAAGTTCCATCTCTAAACAATGTTATATAATGGACTAGCTCATAAAATTATGAACATTATATAACTCTAAATTTGGAATAAAATATATTAATAAATGTATGCATTACTAATATAATAATCATAACTATAGATTATTTTGGGATATATTTTCTTTTAAATCCTTAATAATGGTAGGTAATGAAAATTTGAACTATCTTAAGCATATCCCTCGAGAGTGTCAAACCAAGTGCACGGTAAGGCCCATTGTTGTGTACCAGGTTACCGTGATTCTGGAACAGAAAACATTTTCAGAGTTATTACTCATAGGTACATCTATGATGGATCCAAGCCTACTTGTAGCATCCAGATAGGGTTGTATTTCTAGGAATACCCACATAATTTCTACCTTAAAAAAATTATACCATGCTTTTCTATACTTATCCTCAATGATTATCTTAGCATTATCTTCCCTAATCTATGTTTTCTAAATCTAGTTTCTGGGGTTCTTTTTAAACTTACTATGATACCAAATGTAACACCCCATCCCCAGAAACCCAAATCCAGCACATTATCTAATTACATTTTCATGTTTACAAGGTAAAAAATCCAAATGGACCGATCAGATTAGAAGTCTTGGAAATCCAGATTACATACATGATACCTATAATATGTTGGTAAATAGGAAATAAAAACATGATATATAATAAAATTAATTAATGGAATCCTTTAAAATCATTCAAAGGATTCCTCTTCATAATCTGGGGAAATAAAACATAATAAAGGTGAGCTCAAATACTCAGTAAGGGTAAGTAAAGTGGAAAAAATAATCAAATAGTGAGAATAAATCAATATGGAATGGTAAATAAATGATAACACATTCCATTCAAATAACTATAAAAAAAATATTTAAAGGTTAGAATCTAAAACAAATACTACTTAATCAATAAACATAGAATAAAATAAGTCAATAGATATATAGAGGAAAAATCTCTTGGATAAATAATAAATAATATATCTATGAAGGAAATTCATAACAATAGATATCTATAACATAATACTGAGGCATTGTTCCAATTATCTATTACATTCATGTCTGCATTCCAAGAAACTAATACTCTCAAGGTTTTATGTCAAGAATCTAATACTTTAAAGTCTTCATGCCAAGAATCTAATATATTCAAGGATTCATACCATAAATATAATAATTTCAAGGATTCATGATAGAATTTAATAAGTTCAAGGATTCATTCCATGAATTTAATATATTCAAGGCCTCATTCCAAGATTCTAATTCTTTGAAGGCTACATTCCAAGAATCTAATACTTTTAAAGTGAACACCAAAGGAAAAATGGTATACGGTTTTGGAAATAATATTATCCATGAAAATTTGTATAGATATTTATGAAACTTTCCAACGAAAAATGATTAAAATAAAGATATTGTTTCAATAGAAAGTTAAGAATCAAAAAATCATGTGAGATTGCAAAGAAACCCATTAATAACATTCATGAGGAGAATAATATATAAACATTCCAAAGTGTCCCACACAACATTGAAACATTTGAATCATAATCTCCAGAGAGGTATTACAATAAATAAAAATTATAATATAATGAGAATAATAAGATTCATTATATAAAATTAAAAATTTATTATATAAACCACATAAAAGTTAATCGGAACGTAATAACAAATAAGTCTCAAATGAATGTAAATTGAGACGAAATTCCCTTACCTTAACTTTAATTTTTATGTTTGGTATATATCCTAGTCTAGAGTGGTTTAAAATATATCAATTACTTATTATATGACTATAAAAATGTTAATAATATCTTATATTAAATTTTTATAATATTTTATTACCTGTTTGTTAACACTCTTTCATTATTTTAACTATTTTGGGTGTTAATTGCCTAGTTTTCTCAAGTATGTTTTGAATTGTGATTTTTTGTTCCTATTAATTAGATAATTATTTAATCATATCCAGAATTTAAACCATAACTTAATTATCATATATATTCATTATATATGTTTTATATTTGTCCATAATATTTTGAGATTAAAAATTATGTAAACCGTTCATGGAGACGGTAGGCCGTACTTACGCATGAACACTACATTCATTTCTTAATTTTATTAAAAAAATTAAAACTAAATGATAAATATGTATATTATAATTTTATTATAATATATATGTTATATATGTTACATGTGTTTATTAAAAATATCTTTTATATGTTCCATGTATGGCATGAACGAGTCATATCTCTTTGAGGGGATGGTAGTCCATACTTCCACAAATGAAATAATCGTATTTACACAAGATGACAAGCATAAAGGTGTGTTATAAATAAAAATTACAAAAGAATAAATACATTATAAATATAATATATATCATATATAAACATATTTTCTATAATATTGGCCACCATTATAAATGGTAATGGAAAAATAAACAATCATTGTTTCGTGAGGCAGTAGTTCGCCATACAAAGATTTAGTATGTTTGTTTCCCATTAGATGAATGTGTGTGTATTTTTAGGTATAAACATTTAAATAAAAACACAATATTATATTTAGGATATTCTTTTTATATAATCATATAATAAGGACATTTTTGGGTGGAGAATGGAAATGAAACTATAGAACTTGAGAGAAGACGTTACCACTTAATCGGGTAACTCCTTTTGAATTGTACCAAAAGGATTCCTTAGATTTATTATTGTGAAAAGGGATGATTCTAGGAATAGTGTAGGGATTTTTTGAGACTATTTGGTTAGAGTTTGGATGATCTAATGTGTCTTGATAGGTGTTAAGAAGGGGTAGATTGCTTTACTGTTTATAGTCGAGGAGGAGTGACACTTTTGTAAATACCAAAAGGTATTCATTAATGGGTAGTCTAACTTACCTATAGTGCGTCCAAAATGAAAAAATAATGAATTAAAGGCTATTAATGTTCTATTAAAACATCCCCCACTCAAAAATATGTGTATTTTAATAATTTGGTTCCTTAAATTCTACGATTCCCCAATTTTATCATTTTGGTTTTTATTAAAGAATCTAATTTTATAATCTAATTAATTTAACCATTAAGAAAAAAAAGAAATTTATTATAAAAATATATATCCACTGAATTATTAATATTATATATAATTTATTAAATTAAATTACAATGTGTTTTGGAAATTAGTTTAAAAAAACACATGTGACACTGCTTAAACCCAGACCGTGTTGACAATGTTTTTACAAGATATGGGTCAATATGTAAATTGTAAAATATAAATTGGTCCATTAATATATAGTATTTAATATTTATTAACACTTAAAAATCACTAGGTAGAATATAGGATTTTTATTAATTTCAAATCATTTAATAAAATTTCATTTATTGTAAAATAACAATAATGTCAATTTTGATATTATTTATTTAATGTTATTTTAAAAATATCAATCTAATATTATAATTAAAATATATTATTCTTATAGATGTGTAACATGATTTATTCATCTACAAAATTATGTAAAGAAAATTTTATAATAAATTAACTTCAATTGTAATATTTATAGTTTCATTTATTTTATTTAATTATTAACTAAATATTCACTAGATTGGAATTTATTAAGCATTTTATGGAACTAAAAAATATATAAAATTTGTTGATAAATTATTATGATAACAATGACCCATATATATTTACAAATGATATGTATAATGTAAAAAATGATGTTTTTTTCATATCTCAATGTTTTATAAATGTTAGAGGTTTGGAAAGTACCCTTTTGGAATTTTTGGTTACTTAAACATTTATATATGGAACTACCCTTTAATAATATCCCAATAACCCATAAAGTTTAAACCAAGTAGGGATATTTTTGAATTATTGTAATACAATGGATTTTCAAAAAGTTTCTAGGTCATTTTTGTCTTTAATATTAAGTGTTATTCCCTTATTTAGCTAAATTTTACCTTAATCGCCCTAATTAATTTTAATCAGTTTCACTAATATTTTTTTGTCAAAAATTAAGTTTATCTTATTAGACTAAAATAATTTTATTGATTAAATCTGTATATGTCTATTATTAAAAATTCAAATCACAGTAGTGGGAAAATTAAGATTAATGCAAATCCTGCAAACTTGGCGAGAATGTGGGTTTTTAAAGTAAAAACATTCAAAAGTTCAATAAGTTATTATAACAAACATTAATATAGAGATGATTCCAGTGACCTGTATTGGATTAATATATGAATAATTGATCTATAGTGACTTTAAAAACTAACTTAAAATGTAATATAATACTAATCATTATTTAAACTAAAAGACTGTTTTTAACTAAATTATAGTAATTTTAACTATTCTTACAAAATTTTGATTCTTATAAAAATACAAAAAATTCACCCTAATATAATTTTGAAATTATTAATTCAAAAATTATGTTTATTATTCAAAATAAAATTCATAAAAGTTTCAAAATATAGTTTTAAAAAAGATTCTTCAATAAAAGGTGGTAAAACTCGGTCTTGTGTGTAACACAAGATAATTCACTGTTGTGTGTAGTATACGTTATACTTTATGATTCATATGAATAGAGATAAAATAATATTTATTCTAATATGAAAATATTGTAATATATTGTTATTTTAAAACTTTCTTCATAAATCATTGGTAATAGCATGTTAATTTTAGAAAATTATTAATCTTTATTATATATGATGTCCTAGGCTATTCTTTAATTACCTTTGTCTTAAACAGATCTAAAAATAACTCCATTCTCGTCATACATTCCACAAAAAGGTTATATGATCTATCTAAAACTCACATTTACTGTTCATTTCATATAACTTCTCATTTCTCTAAGTCTTTTGCACAATACTCAAATTCTTACCATGTTTCTCCATTATTTTATAGTATATTTGAATATATTCTATAAATACTGCCACAAATTATTCAAGGTAGTCACAAATTAATATACTAAAAATGAAAATGAATATGTTTTGATCATAAGTGAGTGAAATTGGTGTTACTATAAACTCATATTGTACGTACCTTGTGTGGAAATATGTTTTAGAAATATCCTCCTTATTCAACTTCAATTGATGATATCCTAACTGATTATATAATTTGGATAAATACTAGGTCCCTCATATATAATCAAAAATGTCATAAATATTTGATAGAGGATACTTTTTCATTATCATGATTCAATATATTTCACAATAATCAATTCAAAGGTGCATTGAATGGTTCTTCTCAAAAAGAGGGAAGGCATACCCCTTGGTGAAGTACTTGGGTGCATGAAACCCTTATCTTGATTCTCTTATAGTTTATTCTTTAGTTTTTTCAGATTAATGGGTGTAATTGTATAAGTAAAATTGATAGATGAAGTTATAATTTCAATTTATAATCCAACCTCTTGGTCAAGAGGAAGGCCAGGAAAATATTTATGGAATACATCAGCATATTCTCTCACAATGGGCATGTTTTCAAGGATGATCCCCTCCTTTATCTTAATCATTTTGGCTACATATTATCACTCATATGGAAATATTTTCCATTATTTATAAGAAGTTTACATTATAGATTCATCCTCCTCATTACACTTTTATACAATACGAGGATGATTGGTTATATAGAAAGTGATTTCCTTCTCTAATAGTTAATGTTGTCACTCAATATGTTCAACAAATCTGAAATCAATATAGGATTACACTAAATATAGTATGATTATGTTTTCATAGTTACTCAACCCACATATAAAATAAAGGGATGAGTTATATTATGGAGAAGAAATAATTAACTCTCAATTTTTTTCACCAATAACTTATCCACCATGATGTATGGTGGAATTTTAATAGTTATACAAAACCTACATGATATGAATAAATTCATTGACCCGTAATCAAGTAGTTCATTCACTAGTATTGAATAAATAAAAAAGTTTACATTTCACAACTTCATTATCAATATCCAACTCAATAATATTTATAGAATAAGATCATCATTCACCTCATATCTTTGGAGGTTTTTGTCATCTACTATCCTCAACAACCATTGGCAAATATCATTAACATGTATAGTGTTTTTTCCACATACATTAAATATTGGCCTATAGGTTGAGAATTTATTGAAACCTTATTTTCTTCCATCACACTATTTGTATTGTTTTTCTCCCTTATACATTCATTATCTTGAATTCACTAACCTCAAAAATTGAAGAATCCTCTTGTTCCCTTGAGGTAGTTTCCCAGATGTATTTTTCCACAATTATGACATAGGGGTAGATGGATTTTCTTTATTCTATGGGAGTTATCTATAAATCTTCTTGAATTAGAATCTATTATCAGGTTATTATCTCATATAAACTATTAAGAATAAAAAATATCCATTTTGACTCTAAGGGGAAAATAAAAAAATTCTTATTACCTATCAAAGTCTCGAATCACCAATTAATTTTGAAGATTTGATGTTATTCCACTAAAAAAGTAAATCTTAATTTTTTTTATTAATGAAAACACTATAGGAGTATCATAAAATCCTTTTTTGGTATTCCTCATAAAAACCTATATACCTGTCCTCATTTTTCTTAAGTCTAAGGAATTCCATCTCTACTTTATGATGAAGAAATTGGGGGAAATATTTATTGAGAATAGATTATTGTATAATTTATTTTATTTCATCCCTTGGATTCATATTCTTGATCAGTTTCCACCACTAATCAAATTTAACCTCTATGTGATAAGCATATAATGTGATTTTCTCTTAATTAAGGCATTGAAATATTCATAATATCATCTAAATGTAATTAATATAGTCTTCCAAGATTAAGGGATTATAATATCCAAAAAATTAGAATAATTTTTCTTCAAAATGAACTCAACTATGAATTGATCCATATTAGTATAATATTGGTAGTTCCACATGATTAATTTTATTATTCATAACTTTATTAGGTTGATAAAGTACCACTATAAAGATATTATCGCACCCAACCCTTTATGAGGTTTCATTTTTTATTTTGGAAAAATCCCATGTGCTATGTTTTTTTAATCCAATTTGAGTGGTTGGAAGGGTGGAAGGAGAGAAACATGGCCAAAGTAGTTGGATCTAGGATTTTAGAATGTTATTTAAGCATGAATCCTTGCCAATATAGGTCAACTTTCTAGAAAATCGATAGTAATGGAGCCTCTTAAGGGATACTGGGAACAACGAATAGCATGTGGACCCGCACCAACCTTCCTCTAGGCTACTAGCTTTTGGTCTACCTCCTCAATGATTTTTTAAAAAAAGTATTTTAGGGTTATTACCATTTTTACCCCATTAATATTATATGAGTTCTCCTCAAATTTTTGTCCTAGTAGCCTTTATGATATCCACATTCATCTCCCCTTTTCCTTGGATAAATCTCCCTCAATATATGGTCATTTCATCTCTCACCTACTGTGATCAAGGCCATTTGGTAACTCTATATATACACTTGTATAATATCTTCTTTTAACTCACTACTTTTTTTGTTCTCACCATTTAAGGATAATATTCCATATTATCAGGGTTTTTCCTATTTCATTGATTTATCTCATTTATACTCGAACTGAAGGATAAAACTAGTGATGTGTTACTCTACTAACCTAAAGTGGGAGGTCCCAATTTATTTTCCACATGTAAAACTATTTTCCCTTAAGTTATAGATATATACCTGAAATGTTTTGTCATTATTGATCATAAATGTTTGTTTAATTACTTAATCAAAGTTCATAGAACTCTACAAAACAATTGGAATTATTTTCTTTTCAATATAAAAGAGTAATATCATGGAATCACTTAGGTAGTCTTAAGCCACTTGGACTACACCCATATAAATTGGAAACTTTTTTTGTGTTTGTGCTTAGTTTTGGTAATTGAAAATGGTAATGGGAAAATAGAATTTATTTTTGACATAATATGTTGTCTTGAAATAGGTTATGATTTTAAAAATGTTCTTTTTTTGGTATTGGAATTGGGAAATGAAAATTATACCTTGCTTTGGTTTTAGAATTTTAAAATTAAAGATGGTAATTTGGAATGGTTTTTAATCATAGAGGATTGAATTGTTCTAGAATATAAGATTTTAATTCATCTTTTATGTTTATTTAAAAAAAATCTTTTGTCATTAATGAGTTATGCCTCAGGTATATATTGCATTCATGGTTTGGTGACATACTGATATTTGACTATTGGTTGGACATGTGGTGAATTTGGCCCCCATGTGGATGTATTAGGTCTCAGGGATTGGTATACTACCCCTGAGGGTATATTGGGTCCTAAATAATGGTGTATTAGAACTAGGATTCATATAGACTAGAGGTGGGGATATTACCACTGTCCGAGAGAGGTTTTGGGTTGGCATGGTCCCTAAGAAATTCTTAGTGACATCTGACATTAGCTTAAGCAGGTAGGGCCTACCTCGAGTATCTCTATGGAGCCTAGGATTGGAGTTTATTTATTTATTTATTTACATTTCCAGTTATCTGAAATTTTTATACATGGAACCATCATATGAAATTACTATTTAGATTGAATTATTTGAGTATTTGATTAACCTATTGATTCATACTCATACATTGATCGAGCCGCCATTTGGAACCATTGAATATTTCATTGATGTTGGTAGGACAAGGGAATGCTCCACATAAGTGGTACATTATTGATTCATTGATAGAATTGGGGCGATGCGTGTTGTGATAGAGATTGAGTCACATTTGATCCTATTAGTTTTAGTATTTTCCCTTTTCTACAGATTTGTACCTTTTGTATATGACTATTGATATGTGTGACTCTTCAATATCCAATAGAAAACTCTTGGATATTTCGTAGTCTATATTGTATGAATTGATCTTATATTGATGTTAATCAATGGATTTTATCTATATTATTTTACACTACTATTATACTCATAACATAAGTTATAGTCCCCATAATAAACTCTTATTAAAACCTCTCAACTAGTAAGAATCCTCTAGTGTATAGGTAAGTGTGCCTGAGGTATTGTGGTGACCACTAGTGTGGTCACTAAATAGTAGTACCAGGCGACATGATGTTACAATGTAGTATTAGAGCATCATTTTATTTTTCATTCAATTTGGGGTTTGTAAATAGGAGACTAGAAATATATTAGAGTTTGGTAATGATATCATGATTGGGAGTATACAACTCACACATGAGAGAAAATTAAAGTTTCCAGAGATGGGATTATTGTTATTTTCATATTCCTTTTTAGTTGATTTATTTCCACCTTGAGTGGTCCACTTGATTTATTTTTGTATTGGTTATTGGGGTTTTATCTCTTGGGTTGATATGGTAAGAGGGTGTGTGTGTGTTTGTTCATGCATCATGCTAGGAACATAGGGTTTACCTATCATTTGTATATTCTATATGAATTATGGATGTTCATATATGTATATACATCATCTTACAGAATAAGGGTGGAGGGGTTAAAATTTTAAAGCATTAACATTGTCTTATACGGTGTTTTCCCATATAAGGCTATAGTGGCATCTCACGTGACCATTCCCCTAGATGATTCCATTATATAAATGAAAATATAAATGGATTAACAAAGGAATTATTTAGATAAATAAAGTGTAATTAGACAACATATAATATTTTTTCCCTTATATCATGGAGTGATACTCTATTTTTCCATATAGTTTACATGAAACACTTGAGATAAACTTTAAGGAGTTGTAAAATAAATTTTACAAGTAAAATACCTTGATAAATATGAGAAGATAATTATAATTTAAAATTCTTTAAAAATATAGCTAAATGAAGATTAGGGATATAAAATTCAAGCACAAGGGTTGTTGTGTCTATATCTCTTTAATTTGAGCATTGATAAATACTTGTTATGTATATTATTCTAAGATATTATGTTGGATATTTATAGTTATTCCATCATGAAGAGTTTTGGTACCAAGCCTAAAGAGGGAGGGTGACCATTCCCCTCCAGCGGGTGAGCCAAAACCTTTGGTAGCTCTGTGTATAGATATAGATATTCAGATTCATAATAACCTCATATGTTTATTAAAATCCTTTGAGAGGTGACCTCTTCAAGATACTCTTCCAATGTCAGATATCACCCACATGTTCTAGAATTGAAACCATCCACTTCTCAAAGGTGTGGATGGTATATAAATTTCATAGTTTTTAAACTCTTCTTTGTGAAACATAGGGAATCATTCTAAAACGATGTTTTCCATAACATCACAAAGAATTGATGAAATATAAATACCTAAGGATAGTTTCATAGAAACTTCTTTATTATGTGATGTGACCTGTATTATGATAATGAAATGAGCTCAGATTAAATGAATAAGTGAAACCATAAAGTCAATTATTTTCCAAGAAATATTAATCCAATGTAAAATCACAAATGATATATTCTATGAATTTTTAGGAAAATGATATTACTTAAAATTAATCATGGAATATAGCATAACAATAATATATATCGTTTGAGAAAATGAAAATGGTTCACTACAAGTGAATAGATAAAAATATTCTATCATCCTGAACAATGGAGATACTAGTGGCCACCAACGACATGTAAAAGTGGTCAAGTAGTAAATCATACCAAAACATGTGTAGTCATAAAACCAGATTTCACCTAATATAGACCAAATCCCTTGAATTCAACTTGGATTGAATTTCGTAAGATATATTTTATCTAATAATAACCATTGTCAAAAAAACAAAAGGTACATTGAGAATTCTTAATCACATGTCAACCCCATCCAGCTTGGTATGTTTCCACTTTATTTTCTTCTTCCTAGTATGCTCCACCTATGTCATCAATTTATCTACTTTATTGTAATTTTGGACTCCTCCTCCTATGATCCATGTCAAATTACATCAAATTCATGTTAAATTTGTAAAATAAATGGAAAATAATGATAATTTTTCATAATTACTTTATTTATATGAAATATTTAATTTAGTGGATGGATTCATGAAATAATACAATAATTGATTTTAAGAATAACCATTCAAGAATACAAGTTAACTTTAATGAATGGTTTCAAATTTTAAAAATGTTAAAAACACCTAATTTTAAAATTACTCATGATTGATTTAAAAACATGTCAGTAAATTAGTGATATTTTAAATTGATTTCATTCAAATACATTAAATTTATTAATTTTCATTATAAAAATTACTTCCACTATTATTTTAATGAAATTAAAAACGTATAAGAAATTATTAAGAAAAAATTATATGTTTTTTCTATGAAGGGGAAAAGATGAATTTTTTTAGTCAGAAACATTCTTCTGTGAATAGTTAAAATAATAGTTGTATATGAAATAAAGATAATATGAGTAATTATTTAAAATTTAATTTTAAATATGATAAAAAAATTACAATTTTCATCATAACATTTTAAACTACGATTTTAATGCTTCACAGGTGAAATTATATTTGAAATATTTTTTTATACGTTAATAAATTTCACATCATTAACTGGATATAATTTTAAAAGATGGACCTTCAATTTTATTTCCCAAATTTAATGTCCTTGAAATAAAATATTTTCCAATTTATGTTTCCTATATTTACATCTTTCCAAATAAATATTTTAAAAATGATCGATTTAAATAGCTAATACATAATGGTTAGTTTTCTCTAAAATTAATTTTATTTCCATTTTATCTTAATCAATTATTTACATTTTATTTATAGACTATAAATTCATTTTATGGGTATGGTTTTTTTAATGTGTATTGTAATCATTTTTCATCCTCATAGAAAATTATAATCCAAGTTATCCCACAACTCCCCCGAAGAATCTCATAATTCCATAACATCAAATACAAGTTAAAACCCATTATAAATTTAATTTTATTCATATATATATCTTCGTTTGAAAATAAAAAATATTTAAACTTCTCACATACAAGGAATTTACCTTGATCATATATAGAAAATATTCCTTGTAAAATAAATAGGTAAAAATATAAATTAATTCACTCCTCATTAATATTAGTCAATTTAAAATAATATTGTCTTTGTGAATTAAACTAGAAATTTTCATCAATATCACATTGATTATGAATACACACAACTATATTATTTATTAGGAAACAAACTTCCATCATAATCTCGGATAACCTTAAAAAGAAAAAAAGGTAGCATTATATCCATTTAAACTTGATTAAACCATCAGTTCACACCATTTGACTTCATTTATATGTGTTTTAATAGTTTCATGACTATGCACTGGCATGGATAAATGTTTTTTTCTTTAAGAAATGTTGATCATACATCTTTTATAACCACATTTAAAACATCCATATTGTTGTATTTAATAAAGTAATTAATAAATTAATTGAATCTCTGGATGATATTTTTCAATGAATCTATAAAAAATCTAATCCAATATGTATAAATAAAGATATGACACGAAGATCGAGGGTGTGTGAATCCTATCCCCTCACTAAGGCTTATTTTTCAGAGAAATAATTTGAAATCGATATGATTTTTTTGATACATTATGTATTCAGGGGTGATGAGCACAATGTAACATCCCATTAAAATATTTCAAGTCCTTTTTATCCATCAATTTTATCCCTTTTAGTTTAGGTGTTCTTTTGAGACCTTACGGGAGTTCTTGGAACTTTTGGGGTCTTTGGACTTGTCTGTAGGGTGTTTCAATATGGAGTGTGAAGTTGTGGTGTCATTAGTTTGAGTCTTGTGTGACTATGGAAGGGAGTTTGTAGTTATTGTGTGGCTATTTTTGGGTCCAATTCCTTTCCGTAAAGGGGTGTGACATAGAGGGGGGATGCAGTGTAAAGGTTTTTTTGTTTGCCTCTTCTATATTAAAGGGAGGACTGGTGTGGTGTGTGGGTTGTTCCATCGTCTTTATCTCTGGTAAATAGGACCTGGTGTAGATTGTGTCATGGATTCTAGAAAAAAGTTGGATGGGGGTAACTTCGGCATGGTCTCCAATAACAAACCATGGTTGAGTTTCTTTCCCCCATTCTATGTCGTGGTATTGAAGGTTGTGGCATGGTTTATGTTTGTCTAGTTTTAAATTATAGAATCCATTTTAAATTTTAACTTCCCTCCTATTCATCTCTAAACTAAACCTTAGCTTTTGGGAGGATCTCAAGATACGTTTTGGATCCTCAGACATCTGTTCCTCTCATATCAAAGCACTGATAGATGTGTTCGATTACTCTCTAGTTTTTGAAACATCTCTCATTCTAGAATTCCTCGTCTTATTCTTCCATTATTGAGATTATTGAGTCCTCATTATGTTGATCGATTGGATATTTATTTGATGGGTTATGATTTAAGGTATTACTTCTTGATATTCCACACCTTCAACTCTCCATTGGGATTATCATTATGTGTGTTTGATTAATTAATACTATGATTAATGGTTGGTGGTTCCAAAAGGATTTCACCTATAACTTATACCCACTATTTTTTTATTAAATTGAGATGAGTATTCAATTGATTAATGAAACCTTGATTTAAAATTATTTGATGTTTTATTTAAAAAAAGTCTTAGAAATTGTGAAAATCCCCCAATTTCAATGGAATAGAAATTATGAGATATATTTTGAGAAAATATCTTGCTTGAAATGATAAATGATTTACGGAAATGGTTTGATGGTGAATCTTGAGAAATTTGGAATTAAATGAGAGATGTTTTAAAAGGTATGAATTTGAATAAAACCTATGATCTAGTTTTGAAATAAAAAGGTCATATTGAACATGAAATAAGGAAATTGAACTATGAATGGTGAACTAATAAAAAAATATAATTTTTTCCATGATTGATTGATTGAAGAACATATGACTCTAATTACTTATTGTGTGATTAGGACATTCACACTAGGAATTCGTCTCCCTATAAATGTTTTTATGATGAAAACTCTAAATAAACAAATATTGGAATGATTTTCCTGCATGGGATAATGATTGATTAGTCTTCTTGGCCTTAGAAAAGGTGTGCATGCACAAATACTTATATTATAATAGATGATTGAGTAGTATGAGGATTTGGGATCATAGAACTATCATAACTCAAGAAATATCACCAAGATTCTTTGTTTTGTTTGACTTGGATATACATTCCATTATTTATATGACTATTTTATTTATAAAAATTGTTAAATATAAATGTTTTATAAAAAAATCCATTTAATCCTATTTTTATATAACTTCCACCTACTGATTTTAAATAATGCTTGGGATTAAAAATTATAAATTACATTCCATGCCTTGTATCATTTAAATTGAAAATATATATAGTTTATTATTGTTGAATTACCTATGTAACACTTTTTGAGATCCTACTAGGATATTTATCTCTCACACTGCCTTTAACTTTAGGAATATTTTGATTTTGTTATGCCAGGTCTGGGGAAAGGGAAATCACATCTTTCTGGTGGTGGGTGTGCTTGATTCATGGGACTCTAGAGTGATGGTGGTGACTTGTAGAGCTATGGGCCACTTGTTTCACAGGGATTATGGTAATATATTTTATGGATGTTGTGTTAACCATTTTTGTATATTTTACATTGTGATGTTCATCATTTTTTCTTTTGGTAATTTTCTCCTTGGGTGGTGTTTGGATTACAAACTAGTTACACTTTATATTTTGTTAGTTTATGATTAGTTTATGGAAAAACTATTCCCTTTGCTGTTATACAAGATTCTAGGTTCTGTTCATCAACTCGTGGTGATTAGGAACACCCTTCGTGCTATGTTAAGGATAGCTCAACTATCAGTGCACCAGGATATCTAGGATAGTTCATGAAAAAGTGGTATCAATGGAGGTTGAGGGTCTTTCCTTAATGTCAATATGCAGTCTAGGATGTCCTGGTAGATAGGATGTAGAATTTTTAGGACATAAGAGGTAGTTTTTAGCGAGTTCCAAGCTAGGTGTCATTGTAGTTAGCCTTATTTTAATAAGGGTATTTCCAAAAATTGTACTTAGAGAATAATTGAATTTTCTGTAATTCTTTCTCTAATCTTGGCCTGATTATATTGAAATAAACAATATTGAATTCTTTTTATGGGATTGATGTTCTTGTATATCCTGATTGAGTTGATGATCTGAGTTTTCTTATTGATGTTTTCATATTTATTATTTATGTTTTGTAGCATCATGCATCCAATAATATGTTTTAATATTTCATGGGTGTAATTTTATATTCCACCATAGTAACAGAATCCTCCAGTTGACTAGAGTCTAGTTTACATAGTGGTGTCTGTTATCCAATCCTTACAAATGGTACCCATTCCCACCAGGCTTTGATAGTGGAACCTCGAATGGATGAAATTATAGATCGTGCTAAATATTTTCTTTGATGGAAAACCCCAAATTTATAAGGATCAAATTATATTCAAGTGTAAGAGTATTGGTTAAAAAAATTGACATATTGTTTGAGTTCTTGGAAGCCCCTGATTTGATAAAATTTAAGTGTGTTACCTTGAAGCTAGAAGGGCCAAGTAGGAAATGGTGGGATTTGATTGTGATGGTGAAGAAACCTGAAATAATGGGGTTTAAACACTCTAGATCGATTTTTATAAAGAATTTATATCTAGAATCTATAGTGTTGGCAATATCTATGGATTTTCTCAACCTCCAGTATGGTTATGAGATGGTAACTCAATATAAAATACACTTTGTTAAACATTTTCAGTTTTCTCCAGAGGTAGTGATGAATGAGAAACTGATGGATATATGATTTGATATGGGTCCTTGATCTCATATTTTATATAATTTTTTTTCATTTTTAAGATCACTTATTATGTGGATGTTATGGATAGAGTGTTGATGGATGCTCTTCATCTTGCTGGTTAGTTAGGGTTAATCAGAGTACGTCTTACTCCTAGTGGTTGATCAGTTACTTCCTTTAAATGAAATAGAATGTGTGATGAATATCATGGTAGTTTCCAATACAAGACTTCATTCATAACTTCTATAGTGTTTGGAAGAGGCACATTAACTTACTTATAGTTTGGAAAGGTTGGGCATCCGAAATGAGTTTGTACTGAGGCACGAAAGAACTGTAATTTTTATGGTCAATCAGGTCATCTATAGAAGTTCTTTCATATTTTTTTCACCCCATGTGGTGGTAGAGGGTCTTGGGCTCAAAAAGTATTGTATTGAAATCAAATTTTTCATGAACTATGGGGTTCCGATAATATTCATTTGAAATGAGTCTTCTTCACATCGTGGAAGAGCCTCTAGAAGAAGCTGATATAGGTCTAGCAATAGTGTGAGGTACCATCACTATGGTATCACATTTAGTGACTGCATTTTTTGATACTAGTGCATATCATTCACTTTTATTGAAATTTTTATTTTATATTCTAAACCGTCATTTGGAGATTATGTCTTATCTGATTGATATTATTATTCCCCATGGAAAGAAGAGAGATTAGGGTCTCTGATGTCCCCTTGAATTTTCTCCCCATTAGAAATTGAGCTCACATGGAATTTCTAGGTTATCGACATTATACTTCTAGACATCATTCTACGGATGTATTGGCTAATTGATCATATCAACTGTATTGACTATTATCATCAAGGGGTCTCAATTACTAAGCCTGATGGGGTGTACAGTGTTTTTTCAGGGAGAATGGTACCTATAGTTGAGTATAGGCGGACCTTATTTTATAATGTTGGGTTTATTAATATTAGTGTTTTCTTTTAACTTGGAGCGGGAATCTTTAATTGTTGATCTCCCTATAGTTATCATTGTGTTTCCTGACATGTTTCCATATGATTCTTCTAGGTTACCATTTTCATGAGGTAGATTTTTTAATTGATTTTATACCTGGTACTAGCCGAGTTGAAAGAGATGAAATATCAGTTGTGGGTTTGTTAGGAAAAACAAATATGGCTAAGAAAGGAAAAAATGTGTTGTACCTATCGCCATATTTTCAAAATGTATCTCCATTGAAGCTGGCCATATGACAGCCATTGATGATGGACAGTCAAGTTTTCCAGCTCCTGGTGCTTCTCTTTCTAGGGTTGGAGATGATTTGCTACAGTCGGGAAAGAATTTTCCCTGTTTGAACCCAGATCCACGGGCATTCCCCTCTTTTAAAGAGGTCCTCTTCTAACCTCGACCTCCTCAATCATCAGTTCGCCTTCTGTTCCAGAGGTCCTTATGGTCACTCGGACCTCCTCAGACGGTGATTTTCTAGTTCTTCCAATCTCAGTTAATGATTTTTTAGAAGCACCTGTGCATCTCAAGTGGATGTTGGTTGCATGATTTGGGTTGGACAAACGCCCAATCAAGATATTCAAAAACTTTTTTCAGTCCTTGGAGTTATCTTACCCGGCTAGAGTTCGGGCAATGAAAAGCAGATCCTTTTCATTGTCTTAACTTCCAATGATGATTTTTTCATGGTTTGGATTTCCATCCCCAGATTATTGGTCAATGGTGCTTCTACTTGTTTCGATGGTTGATGTATTCTCTTTTATGAAAGGATTCTTCACGGGCGGCGGTCTATATTTCACATTAAGTGTTTCCCATTTTGATGCGGAACCTTAGCTTCTTGCACATGATTGGGAATGCTCTGGGATCGTTTCTCTATGTAGTCGACAGAACTCTCCAACTCGAAGAGTCGCCGGGGGCACATATTTGCATCAACCTCGATCTCGCCCGGTGGAAGCTCACTGGGATGAGGAAAGCTGCTACTTACTAATGTATAAGAATAATCATTTAGAGGATGTTATTCTAGAATAAGAAATAATGATCCATGAGAATTCTAGAGTGACTTGTCTCTTGGAGGGTGATAAAAATAAAACCTTTTTTCAGGCTTGTAAGTTGTATCAAAGAGAAAAAACAAGTCATGATGCCAAATATTTGGTTGGAAGATGGGTCCTTCACTTAAGTTGTGGAGGGGGTGGAAAGCATGGATGATGAATATTTTAGAAGGCTGCTGGCTGATCTCAATCCCAGAATCCATAGGGATATCTTAGCCAGAAAAAATGATATTTTTTCTTACATTCCAAAAGTGGTTTCAATTGATATCAATGGCCTATTCGAAAGCATACCGGGCAAGCATGAAATTTGGGATGCATTTCGTGATCTGAATTCTGGGAGCTCTTAAAGATCAGACAAATTCTCAGGCTCTTTTTATATTTCTTTCTATGAATTGGTGGAAGAGGAGCTGAGTGTGGCCATTCAAGTCTTTTTTTAAACGCGGGGATTCACCAGGGCTTGAATGTGCACATACCTCGGTCCTAATTCTGAAAGTGAAGGATCCTTCATCACTTAACCAATACAGGACCATCACTTCCCATAAAATGTTCTTGTGAATGTTATCAATAGATTAATACTTTCACTTTATCTTCCCAAATGGACCTCAGTGAACCAACAGAGTTTTATCAAAAGAAGATCTACCCAAACTGACATTTCGTTGGTGCCCGAGATGGTCGTAGACATCAATAAGATAACACTTGGTTCCAACATTATGATCAAAGTTGATATGCACAAAGCCTATGATAAGATGTAATAGAGTTTCATAAAAAAAATTTTGGATAGAATGGGATTCTCAAACTAGGAAATCGATTTATTTTTTAGGGACCTCATCTCTCCTTGTATCACCATTTCATTCATTGGGAAGAAGTGCGGGTTCTTTAAATCTACATGTGGGATCATTGAATGAAATCCTCTATCTACTGGTCTCTTTATTCTGGTTCAGGAAACTCTTTGCAGATATCTGGATAAATGAATTCTTAGAGGAATCTTATGCCCATATCGTGATACAGAAAATGTTAATGACATTTCTCATTTTTTTTTTGAAATGACATGATATTCTTCTCGAATGGAAACAGTATGAGCATTCATGAATTAAAAAAATCATGGATTCCTACTTTATATAGATAGGATAGTCCATCAATCGAGACAAAATCAGCGTCTTACATTCAAAATGGTGTCCAGAAAGATGGAGGAAGAAAATTGGGGAGGGCCTGAGGATGCAAAAAAGGTCACCCCCATGGATTACCTTGGTGTGCTAGTTTCACTGGGAAGGATTCGTGTACACCACTTCGACCAGGTGCCTACCTGAAATTTATTATCTTTATTAATTTTTGTGAAAGGAAAACAAAGGAAGATGGTCCTCAAGGAGGATGAAAGAAGTGCAGGCCCAGGGAATCCCCTTGCACCACACTGATACACTCAAGGGGAAAAGAATGAAGGCTGTCAAAAATCAAAAGAGTCTCCTCCCTCCGACCCAGTCGGGCATGTCTGTCGGTCTCAAAGTTGGATTCCCTTAAACTATGGTGAATAATCCTCCCTTGATCAGTCTCTTCCTTGCATCTCCGGCTGAGGTAGACCAACTCCCATGGGATCCCACGATTCCCTTGAAGACCCTTGACATGTACCTCAAAATCGGACTCAACCTCGATGATCTACAACCCTCTCCTTCTGCAAACCATGAGACCGAAATGTAGGGCCTAGAGCTCAGCACCCAAAGAGAAACTTGGGATATAGAAAGCTCTAAAAGCAACATGGACAGAGCCCCAACTATCCCTAAGCAGTCTTCCGCCTCTCATGACCCCTTCCATATAGGAGCCGTCAATATTAAGTTTCAAGCCATATCTCGGCGGCTGCCACATAACCCAGGAACTGCTTCCCCTATTCTTCATGCATGGGCGATTGAGGAGATTACAGACCGTAGCCGACACTAGTCCACCTTTCATGAGCAAGGCAAGCTCCACGATAAGAGCTCGGAGTCGATCATGAAGGGACCATGGAGAGCGAGGGGTCCCCAGATGAACCTGGTTACGTGCCTCCCAGATGATCCAACAAATGGAAATCAAAATGATCGATCTAACAGTGTATTCCATAGCTTTGTTGTTGGTGCATGTGAAACATGTGGACACAAACGCCTAAGGGGACCTAGGAGTGCTACCCAACTGCTGAGGGTGAGTGAAAAGCGACCATAGGTAGGAAGCCCGTTGGCCCTATAAGAAGAGTTGTGTCGTTGTCTTGATTTGAGGGTTCGCACAGCAGTAGCACCTAGAAGCAAAGTGCATGCCCTTCTTCTTGATATTCTCCTCTGTAGGAAGTTCCCTATTACAAACCCTCCAGAGAAGGAAGTTCATCCTTGTGGGAACCTCATTGCACCAGATAGCCGGAACCCTCTCTTTCGAGTTACGATCCCGACGAAGAATCTCCCTGTACCCGTGAATTTAAGATTCTTTCACCTAATTTTGAAAACATCATATTACATTCCAATAAAATATATATAATACCCCAAGGTAAAATACACAGTACCACTTACCTCAAATAGAGTCAACTCCAACAAAAGAAAGGAAAATAAGATTTTTCTAAGTCTTCTTATGTCCATTCGGCTTCCATCGATCGCAATTAGGTCATACTCATGCCCAATAATTCATAAATAATTAATTATTACTAAATTATAATTAGATAAATGAGTATAAGGAACATACAAAATGAGGATAAAAGAAACATTTCTTAAGGACTTACTAGGTATCACTACCTAGATGAAATATGACCAATCTCCCAAGGAAACACATTCCCAAATTCATTCCAAGAATAATAAATATCTCATAATTCCAATAAAGAAGGTAAATTTAATATAATTAAATTTTAATCCTTAGAAAAAACAACCAAACAATTTACCTTAAATTCAACATCATCCCGTGGATTTTATGCCACTCTCAACAAACTTCTAATTATAAGATTAGAAATCTCCCTAATTCAATTATAAGATATGATGAAAATTTTAACACAGTTTGATCAAAAAACCAATAAATATACAACTAAGTAACATACCTTTAATGAAACATCCATCAACGTCACACAATTATCTTTACGACACATCCTCTAGTCATGTCAATCCAAGGACCATAATTCTCATATTATTCCAACAAGATCTAATGAAATTTTCATAAACTCTATAAAAAAGACCATTATAATGATCAATTATTGAATATTATGATTATAGGAGAGAGGATATAAAGAGAACTGCGACATAAAATAATTGTAAATTCCAAGACTTACCAAGGGATCGTCTGTGATGAGTGACATAGATAAATACCAACACACATGGTATGAGGATTCCAAGACTAAAAAATAAAGAGTTTTCTCACATGGATTCAACATCAATTTTAATTTAAATCAACTCCAAATAAAGGGGATCTTGTTGATAGTGGAGTATAGAGTTACAAAAAAAATTCTCCCATAAAATCATGTCAAGTATGATAAAATCAAGGGGGTATGGTAGCCAAGGTGACCAAAACATTCCACATTAAATAAATATATAATTCATCTTTATCATACATCAACAACTAATAAAATTGATATTTTTCCAACTCTAGAGTTAAATCAATATCACCTTGAGTTTCATTTTGTTGAAAAGATAGACCAACAACATCAAGTACTAAATTTTGAAACTGTTATGGATCTAGAACCAAATTATTAGTATCTTCTCTGTAACTGTGTTCACCACATTCATACAAAAATTATTAATCTATTCGAAAACATAAATTCAATAGATGACCCCCAATGTTTTCAAATGTGTCAAACCCCCTCATATAACATTTCTTATATGGACACTTAATTGTCCCTTCATAAAAAATTCTGGTTTTGAGGATGAAAATGATAAAAATGCTTCAATACCCTCTATATATACATGATTTATACCTGAACCATTTGGATTCCTACAATGATGTGTCCAATAAAAATCATGTAATAAAGACTGATGTATACATCCTTGTTCCACATTTCTATAAAAAATATAAAATAAATAAATTGTTTACGAATAATTTTATATAAATATAAGATGATCCAAAAAAGAGTAGAAAAATAAAAAATTATAATTTAATTGTAAAAATTATCAATTTTATCTATTTACAACTGAGTTTTTTAATTACCACTAATTTATACTAATCATTGTTACTTTTTACTAATTATATTAATTTAATGTTTATTTTTAATAATCTTGACTAATTACTGCTAATTTTTACTAATTTTTCTTAATTATCACAAAATTTTAATAATTATAGTGATTTACAATTATTTTTTACCAATTTATCTCTAATGTTTACTAATTTATCAATAATATTTCCTAATTAAAATTAATATTTATAAGTTACAATAATTATTACATGTACTCCATCATATAATCATGTTGTTGCTCCTATCATCAATGCATCTCCTCCCCCTCCTCCTGTTATCGATGCGTCACATCCTACCTACCCCAGTTAAGGAGACCTAATGAAAAATTTGAACACGGTTTGCACAATTTGGTCATTTCTAATCACATGAAGATTAGAAATTATATGACTTACTAAAAAGGTGTAAATCATAAATTTTACAATATTCAGGTGATGAAACCAATTGATGCAAACCATTTCTAAATTATTCATTGTAGCAATTTATGCCAACCATGTCTTGTCATCAATGCATCTCCTCCTACTACTGCAATAGTCATCAATACATCACATCCTACCTACCTTGCTTCTGGAAACCTAATAAAAAATTGGACATGTGTAGCACAAATTGGTAATTCCAAAAAACCTGAAGATTAGAAATTATATTATTAATTAAAAAGGTGTAAATCACCGATTTTATAGTTTTATGTTATGTAATTAATTTATTCCAACCATGTCCAAATTTTTCATTGCACCAATTTATGCCAACCATTTCCTGTCATCGATGCATCTCTTCCTCCTCCTACTGCTACTATTATCAACACATCACTACCTACCTGCCCTAGTTCTGGAGGCCTAATTAAAAAATTAGACATGGTTGGCATATATTGGACATTTCTAAACACCATAAGATTATAAAATCTAAGATTTACACCCTTTTGGTAATTTATAAAATATATTATAAATTACTAAAAAGGCTTAAATCATAGATTTTACAATATTTAGGGGATGAAATCAATGTATTCTAACCATGTCCATATTTTTCATTCCACCAATTTATGCCAACCATGTCCAAATTTCTAGTTGTTCATCACCTGTAAATTGTCGCCTCTTTCATTTTCATTTTTCTATAATTTATACTAAAAAATACTAAGTATTACTAAGTACCCCCAATTACCACCAATTATTACTAAGTACCACTAATTAGCACTTTTTACTACAAATTATTACTAATATCCATCATTTATTACTAATTACCACCAACTATTACTAATTATTAATAATTTTTACTACATTATTGTAATTTACAACTAATTATCACTATTTTTTTCTAATTACCCTTAATTTATAACAACTATAGTGATTTATTACAAAGTACCCCTAATTACCACTAATTATTACTATGAACCACTAATTACCGCTTTTTATTAATAATTATTACTAATATACACTAATTATTACTAATTATTACTAATTACTCATAATTTGAACTTAATTATAGTGATTTAAAATTAATTATCAATAATTTTTACTAATTAATGTTAATTTTTAACAATTTTAGTGATTTATCACTAATTTTTACTAATTACCACTAATTTTTACTGATTAAAATTATTATTATTAATTATAGTGATTTAATGTCCATTTGTACTAATTTTTACCAACTACAAGTATTTTTTACTAATTTTGACTGATTACTAAAAAAATGTAATAATTAAAGTGATTTAACAACAGTTTTTAGTTATTACAACCAATATTTTATAATTATAGTGATTCACTATTATTTTTTACTAATTACTGCTAATTATTATTAATTATTAATAATTATACTAGTTTACCGCTACTTATTACTAATTTTTACTAATCATCACTAATTTTTAGTCATTAAAAATAATTTTTACTAATTTTTAATAATTTTTAAAAATTACAACTTATTTTTACGAGTGTTTAGTTATTACCACCAATTTAAAATAATTATTGCAATTTATCCCTAATTTTTACTAATTACCGTTAATATTTACTAATTATAGTGATTTATCACTAATTTGTGATAATTACCGTTAATTTATAATAATTTTAGTGATTTATCATTAATTATTACTAATTATATCCATTTTTTAATAATTATAATTAATTATTATTAAATATAGTGATTTAATATTTATTCGAACTATTTTTTACTAATTACTAGTAGTTTTAACTAATTTTGACTGATTACCAGTTATTTTTAATAATTAAAGTGATTTACCCATAATTTTTAATAATTGCTACCAATATTTAATAATTATTGTGATTTATCGTTAGTTTTTACTAATTACTGATAATTATTACTAATTATATGAGTTTACCACTACTTTTTACTAATTTTTACTAATCATCTCCAATGTTTAGGAATTTTTAGTCACCACCAATATTTTTTACTAATTGTTGCACATTAAAACTATTTACTATTTAATTAAAAACACAACTGCGGATTAAAAATAAATATTTCAAATTTAACAAAACTATTACTAATTGAAAATAATTACTTTGAATTATAAATAACTACTTCTAATTAACTCTAATTACTACAAATTAATATTATTTAAAAATAATATAAAATAATATAAAATAAATTAAAATAAATTAAATATTAAAAACAGTACATAAATAAATAAAAAATAAATATTTTGTGCGCTGCAAACCTCAGAATAGTTTCTTTTACTTAAAACTAATTGATACAAAATAAAACTAATGAATTCTAATTAAATATAATTAATTATAATTAATAATTATTATTACTAATAAAAAATAAATTAAATAAAATAAATAAAACAAAAAATAAAAACATTAAATAAATACCATAAAACTGAATCTTTTAGCAGATGTGCATCCTGAAAGTCTCTCCACTGTAAAATTTAGAACATTGAAAACTGTAAGCAATAGAATATGAGAGCAAAGAAGGAGAGAGAAGATTAAAGAAGAATGGAATGAAAAATAATTGAGGGGTTATATAGGTTTGATCATTTGTGATGAGACTATTTGTGATGGGTCATGTTGCAAATATTATCATAGTTAATAATTACACCGGTGGTAAAAAAAAATATTTACGATGGGCCCATTGCAAATACCCTCTTCTGAAAGTTTATTTGCGACTTGAGATAATCCCTCTATAAATAAAAAAATGACAGAGGGTATTTTCAATGGTAATATCTTCATATCACAAATAGTCTTCCCAAGTTATTTCTGACTGGAAAATATTCCCATAAAAATAACATTTTTTGACAACTATTTGTGAAGACATACAAATCCTTTCAGAAATAGTCTATGTCGAGGGTTTATTTGCGATGGGCCCATTACTCGTCTCAAATAACCTGTCACAAAAATTCTTTTTCCCCATAGTGTACTAACCAATCCATCTCAATAATTACATAAAAGCATATTATATCAAGGGAGAAAAGATGTCATATGAAAAGATAACCGCCTATATCAAGGGGACACTCAATGCACCAATGTACGCTCTTAGATCTGATCCCTAATGAAGTATTAAGGGTTATTATACCATATAAGCACTCAATCTTGAGGCCCATACTTTCCTGTAACTTCCATATATATAAATTAATGAGAAGATCGAGTGTCAAAACAGGTATAAACTAAAGTGGAGTCAACTAAAATCATACCATGTATAGTAGAATTCCCATCACTCTGCTCCTCGAGTGTCTATTGTACATAAAATATCTATCTTTTTCTGTAGCCATGAGATACAACATGACTACCGAGAGCCGGTCCATTCTTCTAGTTCGAAAAGTCATGTGTCTAGCTCCCTTAGCCACAACCACCTCCTTGGCCTGATCAACTGGCAGTACTCCATGTGTCTGCCTCAGGAGGAGCTACTAACCCCACTCCTGAGTGTGGATTCGTTGCAAATCCTATCTCAGTGGGAACTAGAGATAATTTTTTGCAGAAACATTAAATATGACCCATCCTACAATAGGCTCAACCCTCAAGTGGGTCTTTGTTTCACTATGGTTTTGTGTGTCTTGGATTCCCACACTAATGACATATCATGTAACTCTCAGTTTGTGATACCTAACATCCACTTCCCCCATGACCAGACTCATGGTATTGCTTCCTTCCACCAGATGAACTACTTATCTATCATGGCGCCAAATTACCTGATCCCATACCTTCAGTTTCCCTTGAATTTTGTTCAGTTATTAGGGTCTGGTTCACTATATTAGAAACAATAGTCAACCGAAAGATGTTTGTGAAGACCCAGAATTTCCATTGATTTTGTTTTTCATAAATACATGGGAATTTTACAAGTCTACAGATTCTAACGGTGCTTGATTCCAAGTCCCAGTGTGTCCAGAATCAATTTATGAGGTTTTATTTGGGTACGTTCAGTAAATGTACGAGCGAGATTTTATATCTTTTGAATCGGTGCTTGGAAATGAAATCTGAGGGCACCGTTGAACTCGCATCGTCGGTGATTTCTAAGTGGGACCTTCATCACAGCTGCGTTCTAATGGGAATAGAGGTTAGCTTTTGGGGGATTTTAATTAAATTAAATAAAAATAAGGTGTTTTTATTTTTATTTGAGATGGTTAAAACCTCAAAAGGGAGGTTTGAGGTGGGCCCCACCCGCACATAACCTCCCCTGGGAGGATATTATTTGGTGGGGCCCAACCAAAGTTTTAACCTCTCTTTCAATCAAATTGGTGGGGCCCACATGATCTTAACCCCTTGTAACTCTCCATAAAGTGGGGGAAACCTTTGAAATTCTTCACCTTCCATCCCTAATTAAAGTACCAACTCTACATGAATTAATTAATGGTTCATTAATTAATTTTTTTGAATTTTTTTGAATTCATGCCAACAATAAAATAATAGGAAAAGATATTATTTTATTTTTTGGCACTTTCATCTGGTGGAGCCGTGGAGAAATTGAGAGAACAACATCTCAACGAAGAACACGAAGAACCATCGACATCTTCTTCCTTCTTCAACAGGGGAAATAAAGGGAAGTGACGCCCACAAAAAAAGGCGACATCGTCTTCGACTTCGTCACCTTCGAAGGCTCATCTACCAATGACGAGTACGCTATTCCTCCTCCGACGTTGACGTAACGACATTCGCCTTCCGTGACTCCGTTGTCGATTGCCGAACTCAAGGTAGGGGTTTGAGTTGTTTTGTTTCCATTCTACGTCGTGCAATATTTTTGAAATACGTTATGTCGATTGTTATCAACATAACATGGAGGGTTCGGACCACACGAACACGGCCCGACCCTCCCCCCTTTGATCTTGTTTGTTTTTTACGATGGAAGCGGACAACAGTGGCAGGCGTCGGGCCGGCCGTGAAGAAACCAACGGCGCAAGACCGCCAGGTCACCGGAAAGGAGTGACACCGTCATGCCGCGAGGATGAAAGCTAGGCCACGGTGGAGGTGGTTTGGGGCCATCATGCCGCACGGTGGAGATGATTCGCGGCTAGGGTGGGCCGCGTCGGAGAATCTAGGTGCAGTACCGTCGCGCCGCAATGAAGAAGGATTGTAGACTTAGGTCGCGGCATACAGGGGAGGGCGGCCGGCTGAGCCGGCCGCCCGTGCGCGCTACAGACGGTGCCCGAAGGATCCCGCGGTTACCTAAACCGATGCTAGAAGCTGGTTCTATTACGGTCAATGGGGGGCACAACACACCCCCGCAGCGTGGACAGCCGGGCCACGTGACGAGCCGGCCGGGCCAGATGGCGAGCCCGTACGCAGCCCACCCGTAGGGCCACATGACCAGCCATCACGCAGCCAGCCGGCCGGGCCGTATGGCCCGCCAGCCGGGCCGCCCCCACGGGTCGGGCCACACCTTCGGTTCGGGCCACACCTTCGGGTTGGGCCGCCCCTTTGGGCTGAGATGCGTCCTCGGGTCAGGCTGCCTTCAAGATGGGACGCCCCTTCGGGCATGGCCATTTTCTCACACCGGGTTGGACCCACGGACCGAGTCAGACCCTGGTTTGGACCGTGTGGGGGTAGGTTGGTCGGACTGGGTCGGACCGGGCCCCAGACTCTCTATAGTCCGATTACACCTTTTTTCCCATATCGTGGGCTATAGGTGTCCGTATGAGTAACCATCAGTGGCGCCGATATTCTTGGAACAAATTTGTCCCTTTGAGAATACCCCACGAGAGTTCAGGGTATAGTTGAGATACGGTCAGGTTGGTTCATACACGAAACCAACCGGGCCCCCGTGACTAAAAGGCTAATAACTCACAGACCGGGCATCTGATTGACGCGTCGTCTATTGCGTTGAGACCCATATGATGTGGCGGACCTTTGAGATACTTCTCTGTAGAACTTCATGACAATTGGAGTATTTAATAGCATCTCATGGAGTGGATCCTTCCAGTGACGAGCAGACATAGTGCAGAGACCTAGTAGATGACAGACCTGACGATTGCTTGATCGATTTGACTCAGAGGGATTCGACTAGCCTAGTGGGGAGTGCCTGGTATTTGGCGGCAGACCCATGGTGGAGGAGCGCCTGGTATTTGGCAGCAGACCCGCGGTACTCAACAGGAGGAGTACCTCTGTAGGATATTAGGGGGAGCGCCCGATATTTGGTGGTAGACCCACATCGGAGGAGGACCTGGTATTTGGTAGCAGACCTGCGATACTCGACAGGAGGAGTACCTTAGCAGTCCAAGGTTAGTGAGAAGAGCCTTGGTGACCCGTCATTCCCACTGTTCTCGAGAGAGGAGGAGTTCTCCAGCAACCGTGGTTTCGATAATGAAAATCCTGGTTTGAGCTGAGTCAATGACCTTTGTGTTTTCCACATGATTGAGATGGGTTACAAGATAACTTAGGTATATGTATGAGCATATACCTATGTAATGGTTATCCTTTGATTCATACTTTGTGGATTATCCTTATTGGATTTTGTGAGACCTTGAGGGTCTCGGGGTCCCTACATAGTATCGTTATACTCACCCCTGCATGTGCTATGCCCGCACCTCGTTGTGTTGGTTACAGAAGTCATACATCGCTGAATGAGGCGGAGTGTACGCGGACTAGACGGTACCTGGAGGTGGACCTCATGACGAGTCGGTACCGGGAGGAGACAGACAAACATGGAGTGCTGAGGAGGATATTTTTACCTACCCTTCAAGTAGGATCCATGGTGGATGATCCAGGGGCTATTAGACACCTTCTAGATATTTGTCTTTTAGTTGTACTTGTTTTGTATTTTCCTTGTACTTTACTGTTGAGCTTGTATTTCCGGCCCCCTTTACTTTCAGCACTTCCTTTGTATTCAGTTTTACTTAGTTTTTTGCTTCTAGTTGTGTACTCTGATTGTGTGGGTATATTTTTTATAAAGGTAATGCCTTCCCAACTTAAGGATTTACGCATTTGGTGCTAGTCGCCAGCCATTGTCCTATGGAAGACGGGCTTGGGGTAGTCACAGCACGTTTCCCAATGATGGGTCATGACAAATTTGTATCAGAGGTGGTACCTAGCCTTAAGTGCGGTGCATATTCTAGGTTGAGTTGTAGGCATCACAACGAGGATGTTGTGCTCTAAGGGGGGGTGATTGTAACGCCCCCAAATGATAAAGGGTCAAATGACTAAATGATATGACTCATGTCAACAAGGTGCACCTTCCATTTCATGAGTCTACCTGATTAGGGCATTTGGGTTGACCCAGGGGTGGGCCCCATGTGTCTGTGGGGAAACTGACCCCACATGTCTGCGTTTCAAAAGTTTTTCTTTAAGTCAGCTCAACTAGGTCTGCTTACCAGGTATAATCATTTGACCATGTCGTATTTTTTTTCAGTATGCCTCCCCGTGGACGACCAGTTAGAGCCCCGAGAGTTGTACGCACTGACAGCCCGCCGAGCGACGAGGCCTCATTGTAGGTCCCCTTTCCAGTTGAGGCACCAATGGAGGCACCTGCGGTACCACAACCCATTGGGCCACCGATGCCACCATCCCCAGCAGCAGAAAATGCACACTGTTTGAGCGTGCTGCATGAGTTCCAGCGCTAGAGGCCACCCAGGTTTTGGGGAGAGACAGACCCACATGCGGCTGAGGATTGGCTGGAGGCTGTGGCGAGAGTCTTCAGTCTAGTAGGGACACCAGAGGACTACATGGTGGTCCTTGATACCAGCCTCCTTCAGGTAGCAGCTGGCAGATGGTGGATCGTGATGCTCCTGGTGCACGACGAGGCGACACTTCTATGGGCATACTTAGAGGGCCTGTTCCAGGAGGAGTTTGTAGCAGCCACCCTTCGAGCGGTGCGGATACAAGAGATACTTCATCTGTAGCAGGGTAGCATGATAGCAGCGCAGTACTCAGAGAGGTTCACTAACCTCTCGCACTACTCCACAGATATGGTACGATGCCCATTCTTCATGACCTGGACCTTAGATCATGGGATCAGGAAAGAGATTAGAGCTCGGATGATCCCACTCAGCATCTTGATGCAGGCAGGGGTGCTAGAGAGAGCCCTCCTAGTGGAGAGTTTTCTTGCTGAGCAATCTCCAGCAGCGAGACCCACCACTAGCCGACAGGCAGCAGAGTCTTCTACAGCTGGCAATTGAAAAATTTCATAGAGGTATAAGATGACCAGATCTACATGTGAATGACCACACTACTCAAGATCAGTTGTGCGGGGAACCCGGAGTGGAGAAAGAGACAGTCTTGCTAGGAGTGGGCAGTGTTACTCATGCAGCGGGCTCGGTCACATGGCACGTGACTATCTGGCCCGTTGTTCTGATGATCAGCAGTCAGTTGAGGGACCTCCCAGGAAGAGTCATAGATTCGATCGTGGCGGTACACATGGTACATACGAACGTGGCAGAGGAGCTAGTTGAGCAGCTTGCAGTGAACGACGTTTTGAGGTGTTTCCACCACCACCACCAGGAGGACACCCCCCCCCCCGACTGTGAGGAGCTGGCGGACAGGGGATAGCACAACTTCAGGTAGCTGTATCATACTACCATGGCGCTCTAGAGATGATTCAAGGTACTATTTGTGTCTAATTCACCTTAGCTACAGTTCTTATAAACACAAGTTCCATTTACTCTTTCATTGCCACATCCTTCGTTCGGAGCTCGGAGATTCCGACAGAGCCGTTGGCTCGATCCTTACGACTAGAGACTCCTACGGGAGAAGAATCGATGATTATGCACTAGTGCTGGCAGTGTGAGCTTACTCTAGGAGGTGAGAGTTTCGGCTGGGATCTCCTTGTAGTGGCGTCGAGGCCTTACGACGTCATCTTGCGTATGAACTAGTTATCTACAGTCTATTCTCAGATCGACTGTATTAGGCGCAAAGTGCGGTGTGACCTCATGGATGGGACTAGGTTCACCTTCACCGGCGAGAAGGGAACCTTGGAAGTGCAATATGAACTTACTCGGAGGAGGGTGTAGCCGATCACTCACCAGTTGGCTTGCCTTACCCTCGGAGCAGTTGATGTGGAGAGTCCGACTTATCCTGTAGTGGTGGACCAGTATGGGGATGTTTTCCCTGACGATGTCCCAAGACTACCTCCTCACAGAGAGGTGGACTTATACATTGACATGTACCCTGGGATGACACCGATATATACTCCAGCATATCAGATGACTCCCTCTACACTTCGCGAGATGAGAGTAGAGCTTGAGGACTTACAGGGGAAGGGAATCATCTATCCCAGTGTTCCTCCCTGGGAAGCGCCGATTCTGCTCGCCAAGAAGGCATATGGGAGATTGAGTCTTTGTGTCGACTACCGTTTCCTGAACCAGGTGACTATGAAGAACAAGTGCCCACATCCGAGGATTGACGACCTCTTTGATTAGCTCAAGGGGGCATGATGGTTCTCAAAGATAGACCTCAGATCAAGCTATCACCAGCTTAGAGTTCGAGATGAGGATGTGAAAAAGACGACCTTCAGGTGTCGGTATGGCCACTATGAGTTCTTGGTTATTCCCTTTGGTGTAACCAACACTCTAGAAGTGTTCATGAGTCCCATTAATATAATCTTCCAGCCTTACCTCGATCGCTTTGTTGTAGTCTTCATTGACGACATACTGATCTACTCGACTACTAAGGAGGAGCATGACTACCATTTGCAAGTAGTACTAGACACACTCCGAGAGGACCATCTTTATAGTAATCTCTCGAAGTGACAGTTTTGGATTCAACAGGTTCACTTCTTGGGACACGTCATCTCGGAGGCTAGATTTGCAGTAGATCCAGCGAAGATTGAGGCGGTACTTACATGGGAGCCACCCAGGAGTGTGACTGAGGTATGAAGTTTCCTGGTCTTGGCTGGATACTATTATAGATTCATCCCAGACTTCTCTAGAGTTGTAGCACCACTATAAGACTTGAAGAAGAAGGGGATACCCTTCGTGTGGTCAGAGAGATGCTAGCAGAGCTTTCAGGAGATGAGGCAGAGGCTGACTAGTGCCCCCATATTGAGCCATCCAGAGGAATGTGTAGGGTACGTAATCTACTACGATGCATTAGAGACCGGACATGGGTGTGTCCTGATGTAGGAGAGAGCAGTGATCACATATGGTTCTAGGTAGCTGGGACAACATGAGAAGAACTACTCTACCCATGAACTGGAGTTACCAGCAGTGGTCTTTGCCTTGAGGATGCGGCAGCACTATCTGACGGGAAAGCATTTTACCATGTACTTTGATCACAAGAATCTCGTGTATATCTTCTCTCAGATAGATTTGAATTTGAGATAATGTTGATATCTTGAGTTCTTCCCAGACTATGACTTCAAGATAGTATATACTCTTGGGAAAGGGAACGTTGTTGTGGATGCTCTCAGCTGGAGATCAGGAATTCAGCTCCTAGGAGAGGCGACAGAGCAGCTAGCTGCCTTATATATATCCTTTGTGGATAGGGATAGAGCAGCCTATCTTCAGTCTCTTACAGTCACTCCTCCACTTCTTCAGCGTGTCAGGGAGGCGCAACATGGAGAAACTGACTGTGAGATGTGACGTACTCAAATATCCACAAGGAATGCACCTGATGGATTTTCTGAAGGTGAGGAGCACGTCATCCTCTTTAGAGGATGTACTATGGTAGCAGTTGCACTTAAGGAGGAAGTTTTGAGGGAGTTCCACACTTCCCTTTTAGCGGTACATCCAGAAGTGCTGAAGATGTACCAGGACCTTCGACGACAGCATTGGTGGACAGGTATGAAGAAGGCGGTAGCAGAGTTTGTCTCACGATGCCTCACTTTTCTGGAAGTGAAGTTGGATCACCAGGTTCCAGCAGGCTTGGTTCAGCCTTTAGAGGTCCCAGAGTGGAAGTGGGATGGGATATCCATGGACTTTGTGACAGGTCATCCACGTACATCCAAGAGTCAAGATTCGATATGGGTGATCGTTGACCGAATCACCAAGTAGAACCACTTTTTACGGATCAGAGTGCAGGGCACAGTAGAGAGATTGGGATGCCTCTATGTGCAAGAGATAGTGCGTTTACATGGAGTACCTTCCTTGACTGTATCTGACCGAGACACACGGTTTACTTCCCAGCTATGAAAGGTGTTGTAGGAGTCTTTCGGGATATAGCTACGTCCGAGCACCGCCTTTTATCCTTAGACTGCTGTTCAGACCGAGTAGACCATTCAAACCCTCGAGGACATGCTTCGTGCTTGTGTCCTCAACTTTGGTCGTAGCTGTGAGGACCACTTACATTTGGTGGAGTTTTCCTACAACCATAGCTATCACTCCACCATCAGTATGACAACTTTTGAGGCCTTTTATGGTCGGCTTTGCAGATCACCACTGTGCTGGACAGACCCAGGGGAGTCAGCACTAATGGGCCGAGAGATGGTACGGGCTACAACGGAGAAGGTGCATATCATCCAGGAGAGGATGAAGACTAAATAGAGCCGAATGAAGTCATATGCTGACAGGATATGGATACCTCTAGAGTTTGATGATAGCGACCACGTCTTTTGATGGGTCTCACCTCGATGTGGTTTGCAGAGATTTGGCGGAGGCAGGAAGTTGTCTCCACGATTCATCGGATCTTTCCAGGTCCTTAGCAGAGTAAACGAGGTGGCTTACCACTTAGCTCTTCCACCTCAGTTGCACTGGGTGCATGATGTCTTCCACGCATCTCAGCTAAGGAGATACGTGCATGACCCATCCCATATCATCGATCATGGGGAGCTAGACATCGATGATGGGGTGACTTTCACGGAGGTTCCAGTGGAGATTGAGGATCGACAGCAGTGGGTCCTATTCGGATGGTCGATACCTCTGGTGCGCGTTCGCTGGCAGCACGAGAACCTCCAGGAGAGCACATGGGAGCAGGAGGCTCTGATATGTGCTCAGTACCCCCCATTTGTTCCCTTAGTTTGAGTTGTAGCTTACGGAGATGTAAAGCCCTAAGGCGGGGAGAATGTAAAGATCTAGAATTTTCGTGGATTTTTTTTCTTAAATACATGGGAATTTTATGAGTCCGTAGTTTCTGAAGGCGCTTGATTCCGAGGCCCGGTGTATCCGGGATCAATTTCTGAATTTTTGTTCGGGTAAGTTCCACAAACGTACGAGCGGGATTTTCTATCTTTTTAACCGGTGATCAGAATTGAAATATGAGGACACCGTTGAACTCGCAGCGTCAGTGATTTTATAGTGAGACCTTCACCGAAGTTGCGTTCTAACGAGAATGGAAGTTAGTTTTTGGGGGTTTTTAATTAAATAAGGTGTACTTATTTTTATTTGAGATGGTTAAAACTTCTAAAGGGAGGTTTGAGGTGGGCCCACCCACACATAACCTCCCTTTGGAGGATATTATTAGGTGGGGCCCACCCAAAGTTTTAACCTCACTTGAAATCAAAGGGGTGGGGCCCACACAAGCATTAACCCCTATTAACTCTCCATAAAGTGGGGAAAACATTTGAAATTCATCACCTTCCTTCTATCATTAAAGTGCCAACTCCACATGAATTAATTAATGGTTCATTAATTAATTTTTTTTGAATTATTTTTATTTCATGCCAATAATAAAATAATAGGAAAAGATATTATTTTATTTTGTTGACAATTTCATCTGGTGAAGCCTTGGAGAAATTGAGAGAACATCCTCTCAATGAATAACACAAAGAACCGTCAGCATCTTCTTCCTTCTATAACCGGGGAAAAAAGGGAAGTGATTCCCACGAAGAACACTGACATCATCTTTGACTTTGTCACCTTCAAAGGCTCATCATCAAATGATGAGAACCCTATTCCTCCTCCGACATTGACGGAATGATGTCTGCCTTCTTTGAATCCATCGTCAATCACTGAACTCAAGGTAGAGGTGTGAGTTTTGTTGTTTCCATTATACATCGTGAAATATTTTGGAAATACGTTATGCTGATTGTTATAAACATAACATGGAGGGTTCAGACAGCACGAACATGGCCCGACCCTCCCCCATTCATCTTGTTTGTTCTTGACGACGGAAGTGGACAAAGCCTACCAGTGTCGTGCCGGCCGTGAAGAGACCAGCTGCGCAAGACCGCCAGGTCACCAGAAAGGTGAGACAGCATCGTGTGGCGTGGATGAAAGTCGGGTTGTGGCCAAGCCAGGCTACGGAGGAGGTGGCACAGCGCTGTTGTGCCAAGCGGTGGAGATGATCCGCGGCCAGGGTAGACCTCGATGGAGAAGCTGGGCACGACGCCGTCGTGCCACACTAGAGAAGGACCACGACCTTAGGTCGTGATGGACAAGGGAGGGCAGCCGGCTGCCGGTGCACGCTACAGGCGGGACAGGAAGGGTCACACGGTTACCTGATCTGGCGCTAGGCTCTGGTTCTATTACGGTCAACGGGGGGGGACGCATCACTCCCCACCACCCCCACGGAGTGGCCAACCGGGCCCCACGGCCGGTCGGCCGGGCCCCACGGCTAACCCGCATGAGGCACGCCGGCTGGGCCCCACATCCAGCCGGCACGCGGCCCACCGACCGAGCCCCACGGACCGCCCACACGCGGCCAGCATGTCAGGCCACAGGGCCGGCCAGCACGTGGCCATCCGGCCCGGCCCCGCGACCAGACAGTCGGGCCACCCTGACGGATCGGGTCGCGCCATCGGGGCGGGCCGCCCCTTCGGGTCGAGCCGCATCATTGGGTCGGGCCGCCTTCGAGTCGGGCCGCCCCTTCAGGCCTAGCCGTTTCCTCAGAGTAGGTCAGACCAATGGACCGGGTCATACCCCGGTTCAGACCGGGTCAGGTGGGGTCAGTTCGACTGGGTCGCACCGGATCTTGGACCCGCTATAGCCCGATTACACCTTTTCACCCATATCTTGGGCTACGGGTGTTCGTATGAAGAACTGTCAGTGGCACCAATATTCACGGAACGAATCCGTCTCTTTGAGAATACCCCACAGGAGTTCGGGGTATAATTGAGATATGGCTAGGTTGGTTCGTACACGAAACCAACCAGGCACCCGGGACTAAAAGGCTAATAACTCACAGACCAGACATCTGATTGACGCGACATCTATTGTGTTGATACCCCAATGATGTGGCGGACCATTGTGATACTTCTTCGTGGAACATCGCGACATTTAGAGTATTTTACCGTAGCTCGTGGAGCGGATCCTTCTAGTGACGAGCAGATAGAGTGCAGAGACCTAATAGCTGACAGACCTGACGACTGCATGAACGATTTGACTCGGAGTGATTAGACTAGCCTAGTGGGGAGCACCTTTTATTTGGCGTTAGACCCATAGTGGAGGAGCACCTAGTATTTGGCGGCTGACCTGCAGTACTCAACAGTAGGAGTACCTCTGCAGGCTATTAGGGGGAGTTCCCGGTATTTGGCGGCAGACCCACAGTGGAGGAGTGCTTGGTATTTGGAGGCAGACTCGCAGTACTCGACAGGAGGAGTACCTCAGCCATCTAGGGTTAGTGAGAAGCACCTTGGTGTCACGAAAGGCCCAATGTTCTCAATAAAAGAGGATTTCTCCAGCGGTCATGGTTTCGATAATGAAAATCTTGGTTTGAGATGAGTTAATGACCTTTGTTTTTTCTTCATGATTGAGATGGGTTACTTGATAACTTAGGTATATATATGGGATATACCAAAGTAATGGTTATCCGTTGATTCCTACTTTGTGGCTTATCCTTGTTGGATTTTGTAAGACCTTGAGGGTCTCGTGGTCCCAACTGAGTATCGTTATACTCACCCATGCACGGGCTATGCTCACACCTCATTGTGTTCGTTGCAGATGACAGACAATGCTAACCGAGGCGGATTGTATGAGGACTGGATGGTACCCAGAAGAGGACCTCACGATGAGTCGGTACCCGGAGGAGACAGAATGATGTGGAGTGATGAGGAGGCTATCTGTACCAACCCTTCAGGTAGGATCCGTGGTGGATGATCCAGGAGCTACTAGACACCTTCCACCTATTTGAGTTTTAGTTGTACATGTTTTGTCTTTTCCTTGTACTTTACTGTTGGGCTTGTATTTTTGGCCCCCTTTATTTTCAACACTACCTTTGTATTTAGTTTTAATTAGTATTTTTCTTCCAGTTGTGTACTCTGATTGTGTGTGTCTAGTTTTATAATGGTAATGCCTTACCAGCTTAGGGATTTGTGTCTTTGGTGCTAGTCGCCATCCCCTGGCCTATAGAAGGTTGGTTTGGCGTAGTCACGACACGAGTCCGGAGGACGGGTCGTGACAATGTTAACCTAATATTAGATGGCGTATATAAGCCTATCCTTGAACAATCTCTCTTTCTTCATCTCATCACCAACAAGAGTAGGTGTGAAACATTGGAGCTTAGTGAAATGAGATTATTACTCCATCACATACATATTCTTCACATGCATAAACTCTATATCTCAGTCATTCCTTAGCATCTTTAGAAAGAAGTAATCATAGAAGATCATATGAAATTCCCTCCAAGCTATATCCTGATGATGATCAGCCTGGGTAATGAAATCCCATCATTACTTGGAAAAATCACATAGTTTGTACACTATGAGCTTGGCCCTCCTTTTTGACGGCATCTCTAGATTCTCAAATTTAGATAACATGGACACTATCCGTGACTCGACATCCTAGGGGCCTCCATCCCCTTGAATGGAAAGAGGGTGCTATTATTGGGAATACCTAGTCAAATCTTCCATATAAGTGGATAGTCATGGAGCTCCCTGTATATATTTCACTAGCCATAATATACCATCTCATAACTCAGCATCATCACCTATATCAAGAATAATAGGAGTTTCCCAATGTGGCACTACAAGAGTTAATACCAGTGGCTCAAAGCCCACCACCTCTAGAGAATGGTCATTACCACCTCCTTGGTGCATGCATTGAGGTTGTCATGGTGGCATATATCTAAAATTCCAAATGCACACCTCAAAATAGGATTTAACAACAGAAAAGATTGCAGATTAATGAATATGACTGGTGAAAGTATTCTTATTCAAGATTCATGCCCCTTTTCCTACTCATAAATCTAGGTATAGGTGATATAGAAGATCACAGGGGTCCTGAGAGACACTCCCAAAACCCACCACTAAGGTTGATTTTAGGTCAATGCCTCATATCTCATTTCAAAGGTTCTAGTATATAGAGTGTCAATTAATTGTTATAGTGGAAAACACCATTTAAGTTGAAATTTCCATCCCCATATAGAGACAAACATTTCATCCAAAAAATTCCATTGAGAAATATATATATATATATATATCTGTGTGTGTGTGTGTGTGAATATACACAATATGGTCCAGATAGTTGTGTCTGTCATTCCCATGTTATAAAGTCCTACACTTTATAAGTTGCAACCGGTACAACATGTAAATGTTGAAAACCTTTCATGGTGGTTTATTTATATGGATCCCCATTCAAAATTTATAGAAGTCACAAAAACATTATAAATTTAAATTAGAATATTCCATTGGCCCATGGATCAAACATGCTATAATTGGTTAATTAAAATGCCACCACCAAGCTATGTGGGAAAGCAACATTTAGGTTGATGTAGACACTTTGTAACCAATTATTTATCCCTAAAAGAAACATTAACATAGTTCCAAATATTACAGTCTAGGAACTACCAATATATAGAAGGAATCCTCACAAAAATATAAACATGGCATAGAATATGCAAGGCATGAAAATTATCAGGTGCCTATAATGATGCATGAGTCAATACTCCATTTCCATACATGGATAAGAGGAAGAAAAAAATCATAATAATAATATTATTATTAATATTAATATTAATAATAATAAACTCCAAAATTCATGTGTGTCACCCAATGGTGAAATCATTACAACTGTAATAGGCACAATACAGAACAAAAAGTCCCATCCAAGGAAACATAGATTTCTCCCTATACATGGGGTATCTACTCCTAGGAACATTCTCATTACCAAATTATTATACTTCCTAATATATTTTATACTATAAAATAATAGTAAGGAAATTAAATAAGTTATGATACCACTTTGTGACATCCCAGACCTACATCATAAGTAAGTGACCAGTCTGGTTGGCCACATGGCCTTAGGCACACCTCTCCATACACTAGAGGTTGAAAACTAGTAGTGAGGGTCTATGATGGTATGATGGGGATAATATACCCATATAATCAGAGTGTATCACAATGTTATAATAAAATACTAAATATTATAAACATAATAATTGAGGAATTGTGGAATAAGCAAACATCCAAATGAACATAAAGAGATATAAGTCATAATAAACAATGTCTGATACAAAATTAATTCATGTATGTATGATATATAAAAAGAAATGAAAATAAAAGAGAGATAGAGAACATAAATACACAACAAGAAATACAAAAATAACAACAATACTGAAAGTCTATCTCTAATGTCATAAGAAGAAGAAAATCATTCCTATTCTCCCATACTATATCCTCATTCAAAAAATCATTCATACATAGTTGAATGCTTTCCCTTATCTATACCTACATCCATGGAATAAGTTTAGGTACCAGACAGAGGACCAAATAGGGTTTGAGTAAAAATAACCTAGCCACCACCAATGAAATATTGTATAATCTATCCAGTGCATATAAAATGTGAAGTGCTCATGTATAAAAAATAATAAGTAGTTATGTAAATAAAACTAAGTCATCTCAACTTCCTAAAGGAAACTCAACTAACTCTACCTACCTCAGACTAAGATGGAATGTATCAGGATAAGTGTCATGATATATATGTGTGTGTTCATGTATTATTTATGTATAATATATATTAATTTATATATACACACATTGTAGTAACCAAGTCTCATGGAATGAAACCAAGGCATCCATGCATAATCATAAGAGTCTCATTCTCAATAAGGGGAATTATCTTAATATGCTCAGTCTGAGAATACAGATGTCATAATACCCATAAAACCTAATTAATGATGTGAAACACCATATACAACATCCTATATAAGGTAATGCAAATAGTTATGTCCAAATTATAAATAAAAGATGTGGAACATCATATCCAACATCCAATAAACAATGTTAAACATCATGTCCAACATCACATGTTAGGGAAGAATGAAGCATCATGTCCAAAATTTTCCTTAATCATGCCATAATAACAAAAAAACATGGTCAAATATTAATAATAATCAAATTTCATGGACTACTTTAATATAATCCAAGAATTAGTTTTTAACCATTATAAGATTCATTTATTCAAGATAAAAATCCATAATTTATATAAGAGTCACGAGACATGGTCATGTCACACACTTTTCATTTAATTCCATTCAACTTTTTCAATTGGGAATTAATAAAAATACACTTAGAATATGGTTTGGTCACAAGAAATATATATATTAATGTATTACAACATTCATTAAAACACATTCAAGGGGTGGTACTATTCAATGTAGAAATCCTATGGTAATTTCAAGGTCTAAAGGAGTTTCTCTAACAAGGGATAAAAATATAAAGAATAATTTTTAATTTTTAAGGAAATATACATAATTACAAGAATGCAACACAAAAATGCATGATATACAACAACTAGTCTTTTAGGGGAAGTTAATAGACCACCTACCTATGCATGTAGATGGGTCCTCATCCAGTATTGGCCTCTAATCCGAGCTAGAATGGTGGAAATTGAATAAATAAACAACTCCCTAAAAATATGGCATATTATATCACATGAATTTGGAAATCCATACAGTAAAAGAATCTAAGGAAGGAAACAAGAGGATTAAATAGATTATTGATGGTTATCCAATGAGAAAAATGATGATTGATTCTGATTTTTTATGGGGGAGGTTCAAAGCCTAGGGTGAAGGAGAAAGGATCTCTCAAGAAGAAGGGGAATCAACATTGTGTGGAGAGGAAAATAAAATAAGGGTTAATATTAAAAGAAGGGAATGGAAATAGGGATTTCAACCACTTTTAAAGGGTCACACAGTTTAGCCACACGATTTTCCAAAACATGAACCAACCATGTGTCTGACACTATCCAGGGTGCCGCCCACTCACATGGTTAGGTGAACTGTTTGAAGAATCAGGCATGATCTGTGTGTGCTTACTAATGGAGATACACACCCCCTTGTGTGCTTGGAACATTGTTTTATAAAATCATTCACTAACCGTGCTAATCACATATACAATAAATTGAAAAAAAAAAATCATCGTCATGTATCCTTCCTTTCATGGTTAATAAAATCATGCACCTCCTCCTTGGGGATACATGATTGAGTCACATAATTAAGAATTAACTATGTTCCAACCATGCACTTCACACTATTTCTCTAAAAACTATATCTCTGGGCTCTGAACAATCCCCAAACTATCCTGAACCCATGCTTAAACTCTTAAGGAAATTTATTATAGTAAATCCAGTGGTTCGAAGATCAATTTAAAGGAGTTCATTCCTCTCTAAAAAATTAGGATCTTATAACTGAAATAACTATGTTTGGTATGATCCACTGATATTTAGTTTCATGGGAAATGAAAAATTCATATTTCAGAAGTGGTGTCTGACTTGGAACATCGTTGAAGCTGATCAAAGTTTAAAATTTATATTCCTACTAACTATTGTATATGTGGAAAGTAGGGTCAAACCCATAGAGAAGGCAATAATGACCACTAATCTTCTAAAACATTCAAAAAAGACCCCAATGCTTTCAGTAGTGGGGTAGATTTCTATATTTTTACTTTATATTTTTTTCTTTTGTGAAATTATTAAGTAGTAAATAAACTACACATTTTTTGTGCTTTTGATCTAGACTACGATGAAACAGAAAACAAATTGAAACCTAAGAACAACAAAAATATAGAACTCTGATAAATGAACTACCAGAATGTAATTCCCAGGGAAAAATATCCATACTATTGGTTTTAAAATCATTCCAATTCACTTAAAAATTGTTGCAGTATACCACTATTTTAAGAGATTGACTTAATTCCCTCACCAGGAGTTAAGTTTGACAGATTGAACAAGAACAGAGTTTGCCAATCTAAAAATATCAGCTTTGAACGTCATTATTTGAAAATGACAACAGGACAAAATCACTGTAAGTACTGAAGTCTTTTGAATTTATTATCTTCTAAAAAGTGTTTCCACAATCAATCTCGCTAATTGACTATGAAAATTTGAAATTAAGTTCTATTGGTACAAGAAATTGAATGAATTCATTATTGATCTTACCGATGAATACTGAGTTAATCGAAATGATAAATTGAAAAAGATAATAAAAATATAACTAGTGGAACTTTAATTTATCCCCAAACTAAATGATTTATCCAAACATTATATCTATCATCAATACAACAAATGGAAACATACTAAAACAGAGTATAAAATGTTCAGTAACAAGGGAATAAGAACTCCCCAAATGATGTGCTCTGCCCACCAAATCTCTCTGATCTAATGAGAGAGAATCTCTTGAATCTCCAATGTCCCTCTGTTAGAATGTCTGTTCTGCCAAATTTTTTTGCTTGCTCTATATTAAGTACCCACTGTCTTATGCTGCTCGTCACCTCCACTCTTCATTGACTTAAATTTTTATTTTACTGTTACACCGCACAAGTATGTATTTTCGTGAAACACACATCACAATATATTCTCCCTTGTAACTAACTCTAGATGAGTTAATTGAATGCACCTAGACGTATTTAAGGCTTTTCTGTAAACCTAAAAGTATAAAATAGAGGATCGTTAAATCAGCTAAAAAGAAAAGTTAAAATAATAACTTAGATAATAAGATAGATTATAAAATATTGTCATAAATTAAAACATGACATAGTTGTTTATTTTAGATACTTTATTAAAAGTTGTTATATAAGTTATTATTTAAATTTGTTAAATTATAACTAAAATATTTTATTTTATTAAAAAAAATTTATTATAATAAATAAATTATTCACAACATTAATTAATATAGTTAATAACTTATTTTCAAATAATTATTTTAATTTATAATAATAAGAATTTTTATTTTAAATATTTCAATTTAGTCATTATAATTTATTTATTTTAAAATAATTTATAAATTATTATTAATTAATTTAGTTAATCTATTTAACAATTCTGTTTTATTAATATTAATTAACTTATATTTACTATTTATTTATAATTATTAATGATTAAAATATTTAGTTAAGTTATTATATTTAATTAAGTTTTTATCTTATTTTTAAATTCAGTTTTTTTTTATTTTTTAAATAATTTCTTATTCTCCCCCCTAGAAAATCGGCGAAACCCTACATGGGGGAAAGCTTCATTTCTCCTTCCCAAAGAAGTCGAGTCGGCTCTCCTCCCTCCTCAACCAGCAATAGCCAGCAGATGCCTCAGATCGGGCAGTGACCCTCATGATGACTTCAGCGTCTCGGTGTTGCGGCGATGGTCCATGCATTAGTGGTGGATCCTTCAACGGATGGCCGATTCCGAGCATGAAATCCAGGAAATTCCTCATCTAATTCGACTCTGGTGTGACTATGTGGTTCCAATCCTCCAGATCCAAAAAATCCTCCTTGAATAGCGGCTGTTCTATTTCTCCCATAATAGCGCGGCCTCAGATCCTCTGGCCACACCATGAAATCTAGATCTTCAAAGAATTTGATGCTTAGGGTAAAATCGGTTCTCTAAATTAGAAATTTATTTTAGTTTAAAAATTGTTGAATAAATTGTTTTGTAGTGGTATGCATGAATACCTAGATTGAGGTTGAAATAGGTGGTTATAAGAAGAGATTGAAGACACTTGTTAGGGAGAAGGCTGGGAGAAGACCGATGGTGTGAAGGTTGGGGAAAGTGCACCATCGGTTTTAGGATGAACCGTCAATGAGACAAGATAATGATGATAGATGAAGGAGGATCGGTGTGTGATTGCAAGGAATTATTGGAAAAATATGGATGGTGAGTGGAAACTATCAGTGAGTCATGACTCACTAATAGAGAAAAAAGAATCGGTGAGTGGAAAGAGGAATGCAGGGCAGGAAACACCAATGGAGAAAGGAAAAATCAGTGTGTGAAAATAAAGTATCGGTGAGTAGGATCGGTGGGTCATCAGTGAGTCTGTGAAACCAATGAGTTTTTATCATCATTGACTCAGTGAATCACCAATGACCCATCGATCCTACTCACCGATACTTTATTTTTCCTCACTGATTTTACCTTCCGCCATCGGTGTTTCCTCCCCAACTTTCCACTTTCCACTCATCGGTTCTTTTTTCTCTTTCGATGATTCATGACTCATCGATAGTTTAAAATCAAGAGACTGAAACTGATGCACAGAAGAGACTGATGGTGTTTCGAAGTGATCAGTGAGTCATAACTCACCGATAGTTAAAAAAACTTCAGTGTGACAAGAGATTGGTGAGTCGCGATCAACAAGTCGCAACATTGGTGCGTCATGGCATCGGTGCGTCAACTCACCAATAAAACAAACTAAAATGTTAAAAATAATAAATTAATTTAAAATAGTTAATAAAAGGAATAAAACATTAATTAATTAAAAGAAAATAAAAAATAACTAAACATTTAAAGACTAAATAAATAACTTAATTAAAAACTAACTAAATTATTAAACAAACTAAAAATAAAAGTGACTTAATTATTAACTAAGAATATAAATATTAAGATTAGTTAATTAAATACCTAAAGAAATGAAAAACACATACAAAGAATAAACCGCACACCTGAAACTAAAATAAATAAAATTTACAAAAGATTTTAATCAACTAAGCTAATTAAATAAATGACAAAATAAGAACTTAAAATTAAAAACACATGATTATACTAAACAATAACCTAAATTTTTACTTATTTATTTAACAGAAAAATTAAAAATATTAATAAATAAAGTTATTTTATTTTATATTAATAAATCTAATTTAATTGGTAAAGTTTTAAATTAGAAAATGATTAGATTAATGAAAATAAAAATGACAACCGATTAAATAATAAACATATAAAATTATTAAAAATTTTACCAGATTAATATTACCAAACTAGAAAGTAAATTAATATAATTTGAATAATTAGTAAGATCAAATTAACTATTAAAAGACTAAAAACACATGTTTAATTATAAAAAATGATTAATTAATAGATTTAGTAATAGAAATGAAAAATTTCTTTTATTTATTAAAAAGTGTTAAAATAAATAATTTAATTATTAAAAATTAAATAAAAGATGGGGAAAACAATGTAAAAATAGAGCCACATAAAATTACTTCACACTTAAGAATTGTTTTTCCTCAAACAATCCCATGTTTTAACATATTTGAAAAACATATTGTAGTATTTATGATTCAACTCAAACTGTAATATGTTCACCACTTAAAAACATAGGACAAAAACATTAAAATGGGATTTTTGAAAAATATGTTCAAATCAAGTCTTTCCTCGAACAAAAATTAAAAGGGTAATATAGAAAGATATCAATCATCAAGTAATGAAGATTTCATGCCTCATATGTGATACAAATTAATGACTCATTTAAATCCAAGATGAAGTTCTAAGTCCAAGAGTGAAAAGAGGTAAAATTTATGTGGAATTTAGAACTTAACAGTATGATCTTTTTACCTTAACTCATCACCTAGGTTCCGACAATAAATATATTTTTTGTTAATCACCTTAATAATACAACATAAATTATTCCAATATAAACAATTTGTCCCCTTATTCATTTTGCATTCATCGTTCCCCTCACCTTAATGTACTCATTTTTAACCCTAGACACTTTATTTAATTTTTCCAAGCTATGTATCATGTGCTAAGCACTGTGGAATGCACTTATTCAAAGTGTACAGAGGGCTTATAGTAAGCAGAATTGCACCCAGCATCTAGGGTCTTAGAGATTCACCGTGGGATCCCAGAGACCCAGACTACTCTAGTTTCAAAATATTTTTATGAAATCTATTTACATTGGCTCATTAAGGTGATTACTTTAATAATTTAAAGAAAAGTAGAAAAATGAAGCCCCTAAGATAGAGTCAAACTTCCAGTTTCAACAGCTATGATCATAACTCCAAAAACATGTAACCCAAATCACTTTCAAATATAGTCCTTAAACCAAGATATCCATTCAATCACTAAGTAAATATCACATAGAAATCACCCATTATCATTAATTTCAGACTCAATTCACAACTTAACAACCAATGAAATAATATCCATAGGTAAGACCCATTTGATTTCAATGTACAGCCTAAAATTGTTCACGAAATTTGAAAAATATTACCCATTTTTTTGACAAAAAGTTTTAAGTTGCAGTGGTAATTGATGGGATTTAAATTAAGTATAGTTCAACACAGTCAATAATTGACCCCCTCCCCCACACTTAAAACTCAAATTTTTTCCCAAAGTAGACTTCAAAATGGGAGAAGAATAATTTAACAGTTTAAGTTCAAAACATATTTTCAATAGAGTAGATTTATGACATGTATAAAGAGTCTCTTTGAAGTTCAAAAATATTGTTTTGCACAAAAATTAGGTTAGAGAAGGTTCATTATCAAGTACATGCAATAACATTTAAGTCCTGTGACATATATTTTCACTTCAGCTCAAGAAATAACATGTAACTTGTGGGTGAAAAGTGAATTGGGTGCAATGAAATTCAGAAAATAGAATTCTATTGGATGTTCAATTAAGAATAAATCAAAAATTCTTATCACCCCATATCAAAGAAGATTCAACAAAATTACACTAACCAACCTACATGTATCCCCCCCACAATTAATTTAAGTAGTGAGTGATTTTAATATATCAATGAAATTAAAATTTTAGAAAGCAGAACATGGAAATTTATTTTAAAAAAAAAGTGACATGCAACAGAAACCTTTTAGTATGAAAGACATGCAACAAATTTTATAATGTTTAAGTCATAAAACATAATTTTCAGTACACATGTAGAAGAATTTTTTAACACAAGAATAATTTTTTTAAAGTAGAAACATATAAAGAATAATTTTTCATGAAAAACATGCAATAGATTTAAAAAAATAATGAGCATATAATGAAATAGAAATTAATAGTAAGGTACTTACCTGACATGAAGAGTTTTTTCATTAATCCTACAATAAGGGAATTACACTCCTTTATTACACAATAATAACATCCTAAAGACCTAGATCATGAAAACCATGTACAAAAAACAGCACAGATAGATCATAAATAAGACCATAAAGAAACAATTTATTAAACAAAAAAAAATACAAAAGTAAAAAAAAAAGTAAGAGAATGAGTTGACTCCCATGAAGAATTGAGTTTAAGGTCTTCATTTAGACTTTATTTAATCAAAATTTTTTATTTATTAACACAACAGAAACCATGGGTTGCCTCCCATGATCCAGTAGATTTGAAGTCCCAAGCCGGACTCACATAGTAACTAACCATACTCACTAGGTGGATGTGGTTTCCTTAATAGAAACCACCACTAGTTTTGGGATCATTTTTTTTAAAAGAATAATGAATTATGTGGGCATTAAAACTTAACACAATAGAAACTAAACACTCATAGCCTAAAACAACCACTAAGAGACACCCCTTGACAGTAGTAAGCATAGTGTTGTGCACTTCCTGATTAAGTTCATTTTTTTCAAGATTTGAGTTCACATGATGGGACAACACTAATCTAGGTTCTTCAAAGGGAAAGAACTTTTTCTCATAGCTATCTCTCCCATCTTCATCATTAACATATTCAAATTCAAGGGTGATCATGTGTTAAAACTAAATAATAAGATCAAGAGGGGATTCAACAGAGTGAAGAACAGAATCATGTACAATGGAACTCAAGTGTTCTTCACCCTCAAGACTACTATCAGTATCATGAGAAGGTTTAGCACCCTCCATAGTTGAGGATGAAAGTGACAGACAGGGAAGAGAATTTATTTTATCACAAAAAAATTCACATCTAAAAATGTTGTAAATATCTTCCAAAAGTTTATTATTATTGAATGAACACTCAACATCTACTGCTTCTAACAAATCAATTCTACCTAATTCAAGTGTGTGATGAACCTCTTTTTCATGTTAAAGTTCAAAATGCTCATTTTCCAAAACAAGATCTATAGTGTGTTCTAAAAAGGTCAAATTAAGGGGAGTAATGTTCAATTCAACATTAATAAATTGAAATTCCATATTGTTCAAATTCAAACATTTTTTCCCAGAAATTACAACCCTACTCCCAATCTCACTACAAAAAGTTTTAGAAAAGTGATTACTATGTAAAAAATGTAGTGAAAGCTCATCAATCAAGTATTCCTCAAAACCCACTACCTCAACCTCTTCATCCAATAACATTTAAGAAATTATTGGGTTTATAGTTTCAAAACATGGAAGAGTGATTTTCAATTCTGGTTTAAAAATTTCAGATTCTGTGTTATCCAGGCTATGTTTCTCTTCCAAAATGTTTCCCATTTTAAGTTCAGGCTCATTGTTCAGAATTTCATAAATTTTGGGTGAATAATTTTTAACTGGAATATTTTCATTTTCTAGTTTATCTTCAACCCGAGTGACTTCATTCTCAAAACTTATAAAACAATGATTTTTCTATAATGAAGGAATTATGAAGAGAACTAGGAATTCCTTTTCAATATGAATCAATTCATCTTCATAATTTTCCAACTTAACTTCATTAACGTTCTTTACTGGATTTTCAGTGATGTGTTCTTTGTTTAATGAGTTTGTAATTTCAAGATTTAGTTCAATAGTTTCAGATTCTTCAAAGCAAATAGTTTTTTCCCAGTTTCAGATTTACTTTACTATTTAATTTGATGTTCAAATCATTTATAAGCATTTTACTTTTCATTTTCTTGAAATTATTCTTATTCTTTAACCCTTTTTTGTAATTCTAAGAGCATGTTTTCCAATTTTTTTATTCTTTGATCTTTCTCTTGAGTGTATTTAGTCTGAGTTTCATGGGTTTGATTAAACCAGGAATTCCAAGGATCCTCCCTAGCATCCAATTTGGTTTCAATTAATTCAGTATTAGCTAAGAATTCAGGATTAGACTCATATTGTTCATTTTCTTTAATGTAAACATCATGTTGTGACTGATTATAAACACACTACTAGGTAGTGTGACCATAATAGCCACAATATACACATTATGGCCCAAATTGATTCTAATTCTCATGAACTTCCATTTATTTAACTTTGATAGATTAAACACAAAATAGTTCACACAGAAGATGATTTTTCAAAAAAAAAGGCAAGTAACAGATACAACACAAAAATTTATTTTCAAATTTTTTAGATAAAATATTTTTTAATGTTTTTTTAATTGATTTTTTATAGTTTTTTTAAAAAAACACTTTGACTCTCATCACATTCTTTCCCTAGAAACAGCTCTAAAAATTGACATGGACCATCATTGAAGATGGTAAAAGTTTAAAATTTATGTTCCTACTAACTATTTTATATGTGGAAAGCAGAGTCGAACAGTCAGAGAAGGAAATAATGACTACTAATCTTATAAAACGTTCAAAAAATACCCCACTGTTGTCAGTACTGGGGTAAATTTCTATTTTTTTTTACTTTTAAAATTTTTCTTTTGTGAAATTATTAAACAGTAAAGAAACTATACATTTTTTGTGCTTCTAATCTAGACTAAGATGAAATAGATAACAAATTGAAAATTGAGAACAACAAAAATATAGAGCGATGATAAATGAACTACTAGAATGTAATTCCTGGGGAAAAATATCCACACTACTGGTTTTCAAATCATTCCAATTCACTTAAATATTTTTGAAATATACCATCATTTTAAGAGAGTGACTTAATTCCCTCGCCAGGAGTTAAGTCTAACAGGTTGATCAAGAATGGAGTTCGCCACTCTAAAAAGATCAACTGGGAACGTCATTATTGAAAATGAAAACTGGACAAACTCATCGTAAGTCCTGAAATATTTTGAATTTATTATCTTCTGAAAAGTGATTCCACAATCAATCTAACCAATTGACTGTGAAATTGTGAAATTATGTTCTAGTGGTACAAGCAATTTAACAAATTTAGTATTTATCTTGTCGATCAATACTGAATTCATCGAAATGAAAAAGTGAAAAAGAAAATAAAATGATAACCAGTGTAACTTCAATTTATCCCCGAACTGAATGATTTATCCAAACATTATTTCTATTATCAATACAGTAACTAGAAACATACTAGAACATAGTACAAAATGTTCAATAATGAGGGAAGAGGAACTCCCCAAATGATGTGTTATGCCCATCAGATCTCTCTGATCTGATGAGATAGAAGCTCTCGAATCTCCAATGGCCCTCTGGTAGAATGTGTCTTCTACCAAATTTTGTTGCATTCCCTATCTTATGTACCCACTATCTTATGCTGCTCATCACCACCACTCTTCACTGATTTAATTTGTCTTTTACTATTGCACCACACACGTGTGTTTTTTCATGAACCACACGCCACACTAGATTCTCCCTTGTAACTAACTCTGGATGAGTTATTTGAATGCACTTGGATGTATTTAAGGCTTTGGTGTGGACCTTCATGTATAAAATAGAGTATCATTAAATTAGATAAAAAGAAAAGTGAAAATAATTACTTAGATAATAAGATAGATTAAAAAAGATTATCATTAATTGAAAGATAACATAGTAGTTTATTTTAATTACTTTATTAAAAGTTGTTATATAAGTTATTATTTTAATTTGTTAAATTATAACTAAAATAATTGATTTTATAAAAAAAATATTATAATTATTAAAATATTTGCAACATTAATTACTATGGTTAATAATTTTTTTAATTATTTTAATTTATAATAATAAGAAGTTCTCTTTTAAATATTTCAATTTAGTTATAATAATTTATTTATTTTGAAATAATTTATAAATTATTATTAATTTTTTTGTTAATATATTTAACAATTCTATTTTATTAATATTAATTTACTTATATTTACTATTTTTTTATAATTATTAAAGATTAAAATATTTAGTTAAGTTATTATATTTAAAAAAAATTATCTTATTTTTAAATTTAGTTTTTTTTTATTATTTTAAAATAATTTCTTTTTTCCCCCTGGAAATTCGATGCAACCCCAGAGGGGAGAAAGCTTTGTTTCTCCTTCCCGAAGAAGCCAAGCCAGTTCTCCTCCCTCCTCAACCAGAAACAGCCGACGAATGCCTCAGATCTGGCGGAGACCCTCACGATGGCTTCAGCATATTGATGTTGCGATGAAGGTCCAGGCTACTGTGGTGGATCCTTCAACTGATGGCGGTTTCTGAGAATCAAATCCATGCAATTCCTCCTCTGATTAGACTCTGGTGTGGCGATGTGGTTCAAATCCTCTAAATTTGAAACCTCCTCCTCATGAAGCAGTTGTTCTGTTTCTCCCATAATAGTGAGGCCTCAGATCCTTTGGCCACACCCAAAAATCTAGATCCACATAGAGCTCGATTCTTAGGGTAGAATCGGTTATTTAAATTTAAAATTTATTTGAGTTTAAAAAAAAATTGAATCAATTTTGTTGCAGTGGTATGCATGAATTCCTAGATTGAGGTTTCAACAGGTGGTTAGAATAAGAGATTTATGATACCGGTTTGGGAGAAGGCTTGCAGAAGTCCAATGTTGTGAAGGTTGGGGAAGGTACACCATCGGTGGTAGCCAAAACTATCAATGAGACAAGAGAACGATGGGAGATGAAGGAGGATCGATGTGTGATGACAGGGAACTTTTGGTAAAAGATGGAGGGTGAGATGAAACTATTGGTGAGTCATGACTCACTGATAGAAAAAAATGAATCGGTGAGTGGAAAGTGGAAAGAGTGGGAGGAAACACTAATGGTGGAAGGAAAAATCATTGTGGGAAAAAAAGTATTAGTGAGTAGGATCGGTGGGTCATCGGTGAGTCTGTGAAACTGATGAGTGTTTTTCATTGGTGAGATAGTGACTCCTCGATGACCCACCGATCCTACTAACTGATACTTTATTTTCCCACACTGATTTTTTATTCTACCATCGATGTTTCCTCCCCTACTTTCCAATTTCCACTCACCGATTATTTTTTCTCTATCAGTGAGTCATGACTCAATGATAGTTTAAAAATGAGAGAATGAAACTGATCCATAGGAGGTACCAATTTTATTTCAATGTGATCAGTGAGTCATGACTCACAGATAGTTAAAAAAACATTACTGTGACTAGGGATCAGGGAGTCACGATCAGCGAGTCACGACATCGGTGCGTCATGACATCGGCGTGTCAACTCACTAATATAAAAAATTGAAATGCTAAAAATAAAAAATTAATTTAAAATAGATAATAAAATTAATAAAACACTAATTAATTAAAACAAAATAAAAATTAACTAAATTGTTAAAGACAAAATAAATAACATAATTAAAAACTAACTAAATTATTAAACAAACTAATAATAAAAGTGACTTAATTATTAAATAATAATATAAATATTAAGATTAATTAATTAAATATATAAATAAATGAAAAACACATACAAAGAATTAAATGTTCACCTGAAACAAATATACTTAAAATTTACTATAGATTTTAAACAACTAAGTTAATTAATTAAATGACAAAATGAAAACTTATAATTAAAAACACATTATTATAGTAAACATAAACTTAAATCATTACTTATTTATTCAACAGAATAATTAAACATATTAATAAATAAATTTATTTTATTTTATTTTAATATATCTAATTTAAAGGGTAAAGTTCTAAATTAGAAACTAAATTAAATTAATGGAAATAAAATGACAACTAATTAAATAATAAACATTTAAAATTAATAAAATGTTTACCAGATTAATATTACTAAACTAGAAAGTAAGTTAATATAATTAGAATAATTATAAGGATCAAATTAACTATTAAAAGACTAAAAACAGATGCTTAATTATAAAAAATTATTAATTAATAGATTTAGTAATGGAAATACCAAAGTGCCATTATTTGTTAAAAAGTGTTAAAATAAATAATTAAATTGTTAAAAATCAAATAAAAGATGTGGTAAAATATGAAAAAATAGTGCCACATCAGTGTCAGATTGAGTGAATACATTGGTATTAGGCTCGAGGTGGTTTTGGATTGATCTGAGTGTAATTCTAATCAGTGGAATTTCGTTGATACGAGTAAGGACATGACATATATTTAATTTTTTATTTATCTAATCATAAATCTACACTAATTTTAAAGATTAGAATTATTTATTGGTGTTTGGGTGGTTCAGTGATGCCTATAGGTGTTAAGAAATCATGATGAGGTGAGTTTGTGTCGTAACATGTCAGCCGGTGAGGCTGAGCATTTCCAAGAAAAGTCATCTAGAGGAGGATCGACTAGTGTGTTGCATGGAATCAGATGTGATAAAGTGGAAACTATATCAATATCATTTTTTGTAATTAATTTGGTTGTTTGGTGGACCACTAGAAGAGTGTTTTCAGTAAGCAATTCATTTGTTGGAGAGAACCATGGTTCAGAATAATCCTTAGTGAGTACGACCCTATGGTGGGAGCACTATAATAATTATGATGAATTGGTTTCTATCACTTTGGTTTCCCTATAGATATGGGTGGTTCTGGTGTTAGGGGAATATTGAACCTTAGTGTTTGAAGTTGTACGGTGAAATTATGTTTCGCATTTTGAGAAGGAGCCCATTGATTCCTTGACGAATTGGTAATCGAGGAAGTTATCAGTATTATCCAAAGAACTATCGAATTATTTTTGAGGATAATATTCCATATGGTTGGAATTTTTTAATGACCCATAGAATTTTGGGATGTTATTTTTAGAGTAAAATTGAATTTTCCTCATGGAGAAGGTGTCAATTCTTGAATTTGAACTCGGATAGGGATTCTGATTGTTGGAACATCTCTATGATATTTTTTGGACATTAAATGAGGACCATTTGATTATTTGGGTGCTATAGTAGGGGTTAGAGAAGTTTTGGGGTGAAGAATAGCTAAAATTTCAGATTATGTAGTAGTTCACACAATGACCCAAACTGGTCACCCCATGAAGGAGGATGGAAAAGGGGTTTTCCCCTCTACCTGGTGTGTTTTCACTGTGAAAGGTGATGGGTATAGATCTTTACACTTTTAAGGGGATTTTGGCATTAGGTGTTAACACTAAAACCCCTCAGTCGTGTTGTAAGAATATCAATTGAAGGGTAGTTTCACTTCTTGACCCTCTCGTCTACATATTAAATGAGGCTTGGGTGTTTATTTTTAAATGAAGGAATTTTTGTCTTTTCGAGATGATGTTAATTTGGTATTTTTCGGGGTTTGGTGAATCAATAAAGTCTATTTGAATATAGATCCCCGCTCTCACATCCCTCATTTTATCCTCCTTCATAGGGGATGGATTTTTGTGTGTTTTTATGGTAATCAGATGCAAGTTCTTCTGCTTTGTCTCCATTTTGGTTCCCCTTTTTAGCCTTTAATTTTTGTTTGATTTTGGGTTTTTTAATTATTTCTACTTAATAAAAGTTTAAATAATATGAGATGATGTTTATTTCATGTGATATGGATAAATGAGTACTCAATAGGTTAATTTCATAATGATGGAAGTAGTTTTAGTGTTGTGATGATGCACAATGAGTTTTCCAGTGACTAATCTTTGGAATTAATTTAAATGATTAACTATAATTGTTTATAAGTAATTATTGTGGAATTGTGGAATGATATAATGGATTGGTATCATGGATAAGGCTTGGTGATATTGGATGATTCGTGGATAAGCATGGGAAAGAATTTTTATAGCTTGTCTTGGGTGGTAAATTCATTTTATAGGTAGGTGGTCCCTATAATAAAATAATATATACTGGTTTATGAATGATTTAATGGGTCTAGGTGTAGGTTTATGTTTTCATTGGTGAACTAGGTAGAATATATAGGGTGTAACTAGACCTTATATGTTTGTAATAAGTACTCTTTATAACTTATGTGACTATAATCTCATGAGGATTGTGCCTCCAAGGGGGGAGGAGTATTGTTTGAGTTTATGAGGGTCATTGGGTAGATATTTGGGTGTGAGTTGAGATTTTGTTAAGTTAGTATGGGTTCCATAGGGATAGAAGGAGAGGGGTGATAGGTTATATGGTCATATGTTTTAACCTTGGTTAGTGATGCCCTCTTAAGGGTGGTTTGGACTCACTGATTTCTTTGAGAGAAATGTGTCCTTCAGGAAAAAATGGGATGTGATAAAGCGGGGTTTAGTCCAAGTGATGGGTCAAGGGATATCCATTAGTATTTTTGAGGGTGGACCCATGTGTGGGTAATTATAATTATTTGGGACTTGTCATTAGTATGTCGAGGATTCTTGGATCAATTCATCGTAGAAAAATCCCTAGGAAGAGGGACATGGACTGTTGAGAGACCTTGATGAGGTTGGATCAGTCCTTAAGGTATTGTTTTGGATGAGCTTGTGATATATGGTGCCACCAAGGGGTGATAAAATATAGATTTTATTGACAACTAAAAACCGAGATGGTTCTAGAGGACCCCAGTGGATGCTCTAATGATTGAGTTAAGTCATGATTAGGATGAGGGGATAAGTATAGTGTGATTAATTCCTTTCTATTTTCATGATGATTCATCGATCTGTATGGTGGATTGTATAACTATTTTTTATTTCTTCTATATGTGATTTTTTAGGTGAATGGTCTTGATGTGGGGAGTGGATCTTGAGGCTTTTCCCTGCAATGAGTGAGAAAACATGGGTGGGACTATCATGGTGAAGCATAACCCTTTATACCTATATGAATTTTGAGCTAACCATAGTGAGATAGTGAGTATTGGAGATGTTTTGAGCCTCAATATGAGAATGAAAGAATTGTTAGGACTTCCATTAATTATATAGAGTCCCTGGAATGGGTGTGTTGGCACATGATTGGACGATTGGATCACCATTAGTGAGATGGGGTACAATATGCATTGTGATGACAGATTGGATGACATGAACACCACAAGTGTGATGGGTTCTAAATGTGATATGGTATTGGATAGATGAACCCTACCATGAGTGATATAGTATAGTTCTAGAAATTTAAATGTGACCACCTTGAGTTAGATTGTGAGTTTGGAGGCCAGACACAAGACCCTACTATGAGGTAGTGGCATTAATGACTAGGAAGATACCCTAACTTGAGTCCTCTGTTATAGGTTGGGTTATGTGGGGGACGACATCTAGTATTGATTGTATTATAGAATGGAATTGATGTAGGTATGATTGGGTTCTATAGTGTCCTAGTTATCACATGGTGGGTTGATTTGCAGGTAGTCATGGTGTCCCTGTTAGCACATGGCATCCAAGGTTAATGGGTGACATGTTTAATTTTACACATGCATATATGTATATGATGGAATATACTAGGTTAAAAAAGTGATAACCTAATGTGAGGTATTTCTCACACCCTAAATAGGCACCGTAGTGCACATATAAACCTTATGTCTATTTTTAGGTTCATCACATGTAGTGTAGTGGACCGGGGTTGGGTAGCTCAATGGGTATGTGGATACAGGTTTGATGAGGCCTAAGGATGGTTGTAGGGTTGGTGTGTTTATTTTTTTTCTTTTTCTATTTGTAGATGGGTTCATTCTAGTGGTTTACTAGTGTATATTTGTATGATTATGGGTATGTATAACATCATTAAATGTTGATATAACTCCATGTTTTATTTGATTGTGCACACTCAAATTATGTGATGGATATTTTTGTTATTTCCACTATTGTTTATTATGATTGGAGGTCATCATCCCATCATTATATAGATTAGGCCCTCACAACTATTCAACATCCTTTGATGTATGATGAGACACACTTGATTCAATGTTTAACTTTGGATCATATTAGTGTTTTGGGATTAAATATCACACTATTTAATATATAACCGCTCAAAAATACATCCATTTAAAAATTCACTTTTTGAATCCATTTAAAATAATTGAAAACCATGATAATTTGTATAATCTAAAAATATTCTTATAGATTCTAGCCTAGAAACTAAGTTAAGATTTTTATCATAATCTATCCCTTCTTCTTTAATATTACATCATTCTACTAATCTTGATTTATTTATTATATTACTTCTAGATTTTTAAATTATATTTCTAAAAATCCATGTAGTTCTAATTAATTGATAATATTATGTTTTTTTCAACTAAATCCAAAAAAATTATTCCTTGAAAACATATTTAACACTTATTTCATATCCAATATTCATTTTGAATCTTCTAAAAACCCATCTTAATTTTTAAGAACAAAATCACAAATGAATGCATAACAAGAACAATAATTCCTTAATTGATTTTTAGTTTGAGTTTTTGAATTAACATTTCCAATTAATTTTTACAAGTGGTGATATTTATGAGTTTTATATGACTTTTAATTTGAGTGACTCTTCGCCTCAACATTTTCATTATTATTTTAGGGTACATCCTCTCTAAAATTAAAAACTCTAAATTTCTCATCAAGTTTATTCAAACCATCATTCTTTTATTTGGAACACTATCATAAAATTGCACATGTATATATTATTCAACTACCATGTATAATTTATTATAAACTATATAGGATTTACTAGTATTTGATTAACCTACCTTGATTGTATTTTGAATCAAATTTATCTAATGAGTCCTGAGTGTTAAAAAAAACATTTCAATCAAATATTCTAAAATACAACACTATTGATTTTATATATTTTGAAGGTTCATAAGAAGTTTTCTTTAAAATTGGTCTTAAAAAAATCTATTTGATAGATAACAATATGTTTTTATAGATTCTTCTATAATATATTTAAGATTTTAAAATTCATTTAACATGGTTATGGACATTTCTTGAAGTTTTCTATTTCTTCTTTCCACAACACCATTTTGTTGTCACGTCCTATAGCCTATTTTTAATAATAACAAGCATCTTTATATACCTTTTAAAATATTGGTTTACAAATTCCACTAACATATCACTTTTAATAGAAAAGAAATTAAATATCCTTTTTCATTATTAAGAAAATTGTAATAAAAATAAAATTTTGAAATCATTTCAGATTTATGATTTATAATTTTCACCAATATAATTCACCTAAAATCATCAACAATTACAAATGCATACCCTTTTTTAAAATTTCTAGTCCTAAATATTTGTCAGAATAAATCAATATGTCACATCTATAAAGGTCTTACAATATGAAATTACTTGATAGGTATGAAAGTCACTTTATTGTGTTTACATTTCAAACATGAGTCACAAAAGTAGGTGTTTCCATATTTAAATATGGAATCTACAGAACCATTTTATTTTTTGGCAGCTTGTACATTAATATGAATTTTTCATGTCTGATACTACTATTTCATAAGATGTTATCTAACTGAATAACACTCAAACATTTAAACTATAAACTTATCAGTTTGATATTTCATATCCATTTCATCATCATATAATTGATAAATACTTATCAAATTATGTTTTAAGCCATTATCTTATAAATCTTCAGATGTTATTATATAATAATAAATTCAAACCTCTCCAAATCCTTTTACTATATTTTTTTAATTATCATTGAATGTAACATTACCACCTTCACATTTGTTGAATGATAGAAATTTTATAGCATCATCTTTCAAATTTTAGGAACACCCATTTTCTATGTACTAGGTTTCTTTTCTTAAACTTTTAAGAACTGTATATTATAAACATGAATTTAAAAGAATCATAGTACCCATTCAAACTTGGGTCCAATCGGGTTAGATAATTTTTCCTTAAGAACCCAAACTAATTTCAGACATTTATTCATCGATAATTTGGAAGATAATTATTTAGACTTAGATATTTTAGTTTTTCTATGATATTTTGGAAATCTAAATGAACATTAAATTTTATAGTGTCTTTTTATTCAACATTTTAAACAAGTAAGTGTTTAAATACTTCCTTTGGATATTCTTATAAAAAATTCTTGAACGTTTTATGAAATTTATTATCACAAAAAAGATATGTCTTATATATATTCAATTTTTTAGTTATTGCTATTTTATCATATTTTCCCCTTGAAAAAATCTATAAAAATATGACTTCAAGATTTCAATTTCATTTTCATCTTGTCATTTTCATCTAGAACTGAATATAATTTCATTTTTTTATCCACAATTTTTTAGAAATATAATCACTGGGTTTTTCATTTTATTTTTAAATATTTTCCAAATCTGTATATATATATTGTAATTATAAATAGAATTATAATTTCATAACCATTCATTATCTTAAAGAGTGATCTTGTTTTCTACAAGATTTTTTTTATAATTACACCTGAGTTCATTATATATTTCTAAAATATTATAAATTTCATTATAAAATTTTTATATTTATTCATATAATTCATCCATTGTATGTTATTTAAAATTATAATTAGAAGGTTAATTTTCAGAATCTCTTACTTAATTTAAGTAGTTTGTTTAGCATGGATTTTTTGGTTCCTTCTCATAACCACATTCATCACTTGAATCTAATTATTTTATAAATCTATATTCAAATGAAATTTATAATTGTTCATTTTTTTCATATTCTTATTATTACTTTATTTCTTTAACTTTTAGTATTTAGGTTTAATGTTTACTTTCCTCCTACATTCATAAAAAGGTACATCCAAAACTCTATTAGAGACAATATTACCTTTTCAGTTTGTCCCATGATCATCTCTAGAATTATAACTTATGTTCCTTATTGAATATCCCTTATTTAGTTTTTTAATATCCTTTTTATGTGTACAACCTCATCATTATCATTTTTCTATAACTAAGAATTTATTGTGTTTTATGTAATATTCATTTTTTATTTCAAGTATATTCAATTTTCCTTTACCAGATTCTTATTATTCAATTTTCTTTCGATTCCTAGACATATTTCAAAAGAAATTCAATAAGCTGATCAAGAGTATATTCTTTAAAATTATTAATTTTATCAATTTATAGAATTATATTTTTTAAGTCGAGCACCTAAAGCTCTTTTTTTTGGAAGTCGTTATTTTTGGGTCGACCCTGGTTGCAAGGTAGTGACATATACTATGGAATTAATATTGATTATTAAATGTGGAGAATGTAGTCATGATAATGGGGACATATGAACATAGGGATATATTCATGTGGTCTGGTAGTCGGTGGCGACCACCTCTCTAAGAAATAGTTACTTGTTAGGGTCAATTATATAAACCCTAAATAATCCAAGATCCACTATTTCATTTAATGTTGAATAGATTGATATGTTTGATTAATATATTAGTTACAATCGAATTGGAGCAAGAACGATAATCACAAATAAGAAATTGGAACAAGATAAATAGTAAGTGCAGGAAAGAAAAGAGAAAAATAGATGTAATGTGCTTTGGCCACAAGGGGGCCTACATGCACGATGATAACACCACTGGGGAAATTATTTTATTAAGATCCATGAAAATAAAACTAGAAAACATACAGACTCGAATGCAGAAATTAATGAACCAAAACAACTATCTGGGGATCCCAAGCATTCTGAACTAGGTGGAAGGGTAAACCCTGTCATGTTGAGTCAGCCTTTCCCACTCCTAGATGGACTCACACACACACCCAAGCAAAATAATGTTTTATACATGAAGAATAAAGGAAACATTACTATAGATCCAAGGAACCTGCACCGAAACATGGATAAAATGAAAACAATATGTCAAGAACTATTACCACTTGAAGCATGGTAATCTGAATAATTAGAACCAATAATATCCCCACTAAGTATCAACCAGAGAAGAAATCTAGTTGCATGAGGAGGTACATACAGTGGAAAAGGGGAGTGCAGGTGTCCAGAGTCTCCTAGAGGGGTTTCCTTTCTTCTTCATGAAGAGGGAACAGAGCTTCGCTCACCAAGAGATCTCCTCGAACAAAATAGAAACGACATTGAAGCAATGAACCCTTGGGGACAGACATAATCAATGAATGTAAGAGAATCATCAGATGCTTCAGTGGAGGCATATTATGGAATCGGCGTGTACGGAAGGCATCAATAGGATAGTTCACACAATCGAAGCTGAGAGAACACACATGACAAGTGACACACTCTGAATGGAGCAATGGAGAGCACAGTGGATCAAGTCTAGCTGAATAAAACCCATCAGGATCAATTTAGGCCATTGGACCGAGAGTTATCGACAGTCCACATTAAGCACCACTAACATGTAAGGAAAAAAATGAAATCAGGGTCCAAAAACTAAAATTGGGAAATAAATAACATGCTAAACCAGAATCGGGAAAGACACTAAGGTAAGGGCCATGAAACCATTCATGGTAATAAAACAAATAAAATTAAGTATATTCGATAAACCAAAATTAAAAATGTTAATTCATTTCATTGAAACCATAATACATGCATGAGCATATTCAACAAATCTACACCTTGCAATCAAATAAATTCAATGATGATGTTCTCGCAACCTATATTATAGAATTGGGACTAAATTCATAATCTTACGAAAATGCATGAATTTAGATAATGGAATAGCCTCAGTCAAACTATCGGTTGAGTTATTATTAGTGGGATTCTTTGTGAAACTCACTTTCCATATTCTATAATATCCCTAACAAAATGAAACCTCATGTCTATGTGATTCGATATACCATGGTATACATAATTTTTATAAAGATGCAAAGCAGATTAGATATCACAGTAAACCACTTTGCTCTTAACAGATAATGACAACTCATAAATCAAACCTTCAAGCAAAATGGCTTCTTTAATAGCTTCTCTTAAGGAAATATACTCCGTCTCGGTAGTGGAAAGTGCAACCACTAATTTCATGTTTCATTTACAAGAGATTGGTCCTCCATATTCAAGGTAAACAAAACTAGTGATAGAATTCTGGGTGTCAATATTTGTAGAATAATTAGAATCAACAAAGCCAACTATATCATCATCAAAACTAGTATTCAATACATATCTAATGCATAGTATATAAGACATAGAAACTACCTTAATAACCATTTAAAATCATGACAATGAGCTTTACCAGGTTTCCCCATAAACTTGCTCGGTGTACAATCATAAAAGGCTATATCTGGCCTAGAATAAACCATCTCATACATAAGAATTCCTACAACATTTTCATATAGAATATTATTCATAACGGTAGTTTCATCTTCATTCTTAAGGAATTGAATCAAGGATAGTTTGAAATGTTTTCCTAAGGGAGTGTTTATAGGTTTAATGTTCTCAAAAAGTCATCTCTTTAATTCCTTCCTAACATAAGAAAATTGGGATAATTATAGGGTTTTGTCCTTACAATCTCTAATTTTGTCTATACCAAGGATTTTATTTGTATGGTCTAAGTATTTAATTTCAAAGGCACAATTCAACTAGTTCTTAACAAGGTTTATAGTCCTCATGTTTTTGTAGATTAATAGAATGTCATCAACATATAGTAAAAGGTATACAGACTCGTGTTTAACAATATTAAAATACACACATGCATCAAATATGCTTCTTGAAAACAGATTCTCAATCATAAAAGAATAAAACCTTTTATAACATTGTTTGGAAGACAAATTACTCCCATACAAGGACTTTTGTAAAAGACAAACATGATTAGGTTTGAAATTTTTTGAAAATCCTTCATGAGGATTCATATAAATTGTTTTATCAAGGATACCATGTAAAAAAGTAATTTTTACTTCAATTTTTTCAACATGATGATCAAGGTTGGTAGAAAATGTGAGAAGAATTATAATGGATAAATGCTTAACAACAAGAGAAAATATTTCACTATAATCAATACCTTCATGCTGTAGAAAACCTTTTTCTACCATGAGAACTTTGAATTTGATTTTTTCCCACATATATTGTTTTATTTATTCTTATAAATCCATATAGAACCTATAACTTTCTAGTTATTGGTTCTGGGAACAACTACCCATGTATTGTTCTTACGAAGGGAATTCTTCTCCCGTTGCATTTCTCTCAGCCAACTACTGGATTCTTTGGACTAAATGGATTACTTATAGGTTTGAGGATCATCATTAAAACGTCTTGAGATAAATTGAAAACATAGGCATCAATATATACCCGTTTGAAGGATGATGGAGGTCTAATAACTCTCCTCTCTCTATCTCGAGTGAGCTGAAAGTTTCTCAAATCATCAGATTCCTGGCCCTTAGTTTCTGATTCTGAACTGGAATCACATTCAGGTTGGTCTAGGGAAACAGAAGAACCATAATCAACACTAGACTAAGGGTGGTCATTGGATCTTAAAGGAACATCAACACCTATAGGTGTTAGGACCCCTGAGGGTCCTATAGCTTCATAAAAATTTGCAACAAGTTCAAGTTCATTATCATTAGACACACCAGATTCATAGAAGACCACATCACGACTAATGATGCATTTCTCATAACCTATTTTATCTACCCATAAATGATACCCTTTAACACCCTCTGGATATCCCATGAATATACACTTAACAACCCTAGGAGATATCTTATCATTACATAAATTTTCATAATCTTTGGATCGAAATATCCTAAGGTGAAAATGATTCAGGGGTGTGCTTTTACAAAAATATTTCAAATATCTTGAAGGAGTTGGTATTAGATGGGAAACTGTTAATGAGTTACATTGTTGTTAAAGCAACCTTGTCCCAAATGGACACGGGGAGTTTTGTGTGTGACAGAATACACCTCACCCTCTCAAGGATAGACATATTCATCCTTTTGGATAACCCATTCTATTGTAGGGTTTCCACGACAGTATGGTATCTTTTTATTCATTCAGATTCACAATATTCAATAAATTGAGAGGATAGATATTCTAAACCATTATCATTCCTTAATTACTTATGTTTCATATTATTCTCACTCTCTACAACAACTTACCATTTCTTAAAAGTATGAAAGATATCAAACTTGTACTTGAGTATATAAATCCATTGTCTCTTAGAAAAATCCTCAACAAAAGTCACAAAGTATAAAACTCCACAATGGGAGGTGACCCTATAAGGACCCCAAAATAAAAATGTTCACATTCAATAGGTTTGCTATCCTTATACATAGACCTACTAAAACTGACTCTCCTTGAATTCTCATATACGTAGTTTTCACAAAAGGGTAGACGGCTAGGAGTGATGTTACTTAGAAGGCCATGTTTCTTAATCTCACTAATACCCTTGGCACTTACGTTCCCTAGTATCATAATCCACATGGTAGTGGAATAAATTTATGAACTAGAAGAGGTATTCAATTAGTTTCTATACACTTTACCATCTAACACATACAATCCATGTTGAAGGGTTCCATTCATAATTGTAAGGGATCCTCAAGAAACTCTAAGGATTCCAGATCCAGACATGATGTTATACCATTTCTGGTCAATGATTCCGAGGGATATTAGGTTTCTTTTCAACTAAGGTGCCCACAAAACTTCATTAAGAGATTTTATAGACCCATCAAGAAGCTCAAGTAAAATTTATCATATTCCCATAATGTGGCTGCTCCTGTTATTATTTAGAAAGACCTCAACATACTAGAATTCCCTTAATTCAGTAAATAATTCCTTACTAGTGAACATGTTGAATGATCATCTTGAATCTAGGATCCACTCATCTAAGATGGCTATGTCAGTGACATTTAACACATCAGTAGTTTCAAAGTATTCTTCAACTAATAGGTAATGGTCATTATTACTATCTTTAAACTCACACTTCCTTTTAAGACAATTCATCTTAATATGTCTAGGTTGTTTACATTTAAAACATTTGATTACCTTGACTTTAGACTTGGTTCTATATTTCTTATAATGAACCCTATCTTTTCTCCTACCCCTTTACTCACTTCATCCTCTAGAATAACTTCTATCTTGAAGTTTTAAACGCTCATCCTCAGGTTTCATACTACACTTACTTTAAAGGTCTTTAGAGAGAAAGAGTATATTTTACTTCTTCAAGAGTTAATGTGTCTTTCTCATGCATCAAAGAGTCTCTTAAAAGAGGTAAATGAATCATCTAATGATGTTAACAATATGATGGATTGGTGTTCAGCATCCAATTTAATGTTAATGTTGGCTAGGTCTAATAATATTTTATTAAATGAATCAATGTGTATCATAACTGTAGTTCCATGGCACATTTTGAATGTATATAATCTCATTTTCTTATATAGTCTACCAACTGTAGATTTAGTTATCCAAAGGGATTATAGTTTAGTCCATATACCAGTGGAATAGGACTCATATAAAACTTCTCTTAACATTTTGTCTCCTAAAGATAAAAGTGTTAGACTACGGTCTTTTCGAAGGGTCTCCTCAGGGACATCTTCAAAGGAAATAGTAGCCTTCCCATCAGGGGCAGTGGTGGTGGATTTCTTCCTAGAGACAAAAAGAGCATCAATAAGGTCATTATGATCTAACAAGGCTATCATCTTAATTGTTCAGAGGTTAAAATCTTTCTCACCATCAAACTTATCAATATAGAACTTAGTTGAACCCATGGAAATGAAAAAATTGTCTTTGATAACACTTTTGGGGTTAATTACTTAAACTATAAATAATCCAAGATCCATTGTTGTGTTTAATAATGAAAAAATTTACATGGTTGATTAATATATTGGTTACAATCGAATTAGATCAATAATGATAATCAAAAATACAAAATTGGAACAAGATAAACAGCAAGTGTAGGAATGAAAAGAGAACAACAGAAGTAATGTGCTTCATCCCCGAGGGGACCTACACGTATAAAGAGAACACCACCATGACAAGTATTTTATTATGATGTATGAAAACAAAACAATAACAAATATGGACTCTAATTTAGAAAGTAAATAACCAAAAAAACTATTAGAGGAGGCTGATCTTGAGAAACTTAGTGGAAGTGGTCAACCGTGTCATGTAGAGTCATTCTCATCCACTCTTGGATGGACTCACACACACACCTGAGGAGGATACAATTGTATACCTGATGAAGAAAGGATAAATTTATAAATATCCAAAGAACCTATACCATAACATGGATACAATGAAAAAAATATGTCAAAAACTATTACCACTTGAAGCATAGTCGTCTGAATACCCAGAATCAAGATGATCCCCATTGATTCTCCACCAGATAAGAAATCTGGTTCTAAGAGGTGAACCTTATAGTGGAAAAGGGGAATGTGGGTGGCCGAAGTCTCTTGGACGGTTTGCCTTTCTTCTTCACGGTGCTTAAATAGAGATTAGATCGCTGAGAGATCTCCTAGAACTAGAGAGAAACCACAATAAAGCAATGAAACCTCTGGGACAGGAGCAATCAATGAACTATAGAGAATCATCAGACGGTTTGGTGGAGGCCTTGGATGGAATCATCATGGACAATAGGGATAAACATGATGGTTTGATTAACCAAAGCTGAGACAATGCACAAGACAAGTGGCACACTCTGAATGGAGTAGCAGAGAGCATAGAGGATCATGTTCAGCCGAAGAAAACACACCAGGATCAATCCAAGCCGTTGGATCGAGATTTATCGACGGTCCATAGTAAGAACTATTAATGAGTAATAAAAATAGAGAAATAGGGTTCTAAAAACTAAAAACTAGAAATAAAAAAACATGAAAAGATGGAACTAGAAATAACACTCACATAAGGTCCATGAAACCATGCATGGTAATAAAACAAATAAAACAAATAATATTCAATAAACCAAAATGAAAAAAAGTTAATTCATTTAATTGAAACCTTAATACATGAAAGATCATATTCAACATTTATAAAGGTGAGATGGAAGAGGTAATAGAGGGGGGATGCTTCCAGTCAGCAACCCTCGTACACCGCCACCACCACGCCGCAACATTTCTCCCCAATATCCTCCACTAGGAAGTTCTTCACCTCCTTCATACACACCCTGACGAGGGTGGCAGACTATAGGAAATATTAGACTACATCCCCTCCCACCACCCCTCTATGTCTGCCTTCGCCATAGGTGTTGGTCCTTCCATTTTCATCAGTGACATCAGCTCAATCCCTTCGAACAACCACCCTACTCAACCCCGTGAAACCAACACCGTCATGGTGGAGATCATCATTATGGTCAGCAATGTCAATTCCATGGTTGAGGAGCAAGAGAAGAGCTTCCCAAAAATATTTGAATCAACAAAATTGATGCCAGTGGTTGTGGGGGTCATACACTTTCAGGCCCATCAGCCACTCCTTATATAAACTTCATTTGAAACCTCCCTGTTATTATGAAATTCTCCTTTAAATTCCATTATGTTTTCAATTTGGCTCATTAATTCTCTAAGAGTTTTTTAGAGTATTTTTTAAATTGAGTTTTTTACTTTATTTTAATGGTTTTAGTTTTTTTATAGAGGTTGTCAAGTGACTTGAACACCATCACTCATTTTAATTTTATGAATTCCATGATATACTTTATTATATCTATCTAAAATGAAAAATGAATGTTGTATAACTTAACATAATAGTATCTCAACCTGTGTAACGGCACCTGAAAAAATAACAAGTGAATTAATGAAAACATAGATTTTACTAATAAAAACTATTGAAAGATGCAATATAGAAAGTGAAATAAATAGAAGAATAAATAATATTTAATGCATAGAATGAAATCGAATCATAGTGGTCCATTACATTTCTAGGGAACATTTAAACATATCAAATGACAGAAGTTATGTCTATTCAATATAGAGAGTAAATCAATGGATTCAACTATTTCTGAGTCTTCTTAGATGTTGAAGTAACCTGATTGAAATCACTTATGACTACTTCTCTTTCAAGAAAGTTTTTTTTATGAAAATCATGAAATAAATCTCTCTAAAAAACAATTGGCATCCAAAATGTGAGAGGTGATAAAAAGTATAAAAATAATTTATTTCTACTTAAGTATACAATTCATAATAATTTGAGTACATTTCACTAAATTAGTTGATGGATGGTTTATGTAAATGACATATATGAGGAGGAATAGTGGGGGGACATTTGGTGAAAACAATACATGTAGTTATAAAACATAATGTAAGGTCCCGACCTTAACCATTACATAATCTTTTGTTTTAATTCAAGAATTCATTCTATTAAATTTGAGAATCTTTATAAGTTTAAATTTTTAGATAATAATTCATAACCAATACATAACAAAACCATATAATACAAATTGGATGTTTTCAATTAGTATCTATTTTTCACACCATATAATAATTTTAAAATAAAACATGATTTTATTTCATGAAAAATATTTACATCTTTCAACTTAAACTCTTCCTTTCCATTTTCCACCCTTACACCCTATGAAAAAAATTTAAAACATTGGATGAGAACAAAAATATTATTAAGGTACATAAAAATAACGAAGTCATTAGTCCATAATAATTATAAAAAATTTCCTTCTTCAAAACAAACTTTGGGCTCAAAATAAACATTTTCTTACTCAAGAAATCATCTTTTCTACCCAAAAGTTTTCATGAAATATTTCAAAATAAATATTAAAGTCCAAATAAAACCCATAAATGTTTATTTTAAAACATGATAATATCATGAAAACATTTTCACAAATTTACAGTTTTCATCCTTAAAAGGTTACATATACATTCCCTAGAACATAAACTCAATAACTTACCCTGTGAAAACAAGAGAGTATAGCATGCATAAATAATTCATATAGGTATCTTAGGGAATTATTTTTTATCATAATTATAAATTAACCCTTATGGATACACATGAAATAAACCTCATGGTTATACTTGAAATAACCCTCATGGTTATACTTGGAGTAACCATCACAGTTATGTTTGCAATAACTATCATGGTTAACTTCTAACATAAATATACCCAATGCATGGGAGTGATATTATAAACCCACTTGTATTTGGTTTATAATAGAACCAACCATAACCATAAATAATTCTCTTGATATATAACATTATCATAAAACATGAATGATTTCATAAAAAAAATTCTTGAGTAAAATCAATTATTTCAAAAGAAAACTAGGCACATAAAAAGGAAAACATTTTATTTGAAAATAACCATTTAAGATTGTAAAGCAAACTCCAAATAATTAAGGCATCGTGACGGCGATAAAATCCCACCATGCCATATAAGTTAGAAAAAAATTATTTTTTATCTTTTGTAAAAAAATTGAATGATGAAATTTAAAAGATATTTTTAAAATAAAGACTCTTACCTTGAGTGTGACACGTCACATATGTGTTTTTTCTTCCTCTTCTTCAGATAATCTCCTTTTCTAAACACCTTATGACTACTAAGGTTGCTGTTCTACCTACACCAATACCTCTACAATATGGGGAGGGATTATAGGAAGGTATTTAGGTATATCTTAGTCAAACCCAATGATTTTTTAAGTGTGAATAAATGATAAGATGAGGTGCCCTTTTATAAGAGAGGGGATGGGCACTCTTGGAGTTTTCCAAATAATAAATTAATATTTAATACCAAATGGATCCAAACATATTAATTTTAAATATAAGATGAAGATGGGTCAAAATACCCTAATCACATAAAAATTAGAAAAGTTTTTACCATATTTCTACCATCATATTTTGGTTTTAACCCTTATTTAACCCATTTAACACTTACCATGACAACAAATCTTTCTACACATTTAGGGTTACTATAGTTACTATAAAATGAAAAAAGATCCATAAATGGACCATGATTGATATTTTAAACATTATACTAATCAATTGTACGAATTTAATATTTTTAAGAATTTTATATCATTTAATAAAATAGTTTTTATTATAAAATATCTGTAATGTAAATTTTTAGAAATATTTTTTACTTAAACTTTAATAACATCAAGATAGAACTTATAATTAAAATGAACTATTTTATTATATCCCTAACATTTCAAGGTAACATATATAATTTGTTGATCACAGTATTTATCTCAAATTATATTTATTTTAATAGTTTTTAAAATCATTTATTTCATCTTCCAATAATTGAATAATTACTATATCACTATTGTGTAAACATTTAAGGTAATTATATAATATTTAAAAATTAAAAATAAATTACAATGATGAAACTAAATATTCTATCATTAAGAAGACTATTTATTCCCGAACATACCCTCTAGATAACACTATATTAAAAATATTACACTTATTAAAAACTAGAGTGTGACATGTTTGACATTTCTTTAAAAAGAATACTATAAATATTTTAATCTTATCCATGTGGCCTCAAATGGGGAAAAATTTGATCATTTGATGATTTTTAGAGCTAGGCTCTAAGTTAGAGTGGGATTACAAGGCCCAAGATAGCCCAATTTTAATATAATAAAAATATTAAATATCTGGTATCACATGCATAGTTTTTTCTAGGGTTTCCTTTATAACCCCTGGGATTGAATGAGGCGCTATTGGAGGATAATTCATAGATAATAAACGATAGACTTTTGATTAGAAATTATTGTTCCAATCAGATCTTTTGGATCTCACCAATGAAAATGAAGGAGAATCGTTATTTATCAACAGTTGATCTAAACCCAGAGTAGGCAGTTACATTTCATTGGTTTATTCACCATTTGTTATCCCATGAAGAGAATGAATCAACCCTAATAACTAGGTGATTTGCGAGAAAATAATTGTTTGTAGACTTATGTTTATCTTCTAGGGATTTTGGGTAATTGATAATATTTTATTATTATTTGGATCATCATTGGTCATTCTAATGGAAAAAAAATCAATGCCAACCTGGAAAAAGCCGATGTTTTTTTCTCTTGGGTGTTTTATGCTTATCTCCCTCATCTCATCATGCGTTCATCATCAACATTAAGTTTGGCCAAAAGTTTGACAAATACACGGTGGATGCATTGGAGTATTTTTTAAATTTATTTTTTTATATTTTAAAGGTTTTAGTTTTTTTATATAGGTTGTCAAGTGTCTTAAACCCCATCAATCATTTTACTTGGATTAATTATATAAAGTACATTATTATATCAGTCGAAAATAAAAACTGAATGTTTCATAATTTAACATACTAGTATCCCAACCCATTTAAATGCACCTGAAAAAATAGAAAGTGAATTAATGAGAACTTTTATTTAACTAATATAACCTATAGAAAGGTGAAATATGGAAAGAGAAAGAAATAAAAAAATAAATAATGTTTAATGCATAGTATGAAACCAAATCATAGTGATATGTTACATTTCAAGAAACATTTAAACATATCAAATGACAAATATTTAGTCTATTCAATATAGTGAGTAAATTGATGGATTCAACTATTTTAGAGTCTTCTTAGTTATTTAAGTTCCCTAATTGAAATCACATATGACAACTTCTCTTTCAAGATAGTTTTTTCATCAAAATCATGAAATAAATCTCTTACAAAAAAAAATGGCAACCAAAATGTGAAAGGTGGTGAAAAGTAGAAAACATTTTATTTTAACTAAAGTATACAATTCATAAAAATTTGAGTACATTTCACTAAATTAGTTAATGAATTGTGTTAGGGCCTACGCTTCACAAGATAGTACTTATTCAACCACTAATGATCCATTGGGTATAAAATCTGTTCAAATAATCCCAAAATATGAAATCTAAATGTAATGCATATATTCCAGTTCCATAAGAAGAAACAAATAAACAAGAATATATTTCTAAAAAAAATTCATAACCAGAATTATAAAATGATTTAACAGTGAACATATCACTAAATAGTGACAAATACAAGTAATAAAATAAAATAGCTTGGAATAATTACCATAAACAATAAATAAAATTGTATATGATATGGTAAATCTAAAACAGAACCATAACCATGAGAATGAAAATTTCAGACTCATCATATGTGTTTTCCAGAAAAAACCTCAGTTCTTTCACATACATAATCTCAACAGAAAGATAAAATGAACAATAACAATAACAACATGAAAAGATGATAAATGAGATCAGTTTAGTACTCAAATAGATTCTGTTAGGTATTGATACGGGTTCACCTAGAGGTTTTTGAAGAAAAAATAATAGATAAAAAGAATCATTTTTAACAAATTCAGAAGAACAAAAAAGAAAAGATGTAGGAATGTAAAGAACATAGTCGATTTACGTGGTTAGAACCTTTTGATCCAAAACCACAGAAGTAAAATCACCACATATTATTTATTATTATGAAAAGGAAAAAAACAATAATATACAAATAGAGAATAAAAATTAAAGAAAACCATGCACGCATACCAAATAAAATATCCGAGAACATGGACCTCAATACCCCAAGATTCAGTGAAGAATCCTGGATCATAGATATAAATGTACTACCCCAATCTGGATGGACTCGCATGTGCAACCTTGAGAACTAAAATGAAAATAAAACAAGATCATACAATTCAGATGCTGAATAATGAAATTAAATGGCTCACAAAACTAGAATTGTTGAAGGCAATAGAGATCTATTAGGGTCGGTGGATCTTGAACATGAAGTGGTTCACATGGAGCTCATGAGTCATGATCTCTCCACTAGAGAAAGTCATCAGAATAGGGAAGGCATGATGATGTGGATGTGGTGGGCGTCTACTCTCTAGAATGAATCTGGGGAAGGATGAAGAAGAATCGCAGTTCGAATCTCTCTCCTCGAAAAAATGAAGCGACGAAGCAATCAAAGAGAAGTTGGTGAGATGTTGGGTGTTGTCAGGTGCTACAAACAAGGAGGTACACATGGACGGTGGAAAATGAATAGAAGCATCATGAAAGAAGACTAGTTGAAAATAGATCACACAAAAAACTGGGACACATGGCATGCACAGAGCGAAAGGGAGGCAACAGATAAGATCACCAACAAACACTAAACGGAAATCTGGAGCCGTTAAATGGAGTTTAATCAATGTTCAACAGGAAGAATCTCCAGCGGATTTCCATAATGGCAGTGTGGGGGCCAGGAAAGCTAACTGATCAACAGGCTGACCACACAACCCTACAAGTAGTTGCATTCCATGGTCCAAACGAGAGCCCAACAGTACCAATAACCCACATGGAATCCCAATAACACAGAATCCCAATTGAAGGACCAGTAAAAAAATTCATAAGGCATAACAAAATCTTAAATTAAAACTTTTAAATTGAAAACAAAAAAATATACAACATTTCAATTTTTAAAACAAAATTATGGTGTTCTTGAAACCCTAACTAGCATATATTGGGTTCATATATATTTTATTTAACAAATATAAAACTAAGTCTACCGAATATTCCCAGTATATATCATCTTAACATGTGCCACACTGGCACACGAACATCTCGTACCCACACCTCTAATGCTTACCAAAATTATTAAGCAAGCTCAGAAGTTTAAACTAACTAAGAAATGACATTAAAGATAATATATTACTAAAAAAATTTAGAACTATTAATGCCCTGGACTCCCAAGCATGTAGATACCTACAAAACTAAAAAACCATCCTCATGGGTAAAATGTAGTGGATAATAAAAGAATACCTCATAAAATAATTTAATGGTAACATAACAGTAGAAAAAAATCCCATGAAAACCAAAAACTAGGAAGATGATAGGAAACACTCCACCTAAGACCAGACAACTTAGACCAGCCCACACGAACACTTTCTCCTTACCGGGTTCCCCCATAAAAAAAAGTATGACCATTCCTAAGAATGCTGTAAAGAGAAAAAAAAGAACCCATTCCTGGTTCTAATGAATGGTCTACTAAAAAAATAAATTAAATAACTTCTATATCGTCATACCTAGAGATTACCATATGGTTTAGGGCCCTACTATATCAATTTTTCATGTCTGAATATTAACTTTTTATATGTTTGGTTTTGTCACACTCAAAACACATGATATTCTTAAACCAGTTCTTGTCATTCCACCCTTTATTTTTCATTATACCCTTAGTATACATTAATTAAGGTTCACACTTAACACCATTAAAATCTTCCTTAAAACCATGTGTTTAAAGATCTTAAGACAACACAACATACATTACTTCTTCTAAAGTAATCAAATATCTACAATACATCATAGAATCCTTTAACAAATTAAAATAATCATCAAGGGAAGTTAAAAGAATTAAATTCTAGTATTTATATTTAACCTCTATATCTATATTAACTAAATCCTAAAGAACATTGTTAAACTCATCAATATAAACACACACATAAGATCCAAGAATCATTTTTAAGTTATATAACTGCAAATTTTTATTAAAACATCCAAGAAAATATTTGTTCATATAAAAAGAATCAAGTTTAAGCCAAATATATTTAATAGTAGTTTCATGAGCGACTTCACACAAAACATTATCTCTTATGGTTGATTGAAGAGTGCGGTGAAACTTTTCAAATATACTACGGCCGAAATCAACTAAAGTAATGGTGACCATCGATGGAGATGGTCACTACATATTTTTTACTCCCATGAAAAGTATCTACAAGTCTAATGTGGAATAAACGTGCATGTATTTTAACTCACTGCATATTAAATTCATTTTAATTATAAAAATTTTCAGATTAAAATTTAAATGACATTGATAAAATGATTATAGGATCTGATAACACTTATTGGGTATCAAGATAGGTTCACTTATATGTGATTTAAGTAAATGTAATAGAGAATAAGAATCATTTTTAAAAAATTCGAAAGAACAGAAAAGAAAAAATGTAGGAAAATAAAGAACACAATTGATTTATGTGGTTTGGACCTTTTTTCCAACTCCACAACAAGAACACCACCACAAATTAGTTCTTATTGTGAGAGAGAAAACAAAGCACATACAAACAGATAATACAGAGTAAGTAAAATCATGCACGCAGACTATGGAAGCTATCTGAGAACCACTACTGGAAAAAAATCATATAATAATGGTTTGGAACTATTGGTATAGTCTACACCAACGGTTTGGGTTGTCTTTAGATTATCTTCTATTGGTATAGGTGGGTTATACCAATGGTTTTAAAATTGATTGTATGGGTAATTAAAAAAAATAACCCCCTGTAGGATTCGATCATTACACCTCCGATTTTTATTTCAATAACTTAAACATTAAGCTACAATATGTTTGGAAATGTATTATGATAAATACGTATATTTATATTTAAAAGTAAATTAAATTTTTATATATTCAATGTTATTTGATGAAATATGTTGTTAAACCTATACCAACGGTTTGGAAAACTGTTGGTATGGGTATTTTGAATTTTTGGACCTGTACCAATGATTTTGGAAAAACTATTGGTATAGGTTCTTTAAATGGAGTGTATACCAATTGTTTTAGCCAAACCATTGATATATCCCTAACCTATACCAATATTTTTTCCAAAATCGTTGGTATATGGTCATATTATGGTTCCTATACCAATGGTTTGGCCAAATCATTAATATAGGGTCATTTTATGGTACATATAAAAACAGTTTTCCCATAACGGTTGGTATAGTTCTAGTTTCCTTTATTGAATAGGGACCTCATCACCCCAATATCTAGTGATGAATCCTGGATTAAAGATAGAAATGTGCTCCCCTGAACTGGACAGACTCACAAACACAACCCCAAGAACTAGACAGAAAAGAAAAAAAATCATACAATGCATATTCCAAATAAAGAAAAGAAATTCACAAAAAATAGAAGTGTTTAAGGAAATATGGTTCTTATAGGGTTGTAAGACCTTGAACATGAAGTGGTCTACATATAGCTTGTGTGTCCCGATCTCTCCACCAGAAAAGGTCACCAGAACGAGGAAGGCATAATGACATGGATGTGGTGGGAATCTACTCTCCGGAACAAAGATGGGGAAGGATAAAGACAAAATGAGGGATGAAGCTCTCACCTCGAAAAATTAAGTGACGAAGAAATAAAGGTGAATCATGCGATATGATGGGTGTTGTCAGGAACTACAGGAGAGGCAGGATGCGTTGATGGTGGAAAACGAGCAAAAGCATCGTGAAGGTGGTCCAGTTGAAATAGATCATAGAAAAAATTGGACATGTTTAATGCACAGAGTGAAAGGGAGGCAGAGGATAGGATCAATGAGAAACACAAGACAAAAATACATATCTATTATATGGAGTTCAATTGATGGCTAGGGGGAAGCATATCAGGCAGATCACCATGGTGGAATCATAGGGGCCAGGCAGGCCGATTGATCAACGGTCCAACCAAGCTATCTAGCTAGTAGGTGTGTGCCATAGTTCAAAATGGATACCAGCAATACCAATGTCCCACACTAAGTAATGATAACATAGACGCCCAAGAAAATGACTAAAAAAATAAATTTTACATAATATAATAACAAAATATTAAATCAAAACTTTTAAATTGAAAACCAAGAACAAAATCAAGAAATCAAGAAATAAATCCAAAACCAGAATGAATTAATTCAAGAAGTAGTGTTGAATATTAACCATGTTGAAAAATAGATGTGGAAAATAGTAATTGGATGTAGATATTTATGTTATTTGTCCAATTGGACTATGTTCACGGGGAAGAGTCACCATGGGTTTGTTTTTTCAAAGAATAATAGATTGTAGGAGAATAAGTATAAATAGTAACACATACTATGACATTCAAAGTAACGAATAGAATATGAACAATAAACTAGACCGAATCCCCATTATCAGGTCTTAGTGTTACCTTTTGAATATCCTTCATAATACTCGTAATTCAATATTGCCTTCATTGAACCTGAACACCATCATCCTCCGGGTCCGAATACCCATGAAACAACCATGAGACCTACTCCTTAGAACCTAGAATCACAACTATAGACTCTCTCCTCAATAATAAATATCCTCATGGTACGACTTTTTTGTCCAAGATAGTCTACCATGACCATCCATTTGCACCACCACTCTCCATAACTGGTGAAAAATATATTTTTAGACCTCTGAGATCAAGATCGAACATAACCTCTTTAACAGGGTTTCATCGCATGATGACACTCTTCGATGTTATTCCCATTTTCCAACTTTGGTGCCACTATCTGAGACAAGTTCATGCTGTAATCATCATCCCTAGGGTTCAAGAACAAGAACATGTTGTCTCTATCACCACCATGCTCTAGGTTCCTTTAATGATGGCCTCTATCTTTTTTGAACCATGATAAAACCTCGCCCTCGCGGCGTCGCTTCTCACATCTTCCCTCAACCTTGCTCTCGCACCTGGAATAGAGAAGGGTCAGAATCTGCTTCCCTCCAATCTCTCTCTATTTTTTTCAAATGAAAAAAACCCTCAACATATCAAATAATACATCTAAGAAAATGGGGAAATAAAGGGAAATAAGGGAGGCACATATCCAATAAGACATGTGGTCGGTGGAGATTTAGTGGGTGGTTCCCACTTTCAAACTGGGTAAAAAACTCAAGAATAGGAATATTAAAAAATGAATTTTAATTAACCATAAAAAATGTGAAAATAAAATCCACAATTATCCACCTTGGTAATTAAAACTATAACCACATGATGATTCTACGCCACCTACAACCATTAATTCGGAATCACATCCTAAATAGGAAGCAACTAAAGGATATGACACAAAATGGTCTCCCTAACATGCATCAACGTGACATACACTTCCCAAATTAATTACATTTTGAAGATTCTAAACATGATTACAATTAAAAATTGAAAACAAAAATAGAGCACGTGCCAAAACATACCTCATATTACCTTTGAGACAATGCCAACGTGGAATTCTTGGAAAACTAACCAGTATCTATGCACAAGAACCAAACACAACAGTACACATCTTAAAAAAACATGGAAAATAAAATCAATACAAAAAAATAATATAACTTGGAAATAGTAGTGTGGTAATGAAAATTTCAGCAATAAAATACACATTAAGAAATAAGGAATAGAAAATGAAAAAACGTTATCCACCTAAACCCATTATGGACTCAAAAAACTCTCCACCTAAAGGGTAGACACTACGTAGAACACAGCCAATTGAAGAAGTTCTTCAATAATCGGGTTCCACTGTAAATCCCATGAAGCCCCAAGAGTCCTAAGGGTAAAATATAAACCCATGATAACATCAAAAATACAAGGGTATTCGGCTATAGAATAAGAAATCACATCATATTATATCTTTCTAAAAATATTTAGGAACCACCCAACATCGTCAAAGATATCCCGAAAGAGCCACCATGAAGCTCGATCATCACCAGACCTATTCATAAGACACTACTACTCTTAAAACTACCCAAGATGAATAATGACTCTCAACTGGTCAACACCTAGAGATACCGGCCCAAAACTAGGATACAGAGGAACCAATTTGAGATAATTACCAACTCACTCTCCTAAAGAAAAAGATTGAATAAAGGAAACCAAACAAACTGACAGACTCTACCGCACACACCACTGCTTACCTAGACACTCTCAGATAGCCCAACCTCACACTAACCCCAGAACATGAGACACATAAAGGTAGTGACTACAAAAATGGAATCTTTAGGACTCCAATAGGAAAAAGAATAAGGAAAAATAAGGAAACAACTATCAACAACATATTGAAAATTAGAACCAAAGAGAGAATACAACCTATATGAAGAAATCATAAAATAATTATTCACAGGAAAATCCACTAACAAATCATTTAAAGCAATGAATATTCAATTCTGAGTTTTGAACACAAAAAATTTTACCCAAATTGGATTTGATACAAATTGTTTGGTGTTGTACTGCGTAAGGCAGTCCCCATTCAACTTCGAATGATCCATTGGATATAAAATAGGTTCACATAATTCCAAAATATGAAGTCTCAAACTAATTTTTATATTTAAATTCCATAAGATTAAATAAATAAACATGAATGTATTTGTAAAATAAATTCTAATAACAGGAATTATAAAATGATTTAACAGTGAACATATCACAAAATAGTGACAAATGAAACTAATAGAATCAATCATCTTAAAAGAATTATCATAAAAAATTGAAATTATATATAATATGGTCCAACTAAATAATAACCATAACCATGAGAATAACAATTCTAGACTCATCATATGGATTTTACAGAACAAAACCCAGTTCCTGGACATATAAAATCTCAAAAGAAAACTAAAATGAAGAACAACAACAACAAAATGTATATATGATAAATAAGAGGAGTGAATTACTCAAATAGCTTCAACATCGAGAAATAAATCCAAAACTAAATTGAATTAAATGAATAAGATGAATTAAACATTAACCATGTCAATAAAATAGATGAGGAAAGCATTAAATAGATATAGAGATTTACGTGCTTTGGGAAATTAAACTATGTGCATGGGGAAGAGTCACCATAGATTTCACTATTAAAAGACTAAAGGTGTACAAGAGAATAATAAAAATTAGACAACCATGCTATAATATCGAATTTAACCAATATAATTGGAAAAAAAACTAGACCGAATCCCACTTACCTGAGGCTCGATCTTACCTACTGAAGATCCTTCATGGTAGTTGTAGTTTGAGGTTTCCATAATTGAAATAGAATAATATCATCCTCCATGAAATTATACCCAATAAATAGCCATGATACATCCTCCATTGAACCTAGAAGCCCAGCTGGAGTCCCTCTACTATCTAGTCAATATCCTCCAAGTATGCTGCTGTTGTCCTGGATTGTCCACCATGGCCATCCATTTGCACTATAGCTATCCAGATCTGGTGAAAAAAAAATTATCTGATCTATGGGATCAAGGCCAGACTAAACCACATTACCAAGGTTTAGTTGCACAATGTCTCTTTGTGAGGATATTCCGGTTTTCCAACTCCAACACTATTGTCTGATACTTGGGAAGGCCTATCTCATCTTCCCCAGGGTTCAACAACAAGAACCCTTTTTCTCTGTCACCACCACGCTCTAAGTTCCTCCAATTAATTCCTCTCTCTCATATAAACTAAGAATGGCCCCTGCAGTCGCAACATCGCTACTCTCTGCTTCCCTAGGCCATACCCTCACACCTGGAATGGAGTAGGGTCAGAATCCACTACCCTATGATCTCTCTCCGTTTTATGAAATGAAAACATCCCTCAGCGTATCAAAGAATCCATCTGAGAAAATAAAGAAATAATGTTAAATAATCTAGGTGCATATCCAACTGGATACATGGTTGGTGGAGCTTAAGTGGGCAGTTCCCACTTTCCATGTTCGAAACAAACTCAAAAAAGGCATAGTAAAAAATAATTTTAATTAATAATAATAAAAAGTGAAAATAAAATTCACAAATTATTTATATAAATGATATATATGATGAGGAATAGTGGGGAAAGAAAAATTTTATGGAAATAGTACATGTAGTTGTAACACATAACTAGTCAAAAATAATAAAATGTTAATTAGGAATTGAGAAACTGAAATCCTGAAATAATAAACAATGTGAAAGAGAAAAACCATAACAAGCTAAAATATATAATGCTGGGAGAATGTTTTGGTGTATAATGTGCCTTATATACATAGAAAAAAACTTATATATGAGAAATATACTTCTTGTGAAACCTTGTAAATTATTTGTGAAATATCTCTTCCATGGAAGTGGATTCGAAAATGAAATTCATGTGTGGAATATCTATAATTATTTGATAAGCTGTGCATCACAACTATGAAATTCATCGATGAGAATATAAGACATATTTAAATAAAAAAATATAAAAATACTTGTAATATATATTTTGAATACTAGATTCATCATCTCAAGTATTTAAATTCATTTCACAAAACTTATCAGTGTGCAAGGTCATCCCAATATGAGTATAATGAAATATACAATATGTAGTTTAGATAGGATGAATAAGCAATATAAAAATAATATTAGACAAATTTTAATATGAAAATACAATAAGATATAGAAACATAAGCATTAAACATATACGAAAATTAGTATACTAAAAATGGGATATACAACATGATTATTGAAGATATGCATACTAAAGGTGAGCCTGCATAATTAACTTTTACCTATCTCAAGTAACTTGAAAACCACTACTTGAATGATGCATCATCACGTTAAGAGAATTTCATGTGGGATATATGAAATATTTATTGCTAAGTATGCAGTTATCCATTGATTTCACCAATGTCATGCCCCGTGAAGACATGTTCACATATAATTCCCAACAATGAAAATTTTTAACGACTTAGTTTTTTCCTTGGAAAGATTTGAAATATAATAAATAATATTTTTAGAGTTAGGCATTGAGTTTTCATGGGATTATAAGCCTCGAGGAAACCTAATTTTAATATATAAAAAATTAAATATATTTTATCACACAAGCATGGTTTTTCTAAAAAAATGTCACTACAAGAAGAAAGGGGTTTAGCTGTAGTTTTGAAAACCACCGCTAAATATTCTGAGAAAAAAATTATGGTGATTTTTTAATATAGGTTATTCAAACCACCATTAAATGGGTTTATTATTATTTTAAATTTTAATTTTTTGGGGTGGTTCTAAAAAACCACCGCTAATTTAGATATTTTATTTAAAAAAATTAAATTCATTTTTAGGGGTGACTTATAAAAACCACCACTAATTTGATGAAAAATATTATTAAATATTATATACATAATTAGGATTTATTGTTAAAAATTATTATTTATTATTTATATTTATTTATTTTTTATAATTTAGAGTTTTAATTAATTATACTGTGTTAATTATTAATTATATATATTTATTAGCTAATAGTAATCCTGAAACATAAATCAATTCTTGTATAAGATGACAATCAGAATTCCCTATCAAATGACTATAAATTTTGATCTAGATGTCTATTTTACCTCAATAGTGATTAAAATAGATGATTATGAAATGAAATACAACCAAATTATATAATAATTTTGTTATAAATAATAGAATAATATTTAATATAGTTTTAATAAATGTTGGAAATCGAACTTCAACGTTAAATGATCATAAATTTTGATCTTGGTGTCTGTTTGGACTCCACCACATATCAAATCAAATCCTGAAACAATATCTATGTAGTTTTGACTAATGGAGACCTTGATACCTATTTTTTCAAGTTCAAAATAGGCCATTAAAATCTATAAACCTAATTTTTTTGTTTATATATCATGATTTTTTAATATTCAATGAGATTTCATCTTTGTTTAAGAGTGTCTTAATTTTCATTTTATATCTTATATGATTTTATTCCATTAATTTTCATTCCTATTGATTTTATGGTGTTGAAGTTATTGTGGTTTTCTCTTTTTTGGGTGATTTATTATCTATTATATATATATATATATATATATATTTGTATGTAATTCTATATATCTGTGTATATAATTTATAATAATTATATATTTATCATTATTTATTTAAAACTATATATAATTGTTTATATGCATGGATATTATTATGTATATATGAATATTTCTCTCTCTATATATTTGTAAATATTTATACATATTTATGTATTTTTTTTATATTATATGGATATATATATATATATTTATTTTTATTTACTTGTCTGTATATATATATACATATATTTAAATATATGAGTAATATTTAAACGAAGATGGGTCTGTTGTGGAATCTTCTCTTACTAAGATTCTTCGACAATTATGGATTCCTACCAAGGGATACATCGACTAAAATCCCTATGGCTATTTCATTATTCAAAAAGGCCATTTTTACTCCCATAGGTATGGGGGTTACGATTCTAAAATGCAGAATGATTCTCATGGAAGGATAACTATCTATGTCTCGATTGATGAATTCAATAATTTTTCTTCTATCCATTAGGATGTAGTGGTGCGGGGAATATGTAGAAAGGGGAGTGTTTCCCATGTGAGGGAAAATATAATTTTAGTCTCGAATCACCTTAAAATTGGTGAGTTCTCTATTATTTCCCATATTATTTTGACAAAGGGATCCATTACATATAAAACAGTGGATTTGGTAGCTCGGTTGCCTGTGATTTGTGGCTTCACCAACTGGAATTATGTTTCACTAGGTCTTGGATTTTTTCACCATAATTTACCTTTTGAAGAGATGAAAATGGTTTCTTGGGGCTTCGGTCCAATATCTCCCAAGCCTGGGTTTTTACATAATTAGGAATAGGACAAGTGTTTCAACCCTTTGGTGGTCGACAACTCTTCTGTGTAGCTATGGGTCAAGATACTTGGATTAAACTAGATCCTATGGCATCCCAAGATTCTATATGATATTTCTATGTCCATTTGTGTCACCATAAAATTGGGTATAGAATTATAGGCATCCAGATTTGGTCACTTTTCTAGGTTTCTAGTGGAATTTGATTTGTGTTCTACACTGGTTGAGAAAGTTTTTCTTTTTACTGATGAATATGAGATTGAGTTGATAGTCGAATATGAAAAAATTACCAAATTCTTTTCAAATTTCAAGGTAATATGACATTACCTCTCATCTTGAAGGAGGTACATTGTTTGTACTTACTATTCTTTGTGTAAGAATTATGAATATGTGTGTTTGGAAAAGATGAAAATTGAGAATTCTAATTCTCCAAGTAATGTTTGTCGGAATATGACTCAAAATGAAGTAGTTACCACTGGGGTGCCCTTGCTATGTAAGCAGATTGGATCTGCATCTGGGCTGAAGATGGGGAGGTGTTCCTATCTCAAACTCCCCTTGTGTGTGATCAATGGATTTTAATGTGCATTACTCTGTCAAGTAATATGATGAGTAAGTTGAGAAATGGAAAATAATTGAAGAGGTTTTTTCTATTGAACCAGCTATATAAAGGGATGATCATACCTTGTTGTGTGGTGATGAACCATGAAATATGTTGGATGCTACTAAAAATTCATGTCATGATTCCTCTTAGAGGAGAGTGAATACACAAGTGAATGTAGAGGAGTTTAATCCTAGAGGTGAATCTGTTCAAAATTTGGGAGAGTTTATGGCCTGGAGTGATGATCATTCTAAGGAGGATTAGGAAGATCAATATTATGATGAAATGATTGCATAGGAGGTAGCTGATCAACAACTACTGCAAGAAAAACATATTTCTTCAAAGTCGTGTAATGGTAATAAAAAAATGGATGTTGTGTCCTCTATAGATTCAAGGATTCAAATTGTCTATCAAGTATACAAAATTTCAAAAAATTGCTTGGAGAAGGATCCAACAAAGGTATCAAATACCATCATCATCTCTTCAGATGCCACCAGTAGAATGAATGTTGATGAGATACACATGATGGGTGTCTGTGGAATTGTTTCAGTGCTAAAACATGGGAAATATCATGATCCATTTATGGGTAGTGATACAGGTAGGGGTGTCTCGATAAGGGATCATAAAGGTAAGAACATTTTTGTGGATAAGGAGGGATTCCAACTGAGAAGCCCAAAGTAATTGACCTTATAAGTAGAATTTTAATGTAGGCTTCACCACTAAAGGTTGTACATCTAAGTGTCGATGAGAATGCCTAGTAGTCTTACTCAACCAACTTCAATGAATTAATGAAAAATGAATATTCCTCTTTTTGTAAGGCATCTTATCAAGAATGTGGCAATACGTGTGTAAAGAACTCCAGTATCATACCTCATGAGGGTCAGGAAAGTGAAAGAACCATCAAAGACCTTAACAAGGAAGAAACTGATGGGTATTTTCACAGCTTGAATATATTTATTTAATGATGGAGCCTAATGTATTTGTATTTGATGATTATATATCAGTCCATAGGTTTCTTCCAATTAACATCGAAAATGGATTCCAATCTGATCCAAATATGGATTATATGGATTTATCATGGAAATATAAGATTTGTGACACTCCCGGGGGCTCCTCTGAATCATCATATTGAGAAGATGAAGTCTTTACAAAGAAGACTTGTCAGAGAGGTCAGCATCCAAATGAAAGAGGGAAATACCCAAGGAATTTGGGTTCCCGAGGGACTTGAGTAAGTAAATTTTATTATATTTTTCCACTTTTGTTGGGTATGGGCTCTTTTTTCTTGTATATCCCATCTCATGTCTTGTAATGTTTGTCTTTGTTTAGTAAATTTTATGTCATGGGCTTGGTTTCCAAATCCAAGGCTGAGTTGTCTTGAATATATATTATTATACAATAATATATATATGTGTGTGTGTGTGTGTCTTTATATATATATTTATGTAACATAAATGTGTGTTTATATATATATATATATATATATATATATTCATGTAAAATAAATTGTATGTATATTTTTTATAGATATTTATTATTTATTGTTTATTATTTTTTTCATTTTTTATTTATTATTTATTCATTGATTAGTTATTCATTTATTACTAACTTGTTATATAACAACTTATGATTTATGATTTATTATTAAGTTATTGTTAATTTATTATTTAATATTTATATACTATTAAGTATGTATTGTTGCATAATATTTATTATTTATTATTTATTACTAATTTATTATTTATTAATAATTTATTATCAAAGTTTTATTTATTTATTTATTTATTTATTTATTATCTATTTTTCTATTTATCTTTTTATTATTTATTATTTATCTATTTTTTATTGGTTACTAATTTATTATTTATTATATATAGATTTATAATTTATTTACTACATATCTATTTTATATTGATTTATTTTTCATTGTTATTTTAATATTTATCATTATTTATTTTTTTTTTTATTATTTATAAATTTATTATTAATTTATTAAAAATTTATTATTTACTTGTGATTTTTTATTTATTTATTACTTATTTACTATAGTCAATAATTATTAATTATTATTATTTATTTATTATTTATTTATATATTATTATTATTTATTAACTATTTAGAATTTACTATTCATTATTAATTATTAATTATTAATTATTATTTCTTTATCATTTATTTATAATATATTTTTTATTAGTTATTATTTATTATCATTTATTATGATTTATGATTAATTTATTTTTATTATTTATTGCTTATTTATTTAATATTTATTTATTTATTTATTATGTTTTTTTTATTTCGTTAATATATATTTATTTATTATTTATTATTTATTATTTAATTATTTATTATTTATTATTTATTTTATTTATTTATTTATTTATTTATTATATATTATAAATTATTTATTATTTATTATTTATTATTTTATATTATTATTATTTATTATTTATTATTTATTATTCGTCTTATATTTATTTATTATTTATTTATTAGTTATTTATTAGTTATTTATTATTTATTTATTTATTAATTAATTATAATTTATTTACAGCATATTTAGTATTTATTTAATATTTATTTTCTATTTATTTATTTATTATTTATCTATTATCTATTATTTATTTGTTGATTCTTTATTATATATGCATTATATATTCATTATTTATTATTCATTAATATCATTATTTATTTATTATCTATATGTATATAAGTATATTACATATTGTTTACTCACCACATGAAGAGCTTGTTGTAGTGGTAAGGTCTTTATAGAATATCTAGTAGGTAAGGGGTTTGAATCTCTCTTAGTGCATATATATGTCATATTTATGCATGACATGCATGGAATATGCATTCATGGTAGGATAAATAAATAATAACTAACACATAAATAAATAGATATTAAATTTATTAATTAATTGCGTAGATAAATATGAAAAAATATTAATAAATTAATTAATTATGTAAATAAAAAAACAAAAAACAAAAAAATGCTACATATTTAGTGGCGGTTTAAGCCACTGTTAAATGAAACTCTACTAATTAAAAACCACAGCAAAGAAACCACTACTAAATGATTCACAAGATTAAAATATGTGACACTTTTAGAAAGCATCACACATCATTTAGTGGAATTTTAAACCACTACCAAATGCCAAAAAAAACCACCAAAAAGCACCTTATTTTTGTAGTGTGGAATAAATCCTAAATAGAGTCTTGGATAGAAATTCTGAGATTTCCATTGAATCCAGAATATGGGTTTTACCTAAGGTGTGACATGATCTTTGTACAAGTTTGGGTGTTCGTCTTGAGCGTCGTCATGGGAGGAATAATAATTAAATAAATTAATATATTTATTTAATTATTATAATTAAACTTAACCTACTCACCCTCTATATAAAATATGTTATGAAAAATTCCAAGGGTTTTTCTCATAAACCTTAAGAGTAAGACCCTAACTATTCACATGATCTTTCATTACTTTTTTTAGGTACCCTTTTACCCTTCTTTTAATCCCCATTTCATTGGGGCTTATCTCAGGATCATTCATGTGAGTTTGTGAAGTTTTTTTGGGGGGGGTAGTGAACGGTTGGTACACAGTTTTCCCAAACAATGTGACATCCCCCAAAATACTGTGCACCCAAGGAAAATGGGGGTTTTCACGGTTGGCACGCTGTTTAACAAACTATGTGCCTACCTAGTAGAAACTGTAAACCCCAAACAGTAGGGGAAAATGGTTAGTCCACATGGTTTGTCTAACTCTGTGGCCCATCCAGGGAACCATGTGCCCAAACATTTAAACCCCTTAAATTTTAATTAAACATTTCAAGACCCTTTGTTTTTATTTCTAATCATCCCCAATCGACCTAAATTGAATTCCTTTTCTTTTGGAAGCTCTCAAAAGGATTCCTAGGCTCCTCGAAACTCTTCTCTTGTGAATCAAAGATCTAGTAGAAGAAATAAACTCCTATATGGTATGTGATATATTCCATGATTTAGGTTCTCTCTCTCCCATCATTCTCTCCATTTGGAGAGGGATGAATCCTCTATTTATTGATGGTATAAATCTAGGTTTTAATAGATCTTGTGTTGTTAGATCTTGATCCAAGATCATCATCTCCATTGTTTTTTCAGTCATTCTACCTCGAATCAAGGTCCATGGTTTGGAATACGATCATCAATGACCATAAGGTAGGTGGTCTAAAAACTAATTCTCATAGTCTTGATGATGATCTTGTGTTGCAGTTGTATCATTGTGTAGCCACATTGCACAATTACTTTTAAATTTAAAAAAGTGAATTGAATCCCTATGAATCCGTGAGACCCATCATGGATCACATTGGATCTCTTTGAGATTATGAGACTAGGTTTAAGGGCTACCCTAAGGGTTGTGACAATTTTACTTAAAATGATAATTATGGAATGAAAATAGGGAATTAGAGGTTTTATACAGTTAAACCAATTTTAAATGTGTCTATAATGTCAATTTAATATAAATGATTATTTTTATAAACATGAAAGTATTAATGAGAAGTGTGATGATTGATGGTAATTAGGTTAAATGGTTAATGAATAGCTTTTAATGTTTATAAAGGGTTAGGATGACATAAAATTGTTGTGTTATAAATGAAATGGTACCATGTTTTGTATTTCATATAAGGTTGTTGGTTTTGATTCTGGTTATGTGTGATAATAGATTTGAATTGGTTCCAGAGTTATGCTCTACGTACCTATGATAATGGTGTTGAACATATGCCCTCTGACAGAGAAAATTTATGTGCATATTTTATGCATTAGTTTGTGTAATTAAAGAAAGAATCTTGTATTTTTTGGAACGATTTGATTTGTTTTATGATTTATGGAAGGAATTGAAAAACTCATTAAAAAAGGAAAAAAAATGAGAAATTACATGACCAAGGACCCTTTGTGCCATGAGTGAAGAGAAGCTGTGAGAAACTAGATTTTTAAGAGAGAAGAGGAGCTAGAAATATGAAGAAAGAGGCCTACACATCATGTATATTCAGTACTTGTCATGACTGTATCAAGTGAAGCAAATACAAACTAAATAATTCAGGATGAAGAAATACATTGTGAACTACAGGTACACGTCTGTACCTTCAGTACACAACGTGACCAAAGTCAAAAATTCAAAATACCATATGAGATTATTGAATGATTCACAAAACGCGGAGGAGGAAAACACAAAAAAGTACATCTCGTGTAACCCAAGTACACGTCGTGTACATGGAAACGTGCAAAAAAACAACAGTTGTGGTGTTTGGATGAGAAGGACAATAAATATTGACCTTCAGCAGCCTTCCAATACACATAGAACCTAGAGGAAGCCAAGGGATTCTCAAGGATGACTGTATTCTACTTTATTTATTTATTTATTTTATTTATTTTATTCATTACTTTAAAATGTCTCTACTCTCCCGAATCATATTGCTTACCCCATCCTGGAGGGGTAGTTTCATTTGAGTTATTGGGAATAGGGGAGGCTAGACCAATGTGCGTTCTTGAGTTTTTGTTTGTTTGAAATGAATCAAATTCCTTCTTCTTTCTTATTTTGGTTTCAATTCTTAATTGATTTTTAAATTCTGAATGCAGTTGCGTTAGGTTTTGATTATATTATTATAAATTGTTTTGGTCAATGATCACATCTCCCTCCACCAAATTCTAATAAGTATAGGGTGTGTAACATGATTAGGGTTGGGTGGTGAGTGCTCAGCGGCAGTCAGCACGTGTGTATCCTTGCATGTGGAATATTGGTTTATTAGGGAACAAGAATTTCGGGTTAGTTATTGCTCTAATTAATCAAGAAAAATTCTATAACCCTACACACATTAGAAAGAGGATAGACCAATATATGGTTTTAGATCGGAAAATTCTAATCATAACCATCTTGAAAAGGGAGAGAGAGGACTCGGTAGAAGAATCATTCTCTTATCAGTTAAAGGAAGGAAAAGGGAAAAAATTTGTAATCCATGATAGCGCATCACTAGTTCTAGTCGAACCCAATCTGATCACCGTCATTATCATTTGTTAAATACCAATCAATTCAAGCTATTTATTTCTCTCACAATAATTTAAATTAATTAAAACCAATCATTTTCAGAAAACCTAAAAAAAGTGACAACCTTGTTTTGTGTGCACTCCTCTTTGGGAGACTTCCTTAGATCAACTTCTATACCATCCTTAGGTAATTGAATTTTTTTTCACACTCCATGATAGGCATGCATCAAACATGGAATCGTTTCTAGGGAGACAGTGCCTCAAAACTTTAAAAAAAACCTATTTTTAATGACTCGTAGTTCAAATAGTAATTTATTTGAATTCGAACCAAATATTGAGTGCATAATAACCAAATTGATAAATAAAAATATGCCAGTATATTTCAAAGAAATAAATATCATTGATTCAATTGACACCTTGAGTGAACACTTTGAACCTGTAATAATGGTTGTAAATAACAACCAAACCTTGCGCGGCATCTGTGCACCTCAATTTGTCAATCAAAATAACCAACATGTTGTCCCTACCTTAGAAAATGATTTTGAACTGCGAATTGGCATTATTCAAGTGCTTGTTAAATTTCAGGGTCTTGTAGGTGAAGACCCAAATCGACATATCCAAGAATTCAATCATGTCTACTCCAGCTTCAAACCTTGAGGAGTCGTAGAAGATCATGCCAAGTGGAGGGAATTAACCTTCTCACTAGAAGGAGCAATGAAGGAATGGTTGTACAATCTGCAACTGGGGGAGATCAGTGACTAGGACACTAGTGGCAAAAATAATTAACACGTCGGCATTTTTCACGTCGGTTCTATATAACTGACGTTCAAAGCGGTAAAACTGATTTATCACATCAGTTATTGTATACCTGACGTGATAAATCCATGAGAATCCATTTTTACATCAATTGTTTTATAATCGATGTAAAAAATACCGATATTTTGTTTATCACATCGGTTATAAAATAACCAACATTAAATATCAAATCTAGGTGCTTTATCACATCGGTTATAAAATAATCGACATGATAAAGCAAATCTCGGCAAGTTATCATGTCAGTTATAAAATGAACCGACGTGATAAAGCGTCATTTTTAATGTCGGTTATATTATAACTGACATGATAAATAATTTTCTACATTAGTTATTAAATAAATGACATTATATAAATAATTTTTTTTATCACTTCGGTTATTAAATAACTGAAATGATATTGATTTTAAATGATTTATCGCGCTTCGTATTTAGTCATTATGTTTTCTTTGATCAGGCGACCTATGAATATTCTCTCTCACGCGAAAAACCTAGAAAGGATTCTTCTAAGTCATGCCCTTCAACCTCATTTTCCCAACAACATTCATCATCTTTATTATCACTAGATCTATCATGTCGGCTCGCAACACTCAAGTAAGCCTCACATGACTCAGTTTCATTTTTTATTTTTAGCGATTCCCTAAACTAATTTTTTGAGATTTTATATTTCTATCTTTTTCCTTACTATCATGGTAAGTTTCATAGTGTTATTTTATAACATACTAAATTCTTTTATAGTAAAATAAACCATGGAAGTTATATCATGGAAGTTTATGATTTTTTTTGTGTTCTATCATCTGTGTGTGCATGTACAAGGGGTGTCTAAGGGGGTGGGGGTTGTCCAAGTGGGTGGGGGTGTCCGGGGGTGGGGGGACTGTCCAGGGGGGTGGTGGTGTCCAAGGGGTGGGGGCTGTCCATAGGGGTGGGGGTGTCCATGGGGTGTCCAAGGGGGTCCAGGGTGGTGCTCAGGGGGGGTGCAGGGGGGCTATCCAAGGGGGTGGGAGTGTCCAGGGGGGTGAGGGGGAAGTTCAAGGGGGTAGGGTTGTTCAGGAGGTGGGGGTGGTGTTCTAGGGGGGTGAGTGGGATGTCCAAGGGGGTATGGGTGTTCAAGGGGGTGGGGGATATCCAGAGGGGTGGAGGCTATCCAAGGGGGTGGTGGTGTCCAAGGGGTGTCCAAGGGGGGTGGGTGGGTGTCTAGTGGTGTGAGGGGTATTTCCAAGGGGGTAGGGGTGTCCAGGGGGTGGGGTGGTGTCCAGGGGTGTGAGGGGGCTATACAGGGGGGTGGGGGTGTCCAGGGGGTAGGGGGGTTGTGTTCAGGGGGTGGGAGTGGTGTCCAAGGGGGGTGAGTGGGATATCAAAGGGGGTAGAGGGTGTCCATGGGGTGGGGGTGTCCAGGGGTGTGGTGGGTTCTCCAGAGTGGTTGGGGGCTTGTCCAGGGTGTGGGGGGTGTTGTCCAAGGGAGTGGTGGTGTCCAGTGGGTGTCCAAGGTGGTGGGGTGGTGTCCAGGGGGTGAGGGGGCTTTCAAAGGGGTTAGGGATGTCTAGGGGTGAGGGGGTTGTCTAGGGGGGTGGGGTGTGTCTCAGGGAGGTGTCTATGGGGGTAAGGGGTGGGGGTGGTGTTTGAGGTGGGTGGGTGAGTGGGTTGTCCAAGGGGGTCAGGGGTGTCTAAGCGGTGTGGGGTGTCTAGGTGGGTGGGGGGATTTCCAGAGGGGGGGCTGTCCAAGGGGTGGTGGGGGGAGGGGGGATATCCAGAGGGGTGGTGGATGTCCAAGGGGTGGGGGGATTTCTAGGGGGTGGGGGTATGTCCAAGGGGGTGGTGGTGTCCAGGGGGTGTGCAAGGGGGTGGAGGTGGGGGTGGTGTCTGGAGAGGTGTGGAGGGTGAGGGGGCATTCCCAAGGGGGTAGAGGTGTCCATGGGGTGTGTGTTTCTAGGGGATGAGGGGGTTGTCCAAGGGGGGTGGGGGGTTTCCAGGGGGTGTCCAAGGGGGGTAGGGGGTGTGGGGGTCGTGTCTATATGGGGTGGTGGGGGTGTCCAGGGTGTGGGGGTTGTGTCCAAGGGGTGAGAGTGGGTTGTCCAAGGGGGTAGTGGGTATCCAGGGGTGGGGGTGTCCATGGGGATGGGGGGGCTTTCCATGATGGTGGTGGTGTCAAGGGGATGTCAACCGGGGTGGGGGTGGTGTCAAATAGGGTAGGGGGTTGGAAAGACCCCTCACCCCCCCCTGGACACCACTCCCGCACCCCCCAAGACACCCCACCCCCCATTGACACCTCTCACCCCCTGGACATCCCCCCACCCCTGGACACACCCAACCCCCTTAGACACCCTGGACACCTCCCTACCCCCATGGATAGCCCCTACCACCTTGGGAAACCCCCACCACCCCTCCTGGATTGCCCATTACCCCCTTATATTCCCCCTCGGTATATATATATCCCTACGGTTTCATTGAAATTGTTGGTATATTTTAACTTCAGGCAGTCTATACGAAAGGTTCTTGTAGAACCGTTAGTATAGGGATATTGCAACAACTATAATTCCAATGGGTGTGTGGAACCATTGGGATATTCTATCCCAATAGTTTTAGGGGCTATCCCAATGGTTTCAAATCTTTGGGATAGGTGTAATTTCCCAATAGTGAATGTATACATTTTTTAATATTTACACTTCCATATTTCTTGTATATGGAATGGTGAATTTTGTATCCAGTTTCACCAGGATGTATTCTTTGCGTACCTTAAGAAGAAAGGATCTAAGATGAATTTAAAATTGTTATATCTAACTATATTTTCTTTCTTAAAATCATTTTCATGCATATATTTTTCAAATACGCATATATTTATTTTATATTTCAAAATTGTTTTACTTTTCAAATTATGATATTTTTCATATAAATATAAAATTGTCTTATATTAACTAGATGTATAATTTTGATATTTTTTATAGGTAATAATGATTCAAATTTGATTATGGAACATCATATGAGTAATGAATTTGAGGAAGGTGTTGATGCCTTTTTGGAATTTTTAAAACAAATTGTTCTAAAGTAATTGACATGTTTTTCTATCCATACTTGAAATGTTTGAATATGAAGAAGTTGAAAAGCAAAGAAATAAATGATTATCTGATTTTGAAAGGTTTTTATCCTAGTTACAGCCCTTAGATTTGGTATGGGTGAAACTGGACACAATGCCAGTTCTATTGATGATGTTGATTTGCAGGATGGTAACTCCGATGGAATTGAATAAATGATTCGTGATATTACAACATAACAAATTGAGATAGAACTGACAATTGCACATCTATATAGTGATGCTTAAAACCCAATATATCCTGGTTTTATGGATTATACAGTATTTTCGGCGATGTTAATATTGAGTAACCTGAATGCAAAACATGTACGGAGTGATTGAAGTTTTACAGAGTGGCTTCAATTGTTGAAATACATTCTTCCAAAAGGACAATGATCTTCCAGATTCACATTTTAAGGAAAAGAAAATATTATGCTCGATTGGATTGGGATACAATAAAATACATGCATATCTGAAGGAATGTATGATATATTGGAAGGAATATGAATTTCCTGTCAGAGTTTTCCTAAATGTGAGACATCACGGTATAAGTTTAAATAAACATCACAGGCTGATGTAGATATTACCAAGATCCCTGCTAAGGTATTTTGGTATCTTCCTATAATTAATTATTTGAAACATTTATTTTCTAATTCACATGATGCAAAAAGGTTAAGATGTCATGCTGATGAGCAGATATGTGATGAAAAAAATACGAAAACAAGCTGATTGTCCACAATAGAAGAAAATTGATGAGAAGTATCGTACATTTGGAAATGAAATATTTGATATCTCAGACTTGGGTTGTGCACGGATGAAATGAATCCATATCGAACCCTCAGTATCACACATAGTTAATGTCTTGTTTTATTGGTAATTTACAACTCACTCTTGAAGTTTGTAAGAAGTGAAAATATTTCATGTTGAGTATAATGATCTTAGGTCCGAAGAAACCTAGAAATGATATTGATGTTTTCTTATCACCATTTGATTTATGATTTGAATCTTTTATGGGAGGATGGTATTAGAGGTGTAAGATTCTTATAAAATGGAATATTTTCAACTGCATGTAGTGCATATGTTCACTATAAATGACTTCCCAGTGTATGGAAATTTGTTTGGATATAGTGTTAAGGGAGCATAAAGCATGTCCAATTTGAAAAAAATAGAATTCATATTGTCAATTGAATCATGGGAGGAAAACGTATACATGGCTCATCGAATGTTTTTGCCTATGAATCACTCTTATAAAAGACTAAAAAAAGGCATTCAATGGCTCATAAGAATTTGATATTGCTCGCAAAACTTTTTATCCCATGATGTGTATTTTTAGAGGGTGAAAAACCTTGATGTGTCATTGGGAAAGACACCAAAATTTGGTAATGATAGAGATATTTGGAAGAAAATGTCAATATTTTTTGAGCCACCATATTTGAGACTATCATGACGTGAAACATAATATTGATGTCATGCATTGTGGAGAAGAATATCTGCGACAGTTTTATTACAACATTGTTAGATATTAAAGTAACGTACTAAATATGTGTTGAATGAAAGATTAGACTCACTATCAATGGGAATACGTTTGGAGTTATCACCCACTCTTAATGGAAGACGAACATTCTTCCCCCAGCTTGTCATACATTATCCAAGAGGGAGAAAATTAGCTTTTGATAGTGTCTTCTTGATATCAATGTGCCTCAAGGCTATACTTCGAATGTAAAAAAAATTTGTCTCTTTGAAGGATTTGAAGTTGATAGGTATGAAATATCATGATTATCACATCATGATGCAATAAATTCTACTAGTTTCATTTTGTGGAATATTTCTCATTCATGTCATAAAGACTATAATGAAGTTGTGTTATTTTTTCTATTCAATTTGTAATAAGGCGATTGATGTGAATGCTTTGAACATTTTGGAAAAGGATGAAATTTCTATACTTTTTCAATTAGAAATGTATTTTCCTCAATCCTTTATTGATATAATGGTTCATTTAATGGTTCATCTAGTTCATGAAATAATTCTTTGTGGACTAATATATCTTCGTTGGATGTATCCTTTTGAATGGTATATGAAAATATTGAAGGGGTGTGTTAAGAATCCATATTGACCTGAAGCCTCCATTGTTGAAAAGTATATTTCTGAGGAGTTTTTGGAGTTTTGTACGAGCTACATGGCTATGACAGAGCACATAGGTTTTACTCCATATCTCCATGAAATAGTTAATAATGAGGGTAGGGGGATTTGTGGCTTGAAAGTCAAATCATTGTTTTTTGAATAGATAAAGAAGGTAGAATTATACATATTTAATAACATAGATGATGCTCAAATGTATATCACATTTTATATTAATTATTTGGAACAATTTCATCCAAAGAAGAAAGAAATGTGGATTTTGAATGAGCACAACAAATCATTTTTGTCATGGTTTAAAAAGACCTTGCTCGGTAGATCCGATGTATCAAAGACATTAAGATGGTTAGTGGAGTGGTCTAGTTTTAAATGTTATAACATGGTTTGGGTATGACATTAATGTCTATACATTTCATACAAAATCTCAGGAAAACAAAAGTGCAGTTTAGAATAGTGGTGTATTGTTTTTTTCAGAAGAAATGCATTTTTTGAGTTCTAAAGATAAAAACCCAATTTCAGCATCAAGTGAATATTATTGAGTTATTTGAGAAATATGGGAGGTCGATTACTTTCAAATTAAAGTTCCTATTTTTAAATAAAATGGTTTATCGGTAACAACAGTGTCAGACATGATAAATTCAGAATGCCAGTTGTTAATCTGAATAGATTGGACGACACATCATATTCTTTTATAATGGCATCACATGAAAAATAGATTTTTTTATGTAGTTGATCAATCGAATATGCAGTGGTCTATTTTTTTTACATGGAAAAACAACTATATGTCAGTGATGATCAACTTGATGAAGATGCTGATTTATGCGAGATCCCTACTTCCATGGAAGGATAAGTAGAACAATAATTATGAGCATGTTGAAGACATGGTTTATGCCATAAGGAACAATCAAGATGAAGGAATTTGAAGAAACAAAAATACATTAGTACATTCATAATTTTACTAGGTAACATATGTTTATTTCTTCTTTACACATATTATTTTCATAAAATGTAAGATATTGTAATTTTTTCTTTATTAAAATGCGTATTAAAAGAAATAATAAGAAATTTTTGTTTATTTTAATTTTGTGTAGTTTAGTTTATCATGTTTAGCATTACGTAACTTATATATCTATTGATTTTGTTGAATGAAAATTAATTTACCATGTTTACCATGTTTACCATAGTTTACCTTTACATAACTTATATATTTTTTGATTTTTCCGAATGGAAATTACACTACCATGTTTACTATCTTTAACATCTTTACCATTATTTAACATGCTTACCAAATTTACCATGTTTAATATTATGTAACTTAGTTCATTTTTTCATTTTCTGTTTAAATTAGTATTGGAATATTTGAATTTCTATATTTGTAAACAAATGTTTGCCTTTTTTTTTATTTGAATGATAATGGAAAATCAATCAATTGATCAACCACATGATTCTGGAGATGAGGATCATGATCATACCTCTAGGGAGGAACATTTCACATGCTCCTATTGATGTTCCCCAATATTCCTCTTATGCTCCCATAACGACAAAGAAGATTTTAAGAGTTGGTAAACATGGCTGCACATGTTTACCAAGATAATCACTTACCTGTAGCCAGGACCAGAGGATACTGGTTGATTTTGATGAGAATGATATTCCTAGAGGTCCAAATGAAAAATATTTTTACCAACATAGGGTAAAATAAATGTATGAATATTGTATGATGATTGGAGAAGTGTGGACAAAGCAATAATATCTCAGTTGTGTGAGACGATTTTGGTAATATCCTTCACTATTGTTTGAGTAATCTTTATAAGTTTCTATAATAATATGTTTTTACCTCGTGCTATATCATATGTCATTAGATATTCCTGACACTAGATGAGTTAGGAATAAATGTTTATCGATGGATTCCAGGAGGTGGAGAGTATTTCAAATCAACCCTCACATATGATTTCATTTTTGGTCATAAGAATCATAACAATCCTTGTCATATATATCCTTTAATAGATGAAGACACATGGAGGAAATTTTTTGAATGTAGAATAAAAGATTCATTTTTGGTAAGGGAAATGTAATGTTTTATAAGCTTTATTATGTAAATTATATTATTAATGTTTTGTTAATTATTTATTATTCTTAATTTATATCAAACAAGTATATCTAATCAAGAAATCAAATCTAAAAATCTATACCCTCATAGTTTATCTCGAGGAGGGTATAAATTATTGGAATAACAAATGATGGAGGAAAAATTACCAAAACAAAGAGCTGAGTCTTCAAGATCTGGAGATGTTTCCCATCTATCCCCTCTATCTAGACATGAAAAATGGAAGAGATCTCAGATGAGAAAAAAGGGGAAATATCTTTTGGAAGAACCAAGAATCATAGCTGAGAGGACTGTAAGATATTTATTTTATTATTTAAGTTAATTATATTCTTTATATAATTTGAATCATTACAGAAATGTTCAATTAATTAATACGGGATTCTCTTAAGGAGAAGAGCTCACATGGGGTATTTATAGCTGCTGGGAGGCAAGATATTTTATCTACAGCATTGGGAAATCCTGAACACCCCAGTCATGTATGATGATATCTGACGTGTTTATCAGTAAGAAAAGTGTTTCCACATGTCTTCAACTTCTCTCCAGTGAGGGTGTTTATAAAAAAATAGAATACTTGGAGGTTGAAGTTCATAATATTAATGCGACGATGGAGGAAAATATTAGAGCATCGGTACAGTCTATGTTTGCAGACATGCAAAGTCAATTTCAGACTGTAGATCCCACTCCTCTCACCTCCCCCTGTAGACACCATTATTTATCCTCCACCTCCGCCAGTAGCTCCCACTCCCCCACCTCAGTCTACAGACCCCATTGTTTATCCCTACTCCTCCACCACAACATCCTACATATTGTGAGGTGTATATTAATGATCCTCACCATCATATAGTTGTTAATGGTATGATATACTGTATAGGAGATATAGTTCATTATCAATAGTTAGAGGTAGATCATCATAGTGTCATTGTACAAGATATTATAGATAGATCAGCTCAAACTACCATTACTTATAGATGAGGTGATGACAGTTGGACATAGTATCAGCCACTTTTTAGTTTGTCTATCTAGGATTCTGTTACTCATTACCATAGAGGTATGTATGTTATATCATTTATTTTAGTTTTTAGTTAAAATTTTTAACATTTGAATACTATTATATTTTTCTATTTATTTTTACAGGAATAACTCAAAGGTAAAGAAATACTGTATAGACAACAACAAAGACAAATGGCTATGACATCAGATAAAAATTCTAGTAGTCTTGACATATTTTCAAGATAATCAAATCTGTTGGCAGATCATTATGAGTTTCCAATGGAAGATCATGTCTGTGGACGTGCAATCAATGTGGGGATTGTGAAAAATGATATCATCGATCTTGTTACTGGAGATAATTTGTGTATCAACATGGTGAAAATTTTTTCCATGTAAGTCTTATCACCTTTCCCTATGTTATATTTATAAAAAATGTATAATTATGTCTATTTTGTATTAGGTATATTTATAAAATGTGTGAGAAGAATGAGGCGGACAGATGTATATGGATTCATGGACCCTCAATGGATTTCCCCTAAAGGACATGCATTGGATGAGGAACAAAAACACTTTATATTACTGAAGGATTTGAATAGAATATAATCATGCAGTGTGGGATGATGCCTTTTTGGGAGGGGTATGAAACATATATATTGTAAAGTGTTTATTATCTTTTAACATAAAAAACCAATAACCTAAAATTTTCTTTTATATCAGTGATCACTGGATGTTAGGTGTTTTCTGTCCAATGGAGAAAGCACTTTATTGGATATGCTCTGTCCATGGAGATGTGAGGGAAAGTTTTCAGAATATGTTGGAAATGTATGTTTCAATTTCATAATATTTTACTATAATTATAATGAATTTTAAATTTATCCCATTCGTATTATTTTATAACAGGGGATGGATTTACTTTTGAAAAAAAAACAAAGAAAAAGAGTTCCAAGATCAAATATGTAAAAGTAAAGGTAAATATCCATTTATAATTTGTATTATTTGATGTATTACATAAAAATGAAATTTTGAATTGACAAACATTTAAACATAATTGTCATGAACAACAAGGAATTGTCAAATGTGGATATTATATGTTAAGATTTATGTATGAAATAATTAAAACTAGAACACTTGTGATTTTTGACCTGGTAATATTTCCTTATAAACTTTTCCATAATATTTCATTTGATTTATTCATTATACATGTTAACTACTATCCTTTAAATTTGTAGTTATTTGATGACAATCAAAAATACAGTGCTCAAGAGGTCAAACAATCACAAGTGGAATGGTCAAATTATTTTACAAGTTTGATTGGATTTTAGATTGTTTGTAGTGTAAAATATAATTTTGAATATTGTAATTAAAATTGTGGAATTTGGTAGTTGTTTTGGTTGGATTTATGTTTTTTAGTTAAATTTGTATGTTTTTATTGTTATATATTTGAATGCTTAATTTTCTCTATGGTTCTTCTTATTTTGGGCTAGTTTTGATGTTTTTATGGTTCGGATTGTGGTCTGGTTTCGGTTTGATTTTGGTTCGGTTTCTTCTTGTTTCATACTTTGGCAGAGAATAGTAATGGTTTCATGGGGGGTGGGGTGTGTCTAGGGGAGGTGTTGTCTAAGGGGTAGGGGTGTCTAGGGGGTGGGGGTTGTCCAAGGGGGTGTAGGGTGTCTACAGGGGGGTGTCCAGTGGGTGGGAGGGGTGTACAAGAGGTGGGAGGTTTCCAGGGGATGGGGGTGTATGGGGGGGTGTCTTGGGGGGTAAGGGGGATGTCCAAGGGGGGTCGGGGGGTCCAGGGGGTGGGGTGGTGGGCTGTCAAAGGGGGGTCGGGGTGTCTAGGGGGTGTTGTCCAGTGGGTGGGAAGGTGTCCTAGGGGGTGGGGTGGGGTTATCCCGGGAGGGGGGGGGTTTGGGGGGGGGCTGTCCAAGTGGGCCAGGGGTGTCCGGGGGGGGGGGGGGGGGGCTGTCGAGTGGGGTGAGGTGGTGTCCAGTGGGTGGGGGACTATCCAGGGGGGTGGGAGGGTGTCCATGGGGGGGGGGGGGGGGTTGTCTAGTGGGGTGGGGGGGGGGTCCAGTGGGTGGGAGGGTGTCTAGGGGGTGGGGGTTGTCCATGGGGTTGTCCAAGGGGTGGGGGTGTCCAGGGTCGTGGGGGATATCCAGTGTGTGGGAGGGATTCCAGGAGGTGGGGGGTTTCCAGGGGGTGGGGGGGTGTCCAGGGGGTGGAGGGGCTGTCCAGGGGGTGGGTTGTCCAATGGGGTAGGGGGTGTCCAGGGGTGGGTGGGGTGTCCAGGGGGGTGGGGGCTGTCTAGGGGGTGGGGGTTGTCCAAGGGTGGAGGGTTCCAAGGTGGGTGGTAGGGTGTCTAGGGGGGTAGGGTGTGTCCATGGGGTGGGGGCTTGTCCAAGGGGGGTAGGGGGTGTCCCAGGGGGGTTGTCCAGTGGTTTGGGTCTGTTTTCTGCTTGTTTCGGGTCCTCTTTGGTAGTGCATAGTAATGGTTGAACTGTATATTAAAAAAAATTCTTTTTACATCGGTTATTTCATAACTGACATAATAAATGCATGGGATGGTTTTTTACATCAGATATTTAATAACCAACATAGTATATATGTTTTTAGGTTGGTTATTTTTTAAACTGATGTGAAAAACTGATTCACGGACTGGTTTATCACGTCGGTTATTTTCATAACCAATGTGATAATGTTGTTTTTCACATTGGTTTTCTAACAAATGACATGAAAAATTATTTTAAGGATTGTTTATTACTGTCTGTTATTTAATAACCAATAGAAATAAACAACATATTACGGTTTTTATTTAAAAACCGACGTAATAAATCAAGACTACGAACCGTTTTCCATGTCAGTTTTTTATGAAACAACGTGACAAATGGCTTTGGATTTCTGTTTTTTGTGTCGCTTTTTGAAAATAAATGATGTAAAGACAATATTTATAATTGGCCCTGCCATATCAACAGCACATAAAACCAAGTATTATAAAAAATTGGAAATAATCACATCGTAATTTTTTTTTCACTAGTGGCACTACTTATAA